>CAWUFW010004512.1:0-600000 GCA_963921515.1 Calotriton arnoldi | reverse complement strand
CCTCTACCTGACACCATGTGAATCTCCAAGTACCTTCACTGAGGTCCTAAAAATCTTTCTCCAGTACGAACCTAGTTGGTGTATCGTACCCTCGCTCAATCATGGTCATTGTCAAATTATGCCTAGGTTTCAGACAACTACAACTATTACTATCATTGGCTCTTTATTCTTTTTGGTGCTATGCCAACTTCAAATTTTAAAAATTCATATTTCCTGTTCTCCTTATTGGATTATTGCCATTTTTGTATCATTTATTTTATTATGTTTTGCTCTGTTTTTCTAAGTCAGTTTGGGATTTTTATTGTTTTGCATTTTGATATATTATTGTTTTCATACTGCATACATACTTTACACATTGCCCTATGTTATGCCTGCCTGCTCTGTGCCGCTTGGTGCTCTAGTCACAGAGAACAGGATACAAAGTCACCAAAATAAAGGTGATACACAAATCTGCTTGAAAATCTCCCTGTGTCAGACATTCTATGTCTTAAATGCCGCTTGCACTTCGTCCAGACTGGGATGTCCAGCGCCAACCTGAAGCTCAAGCCAACCAAGATAGATTTCCTATGTTTGTCTAGAACAACAAAGAAAATACAATACTAACCAGTCTCAATGACATGAACTCTGATGGCTGTGAACCTCAACTCTTACTGAATGTTGAATCACTTGAATTCACCATGCACATCAATCTCTCCCTCAAGAACACATAGACAAAAAAAAAGATGGTCTAGTACCAGCTCTCTCTTCTAAAGAAAGTCAAAGTGTTTCTTACATAAAGTAACTTTAGAACTGCTGCTCAAGCCCTTGTACTTTTGGCTTTAGATGCTGATGATGCCCTACTCCATTGCACCCTGAACTCAACACTGGCACCCCTAAAGGGCATGCTACATGCTGCATGGCCTGAAGAAATATGGTCACATCACTCCCATCCTGATGGTGCCGACCCGCACCGTCTTGAAAATCAGCTGTGTCAATTACAAAGCCATCATAACTGGCATCCTCGATTTTCTTGCAGACAACCACACCAACGCTGGTGTTTATGGGCACACCCAGAGCCAGGACCAATAGACCGCAGACTAAGAGGTGTAAAAAAGAAAAACACACTAAAATTAACCCTGGGCGGAGTTCGGGGAGTTGCACTACGCGGAACACAGCGAAGTGCAAAAAAACACTGCTGCACTACGCGGAGCTCCGCAAGCGCCGGAGTACGATAGAAAAATGCCGTTTGCGGTGATTGCACAGACCGGATGCTTGTCCGCACTGTGCAATCATCGCGAACAGCACCATGCACAGCGCAAGCGGTCCCTGCTTTCCTTTTCTGCCGCTCGAGTAGATTTTTACTCGAGCGGCAGCTTTCTCAACGCTAACGGGCAGTTTCTCAACGCGAGCGGTCACGAGCATACACGACCACTCGCAATGAGAAACCTGACCCCCCCGCGTTGAGAAATCTCGCCGGGAGGTTGATTTTCCACACTCGCGTTCGCCAACTTGATGTTGGCGATCGCAAACGAGAAAAAATCTCGCCGGGAGGTTGATTTTCCTCGCTCGCGTTCGCCAACTTGACGTTGACTAACGCATAGCGGAGCGGAGTTTTTCGGAACTCTTCGATCTCCGCGTAACGTGGAGTGCGGAAAACTCCACAAACTCCGCGAGCGGAGCGGAGTTTACCGCCCAGGGTTAACTAAAATAGACCTTTCCCACCTATGCAACCAGGATCAGGAACAACATTCACAAGAGCTGAAGACTCACCTCTTTAAAGACTGCTACATTAGAATGCTTTTGCGGTCCACAACTGAGCTTCCTACTATTACTCACTGACTTTAAGCTTGCCTTTGAACATGTACAGTGTTCCTCTGCATTTTGGCTTGGTTTGTGCTACAGAAATACCATATACATAGATTCATGCATACCTCCGGAACAGCCATAAAAAGTATTGTGACTGGCATTGCTCTTCTTTTGATCATCACCTATATAAGACCTCTGCCAAACATTGGTTTGTCATTGCAAGTTTTGCTCTTACTGTCATTGGTACTCCTCATCTGTTTAGGAGAGGCAAAAACTGCACATAGCTGGGAAGTAACCCACTTGATGTATAAGTATAAGCATGTAGATATCGGGGGCAGATGGAGAAGGATGTAATCATAAAATAGAAGATATTAACACTGCAATCCAATCTTGGCAACTATTTATTCCAAGTTCTTATTTCGAAATTGCATTTCTCCTAAAACACTCTTTGATGCATCACGTTCACTTGAAAATCATAACAATTGTAGAAATACCACATATTTCAGAACTATTGAAGGGCAAAAACACATTTTAAATCAAATGAAGCACCAAAAATATAACATTTTTGAAAGTCTGGGTACAGGCAGCTTTAGCCATCCGCTAAATTTCATGTCATCAACACAAAAATCACATACAAAGAGGGGCACTGCAACAGCTTCCTTATGTCAGTGGTTCATTTGGATCTGTCCAATTCAGTAATAAGTTGAAGAAAGTGTAACTTAAATTTAAGTTTATTCAAATTAAGTATCTCAATGGCTGAATTAGTGGTTGTAAGACACAATAGCTAATATAAAACTATTTTGGTTCAAAAATATATAGGTAAATGTATTTATAGCCAATATATCATCTTTCATAAAACCCTACAGTAAAGGCAAAAACATTGACTGCAAAAATAATAAATATTATTATTCAGAACACCAGAAAGTTAACAAAATCGAAAACAGAAAAATAGACTCTCAGGATATCAAGAACACAAATATAAAACAACAATTTTTTTATAACAGGCATACTGACTACTAAAACATCAAAAGAAATAGAAAGATATACTTAAGCACAAAAATAATATGCTACATACAAAATAAAAATAAAAATTAATATAACAACAATCTATAATACAGCATATAAATAGCACTTCAGTTAATGTCTTCTATATTTGAAGCATTAAAAATTGGGTTTCTGGTTGACTGCGGTGTGAGCCTGATCAATCACCAACCACAATCCTTGTCAGGATAAGGCACAAGCAAACCCTAAATTAACCTGTGCTCAACCTCTGGTAGCTTAGCACAGAGCAGTCAGGCTTAACTTGAAGGCAACATGTATAGTATTTGTGCAATACTTCACACAGTAACAACTGTGAAAACACCACATAAAAAGATCCCACACCAGTTTTAGAAAAATAGAGTAGGTTTTAATAAATAAATTAGGATCAAAAAGCCACAAATCCAATCAGATAAACCAGAGATATTGAATTTCAAAATGTTAGGTTAAAATAGCGTCAAAAAGCACAAAGCGCCAACAATGGATATCTGGTCCACCGGACTGGAATAAAGTTGCAAGTTCAGGCCGACTGCGATGGAGCATGGGCCAGCTACAGGTACCAAGTTAGGCCCGCTGAACAAAGTACATTAAATCCTGGTTGCAGAGCACTGCATGGATCTCAGACAAGAAGTGTCACGCAGTCAAAGCAATGCCTCGGTTCGAGACGTGGTGAGGGTACAGTGTGAAGTTCTGTGCGTATACATCAAAGCTACTGTCGATGGGGCTTGCAATGCAAATTCTGGACGTTGAGGAAGCAGCGCACAGCTGATGTGATGTGTTGTTTCTAAGGAGCTGCAAGGCTACACTGCAGAGGACGGCATCAGTGTTGAGCTGCCATTGACAAAAGATGTGAGTACCTGGGTCAGAAATGCACTGCACCATCAACAATGCATCAGTTCTGAAGATGCAGGGATGTGGAGATTCTGCTTGAGGATGCACCGCTTAGCCAAGGAGATGCATCGGTTCAGCTGGTAAGCTCTTAGGCCCACTTCCAACGGTCCAGGACTGGGGTGGCACCACTTGGCAAAGTAGACTCCAGTCAAGGTGCAGTTGTAAGGTTGATGGAATCCTGGTATGTCCCTGAGGCTTCAGATAAGGAGGCCAGCCAACTAGCCCATGGAGGTACACTGGGTTCAGAGCTGCGGGTCCAGTGCTTCTCACACAGGCAAGAGGGTAGAAGGCAGCAGGTCAGCAAAGCAGGAGTTCAGCAAAGAAGCAGTCCAGCAGAGTGGCAGTCCTTCCACAAAACTCCTTCTTTCTGGCAGAGTATCCACAGGTCTAGAAGGGTACTTAAGTTGTGGTTTCTGAGGTCCTGTACTGTTAACCAGTGGTGCTTTTGATATGGAGTCTTCCCTTCCTGCCCTGGCTCAAGACTAAATACATCGGGGAATGCAGCCCTTTGCTTGTGGACAGAACACAGCCTATTCAGGTGTAAGTGAGGCTGTGCCCAGCTCTTCCCTCTCATTCTGTCAGGATGGCTCATAAAATCACACCAAAGCTCCCATTGTGTGTGGTTGTGTGTCTTCTGTATGGCCCATTGTAGTTTTCCCTATGTTAGCCTAATTGTGCTCATTGTAGCCTCATTGTCCTTTGCACACGTTACTATGTGAACATGCTTGCTTTCGTGCCACATTGCACTATCACACGGAATCTGCATATGTTTTTGTGTTATGTTTTTTTCATGGGATTTAGTCTGGGCACCACCGACAGGGTCTTACAACAATGGCCCTTGTTATTCTTTCTGTCCAGGCACTAGCACCTAGACATAACACAAGAATGCTACTTTTATTTATGTACATACTTGTCCTAGCATATAGGTGAGTACATGAGACACAAACAGACACTTGGAATGAGAATTCTGGGAAAAGAGTTGTAGAGCGTTCATCTGTATATGCTGACATACGGGGTCTGTCGATAATCCCAGAGATCTTTCCTATAATCATTTATCTTTTCTCGCAGGAAAGGGGATTAGGATACTCTGTCTTATAAAATGACAGCACTTTTCATGTTATATGGATTATAGACCATGTTAGCAGTATTTTTATTGTGCATTTGCTTTCAAATAGTGGTCAAGGATGAGTGAGAGACCAAAAGGGTGTGTCCTGTTATGGCGATTCCTGAGAGGGGTGAGAGTGTTGCGTTTTGTGCTTGCCAATTGACTTGTTTCTCTGATAAGGCTAGGAGAGCAATTGAGGCAATGTAGCTAGTCGGACTCGGGCTCACCGATACTGATCCCTACATGGTCCCTACATGCTGATGTTCCATGGTCTCAGGCATAGTTCTGTTACAGAGCAGAATCCCTGCAACAGGGCACCACCAACGTTTGGTCAGGTACTTATTTGCGGGAACCCTGAGCAGTGCTTCTGATTGTCCACAATACCCTTGCACCTTTGCCAGGAGACGTACATGGCGCTGGAGATTTATCCTCTGCAGTGATTAGGTAGTACCTAGTTCTGTTGGTTTTTCAAGCTTGAATAATAAAAGGTGTTATACCTGTATTGTGCTGCCATTTGAATCATTTTCCATATCGTTATAGCTAATCCTGTGGCCATTGATGTTAATTAGCAGTTATTCAAAAAGGGAAAACCAACAGCGGACTTGTAGGTCTGCACCTCACGCTTGTTTCATAAGTGTAACAACCTGCGCACTAACTCTCCAGCACCAGTCGTTGCATGGTGCCTCTGTGGTCCAGATCCTTAGGTGACGAGGTGAGTGGGGGTGCACCAGGTAATGAAGTCCAGATACTTGCGTTTTAATCGAACTCTTTATTTCAATATAATTTTTTTTTGCAATAGCACATACAGCTCAGCCAACGCGTTTCGTTCCTACACAAGGAACTTCGTCAGGGCTATGATAACATTCAAATTAATAAGTCCATTGGCTTTGATGTGTATTATTTATTCCCCAACTTAATCCGGTGGATGACAAAGATGTTCCCGGGGCATCATTATACCCAAATTGTAACGACCGCGTTGTAATGGAACGCAAAAAAATAGCATGCGTTGTAACATGTTATATTCTCAAAACACTGTTGATTTGAAATCAATTTGGGGTATGAAGTCCTGGCAGGTTCAAGGCACAGAGGGGCATATGTACAAGGAGTTAACGCTGCGTTAGTGGCACTTTTCTGCCGCAAATGCGGCGATATGTTTATCGCCGTATTCACAAGCTGTCGCTAACCTATGTTAGCGGCAGTTTTCCACCAAAAACGTCCATTATAAAGATCATCACTTCTGTTAGCGATAATGACATGCAAGGGAGGCGTTCCCGTGCAAAAACGGCCGCTAACCCCACTTTGCAATATTTACAAGGGGATTTTTTAAGTATGGAGGACCAAAAAAACTGCCTCTAACTGCAGTTAGAGGCAGTTTTTTAATACCAGAAAATAGCTGGTCTTAAAAATGGGGATAACCCTTGGGGCCCATTTCAGCAGGTTTTGTTGCTGGACCACGCTGCAAGCAATGTAGCTGCGCTGCCCTGCGACAAAACTACAGGGCAGGACTGCGCACCATCAATAAGATAGTGCGCATTCCTGGGCCTCACTCATGAAAAGTGCTGCAGCACTGCGACAAGACAGCGTTGCAACACTTTTCACTACCCCCTTCTTGTGACACCACGGATGTGCTGTATTTACTGGACAGCGCTCCATGACGCAAGTAATGACAGATACGTCTGGAATCCTGACGTATCTGTCTGCGCTAAAGTCACCCATTGCTGCAGTCGCGTCACAACCATGACACAACTCCAGCAATGCATGGGGCCTGCCTATCCCTGTGGCACTGTGTCACCCTTACGCCTGCCATCATGCAGGCGTAAGGTACTGACGCTGCGCCGTTCTTGAGGGGTGCCCGGGTGTTGGCGCAGTTGGAGATCCATCGGTGGCGGTTGCGCGCTGCGGTGTCATCGTCTGTAAGCGTTGGCGGAGTGGTGGTGCTGAGGGAGTTGATGAGACATACTTCAGTGTCCTGGATCCAGCTGCGAGGGGGGCGATGATGGCGGTTGTGTATGGTGGGCATTGTGAAGCCGTGGTGTATACAATCATGGTCGGTCCAGGAAAGTCCGGTGATGTGGCTGTAGTTGAAGGTCCCGATGGCGGAGGAGACGTGCTCAACCGTTTGTCCTGCTATGTGGCTTGCAGTGGTGAGTAGCTGCTTGAGTCTGATGTTGGGGAGCTACCCCAGGAGGGGGTAGTGTTCTGGTCACTGGGGTTGTCCAGGTGGAACTTGAGTTTGCTGAGTAGGATGTCGTCGGTGGATGGGAGAGCCTGGTGTGCAATGAGGTCTACAATGGTATCGGAGAACGGGTGTCCATGGCCCGGGGGGCCTGCAGATGAGGGTGCCGCAGAGGATGGGGTTGGGGTTGGTCCGGATATGGAAGTTGAGGTGTTCCATGGTCACCGATGGGTCGTTAGAGTGCGTGGTAAGTCGGAGTGTGCTTCTGTAGGTGATGGCAATGCCTCCTCCTGGACGGTTGGGGTGGTCCTTGTGGGTGATTTAGTAGCAGTCAGTGATGGCGATGGCGATGTCGATGTCCGATCCGGAGAAGATGTTGGTCCTGGCAGGCGATGTGGCGTCCAGGGTTGATGGCGAGGCGGGTGCTGGTGCCGTACGGGTGGAGTATCCAAAAGGAAGGGTCCTTGGTGCTGAGCGCGGTCCAGGGGCGGACGGACGCAGACGGGCTTGCATATGGCTTGCCTTTGGCACGGGAGACATCCATTACAACGCAGGCATTACATCACAATGCCTTTACAAGGCAAATCCAATAATGCAGGTGCCTTCACATCGCATTCCATTACAACGCATTGTGAGGTCAGTAATGGGGTATTTTTATTTTTTAGGGTGGGTATGGGTTTCGGGTGTCGGAGATGAAATGTGGGGTGCATTATGGGGTAACATTTGAAATTTGGGGTGTGTTTTGGGGTCAATCATGAAAATTGGGGTGTACCATTGGGTCAAATATGAAAATTGGGGTGTGCCATTGGATCAAATATGAAAATTGGGGTGTGCCATTGGGTCAAATATGAAAATGGGGGGTGCCATTGGGTCAACTATGAAAATTGGGGTGTGCATTTGGGTCACATATGATTTGTAGGGTGTCTTTTGGGGGCTCAAAGATGAATGTTAGAGGTCAGGGTTTGCTTTGGAGTGCAAGGGTCAGTTTTAGGGTTGCACTCACTGAAGTGGGAATAGTAATGTTTACATCTCCGCAATCCAACACCTTCCCTACTGTTGCAATATGCCTAGTATTAGTATAGTGGAATGCGATATAATGGTATGCGTCGTAACTCCATATATACCTTTGGCACACCAGTGGTAAGCCCGCTGCGCCTGGCTGCACAGCAGCTGCCATTGAGAAGTGCTGCGGGGGGGACTGGACAGCTGGGAGGTGGGAAATGCCGGAAAGAACACTGGATGGGGCGTGGACGCGGGGGGGTGTGAGCGGGTGTTGTAAATATTTAAATGGGAGTAATCTTACCTCGAGGCCGGGTCCCGTGTCTTCGTTGCTCCTGCTCTCCCGAGTCTGCTTCCAGGAACAGGAAGTAGGCAGCCAGGCTCCCTCCCCTAAGCCAATCACAACGCTGCAATGCGGCGTTGGGATTGGTCATTGGCGCCGGGGCGAGGCGTTCAGCCAGGGGCTGGAGGTGTGGGCATGTTCTCCATGCAGGCTGTAATGCAGCCAGCATTGCGAACAGGACAGTGCGCATGACTGGTTTGTGCGGCCTGAGCGGGCCGACCAAACAGTCACTGTGCACTTGAGTGGGCATGCCAGTCCACCCATGCCCTGCTCCGTGCTTGGAGCAGTCCTACCCACCCTCCCACCGGCAAAGGAAACATAGCACGATTACATCAGTAAGTTATCATCATGTGATGGTTGTTCCTCTTCTGCACTGCTTGAAAGCGGATGAGCCGCCACTGGGGGTGCGTCATCTACGTGTGCTAGGCCTGGGCAACTCGACCCTCGGGCCTCCTGCACTACGCGTCCCACCTTCTCCTTACCTGGACATTGACACAGTGGCGCAATCCGCTGCACTCTCCCCAAATCTGTGACTCAGCTAGCAGGAGCCTCAGCCAGGTGTGATTTCACAAGTCTGGGTACAGCAGTCGCCGCCAAGTCCGCTGGTGGACCTCCCGATGCAGCTGATGCAGCAGGGCCCCGTTAGGCGTGAAGTTGCAGCGCTCCCACCACACAAGTTCATCGTAGCTCAGGGGCATCACCCTCCACAGCGTCCAGCCAGCCCAACATCATCCGGCCTGTGATGCAGAGAGGCGGCACCCACCGTTGGTAATCCCCTCCGTGCTCCCTGGTGTAATGGTGGATCGTAGCGATGCAGACCTCCCTACGTTGGTGCGCAGGAGCGCCTCTACCATTAACAGCTCCAAGGGGCGCAATGCAGTCTTCTCACACAGGTCAGCAACGTGTCTCCATGCGACCTGCCAGACTTCACCACCAGGTACGGGCGATCGTCGCGCATCAACGTCTACCGCCACAGCTCATCGACTCCACAGCTCCTCCGCATCCCACTCCAGGCTCCAGACGCAGGTCCAGCGAGGCATCCAGGCTCCAGATGCAGGTCCAGCGAGGCATTCAGGCTCTCATCCTGGTCATCCTGGATGTTGGGTGGCTTACAGGGGTTGTTGATGCGTGCTGCATTTGGCCCTGGCTGATACATTCTGCATTTTTTTGGTTTTTATACCTATTTTCTATTGTAGGTTGCAGATAGGCTATTTTGTGCATTAGAGGCAAAAAAAACTCACGTTGGGCTGACTAATGGGCTAATGGGCCTATCAGTAGTTTTCGCCCGCTAACGCCGGAATTCCTATCGCCATCGCGCTAATGTTAGCAGCAGTTTTCACCGCCGATCCCTGATACTATCACCATGTAGTGACGGCTTGTAAATACGCTGCTAACATGGCGATAGTTTTCAGCGGTAAGCGGCGATAAAAAAACTGCTGCTAACTAGCGTTAGCGATAGTTATCGACAGTCCTTGTACATATGCCCCAGAAACTTTATTTCAATCCTGTTTAATTCCCACACAAATTTTTTTTTTTAAATGAAACAATCCAGCAGACTACTTGTTTAGGATTGGTTAAAATTAAAGAAATTAATTCCCCGACCATTCCTTCTGTTGCCTAGTTTGATGATTGGCAGAATTTTACAATTACACATAAGAGCATTTAAATAGCAGGGGGCAGAATGGCACATTTAATTCTTCATTTTCGAGTCCTGTTTGGTGGGTATTATCACCAGTAGACATCAATGGTTGTCATTCTTGTTTTCTCAATTTTACACCTGGGTTTAAATCAAGCAGACCTGAACCACAGTATTTACAGTCAACACATTCTGGTACTATTACCACTTATTCGGTAGGAAAGTTGTGTCAACAATGGTTGGAACATTACACACTCTCTGCAGTAAAGCAACATATTTCTCTCTTGTCTGAGGACATTAATTCATTGTTTTTTTCTTTTAAGTCCCAAATCCCCTTGTTCAAAAAGATTTTTATATGCTGCCTATAATGGAATTTGCAAATTGCCCCAAATGGAAACTGCTGTCCGTTCGAGAAAAATTAACCTGTATACTTTGGAAAAAGTGCTAGCTGTTGTTGATAAAAGTATTAATACCTTGTCATCTCATATTTATAACTTGAACAATATTGTATCATCTTTTATTGATATTATGCAAAGTGACATGTCAACATTATATCATGGGTAAAGTCTACTATGCAGTTTAGGTGGACACTTCAAAAGTTTACAATTACATTGCGCGCGCTGCAACGCCAAATCGGCGATGCAGCACGCAATGTAATTCGTTTTATTTATTTATTTCTTTACTCAACTCCGTTCGGCCCAATTCCGTAGTTTACTACCCCCCACCCTACCCCTCCCCCGCCACCCAACACCGCCCCACAGCACTCCCTCGAGGAGCCGCTACTGCTTACACTAATATCTAGTTTTAAATATCGTGACACAGAAATATCGACAGCAAGAATATTGTCGTCAAGAATATCGACTTTAAGGTAAGAAATATCGATTTTAAAAATATAGAAGTCATTATTATTGTTTTACAAAAATATAGTTGTTTAAAATATCGATTTTTTTTAATTAGTGTTATGTATTTTAGTATATATTCTAAATGTATGTGATGTATTTTTTTGTATAAGTATTGTTTATATTTTTAAATATATGTGTTACATTTTTTATAGTTATTAATTTTATTTTAATTACATTTTGTGTTTTTTAGTTCGGTAGTGGGTTGTGGGTTTCAAGGGAAATGGGGTGGGAAGTAATTTAATTTTAATAAATGAATGAATATATGTATTTATTAATATTTATGTAATTTACATTTTATAATGTTAATCGTGTTTTAAATTTTTTGGGTGTAAATTGTAGGTGTGGGTTATGGGGTTTATAGGGGTAAATGGTGGGTAGTAATTTATTTTTAATTAATTAATAATTAGTTGTTAATGAATATTAATTAATTAATTGGCAATTAATTATGACAATTGTGTAATTAATTTTAGGTGCAGACTGTGGGGTTTATAGGTTAGGTGATATTTAATATTAATTAAGTAATTGATAATTAATTTGTATAATTGTTTAAAGAATTGTGGGTTTTGTGTTTATAGGGGTGAAGGGTGGGGAATAAATTAATTTCACTTACTTTTTAATTAGCTATTAAATACTATTAGTTATTTAATTGAAAATGTTTTTCAATAGAGTAGTTAATTTTTTCACAGTTTAATTTTATGTGTAGGTTGTGGGGATTATTATGTGTTTTAATTTATTATATTGATTATGCAAATACATTTTTTGAATGTTGGTTCTGAGTTGTGTGGTGTTATAGGGTAGGAAGTAAATAGACCAAATGTATGTAACAATTAATGTTTTTGTTAATAAATAATTTCTAAATAAAAATATGTATTTGTTTGAAAATTATTTAATATGATATTTGAAGGTAATTGTGATATGTATTTAACATTATAACATGTTTTTATTTTTTTATATTTAATATTAAATATATTTGTATTTTAATTTGTAACATATTTATATATTTTTATTTACTTACTTTTTCAAAAAACATTTTTGTTTTGTTGATGATATCTTGTTTGATTTCATTTTAAAGTGACTGGAGTGAGAATAGTAAATTTTACCGCTCTACAATCCAACACTTTCCATACTGATGCACTGACTGGAGTGGGAATAGTACATTTGTCCCTCTGCTATCCAACTCTTTCCCTATTGATACACTGACTGGAGTGAGAATAGTACATTTTATCCCTCTGCTATCCAACACTTTCCCTACTGTTGCACTCACTGGAGTTAGATTAGTAAATGTTATCCCTTCGCTATCCAACACTTTTCCTACTGTTGCACTCACTGGAGTGGGAATAGTAATTGTTACCCCTCTACTATCCAACACTTTCCCTACTGTTGCACTGACTGGAGTGGGAACAGTAATTATACCCCTCCTCTATCCAACACTTTCCCTACTATTGCACTCACTGGAGTGGGAATAGTAATGTTTACCCTTCCGCTATCCACCACTTTCCCTACTTTTGCACTCACTGGAGTGGGAAATTTAAGTTTAAAGATTTTTAAATAGTTTAATGTTTTAATTTATAATAGAATGTTTGTTAAATTAGATTTTATGTTATTGGTATATGTGTGTATATATATATATATATATATATATATATATATATATATATATATATATATATATATATATATATCCTTTTCCCTTTGGCCCCTTCTGGAGCTTAGGGACCCATGGGAGGTGGTGCACACGCCGGCAGGGCATACCGGCTCGACAATCCAGAATTCAAAAAGGTAGGCGCACTCTCAGGATGTAACAAAGCGTAGTCACAGTGAATGCAGAAAGTTGATTAATTCACACGACGCGTTTCGACTGCCCAGCAGTCTTGGTCACATGTGATTACATCACCAAAAGGGTGTCCTTCAGAAAGCATGTTAAACACAAAGGGATGGACAAATAATGATCTAATACGTCAGACATCTTGGAACGTGGTTATTGACAATTAAGAAAGTACATACCATGTGTAATGTTGTATGCGAGTAAAAGTGAGCCCAAAATACACAGGAAAGTTGGCCAAAAAAATAATAATAATGCAAATTGCAAAAATATAAGCGGCCGGCTGCCCTGGGCCAATGATCGAACTTAGACATAAACAAACCACACAGGCGTATTGGCATGGTGACAGATAGTTGCCATCTTGGTGGTTGTGGCATGAGTGGAAAAATATAAAAGTGCCATGGGTACTGGACAAGTGTTCTAACTAAGGTCAAAAAATCTATTGAACAATAATATAAATTAAATGTAAAGTTTTATAAAGTTCCAAGAAAAGGAAAATTCATGCAATCTTATCTGTGATAAAATCCCGGAAGTGAAGACGAAGAAAAGGGTAGGGAACCCGTGCAGGTGAAGTGGTTTTGGTGGGTCCCTTCCTTTCCTCCTGTAAAAGACACAAAAAAGAAAACATTAGATTGTGTATGTACAATAAAAACAGATATAGTAAGTTAATACAAGCATTCTGTACTGATGTCATTCTTGTTACAGAAGCATGAAAGAAGGATAGTTAAGAACAGCAATAGGGGTAAACAGGGGTTCAGAAAGAAAGGTTATTCTTTGAGATTAATTGATAATTCCTCGTCTTGGTTCAGCCCCCCAGGGATTTTAGTTTGGAAGTCCACAATGTATTTGTATTCCCTTTTCCTGAGTTTCATAGTTCTGTCTCCACCCCTGTGGTCATTGTTTATCTGCTCTATGGCAAAGTATGTCAATTGGGATGGGTCTGAGAAGTGTTTGTCCTGAAAATGACGTGCAACCGGGTATTTGGGATCTCGATTGTTGATGGCCCTCATGTGTTCTAGGATTCTCTTTTTGGCCATCAAGGTGGTGCTGCCAATATACCACAGTTTGCACAGACACTCTATGATGTAAATAACAAAACTGGTACTGCATGTAAGGAATTGTGAGATGACCCCTGGTGACCTGGCCTGATCTAACTCCCTTGCGCATTAGGCTGTTCTTGCATGCCTTACAGTAACCGCAAGGAAAAAAACCCTGTAGGTTGTGTTTGTTTATCCCAGCGTCTGTGGTGATGTCACTGCGCACCAATATGTCTCTGATGCTACGTCCTTTCCTGTATGTAATGTGGGGTCTGTCTTCCATATAGTCACCTATAATTGAGTCACTTTTGAGAATATCCCAGTTTTTAACTAGAATCTTCTTGACCTCGCTTGCATCTCCGTCAAAGGTGAGGATATATATTTATTTGTTGAATTCTTATATAATTTTAAAATGATAAAATACATTAAAAGTATTAGATTAATAATTGTTATAAAGTAAATATATATTTATTAATTTTTATATATGTGTGTTTAACTTTCTTAAATTAAGTTTATTTGTTATATTTGTTAAAATGTATATTAAATCTAATTAAAATATTTTATTCTTTAATATATTTAATATATTTTGTTTATATATAAAAAACAATATTTTTGCCATCAATATTTTTTTACGATATTTGTGTGCTTACCATTATAAGTATAGGATGTAGACATTTTGGTCACAATATTTTTGTATGGGGATATTTTGGTTATCAGTATTTTGTCAGTGTACCCACCATGATATATGCATGCATGACAAGGGCAATACCAATAAATGCAATATTAATGTACATCATAACCTATGCATGCATAACAATGTCAATATCAGTAAACACAATGTTGATATACACTATGACAACTGTACGCATAATAATGAGGAAGTCAGTAAAAATGATATCAATGACCGCCATGTTATATGTACATGTTATAACAAACTCGTATCATTGCTGTCACATTCAACCTGTGACCCAAACCCAAAGCTACTGATTGATAGGTCACAGGTGGGATTACACTTAGCCCAAAGACAAAATACGCACCCAAGGAAAATCCTGATTGACCCCACAGACAGGCTGTTATACCACAAACAGGTCGGAGTAAATTGACCCCAATAAAACATGTTTGGCAAAAGGCGCACATTCCTAAAATACCACAAAGTCAGATGCCACATAAAGAAAGGAACACTCAGTCAATCAGGACACAACATACACACCACAGACATCACTCGCTTCACATGCCGGACATCTGGCCCACACTAGCTGTCCCCAAAGTCGGAAGCCACCTGTGTCTCCCTTATCAGATGGTTGTATTTGTTCTTTATGACTAGGATGCTTTTCTAGAATGTGAGATTCGTTTATTGTACGTCATGAACTGTTTATATGGTCGGCGAACTGTGGGGTTATCAGCAGAAGAACAAGGAAAAGGATTCCATAAGGGGCTTTTTGAATTGCGAAATATTTGGTTAAGATTTGAGAAAATATAGTTTTTTTGTGATTTCACTCTGGTGCTGAACTATTTTGGTTTACAGGAAGAGAAGGTGATTTCCCTTCATCTTTTAGAATTTAAAAACCTTGTAAAAAGTACTGACAGTGCTGTCAGATTCCAGAAAGGCCTAACATATTGTAGGACGAAGAAAAGGTTCGATGTGATTTCCCCATCTTGCCATTTTAGGGTAGTTCAGAAGTACCTGGCTCGGAATTAGGACCATGGCACTCGCTGTTTTCTGACTTTATTCACATGAATCTGCTCCTGTTAAATGATTTAACGGCTAACTGGTCATCCTCTGAGAAAAAGGGAAAGATCTTAGGGGCCTATTAAAATGGCGGTCGGAAAACCTCCCCAACCGCCATGGTAGCGGGAAAAGACCACCCGCATGGCCCGCGACATCACCGCCGTTCGAATTACGATGACCCACGTTCGAAATCCGACCGCGGTGGTCTGATCGCAGGCCTTAACACTGCGGCGGTTGCTGCTGCCCGCAGCACCGCTGCGATGCCGAAAGGAGCATGTCCTGCATTTCCCTGCACTGCGAGGCAGGCACTGCACAGTGCCTGGTACAGGGAAATGTAGGGGGGACCATGGGTACCCCCCCTGTGCACCCACACCCCCCCAACACATTGGGGGCCCACAACGGGCCCCCGGAAGACAATCTCCGCATGCCTTTCCATGGCGGTCCAACCGCTGAGGAAAGGCTGGCTACCGCCAGCATCATAATCGTGTCGGCAGAGCCTGCACTGCACCACCACCATTATCCCGGTCCTGCTCCGTCCGCCAGGCAGGAGTGCAGATGGCAACCTGCGGAAAAGCGGCGGTCGGAATTTCCCACCGCCGCGGTCACCACCGCCATCCTAATTAGACCGGCGGTTTTCTGGCTTGCTATCGCGGGCGGATGTCCACCGCCGGTCCGGCGGGCACCACCACCGGCCCGGCGGTGGACATCCGACCGCCATCGTAATAGGCTCCATAGTTTGTGCAAATTTGGGACTCAGGACATTAACCATGTTCTTTTTGTCTGTCCCACCCTGTCATTTTAGCGCCGATGGCTGCTACAGCAAATGTTTTTACAGAATAATGTTAAATCTGTAGTGGCAGCATGAGAGTTACTGTTTCATCCAAAGAACTAAAAAGAAATGCATTTTTTTACATTTTTTAAGGATTTCCTGAATTTATTTAAATTTGGCTCCAGATTTGCTGCTTTATTAGTGGAAGGGAACTTACTTGGATCCTAGCTATGGAGTAATTTGCACTTACTGACATCTGCTATGTTAGGATATTTTTTGGGAGCAATCTGTACATAATTTTGGCTTCTACTTAGGGGCTGATTCCGATGTCGGCCGGAAGCGCACCTAACAGTATTCGTCCGGAAAAAATACGAGCTGAACGCGTGTTTTCCGACCGACTCGAACACTCTACCGAACGAACAAGTACGATGCGCATAACAGCCCAGATTCCGAGCGAGCCGTACTTACCCATTCCAGCTCCTGTTCCCCGCCCGAGCCAAATCCGTAAACGCCGAATCGAGTCGCACGGAACCAAATAAACAACACCTTCCGGCCGGACTAGTACGATGCGTCTCCCGTACGCGCCAAACTCGTCGCTACGTACGGCACGTTTGAGCATCCGGGAGAGCTGCACATAAGCTCCGATTCGCGCCACAAGACGATCCACGGCGACGAGGCAGAACAAGCCAGCGACGAGTACGAGTCGAAGACACGAGAAAGCCGAGCGAGACGAACCAACCATGAATCCCATCGCGCAGGTCCTACCAATACTCTACATCTATTACCGGGACCGGCACGGACACGTACGTCGCAGACGGTAAGTCAAACACCCACAACACAAACAAACGACACGTACCCGAAATATGTCACACACACATAGGGATGCACAAATGACGTACACAAGCAACAGCAGAACCATAGGGGTGGGATGGCCAACACCAATGCCATACACACCCATAGGGGGATGGATGCCTACCACCAACACCACCCTACAACTACCCCTACTCATGGGTGGCTAGATGCCTGCCACCACCCTCCCCCTCCACTCATGGGGGGCTGGATGCCTACCACTACTGCCATCCCCACCCATAGGGGGCTGGATGCCTACCACTACTGCCATCCCCACCCATAGGGGGCTGGATGCCTACCACTACTACCATCCCCACTCATGGGTGGCTAGATGCCTGCCACCCCCCCCACTCATGGGGGGCTGGATGCCTGTCACTACTGCCATCCCCACTCATGGGAGGCTGGATGGCTGCCACTACTACCATCCCCACTCATGGGGGGACGGATGCCTACCACTACTGCCATCCCCACCCATAGGGGGCTGGATGCCTACCACTACTACCATCCCCACCCATAGGAGGCTGGATGCCTACCACTACTACCATCCCCACTCATGGGGGGCTGGATGCCTACCACTACTACCATCCCCACCCATAGGGGGATGGATGCCTACCACTAACACCACCCCCACTCAGGGTGGGCTGGATGCCTACCACTGACTACTACCCCCACCCATAGGGGGATGGATGCCTACCACTAACACCACCCCCACTCAGGGTGGGCTGGATGCCTACCACTACTACCATCCCCACTCATGGGGGCTGGATGGCTGCCACTACTACCATCCCCACTCATGGGGGCTGGATGCCTACCACTACTACCATCCCCACCCATAGGGGGATGGATGCCTACCACTAACACCACCCCCACCCATGGGGGGCTGGATGGCTGCCACTACTACCATCCCCACCCATAGGGGGCTGGATGCCTACCACTACTACCATCCCCACTCATGGGTGGCTAGATGCCTGCCACCACTCCCCCCACTCATGGGGGCTGGATGCCTGTCACTACTGCCATCCCCACTCATGGGGGGATGGATGGCTGCCACTAACACCACCCCCACTCAGGGTGGGCTGGATGCCTACCACTACTACTATCCCCACCCATAGGGGGATGGATGCCTACCACTAACACCACCCCCACTCAGGGTGGGCTGGATGCCTACCACTACTACCATCCCCACTCATGGGGGCTGGATGGCTGCCACTACAACCATCCACACCCATAGGGGGCTGGATGCCTACCACTACTACCATCCCCACTCATGGGTGGCTAGATGCCTGCCACCACCCCCTCCCCCACTCATGGGGGGCTGGATGCATGTCACTACTGCCACCCCCACTCATGGGGGGCTGGATGCCTGTCACTACTGCCATCCCCACCCATAGGGGGATGGATGCCTACCACTAACACCACCCCCACTCAGGGTGGGCTGGATGCCTACCACTACTACCATCCCCACTCATGGGGGGCTGGATGCCTACCACTACTACCATCCCCACTCATGGGGGGCAGGATGCCTGTCACTACAACCACCCCTACTCATAGGACGGGTAATGCATGTCAAAACTAGCATACTCCCACATAAGGACTGTCTGTAAATTACATCCCACCCCCAACACCATGACAAGCGTGTGTGGTCTGTGTCAAATGCATACAACACTGAACATGACATTGAACATACAATGTGACCCCCTAACACATGTGTCACACATAATTGTGTGTGTGGCCTACACAATGCACGCAGACCATGACCACTGTGGCAATGTGGCCCAAAGCCCCATCACCACAGTGCCCAAAAGGTAAGTGTGTGCACCATAGCTGAAGCACATTTTGAACAGTGTGGCAATGGGGCCCAAAGCCCCATCACCACAGTGCCCAAAAGGCAAGTGTGTGCTCCATAGCTGAAGCACATTTTGAACAGTGTGGCACTGGCAATGGGGCCCTAAGCCCCATCACCACAGTGGCCAAAAGGTAAGTGTGTGCTCCATAGCCGAAGCACATTTTGAACAGTGTGGCAATGGGGCCCTAAGCCCCATCACCACAGTGGCCAAAAGGTAAGTGTGTGCTCCATAGCTGAAGCACATTTTGAACAGTGTGGCAATGGGGCCCAAAGCCCCATCACCACAGTGCCCAAAAGGTAAGTGTAGTCCTGGTAAAAGCTGCCAAACCAAAAATGCAGGGATTATTCCTGGCCACACAACACCAAACACTACAGTGGCATTGTACTGCTTGTGTCCCATAGCAACATAGATTGTGTGAGGCAAGCAGTGCAGTGCCAATGACACATCATTCTAGCCATGTGCACACAAACATCAGCCATGGGGGCCCACATTGTCTACATTCACAAATAACACAATGACAGAAGTGAGCATCATAATGCAGACCCACATATCTGCAGCAATGGACACACAAATGTAGATATCCTGTGGAGACTGTAGATGTCATGTGAACAAATACCATACCATGGCAGCAATGGGACATACTAACCATGATCAATGTGCTGACTGATGACCTAGCAGTCCCAGGGCCAGCAGGGGAAAGCCAACAAACAACATACAGCCAATGGCAAACTAAAGATATGCCAATGCAGTGGTGCAAATGCACAAACACAAACAGGCAGACTCACACTGCATATCATACACAACAGGTGAGGGGGGTTGTGTGCCAGTGTCCCCAGGCAACCACACAACACATGAGGAGGCCAGATTCACTAATATACAGATGTCAACACAGTCACATACAAAACTAACTCAGGGATTGAATTCCCCTATGTGGGCAAACAGGCGTTGTGAGATGAGAGGGAGCCCAAATTACACATGTCACACAAGCTTGTAGGAACAGCAACAAACACAGCAAGAGACAGAACCACCACAGCACTCCCCCCAGGGACCCCACATTGTGGTGACACTAGCATGCATGACAATCACACTGTGATGGCAAAGGTAGATGTCATCCACACTGTGAACCACAGCCATGTGTCCTGAGCAACAAACTACCATCACACCTATACAAGCACAAAGCACTCAGCATGGCCTGCCAGCCAAGGACAACATGGAGGTAGTGCCCCAGCCATGCAACAACTCACATTTGCACACACTCAACGACACACACCTTGAACTCCACCAATGTGCAGCAGTGAAGCTCACATGGACTGGTGACATTGGACATGCACCCATGACAATACCAGGGGTGGTGGTGGGAACTAAGGTGCAGAAACCCATCACACATGGCCAGTCAACAATACTTGTGAAAGTCTGACACATTGCACAGTATGCTGTACATGGGCATGACGTCAAATCCACCCCAAACAATGGTATCCTGGCCATAGTCACACACCAATGAAGAAGCCAAGCTGACCCACAAAGGACACACATAGACAACTTCCAACATTGCATATCTGACCCTGAGGAGTGGCAGCAGTCACACACACAACGTGTCACAATCACTGAAAGCATACACAAACAGAAAATCACATTACTCGTGTAACCAACAAGTGCCAAGAGGAATCTTGACTGTGTCCCATCTGCGTTTGCCCACATCCCCAGCCCTGACAACAAAGACAACTAGGGATGACAACCTCATTAACATTAGTTTGCCATGCACCCACATCCCGGAGAAACCAGGTCCAAGATGCTGGATGAACACAGAACAACTCAGCAAGCATCACAAACAGGAACATCCGTAGGGACACAGCCTGTGTAGGAAAAGGAGAAGGGTACACGCACAGACATGCCTACACAACACACAACACGGGCACAGCCTATATCACGGAATCACGCACTGCCATGAGGGCACTCTACTCCTGTGGAAGGTCAGCTGTGCCAAACCTTGTCTGTGCACGACTCAAACCTGTCAGCAGAACACTCCGTCAGTGAGTCAACAACTACAACACACTGAAGGCTCTGCTCATATCAGCCTGGGCACGGGAGTGTCACGTCAGTCATCTGCATAGACCCAAGACACGTGTCAAGCAACTTGCACTGTGTACACAGATGAGTCCTCCAAATTTGATGTGCCAAACTGCATGTCCATTGGAGACGGGCACACAGTCAGGGTACTAGGAACATTGGACAGTGGTAAGCCCACCAGATGTGCATCAGTGTAGGACAAAGATGGTAATCTACAAATGCTAAACGTACATCCCTGTGTCAAATGCTGAGCATTACACCCTCAGACTGCAGCAAAGGATGCTATAGATCCAGACTAGATTAGGACACATATCCCATGGACCACATGGAGCCCATCACAGCAAAACTTAATTTACCTGATCTGAACACTATTACAACAGCAAATGCATGATTCCACACATCTACATCATGTACCTCCAAAGATTAACCACAAGTAAACAAAAAGAGGCTTTATTCAGCAAGTGTGCAACTCAAATCAAAAGTCCAAAATAAACTAAGGCCAATGGCCAGTCCAAATATACAGTCCCAACAGGGTGATGTGTGACAACTTGTCAACAATTGCTTGCCTGCACAGGTATGGACAGGGGAGATCCCCTTGGAGGGGCATACGAGGGGCAGGCCAGGCACCGCAGGGACAGGATCAGGGGATGCCAGAAGGAGGCAGTGAAGGGGAGGTGGGTGCAGGAGTGTCACCGGCAACTGCAGTGGAGGTGTCTGACTCAGGGGGCTGGCACCACCACAGGGCTCAAGTCAGATGGTGTTGGTGCTGCAACCACTGCAGTGGGCTGGTCAGATGGAGTGGACTGGGTCCCCAATGCAGTGCCCGAGTCAGACGGGGTGGTTGTGGACTCCACCGCAGTACATGACTCTAAGGTAGTGGAAGGGGGGCAGAAGAGCTGGGCAGGACAGAGGGGGGAGACGGTCTCCTCACCAGTGGCGCAAACAGGCAGAGCGTCTGGTTTGGGGGTGGAAGAGCAAGTGGCAGGGGGAGGGCCTAAGCAGTTTGGGGATGCGGTATCGGTGTGTGGGGGAACCTGGGGCAGGGTGTGGCAGTGGAACCTGTGGAGTGGTGGCCTGGGGGATGGAGGTGAGAGACTGGGTGGTTGACTTGCAGGGCGGTGGCGGGGTCTTGCTCTTCCGGGACCAGGGGACTTGCGGGTGGGGGCTCACTCTGCCTGCACCTGGGGGAGGGTGTCCGGGGGCGAGGGGCACTCCCTCTGTGTGGGTGAACTTCCTCTTCCCCGGTATGCTGGATCAGCGGGATTGGAGGGGAAGAGGCCGAGGTCACTGAGGAAGAGCTGCTGATCAGGTGGGGTTGCAGGTGAGGCAAGGGAAGGGGTCTTGGAGGGAGAGGATCTTGAGGATTGCGGAGTGACTGTGGTTGCCTGTGTGTGTGTGTGTTCCCCATCCCCTGTGTCTGTGGTATCAGTCCCCTGAGGATGCTTGTGTGCACGTCTTGCCTTTCTCTTGGGTGTGTCTGTGCTGCTCGTGTCTGTGTGTTTGGGTGACTGTGCAGGTGTGCATGTGCTTTGGACATGTAGGGGCGCAGGAAGTGTGGATGGGGCAGAGGTGGGAGGGGTGAGGGACTGTTGGAGGAGGGACACTGCTGCCATCAGGGAGGAGTCCATGGACTTATTGCTCCTCTGTAGGGCAGACATACCTGTCGAGATGCCCTCCATGAACGACACCAGCTGTGTCAACAGAGTGGTGTGTGCATGGAGGACACTCAGCATTGCTGTCTGCCCTACATGGAGCTGCCGAAGGAGGTACACAGACTCCTCACTCAGGGCAGCAGGGGACACAGGGGCAGGGGGTGCGGTGCCTGGCACGAAGGAGACACGCTCCCGAGTACGGGAGCCTCCACGGACCTCAGGAATGGGAGCCAATGGGAGGGCGGTGGTGGTGGTGGTGGTGGTGCGGGGCCAGACAGACTAGCTGGCCTTTGGTGGCTGCTGACACCCGCCTCCACAAGGGAGTCATCCTCCGAGCTGCTGTGGTCCTCAGCTGAGGTGGATGGTGCTGAGGACTCCTCGGTGTGGCTCCCCTCGCCCTCCGTGCCACTGGGTCCCTCTGACCACTCGTCCGATGCTGACCCAGTCTGGCTCCGCTGCTCCTCCTGGTCCGTGGAGCTGTCCCCTCCTGTGGCCGTGGATGTATCTGCAAACAATTAGGGAAACAGACAAACATCAGTCACCTGCACTGACCGCACACACCACAGTAAGTACAGCACATTACAGAGCAAGCCCTGGCATCCTTAGTTGAACATTGCCTAAAGTCCCCACACAGATTCGGGGAAGCCAATTGTCAGTCTGATGGTCAACCATGGGACTCACACCCCTCCTGCCCTTGCACCCATCTGTCTGGTGCCTGTCTGATGGTAAGACCCCAGTGCGGACACATGCACCACCTACACAGTTGTTGGACATTGCAGGGAACACGGTGAAGTATGTGAACATGCACACATCACATCTCTTGCCACTGAGTCAGTGCAGGTGTCCGGATAAAGGGATGGCCAGAGTCTAAATAGAAATGCATGTGATGCATACCAGCACCAGACACCTTGATGCACCCATGTCCGGATAGTCAATGCCACAATGGGGTGCATGTTGCACATGTCACTCCCCTGCAGGATCAGTCTCAGGAAGTTTAATGCCATGACACAGGAATGCGTGCAAAGTCATACATTACTGTCTCAAGTCACATGGCCATGGCAGCCTGCCAACAACAGTCTGCACTGTGTCACAATCCGAGGGCATGGGGAATGCAAGTTATGTGACTGACAAGTGCACATGTCCATCCCCCAAATACCACATCATCTGTACTACTATTTGTCCACGTCATACCAACTGGACATATGGGGGACATGAAACACAACTCTCTGAACATGAGCACCTCACAGTGTGCTGTGAATCACAACACAGCTGCCTGAAAGTCACAGTCGCAAACACCTGTGTGCACAGTCAAGTGATCAGACACCTATAAGTCACAGAAGTATCGTCTATCATGGTGACATCTCAGATGGCATGCTGAGCCCTAACCCATAAACATACCAGTAGTCCTGACAACGAAGACACAGCACAATGAGACAGAGGCAGACACCTGAGGGTACATTTCACTGATCACAACATGCCAGATGATACACGGGAGTGGGAGTACAGAGTGTATTGCATGCCCTGGAGTAGGCATGACTGTCCAGCTCCACCTGTAAGAGGGATGAGTCCTGGACAGTAGGCAGGTGGCTAAGCATGTGTGACACACTGGATACACATACTCCTGAGGCCCAAACATTGTTCCCACCAGCAGCATGGGTGTGTGGCAAATTCCCCAGGGACATGTGGTGAGTCAGAGCAGCAAGCGGACCACATATCAAAGTTACACCCAGATCACATGTCAGAACTTAGGCATTGTGTAAGCAATTGAGCCACCCATTAATCGCACAACATAGTCACGGGAACAAATGCTGTCCCCCACCTTGAGCAAAGCAAAATGCAATGACACAGTCCCCAAATGACACAATTTCCCGACTATAAGGGCCACACATATGCGTATCAGAGGAGAAGTGGGCATGTCACAAATGAGGGACATGGGTCCTGGACCACATGACTGATGTACTGTGGAAGTTTAACCAGGCCAGAGGAGGGCACATAGCATGTCAGACAAAGTGCACAGTGCAGTCATGGACTCACCCCCTCCTTGCTGCTGTCTGTCCTTCAGCTGCCCATCCAGGTCAGGGAAGACCACCGCCAGGATCCGGAGCATGTGGGGGGTCAGGGTCCGGTGTCCGCCCCTCCTGCGAGGAGGCGACAGCTTCAGCTGGACCCTTGCGATCCTCCGGGTCCAGCCACGAAGGTCCTGCCACCTCTTCTGGCAGTTGCGGATCCTGCGCCTGTAGACCCCCACGGATCTTACTTTCCGGGCGATGGTCAGCCAAATTTCCTGCTTCTGGTGGGCATCAACCTGTGAGGATGACAAAGTGAAAAGGCCATTACTACACATGCAACATATACGTGCATCACACAGTTGGATATACATGTCTCAATCACAGGGGCATATGATGTACACAGGCAGTGCAACAATGGCTATGAACAGTTTGCCAGCAGTCACTACATGGTATCATTGCATGGGAAGTAAACCTAGTTGGAATGCACTGTTACTGCACTGTACCAGTTCAGTGCATGTAACTACACACTTTGGGGTGTGACAACTACTCAGTGGGCATGCTAGCCAGTGGTGTGCACACTGAAAGCCCTGCTAGTCAGACAACATGCACAATTAGTGAGGCAGTGGACAGCACACTCACCTGCTCCCCTGGTTTCCCATACAGCTTGCTGTACTGTGGAAGGAGGCTGTCCAGCAGGGCCTGGTTCTCCTCAAGGCTGAAGGCTGGGGCTCTCTCCACAGTACGTGCCATTGCAGGAGCCAGAGGATGCATAAACAGCAGCAGTGTTGGTGGCAGATGTCGTCCTGGAGCATGTAGTGCAGGCAAGTGAGCTCTCAGGGGAACAGCCAGCATTATATGTGTGCTGCAGAGGCAGATACTGTCCCATGTGTCCAAAGTGATAGGTCCAAGTCGTTTGCATCTTCTGAATTTGACCAATCCATGGAATAGCAGCACTAATACACGCCCACAGCATCCTTCAAATCTTCAACTTCATGACACCCATGATTTTGCAACATTGTTGTGGCTGGCCAACTGAATTCACTGCATCAGACTCGTTGGAGCTTCGAAAACGCGTCCGTTGCCATGCCAGGCCCCAGCCAATGTGTGCGCACCGTTCTGTCCATTGCTGTACAACGCGTACCAGGCATACAACGCGTACCCGCTCACATACAATGCAATGGGCCGACCGGGCACACCGATCGGTCCATTGCTGTACAACGCGTACCAGGCATACAACGCGTACCCGCTCACATACAATGCAATGGGCCGACCGGGCACACCGATCGGTCCATTGCTGCTACAACGCGTACCAGGCATACAACGCGTACCTGCTCACATACAATGCAATGGGCCGGCCGGGCACACCGATCGGTCCATTGCTGTACAACGCGTACCAGGCATACAACGCGTACCCGCTCACATACAATGCAATGGGCCGGCCGGGCACACCGATCGGTCCATTGCTCTACAACGCGTACCAGGCATACAACGCGCTCACATACAATGCAATGGGCCGGCCGGGCACACCGATCGGTCCATTGCTCTACAACGCGTACAGCTACCCGCTCACATACAATGCAATGGGCCGGCCGGGCACACCGATCGGTCCATTGCTGTACAATGCGTACCAGGCATACAACGCGTACCCGCTCACATACAATGCAATGGGCCGGCCGGGCACACCGATCGGTCCATTGCTCTACAACGCGTACCTCGCTCACATACAATGCAATGGGCCGGCCGGGCACACCGATCGGTCCATTGCTCTACAACGCGTACCAGGCATACAACGCGTACCCGCACACATACAATGCAATGGGCCGGCCGGGCACACCGATCGGTCCATTGCTCTACAACGCGTACCAGGCATACAACGCGTACCGTCACATACAATGCAATGGGCCGACCGGGCACACCGATCGGTCCATTGCTCTACAACGCGTCCCTGGACAGGTCACACGCATATGTCACCATGCTGGTCACTGGTGAACCTATGCCAGCCACATTTACTTTCCAGGGACTCAGGGGCACACCTACAACACCACACCCAGTCCACACTGTATATAAGGCATGTGTGGCAGCATAACCTTATCTGTGTATGGGGGTGAACATGTGGATTTTGGGGTGGCACTTGGGGGCAGACACACCCAGGCTGTGCACGTGTTCATGGGGACAGGGTCCTTTGTGTGTTGTGCACCTGACCACTGTGGTGTGCAACTTTTCATTTCTGAGCATGTGTCATGGTCACATTTCCAGGTTGTGTATGTGTATGACATGTCACATACCCCCAGGCTCACATGTGGGAAGGCATGTACGTCACAGGGTGGCCCATTCCAACAATAGTGATGTCCCTCCACAGTCTGTGTGCATGTTGTGTATCACATGTCTCTGACTCCATGTGCACAATGGGAGACAGTCTCCACATCCACGTGGTTTGTGCATGAACTTTGATGGTGTGTGTGTGTGTGTCACAGACGTCCATGTCTGTCCTGCAGAGGCTACAGGGGCCACTACCTGTGGGTGTCATGTTTGTTTTTCTGACGTGTACATGATACGCCATGTCATGCCAGTGTCCATGTGGCAAGACAGGGTCCCTGGGAATCTACCTGTCAATGAGCTGTGATGCCTGTGGAGCATCTGTCCAGACATGTCACTGTGGTATGTGTGTGGAACGTGAGAGCAGTTAATGGGTACTGTGACACAGCCTAATGGTGTCCCATAGCACACCCTGGAACCTGTTGTCAACACTTGTTGAACAGAGATGTTAGATGATGTCCATGTAGGTGCCATATATGTCCAAACGGAACGACACACACATCAAGTACTTGTGTTTGTTAATGATGTATCATGTGAAATTGAGTATGGTGAACGGCACATAGGTGGGGTGACTGACAATCTTGCTTTCTTCACCTATGCACTGCAGGGCTCCTGCTGTCCATCGACCATTCCCAGACCTGGCAACGATGGTGGAACGTGACAGCATCCGACGGTACCGCTTCACCAGGCAGCTGATTGAGGATTTGGCAGTGCGGTTGGACCCACATTTGCAGCCTGGCCGGCCGTATCCTACAGCGCTGACCCCCAAGGTGAAGGTGATGGCAGCCCTACACTTCTTTGCCACCGGTACCTTTCAACACACTGTGGCAACTACTGGTGGGATGTCACAGACTATGTTCAGCCGTGTGCTACGCGATGTTTTGGGGGCAATGTTGAGATACCTCAACCAGTACATCTATTTCCCAACACGTCAACGACTCACTGACGTCAAGAGTGACTTCTATGCCCTGGGGAGGATGCCACATGTAATTGGCTCCATTGATGGGACACATGTGGCTTTGATACCACCACAGGCACATGAGCAGGCATACCGGAACCGTAAACATTACCATTCGATCAATGCTCTGGTGGTATGTCTTGCAGATATGACCATCTCACATGTGTGTGCCCGTTTCCCCGGTTCGGCACACGATGCCTACGTGATGAGGAGTAGTCGCATCCCGAGGATGATGTCACAGATGCCGAACCAGCGTGCCTGGCTTGTTGGTGTGTACTGACTTTGTACCATTGTGTGTGTTCTGCTATGTTGTTTTCCGCACACATTTTCAAATCGGCTAATGTGCAATTGTCTGTCTGTAGGTGACTCGGGATACCCCAACATGCCGTGGTTGCTGACACCCCTCAGGAACCCTGTGACACCAGCCCAGATGCGCTACAATGAGGCACATGGTCGGACGAGGAGGGTGATTGAGCGGACCTTTGGTCTCCTGAAGAGCCGCTTCCGCTGCCTGGACAAGACAGGAGGGGCCCTCCCATATGCCCCAGCAAAGGTGTGCAAGATTGTCATCGTCTGCTGCATGCTACACAACCTGGCAGTGCGGAAGGAGTTGCCTCTCATCCTGGATGACGATGACCAACGTCCGCCACCTGTGGAAGATCCTGGCCTGGGTCACGATGCCAGTGAAGATGATGATGATGATGATGGTGATGTCCGCACACAGCTCATCACCAACTTCTTCAGCTGAATGTGAGTCTCCAGAGGGTTGTAATGTCAATGATTTGAGTTTGCATGATATGTGTGTGTGGTGCTCTGGTGCTGTTTGAGTGTGGCCATGTGCTACTTGACTGGATGCGTGCAGCGATGTGTCCTTGCAGGTGGTCTGTACTGCCCAACAGTGTTGACATGCTAACTTGGTTTTGTGTAGTTATCTCGTGACATGTATTAGACATGAGTATTGCCGTTCTGTGCTGTTCTTCAGTGGTTTTGACTGTGTGTCATGTCTGTCCTTCACAGGGTGCTGCCGGAGTTGTCTGATCAACTTGGATCCCCCGAATCCATGATTCAACTTCCAAGGTGGAAGCAGTCGTTTCCCTACAGGTGATGTGCCACACACCCCTGGACTTTCTATCTTCTGCACTTTTTGACTTTGTGGCCACAGCCAGGTTGGATTAGCTTGCATTTGTAGTGGAAACAACATGTTGCAAATGTGTAATAAACCTGTGCTTCACTTTGGGATGTGCGTTGTCTGTAGTCACACATCTGACTGACATTTGCTTACTGCACCTGTAGTCTAGTTGACAGTGACTGTGAATAGGTGGCGTGTCTGTGCATTCCACTGTATTTAGTTGCAACATCAGTATAGGTGATGAGTCTGATGGCCCTGGTGTGTATGTGTTGTGTGGCCCTAGTGGTGTGTCTCCCTCATATGTGTCACGTCGCCATGACTGACATGACGGTGTTGGACTTGCTGTAGCAGTTAGCATGCACAGTGTCATTTAGCAGATCACCATCTACATGACAAAAACCACGTTGGAATCACAACAGAGGCAGATATGGTGTATTGGTGAGTTTATTTACATACAGGTGTGAGGATGGTGCACAGGATGGTGGGTGCTGTACATAGAAATTGGAATCCAAAGTTCCCATGTGTATTGGAAGTCTTGGTAGCTGAAATGTCCAGAGTAAAGTCCACAGTCATCTGATAAATTTGGCCAACTAGAGCTCCCCATGTCATGTGGGAGAGTTGGGTTGGCTTCGACAGGGCGTGCAGTTTGCACACAGAGGAAAAGTTCCAGAACAGGTGTTGGCTTCCTGGGGGATGTAGATGGCCATCGGCCTCTCAGTTTGGCCTCCTCGGACGGCCCCTCTTCTTGGGGGGGGACCCTCAGGTGCAGGCTGCGGCGGTGCAGGGGACTCTCTGCCAGAGTCCTCCTCCCTCCCTGTGGCATTTGCAGTTGTTTCAGCAGCAGTTGTTGTGGGCACACAGGGAGGTGAGGCCATGTTGGTGCTGATCTGGCGGAGGCATGTCAGTATGTCCCTATGCACCGCTGTCAGTTGTTCCAATGTGTCCCACTTGGACTCCATGCCAGACATGTGTGTCTCGACACGTGACATGTGTGTCTCGACATGTGACATGTGTGTGTCGACACGGGACATGTGGGAGTCCAAGCGGGCATGATGGGCAGCCTGCTGCTGTTGTATGTCCTTGAGGATCCCCACTACCTGGCTGACCTCTCCGGTGCTAGTCTGGTACGCATCCGCGATGCGTGCCAGTTGTGGGTCATCATGCAGTCCAGACCCCTCTGCAAAGAGCGACCTATGTCTACCACCCCTCCCACCACCCCTGGCGACACGTGCAGGACCTGCGGTGGCACGCACAGGTGACCGTGGGCCCACTTGGGTGTTGTTCCTGGGCTCGTTGTCACCAGCTCCAGTTTGGGCCTGGGTCCCTGCGCTGTTGTCATCTGTGGTCCTTGGTCTGTCCGTGTTGGCAGGGGTGGCCTGTGTGTTGGCAGTTGTTGGAGGGGTGGGTGCAGGGGGTGCAGATGTTGGTCCTGCTGGTGCTGCATGATGACTCACACCGGAGGGTCCAGCTGGTTCTTCGCCATCCGAGGAGTGCAGTGGCTGATCCACACCAGTGAGCTCAGTGTTCCCCGGAGCCTGGGACAGGGACTCCTCCTCGTCTGCTGCTGTGTCCCCATCATCACCTGTTTTGGGGAGAGACACAGATTGTATGTTATGTTTCTACTGGCATCAATTGTTCAAACACCTGACAGTTGTGACTGTACCTCTGGATGTGGGCCAGGACATTGCATTCTCCTAAATTGTGACAGTCAGAGAGTGATATTGGTGTAGCACATTGTCCTGCCAACCTGTGGCATGTCAATGTGAATGTTGAGGTGTGTGCATGACCAGCATTGGTGGTATTTGGTTGCCATCCAGGCCTCCTTCTCCCCCAGCCCAGTTATCCCACCATGAAGCGTGCTTCCATTGCAGGGAGTGCAAGTTGTCTTTCAGGATGTCAGTCAGTGGTGTCCTGCTGTTGGTTGTTGCACAGTTCCCAGCAGGGCCTTGTGCTCCCCCCAGCAGTACCCAGTGTCAGCCATCTTGTGAGTCCTTTTCCACTCCCTGTGATGTGAGCATGGTTGAGAGTGGTGTTGATGGGCCAATTGTGAGGGTGAGCAATATCTGTGCCTACAACTCCCATCATGCTATTGCCTCCACCCCCCTTCCCAGCATGCCCATCCTTCCTTCCTTTTGACTCTGCTTCCCTGTGGGGTGGGGTGCCTGTGCTGACAGGATGGCTGGGAGTGTTGTCCTGGCAGTTGTTTGGCTACAAGTCCCAAGAGTGTCCCTGTGCTTCACACAGCATAACCCAGGGTGGTGGTTCTTTGTGGGATCTTCAGTTAGGATGTGAGGCATTGCATTCTCCCAGGTGGGTTATGTGGAGTTAGTGTTGAGGGGGTGTGTGAGGGGAGGTGCTTGTAACTATGGTCAGTGCTGTGAGTCCTCCTTCCCACCCAGCCAGATATCCCACCATGGGACGTGCTTCCATTGCAGGGAGTGCAAGTTGTCTTTCAGGATGTCAGTCAGTGGTGTCCTGCTGTTGGTTGTTGCACAGTTCCCAGCAGGGCCTTGTGCTCCCCCCAGCAGTACCCAGTGTCAGCCATCTTGTGAGTCCTTTTCCACTCCCTGTGATGTGAGCATGGTTGAGAGTGGTGTTGATGGGCCAATTGTGAGGGTGAGCAATATCTGTGCCTACAACTCCCATCATGCTATTGCCTCCACCCCCCTTCCCAGCATGCCCATCCTTCCTTCCTTTTGACTCTGCTTCCCTGTGGGGTGGGGTGCCTGTGCTGACAGGATGGCTGGGAGTGTTGTCCTGGCAGTTGTTTGGCTACAAGTCCCAAGAGTGTCCCTGTGCTTCACACAGCATAACCCAGGGTGGTGGTTCTTTGTGGGATCTTCAGTTAGGATGTGAGGCATTGCATTCTCCCAGGTGGGTTATGTGGAGTTAGTGTTGAGGGGGTGTGTGAGGGGAGGTGCTTGTAACTATGGTCAGTGCTGTGAGTCCTCCTTCCCACCCAGCCAGATATCCCACCATGGGACGTGCTTCCATTGCAGGGAGTGCAAGTTGTCTTTCAGGATGTCAGTCAGTGGTGTCCTGCTGTTGGTTGTTGCACAGTTCCCAGCAGGGCCTTGTGCTCCCCACAGCAGTACCCAGTGTCAGCCATCTTGTCAGTTGTTTTCCACTCCCTGTGATGTGAGCATGGTTCAGAGTGGTGTTGATGGGCCAATTGTGGGTGTGACCAATATCTGTGCCTACAACTCCCATCCTGCTATTGCCTACACCCCCTTCCCAGCATGCCCATACCTTCCTTCCTTTTGAGTGGACTTCACTGTGTGTGAGTGTGACAGCAATGGCAAGATGGCTGACAGTGTGGTCCTGTTGTTTGTTGGTGCCCAGTTCCCAGCAGGGCCTTGTGCTCCCCACAGCTGTGGCCAGTGTCAGACATCTTTGAAGTGGCTTTTGACTCCCTGTGAGGTGTGCATGCTTCAGTGCTAACTTGCTGGGCCATGTGGGTGTGAGATGTTGATCTGTGACTACCACTCCCATCATGCTATTGCCTACACCCCCTTCCCAGCATGCCCATCCTTCCTTCCTTTTGAGTGGACTTCAGTGTGTGTGAGTGTGACAGCAATGGCAAGATGGCTGACAGTGTGGTCCTGTTGTTTGTTGGTGCCCAGTTCCCAGCAGGGCCTTGTGCTCCCCACAGCAGTAGCCAGTGTCAGCCATCTTGTCAGTTGTTTTCCACTCCCTGTGATGTGAGCATGGTTCAGAGTGGTGTTGATGGGCCAATTGTGGGTGTGACCAATATCTGTGACTACCACTCCCATCATGCTATTGGCTACACTGACTTGACCAGCATACACAGAATTCCTTCCTTTCAGTGAGCTTCCCTGTGAGGTGGTGTTCTAGTGGTGGGTAAATATCTGGGAGTATTTGTTGGTTCTATTTGTGCCACTGCCTTGCTGTATTTGTTGTTAGGTTTGTAGATGTCATGACACAGTTACATATCACTATGAGATGGCAGGTATTGTGTTTGTCTGACTAGCATTCACATCTTGGGATGGATATCTTTTGGTTGCTGTGTATTTGCTAAGTGTGCATGGTTTGCCTATCCCCTTGACTGTGATGTGTGTGTGTTGTCACACCATATTGTGTATATTAGTTGTGTACTCACCAGGCTCTGGGATGTCTGTTAGTCCGTATACGCTCACTGGTGGTAGGATGGCCCGCACCTTCTCCTCCCAGGGCCTGAGGTATACTGGTTTTGCAGGAGGGCCACTGCCGGTGTGCTGGCTGAGGAGGTAGTCCTTTTTGAGTAGGTCCCTGACCCTCCTGCGCACATCATACCACCTGTTCTGGATGTCTTCCTTTGTGCGCAAACATGGTGATTGTGCATTGACCCTGTCGACAATCCTCGCCCACATCTTGGTTTTCTGCGACATGGGGGTCTGTTGTACCAATGTACCAAACAACTGTGGCTCTACCCTGAGGATCTCGTCTACCAGGACTTCCAATTCACAATCTAGGAACTTATGGTTCTTCTTTGGGGGCATGGTGATGGGTGGTGGTGGTGATTGATGTGTGTGTGTGTGTGCAAGTGGGGGGGTGTGAGTGTAGGTTTAGCTGGGTGTGTGTGAGGGTGCTATTTGTAGGTGTGGTAATGGTGTGTGGCTTGTGTGATGTATGAGCTGTGAGTGTGTCTGTGGTTGCTGTGTGATGGTGTTCTGTCTGGCAGGTCAGTGGAATTTGCAAGGGATCATGGTAGGGATTTGTGGCCTTTATGTAGGTGGAGTTGGAGGTGTGTCCTTGTTCCATTTTTTTTCCTCCCTGTATTTATTGGCTTAGTGGTTGCTTGTTTGGCCCTTTTTTAAAAAAAATTCCTTGGTGTTTTTGGTGCATGTAGGAGTCGTTCTTGTGTCCGAGTAGGACGCTGCAGTTGTCTGGTGCGATCTTGTCCGACTCGTTCCTGCTGTGTGTCAGCTAGGTTTCATATGCGGCGTACGAGTCGGTCGCGTAGTATTGGGTTGCTTCAGCTGGGTTTTGTATGCGTGTCGGTCGTACGGCTTGTGCTCCGGGCGAGTCGGTCGTGTTTTGCACGCACAGCATCGTACTACGCGGGTCGGAGTTCGCGGGTACGTTTCGTTCGGGTTCAATCCGAGTGCGTGTCGGTCGGTTCGTTTTGCGTGCTTTCCCGGCCGGATGGCTTGTTTCCGTCCAGCTCGGTCGGTCGTTTTGTATTCCGTCCGAGTCTGTCGGATTTCACATGCATTTCATCGTACTACCCGGGTTGTGCGGCGCCGGTCCGAGTCGGTCGGACTAAATTCCCGTACCGAGTCGGTCGGTATGTTTTCCGGCCCAAATCGGAATCGACCCCTTAGTAGGGGGAATTTAGACTATACAGTAATATGTACACAAACACAGTATTCCTGTGTATTATGAATTGTTTTTGCTTTAAAGGTTTTTAAATCTTAAAGACTGATGAATGTATTTATTCAAATTTAGGATGTTTCTAAGCTGGGGGGTAGATAGCAATTTACCTTCCACTATGGGTACTTTGCACATAATAGTTATTATCATATCATTATGAGAGCATTATTCTATGTCTTTATGAATTGCGTTCAGCGAATGTACATAAAAGATTGCATTGGAAAGACTTTATTGTGTACATATCTCCAATACGCACTCATTTTTTTAACAGATTTAAAGATGTAATGCGATTGAATTTGGATTACAAATTGTTACTGTCTTTCTGTGGACCTAATTTGAAATTTAAATCTTAATAAAGAATTAAATTGAATTGAGTATGATAACCTACCTGTGCAAAGTTACATTTGGGAAGTAGTCCACAATGTTTTTGCATTCTATTTCACTATTAGCAAAAATATTTCAAAATGTTGAGCACTTTTATGGACAACAAATTGCTGTCACGCTTTCTTTGCAAGGTAAAAGGCTGCTTTGCTCGGTGCAGGTAGACCATCTATTACATCTTTCAACCTAGAAGCACACACTGACTTAATATTATACTTAGACTACATGTATTCATTTAGATTCAGAGCTTTCCAACTCACATGTATACTTTTTTGCCAAATCATTTACTCTCCAAGTCTTGCCAAAATGCCTGCAGCAGGGCCAGGACTGTAATACATTTCCCTGTTTGCAGCAATATTTTCCCACTTTCTTCTATTAACCTTGTCTTCTATTCTTGGGGCTTCTTCTGAGATCTTTCTCACCATGTCTTCCAATGACAGAACCTTAAAACCAAAATATCCCACCCAACTTTACTTGCACCTTTGTCTATGGCTTGTACCAGAGTGGGAGGCAGCCACTGTGAGCAGAAGGGAAACTGATCCCTCTGAAAATGTCTTGTGCATCTGTACTGCAGCAGAATGGTAGGAGCATCTTATATTCCTGTACATTTGTCCAGCATCTCCCAAAGTCCAGATCCTTTAAGGACCTCACAAGGGCCTCTTTCGGGATAGACAAGTCAGTGTCACGTTCTTTCAGCTGTAAAAATGGCTGCATTCTTAGAATCATGCAGATGTCATACTGGTTATATCCTACGGCTTAGTTGCATGGGCTAAATTTCCCTAACCTCAACAACTATTCCACACATTCTCCCCATAACATGATCCACCCATAAACGTTCTAAGGAACCCTTACACCATATTTATATTGTTAGATCAGGGCTTTCAAGCCTCGATTATTTATTATTATTATTATTTCCTCACTCCTGGTACCCTCCTAAAAATCCCACCTTCCTTCCAGCATTAGCCCAAACATTGTAACCTATTTTTCTCTTTACACTGTCTCTTCCCTATTCTCTGGTGGTAACCATCTCTGCTACCACACTGGCTTCTTCTGAGCTTTTTCTCCCTAGTACTAGAAACACCTCCCCTGAGGTGTTCTTTCTGTCCACCCTACAAATAACCTCTTTTTAGTCCAGTACCCTAATATGTCCTTGCTCTTCACCGGGTTAAAAGTGAGGGGTGCACTCTGTTATGGTAAAAAAGAGCCCAGCAACTGTAAATAATGTCAACCTGTTTTACAGTTCCCCTGTTGTTATTCACACAGAACCTATACATGTAACTGTTCACATCCTTAAGAGCCTCGTTGAGAGCCATTGGCTTTTGTTTCATCTCACCACACTCTTCTGGGCAACAGTTGCACCCAAAAGACCTCCTCCAAGTCCCACTTACCCTGTAACACTCAGAAATCTCTTGCTCATGTTAATTAGATCCAACTGAGAGAATTAAACAAGGTAACTCTCCCCAACATGAAGCAAAATCGAATTTTGCCCTTCTCTCTCCCAATTGCCAAAATGTAGGTAAAACCTGTCCCATATCTAATTCCCCATTAGCCATAGCAATACCAGTTAACACCCATCTTCTCCTCATTTTGGGACAAATTTTATCCATAACATTGCTTCCTGCATGTTCCCTGGCCCATTCTACTATCAAGTGACCACATTCAAAACCCCCTCATTTCTGATTCCTACACATATATAAATAAGCCACTTACCACTCACAACCACCAGAAGAAACTCTGAGGTAAACACACACATTTTGACCTCCTTTTCTCAGTGCCCTATAATATGTCTTCCCAACCCAAATTGTGGCCCTTTGTAGTAGCCCTCACCCATAAGGACTGTGTTCTAAAATCTGGCTGTTGTCCACTTTCTGTCTCAAGACGCTCTTTCTAGACTCCCAACACTTGGCTGTCCTTAATTTTATCCACATTCTCAAGCTTAAATGTTCCCCCTTATCCATGATCTCTCAATCTCACATAACACCTATATGAACTGACTGGATATACCTTCCTGTAATTAGAAAGACAAGCATCATCCATATTTCTGTGCCCATCTGGTCAGGTGTGCACTTCCTCACACAAATATGCATTCTATTCCCCTACATGCATATCGTACTCATTCATAATTCTTGGTCCCCACCACTACAGTAATCCTAAAGGTACCATAAAAGAGAGATGTAAAAAGTGCCCTAAGTAACTGAAATCAGCAGATGAACATGCTGACCTAACATGTGTGATTATTCTTCAAAATTGTAAACTGAGATGACCTTTCAACTATCCTAGCTTCTACCCTTCTCTGTTACCCATCCTTCTAAGATGTGCCTCACAAATCCCCCTCCCATATGTTTGTGTATCCAAACATCCTTCCTTTTGAAGGCAATCCCTGACATCTTTACTGACACCATAACCCAATCCATTTTTAAAAAAATCAAAGCTATGATACAATGTACTAGACCCTCTTCAGGATCTACAGCCACCTCCTCAATATTGTTCAGCCTTCAGAAAGCCACATGTCCCTCATTACCCTCATTTCCCATTGCCCCAGAGTGCACACCTCCTCTGGTACTGAGGTCTTCTACAGCTTTGCTTCTGGGGCCAAACCATAGAATCTCAACCAGTGTGTCAGCCGGTCTCTTGCTTTCATTGTGTTACCCTGCTCTCCCTACAATAAGAAAATTGTCATGATAGTGCAGCCATTTCTCAGACCCTGATTGTTCTTTTCCACCCACAAAAAGAGCACAAGCCACAAAAATTCTAACTGCCAAAACCTAGTCACAAAGATGTGTTCCTGTAACTGAATGCCCAACAATAAAAAAAAACTTCAAACTGAGCAGGTCAAGGTTAGATAGGTGACTTTATTTCCTTCTTTCCAATTTCAGCTCCAACTCCACAGATGTACATCATCTTGATGGCTGCATGGGCGGCAGAATAAAGACACCAAGCATTCTCCCTGATCAATATAACAACATAGCAAGCCTCCCTCCTGCCATGAAAGATGGTGATTTGGCCTAAACTATGCCTTCTTTGTCACCAACACCAACAGCAATATGATACATTTGGAAAATTGCAGGAATCCAAAGGGATCCATCATCTTTCAATTTCAACTTTTCATTAGCTTGTCCAAAATATTATGTTTTTCCATAACTGTCTGTAAATATTCAATCAAATTCGCCAAGCAGGGGGCCCATGCTGCCATGTGCTCGAGTTAGGCCTGGTAGCAATTAATATAATTCTTGCATGTAGCCAAATACTTTTTCCTAAAGTTGCCTTCTCTTTGCCCCATTAAGTTTGGCACACATGTTGCATTTTTTTCTGAAACCCACTGTAAATCCCACTCACAATAGGCTGCTCATCTGTCCAGGCATGTTTTTAATCATGAAATCATATCCTCTATTTCAATAGGAATACTGACCCTGCCTAACATCCCTCTCCCATTCCTCTGTCCCTGCAACCTGCCCCAGATACTTGTAAATTTCCACACAAAGCACAAACATGCACCATTATTGAAATTAAAGCATGCAGAGATGCTACAATTCTTTGTCATCCATCACACCGCTCCAGGCGGTGACACCCTGAAAACAGCACTTAGGGCAACCAAAGCACTCTGGCCAAGTGTACCATGGGAACTGGTCTTATGGGTTTCATCAGCTCCAGCCACAGCTCATTGACAGTTTCCACATATTGTTTTTCGGGTTCAAACTTTTCTGGCTGAGAAATCCTTGCCGTAATGCAACCAGACTAGCCCTCAAAAATTGAAATGTGCCAGCCTAATAATGTGAAGGTATTTACAAAAACTCTACACTGGATTTCAAAAACGTTCATAGAAAATGCTGGCATATATAGTGAACAATGACATCTACATCTGTACATACTCCTTCTCCTCTGCCTTCAAGCCCTCTTTACATTGCTATGAAAGAGGTTGAATTTGTCAACATATTTGCTCACTCAAATTATTTTCTTTTCACAGAAAGATGCTTCAGTTCTATGGGGCAGCTTCTTTCCATCATCAGTGCCTCTTTTCCATCTCCTATTACCTTTTGCCCACTGAGTCATATATCTGGCTTCTCTGCGTTGAGTCATTCCTATACCTGCCACATTCTCAAACTCTACCTCTGCTGCCTTCCCTTGTCCACTTTTGTCTCTCAAAACCTATCACAAGAGTCCCATTAGGGCCTCTGGAAATTGTCAAAACATAGCTTGTGCCTATGGGCTTCAGTCTCTCTGCCCTTCATGCTGATCCACATACTCCTTCCTTCATCCCTTGCTTCATCCTGACCTCAGACCTCCCACCAGGCACTGTAGTGCTCAAGCTCTGGGGGACTTCCGGGGTCCTTATTGCATCCTCACCAGCTCAGCTTCATTTTGTCTGTTTTTCTCATACCTGTCATCTGTCGCACCTCTTGTCCTTAAGTGGTGCTGTTGCGACATGCAGTGGGTTGTAGATCACAATTCTTCTCTTAGCCCTAACCCAGTGGTCATCCTTGCATTTTCTCTGATCCTTTCATTCCTATTATGTTGTACCACCCTCTTAGAAACCCCTGCCTACCGGGGGTGGGGAGGAGGGGGGGTTGGAGGGAGAAATCAGCCTATTGCTAATCCCAAAGCTCTCTAAATATAATCTGTCCCAGTATTGGCAGTATGTCCTTCAACAAAAGTGTCTTTGTACTTCATTTTTTCTCTAGGCAGAGGCACCTACGTTGCCTCTACCTTTCTTGTACTACCTGCAGCTGGTCCAATATACGGCATTATTTCTGTCAACATGCTTTGAGCATAATCACCAGTCAACTGCCTGTGAAACAGGTCCTTAATCAGAATGGATTGGACTTTCCAAGTGAGTTGCTCATCGTGACCCTCACGCCATTCTTCATCTGCTCCACCAGGTTTCATCTTGGTGCCTTTTGGTTGCTCAGTTCTGTGTCAAATACCTATGATTTGCTTTCTTTTGCTGGGTCAGGCACCACCACTGGGCTCGTGCCTCCTACATGAGGCCCAGTGTCTCACTTCATTGTTTCTGTCCTCTTTAGCCCTATGTGGCTCTGTATGTCTGAGATGCATGTCTTTTGACTTTTGGTTCCACTTTCTCATGCCTTATGTTGACCTTTAATGCCTCATGCCCTTTAGGGCTCTTCACACTTATCCTCTTCCTCGGGGGGAGCCACACGTATGGAAACCTGTAGGAATTCCAGCAGATACCACTGTTCTCAGTCTTGTCATCTCCCTCGGCACTAGTGTTTCTTTTCTCTTCTCCCATTCACTGACTTGCCACCCGTAACACCACCATTGCAGCCTCATTCACTTTTGATGAGAGATCACTGGTTGCTGACATCTTCTTCTTCATGATCAGAGGTAGAAGTGATCCCTCTGAGAAAACATTGGCTTCTTATATGCATCAGCATTCTGTATGTATAGCTCCTGTGTTCATACGCTTTTGTGCTTATTCCTTGTCTTGAGAATGGTGGGCTGTAAGAGTGAGTGATAAACTCAAGACAGCAGTTTTAACTGCAAGTCTAAATTGGCACGAGTGCTAAAAGGAGGCGATAATATTGTTAGTTTAAATGTCACAACTAGCTATAGAATATAAATAGGTCTCATACATCACAAACACTGTGCTCAATGAAGTCCTTTTCTCTGTTGTGGATTCACTCATAATTAGCCAGATACAGTACATACACTAACAACAGTTCTAGGTTGCAAATAGAGTGTAGTCCGCTACTTAAACCGGGTTTCAGGCTATTTTCCCAATCCTTCCGATTTTCATGGAAACACATATTTTCTCAAAACTTAGGTACCGTGAAATATTCTGAAATCAATCGACCAAAGAACATCAATGTGAGACATTGGGTTGTTGGTGGGGGGATGAAACCCTACTCAAGCAACAGCCACAATCCTTGTCAGGGTGAACCACAAAAAGTCACTAAATTAACCTGTGCATAACTGTTTGGTGGCTTGGCACAAAAGCAGTTACGCTTAACTTAGAGAAAATGTGTAAAGTATTTATGCAGCACTTAAACAGCAATTAAGTGAAAACAAAACACAAGAAAAACCCAACATCAATTTTGAAAAATAGGGTAAAATTTAATAAATCATGTGACACCAAAACAATAAAAATCCAATCATTAGGACCGGAGATTTGCAATTTCAAAGAGTTAATGTAAGTATAGAGCCTAAAAGCACAAAGCACAACTCGCAGGTATCTAGTCGTGTAAGACTGGCTAAAAGTCACAAGTTCAGCTCAACCACGATGGGATGCAGGCAGGATACAGGGACCAGGTTAGTCCAGCTGAAAAACGTACCTTCTAAATTCCACCGCGAAGAATTCAATTTTTGGTGCAGGAGGCCGCAAAGAGCAGGGAGAGTGTTGAAGATGTTTGTCGCAGTAGTGCGAAGAGCAGGCTTGGAATTTTGCGTTCATTCATGGCTGACGGTCATTATTTGTCCATCATGTTTGCAGTCACCTTGGGCTGTCAATGCTATAGCAAGAAGTGCGCATCTTGCATTGCTGGTCATTGCTGGTGGTCACTGTTGCGAACAGTAGAGTCAGGCTCACTATCAGCAAGATATTGGTGCAAATGTACCTGTTCACGGTCGCGAAAAGCTTAAAACATCAGGATTTCACTTTTCTTCAAGGAGCAGATCAACTGATGCCACACCAAGGGTCCATGTACCTCATGGGGGTCAGGACCTCACTCCAGTCCAGCAGAGGCCTGCAGGGCGCAGGCAGGTCCAGTTGCAGGACCAGGCAGGTCCAGTGCAGCAGGTTAGCTGGGCAGTTCCAGGGAGACTTCTGGAGCTTTTTGTGCCCCTGTAGCTCAGAACAGGAGGTAAGCTAACTAGCCCTCGGAGTCACTCAGGTAGCATGGGATGAAGGATGCAGGTCCAATCTTCCTTCTCAGACAGCAGGGTAGGCCTCAAGAAGCAGGGCAGTCTCCTCCGACAGATGGGCAGTCCATCTCCTGTAATATCCACAGGTTTAGGAGTGTACTGAAGAGTGGGTCGGAAGGTCCCCTTTTTAGGTCGAGCTACAGTGCACATGCGCTGTCTACAAGACCTTTTGTCATAGAAAAAAACACTTCTTTCCTGCCTGCTACTTACCATAGGCTCCTTTCACTGTCGCTCTTCATTACTGCCACCTAACTCGTTGGCTTTGCCGATACGTCACTTCTGTTCAAGGCAGTGACGCACCGGTAAAGTACAGTTCTCATACGCTTTGATTCTTCAGCTGGTGTGTCGGAGAACTCTTTTTCCCATGACCGCTTGTTCTTCACGTGCCTGAGTTTCCTCCTCTCTTCCTCTGACCGTGTCTTCAATTGTAAGTGCATGTCTGTTTCCTCCAGAGTTTGCCTTTTTTTCCATGTGAGTGCCTCACACCCTGATGCCAGTTTGTTTGCCTCTCCTCCTGTGTGCTGGCTCGTTTTCTTGGGTGCTAGCGCTGCCGGGAGGCATATTGAGCCCTGACTAGCCATGGGCACTCGGAGCTGCTGCAGCCATTGAGGCGCCTCTCCCCGCCTGCCCTCTCTATGAGCAGGCTCCTCAAACCGCAGCATGCACATCGGAGATTCTCTTGGCCATTGGCATTTCAATTGAAAGCAAACAACCAATACATGTTCTCAATTATTGTAACTTTTTTCCATCGGCACCCTGTTTTTCAACAAAGTACCGTGTGTGCACGTTAGTGAATTATTTTAGTTATTTTAAGTACGTTCAGTGAAATGACTACTTGCTGTCATTGCAAAAACAAATACCCTATTTCTCACGTTAGATGTTGTGCAAAGTGAGTGAGTGTTGTCTGCGTGTCATTTCTGGAAACACTCGGGATTACTGTCTGCAGTTCTCATGGGTTGTCGTGGGGAGAACTGACATAATATCGAGTACAAAAATATCCCCATACACAAATATCGACACATAAATATCGATGTCAAAAATATCGACATCCTATCTTTAAAATGTAAAGTTTAAAAATATCCCAAAAATAATATCGATGTAAAAAATATTGATGTACAAAATATTGTTTTTTTATATATATAAAAAATTATGTTAAATAAATTTAATAATAAAATTAACTTTAAAAATATTATTTAGATGTAATGTACATTTTAACAAATATAATAAATAAATGTAATTTAAAAAATTAAACATACATATATAAAATGCAATATATATACATATATTTACTTTAAAAAAAATAATAAACTAAGAAATATAATTTATTTTAAAATGTTATAAATATATATAAATGTACAAATATATATATATACATACACCTATAAAATAAAATATAATTAAAAAAACATTACCTTATAAATTAAAACATTAAAATATCTAATATTTTTAAACTTAAATTTTGCACTCCATTGAGTGCAACAGTAGAAAAACTGTTGGATAGCGTAGGGGTAAAAATTATTATTCCCACTCCAGTGAGTGCAACAGTAGGGAAAGTGTTGGATAGCAAAAGGGAAAAAATTACTATTCCCACTCCAGTGAGTACAACAGTAGGGAAAGTGTTGGATAGCGGAGGGGAAAAAATTACTATTCCCACTCCAGTGCGTGCAACAGTAGGGAAAATATTGGATAGCAGAAGGGTAAAAATTACTATTCCCACTCCAATTACTGCAACAGTAGGGAAAGTGTTGGATAGCGGAGGGGTAAAAATTACTATTCCCACTCCAGTGAGTGCAACAGTAGAGAAAGTGTTGGATAGCAGAGGGGTAAAAATTACTATTCCCACTCCAGTGAGTACAACAGTAGGGAAAGTGTTGGATAGCGGAGGGGTCAAAATTACTATTCCCACTCCAGTGAGTGCAACAATAGGGAAAGTGTTGGATAGCGGAGAGGTAAAAATTACTATTCCCACTCCAGTGAGTGCAACAGTAGGGAAAGTGTTGGATAGCGGATGGGCAAAAATTACTATTCCCACTCCAGTGAGTGCAACAGTAGGGAAAGTGTTGGATAGCGGAGGGGTAGAAATTACTATTCCCACTCCAGTGAGTGCAACAGTAGGGAAAGTGTTGGATAGCGGAGAGGTAAAAATTACTATTCCCACTCCAGTGAGTGCAACAGTAGGGAAAGTGTTGGATAGCGGAGTGGTAAAAATTACTATTCCCACTCCAGTGAGTGCAACAGTAGGGAAAGTGTTGAATAGCGGAGGGGTAAAAATTACTATTCCCACTCCAGTGAGTGCAACAGTAGGGAAAGTGTTGGATAGCGGAGAGGTAAAATTACTATTCCCACTCCAGTGAGTGCAACAGTAGGGAAAGTGTTGGATAGCGGAGTGGTAAAATTACTATTCCCACTCCAGTGAGTGCAACAGTAGGGAAAGTGTTGGATAGCGGAGGGGTAGAAATTACTATTCCCACTCCAGTGAGTGCAACAGTAGGGAAAGTGTTGGATAGCGGAGAGGTAAAAATTACTATTCCCACTCCAGTGAGTGCAACAGTAGGGAAAGTGTTGGATAGCGGAGTGGTAAAAATTACTATTCCCACTCCAGTGAGTGCAAAAGTAGGGAAAGTGTTGGATAGCGGAGGGAAAAATTACTATTCCCACTGCAGTGAGTGCAACAGTAGGGAAAGTGTTGGATAGCAGAGGGGTAAAAATTACTATTCCCACTCCAGTGAGTGCAACAGTAGGGAAAGTGTTGGATAGCGGAGGGGAAAAAATTACTATTCCCACTCCAGTGAGTGCAACAGTAGGGAAAGTGTTGGATAGCTGAGGGGTAAAAATTACTATTCCCACTCCAGTGAGTGCAACAGTAGGAAAAGTGTTGGATAGCGGAGGGGTACAAATTACTATTCCCACTGAAATCAATTCAAAATTAAAATAAAACAAAATATCAACTTCAATACAAAAGATGTTAAAAAACAAATAAAGCAAACATATATAAAAAATATAATAAATGACAAAAGATAGAAGCATATTATATAGTTAGAAAAATGTAAAGATTACCTACAAAAAGTATTTTATACAAATTGTAAAAAATGTTTACAAACAAATAACGAAATTTTAATAGAAATTAATTATAATCAAAAGCATTTATGTTACCTACATTTTTTTTTTTTATTTCCTACCCTATAACACCACACAATTCACAACACACATCTAAATTTAAAAAAAGTATACCTCCATAATTAACATAAATAATTATGAAATAAACAAATATTATTAATTATAAAACAAATTAAATCAGATAAAAATTAATTTACTCACCAAACTTTACCCCTATAAAACTAAAATCCACACACAAAATAAAAATAAACAATTATTATAAATATTTATCAATTAATGAATCAATATTAATGAGCAACTAATTATTAATTAATGAAACCTAAAATACTTTCCAACCTCTAACCCAATAAACAACAAAAGACATACCTGGCCCCCGCGGACTGTTCTCCAACGCTATCACGGACATCATCTTCCCGTATGCCATCATATCAGCCAACTACACCCTACTGGGAGACCTCAACTTCCACCTCGACAACCAACTGGACCCCAACACCACATCCCTCCTGGACAATCTCCACAACATCGGACTCCACCAGATCGTGACCGAACCCACGCACTCAGCAGGACACACCCTCGACCCCCTCTTCACAACAGGAAACCCCATCACCTTCAGCCACGCCACCGAACTCCCATGGACCGACCACCGATGCGTCCACTTCTCCTTCAGACCACCCACAGACACCACCACCTGCTCCCATGAAGAAACTGGACCAGAATCACCGACGACCAGCTCAACTCCTCACTCAGCAACTCCCCCCAACCATTGCGGAAACCGACGACCCCAACACAGCAGCCCGAACCCTGCACAGATGGATCTCTGACTGCACCAACACCATAGCCCCCCTCAAGAAACCCAACAACACCCATGCCAAGAAAGCCAGATGGTTCACCCCAGAACTCCGAGAGTCCAGACGCACCTGCCGCCGCCTCGAAAAAGCCTGGAGGAACACCAAATCCACCGAATCTCACAACTTCAGAGCAGCCACCAATGCCCACCACCAACTAATAAGGAAAACGAGGAAAAAGGCGATTGAAGACAGAATCCCCACGCACGCACGCACACAACAGCAAAGAACTCTTCAACATCATCAAGGAATTCGCCCAACCCACCAGCGAATCGACTGACGTCCCCCCTCACAGGAACTCTGCGACGGACTCAGCACCTTCTTCCACCACAAGATCAAGAGCATCTACGACAACTTCGACGAAGACAGCCAACACACGGAACCCACACCTACCACCCCCGAAACCCGGAAACCAACGATAGACAGCTGGACAGCCGTCACCACCGACGACACTCTGAAATCAATAAAACAACCACAAAAATGGTTCAGCACCACAGTCTGTCAGCAGCAAAATCTGTAATTGTACAAAACTAGTAACAGTAAAAACAAGTCACTGCTAATGCAAGATCTTCTTGTCTCATTCTTCTTTTTTATTCCTTTTAATCAAAAAGGTTTTTTTCATCAGCCGACGCGTTTCGTCCTATTAACTTAGGACTTCTTCAACTATTAACTTAGGTTCCATTAAGAACATATGGCAATAGGTGGATAGTATCCAATTTGACTTATACTCGGAACAGACGCAGTCTTCCGTATGGTCATCTAAAGATACAGAAGACTATTGGCTTCATGCTTCTCTAAGGCTATGGTTATCAAACCACTTCACCCTTGGACATTAATGTGTAAACGTAGATGAATATTGGACATCTGCATACTTTACTCTATTTTGATTTGGATTATCTGGCAATATTTTAATATAGAAACTTCTTGGTAGCAATAGATCTGTGCATATTACAGTTCTGGTTAAAAATGGACAATAACAGTTCTTGATTTATCTGTGGCTGGTCTGCCACTCCTTTGCCCTGAAGAAGTCCTAAGTTAATAGGACGAAACGCGTCGGCTGATGAAAAAAACCTTTTTGATTAAATGGAATAAAAAAGAAGAATGAGACAAGAAGATCTTGCATTAGCAGTGACTTGTTTTTACTGTTACTAGTTTTGTACAATTACGGATTTTTCTGCTGACGGACTGTGGTGCTGAACCATTTTTGTGGTTGTTATGTTGTATCCCCTTTAGTGAGGAGGTGCTCCTGGACAGGGGGCCCATTTGGTTTGTTAGCATGCATTCTTGTCTATTATTGATACTGTATGGGTGATTTACGGTACAGGTGCTGCATTTTGTGTATGGTCCACTGTCCATTGCTTTAGATTCATACTCTTTGGGACCAGGTAGCACAGTCCGAACCCAAAGAAATAGGTTAAAATACTGATCTGATTACTCATATTGTACTTTTCTCTACCCATACCCTTTTGATGCAATGTCTAAATTTAACGATAAGAGAGAGGAAATGGCCCTTGGCCTTTTTTCAAATATGCAAGTTAAAAATTCTGATCCAGTTGCGAGACAACCTGGGGAAGGCCTAAAAGCCAAATTCCAGAAATTAGAAAGATTAAAAAAGCAGGAAATGTCCCGCTGGTGGGACAGTATAACGCTACAAAAATACCTTGATAATGACAAAATTCCTAGAGGTTTGAGAATATTAATATTCCCAACTTTTGAGGACCTCGCTGAGGACTCACTTAAAGACTGGGAAGGAAACTTGCAAAGCGCATCGAATACCATGATGCGCATCTTGATTAGGCATGCAGATAAAAAAGCAGCCAAATTAAAAGAGGAGATGGTAATCTTGGAAAGGGAGATCGAGTGTTCTGACCTGAAAGATGTGGTTACAAAAAATTATGAAATTTATGACAAGGTGATTGAAAATCATCAAATTTATCTAAGGGACAAGAAACTCAAAAAAATCAAACGAGATGATAACGACTATAAAGTGGGAAGAATCTACACCTTTGCCCGAAAATTTGATAATATCAAACCGAGTGGGGAAGGGAAAAGAATCAGGGAGGAAACCACTGACTCTATATCTATCAGCTCCAGTTCGTTATCTTCCGTTGACAGTAATGCATCACGCACTGAAGGTGCTAGTACATCAACGTCTCCAGGACGGTCTAATTTTTTAGTGGAGATGGAGAGATTGAGGTTGGGCAATCAGGCTGCAAAAAAAGATCAACAACAAGCAGGGGAGGAAAAAGGTGGCAAGAAAAAAGAAAGAAAAAAAGACATAACACCAGCAATGTCCACCTAGGGAGTAGTGGACAGGAAATAGATACAGGAAACACACTGACCATTGTAAACTTGTCGAGTCGGACCTTATCAGATGTGGAGTGCAAGGCTTTGGGGCGAGGTTTGGGTTTTTGCCCATCACAACGGGGTGATACCGTTGAGTTACTAATTGATCTGTATAAATTTACCCGTTTGTTGAAATTAAAAGATTTCTTTTTCCCAAACCCCTCTAATGTCTGTTCTATTACAACACCTTTACGGTCTGTTATGCATACGGTTTCAGATTTACAGGATCTACAGATGGCCCTGTCTATACCAGAAGGTGAACATTTTACCATACAATGCCTTAGGGATGACCTTGATATTAGGGAAGATTTACAGATTAGTAGTGGTTTAAAACCACGCTCGAAATTTATGCCTAGCAACACACATATTAACATTGACCAATTTAAAGAAAAAGTGACTAGAGACATCTATACTCTTATGAATGAACCAACACGTTGCCCCAAGCATAACCGCAATTTAACAAAAGCAGAATTAATGGCATTGGATAATCTTAGCAAAGAAGACTCCAATGTCATTAGAGAGGCAGACAAGGGAGGCAATGTGGTGGTGATGAATACATTTGACTACATGAATGAAATTGAGAGGCAACTTAGCAATTCAAACTGCTATGAACCAGTCGCCACCAACCCCATTGCCTCCCTTGGGAACCATATCAACATGAAACTTCACGATTGGCGGGAAAGTGGTTTAATTTCTGAAGACGAATATAGTTATCTTTTTGTCAGCAATCCACGAGCCCCCTGCATATACATCCTTCCAAAAATACACAAGGGGGGGGTTTCCACCTGGACGTCCCCTAATTTCGGGCATTGATTCTCCAACAGAGCGGCTCTCCCAGTATGTTGATAGGTTTCTCCAACCACTTGTGACCAATCTGCCTGCATACATACAGGACACTAGGGACATCCTACAAAAGTTGGATGGCCTTGCATGGTCGGATGACTTGCTCTTTGTAACCATGGATGTAACTGGATTCAAGCTAGCCTGGCTGATGACGGCTGAATAGCCAGAAACCGGTCCCAGGATGCTTGTTTCCGGTCCAGGGAAGACATGGTTTGGCAGTCGGGCTGGACTGTTCCCATGAGGCACAGGGTCAGACTGATTTGCATATGGCCATGTCTGAACTGGGGTGGTGGAGTGAGCTAAAGAATGATGATGGATTAAACCCAGATCAGTTGACTGGGGGTGAGTGTTTGATTAGCTCAAACGCTCCGTCCATCGTCCCCTTTGGTATCGCTTTGTTCGCCCTAAGTTGGCAGGGTATGCCCAGACGTGGGTCCCTTGCTCACTTTGCCACTGGATTCAAGCTAGCCTGGCTGATGACGGCTGAATAGCCAGAAACCGGTCCCAGGATGCTTGTTTCCGGTCCAGGGAAGACATGGTTTGGCAGTTCGGGCTGGACTGTTCCCATGAGGCACAGGGCCAGACTGATTTGCATATGGCCATGTCTGAACTGGGGTGGTGGAGTGAGCTAAAGAATGATGATGGATTAAACTCAGATCAGTTGACTGGGGGTGAGTGTTTGATTAGCTCAAACGCTCCGTCCATCGTCCCCTTTGGTATCGCTTTGTTCGCCCTAAGTTGGCAGGGTATGCCCAGACGTGGGTCCCTTGCTCACTTTGCCACTGGATTCAAGCTAGCCTGGCTGATGACGGCTGAATAGCCAGAAACCGGTCCCAGGATGCTTGTTTCCGGTCCAGGGAAGACATGGTTTGGCAGTTCGGGCTGGACTGTTCCCATGAGGCACAGGGTCAGACTGATTTGCATATGGCCATGTCTGAACTGGGGTGGTGGAGTGAGCTAAAGAATGATGATGGATTAAACCCAGATCAGTTGACTGGGGGTGAGTGTTTGATTAGCTCAAACGCTCCGTCCATCGTCCCCTTTGGTATCGCTTTGTTCGCCCTAAGTTGGCAGGGTATGCCCAGACGTGGGTCCCTTGCTCACTTTGCCACTGGATTCAAGCTAGCCTGGCTGATGACGGCTGAATAGCCAGAAACCGGTCCCAGGATGCTTGTTTCCGGTCCAGGGAAGACATGGTTTGGCAGTTCGGGCTGGACTGTACCCATGAGGCACAGGGTCAGACTGATTTGCATATGGCCATGTCTGAACTGGGGTGGTGGAGTGAGCTAAAGAATGATGATGGATTAAACCCAGATCAGTTGACTGGGGGTGAGTGTTTGATTAGCTCAAACGCTCCGTCCATCGTCCCCTTTGGTATCGCTTTGTTCGTCCTAAGTTGGCAGGGTATGCCCAGACGTGGGTCCCTTGCTCACTTTGCCACTGGATTCAAGCTAGCCTGGCTGATGACGGCTGAATAGCCAGAAACCGGTCCCAGGATGCTTGTTTCCGGTCCAGGGAAGACATGGTTTGGCAGTTCGGGCTGGACTGTTCCCATGAGGCACAGGGTCAGACTGATTTGCATATGGCCATGTCTGAACTGGGGTGGTGGAGTGAGCTAAAGAATGATGATGGATTAAACCCAGATCAGTTGACTGGGGGATGAGTGTTTGATTAGCTCAAACGCTCCGTCCATCGTCCCCTTTGGTATCGCTTTGTTCGCCCTAAGTTGGCAGGGTATGCCCAGACGTGGGTCCCTTGCTCACTTTGCCACTGGATTCAAGCTAGCCTGGCTGATGACGGCTGAATAGCCAGAAACCGGTCCCAGGATGCTTGTTTCCGGTCCAGGGAAGACATGGTTTGGCAGTTCGGGCTGGACTGTTCCCATGAGGCACAGGGTCAGACTGATTTGCATATGGCCATGTCTGAACTGGGGTGGTGGAGTGAGCTAAAGAATGATGATGGATTAAACCCAGATCAGTTGACTGGGGGTGAGTGTTTGATTAGCTCAAACGCTCCGTCCATCGTCCCCTTTGGTATCGCTTTGTTCGCCCTAAGTTGGCAGGGTATGCCCAGACGTGGGTCCCTTGCTCACTTTGCCACTGGATTCAAGCTAGCCTGGCTGATGACGGCTGAATAGCCAGAAACCGGTCCCAGGATGCTTGTTTCCGGTCCAGGGAAGACATGGTTTGGCAGTTCGGGCTGGACTGTTCCCATGAGGCACAGGGTCAGACTGATTTGCATATGGCCATGTCTGAACTGGGGTGGTGGAGTGAGCTAAAGAATGATGATGGATTAAACCCAGATCAGTTGACTGGGGGTGAGTGTTTGATTAGCTCAAACGCTCCGTCCATCGTCCCCTTTGGTATCGCTTTGTTCGCCCTAAGTTGGCAGGGTATGCCCAGACATGGGTCCCTTGCTCACTTTGCCACTGGATTCAAGCTAGCCTGGCTGATGACGGCTGAATAGCCAGAAACCGGTCCCAGGATGCTTGTTTCCGGTCCAGGGAAGACATGATTTGGCAGTTCGGGCCGGACTGTTCCCATGAGGCACAGGGTCAGACTGATTTGCATATGGCCATGTCTGAACTGGGGTGGTGGAGTGAGCTAAAGAATGATGATGGATTAAACCCAGATCAGTTGACTGGGGGTGAGTGTTTGATTAGCTCAAACGCTCCGTCCATCGTCCCCTTTGGTATCGCTTTGTAACTGGATAGTACACATGTATTCAAAAACATTTTGGGATGCTGGCAGTACAATCCTTTCTTAATACTCGATCGGCTGATCATGTGGAACATAACGAGATGCTGACGGAGATGATAGATATCATCTTATCTAAAAACTATTTCTTACATAATGGATCATGGCACCATCAAGTACAGGGGACCGCGATGGGTTCCAGGTTTGCTCCCTCGTACGCTGGCCTGTTTATGGGCTGGTGGGAGAGGGAGCATGCCTGGGGCAAATTTGCCTCCCCCTGGATGGACATGATTGTCTTCTGGGGGAGGTATATAGATGATGTTATACTATTGTGGAAGGGTTCCCCTGATCAACTAATGGATTTCTATTAATTCCTTAATGATAATCCGAATAATGTACATTTGACCATCAAATATAACTGGCATAGTATTGAGTTTTTGGATGTTCTATTTTACATTGAAAACAACACTATACAGAGTACTATCTTTCGAAAATCCACATCATGCAATAGCACCCTCCATGCGACGAGCGCCCACCCTAAGTCAGTGATAAGGAATATACCATATGGGGAAATGGTACGTGTCCGTCGAAACTGTAGCACAGAGTCAACATTCAAAGAGAATATTCTGGATGTCAAAAATAGATTAAAGAATAGGGGTTATAGTGAAGAAATTCTGGATAAAGCTGATCGGAGAATCCAACAAATTAGTAGAGAAAATACCCTGGTGAAAAAATCTAAAACGGTTACCAGTGAGGTTTCCAACCCACATTTGGTTTTTGTTACCCAGTACACTGAAAATAGTGATAGGGTGTTCACTATTCTCAAAAAACATTGGGATCTATTATATAATACGCCGAGTTTGAGGGACCATGTGACACCTACACCGAGGGTTACTTTCCGTAGAGGTAAAACCCTAAGAAATATACTCTGCCCCAGCTATGTTAGAAATAATACTGACACGACCTGGCTCCCGCCAGCACCCAAAGGTTTCTTTACATGCCAGGGCTGTAATGTATGCATTTTTGGTACCAACAAGATAAAAAAGTTTAGATACCACACAAACAAAGACTATGAAATAAGGCATTTCATTAATTGTAAGACCAAATATGTGGTATATACATTGGGGTGTGATTGCGATAGGATTTATATTGGGAGCACTGTGAGACCGCTTAAACAGTGGATACAGGAACATGTACGTGCCATAAGAAATAACGATCTTAGATATCCAATGACCTACCATATGGGTGAACATCACGGTGGTGAATGCAAGGTGTGGTTTCATGGCATTGACCATATCCCGGCACATCCATGCGGGGGTAATAGGGTACTTGCTCTACGCCGCAGGGAAGCTATTTGGATTTGTCGCTTGAGATGTATTGAATTGAGACATAATACAGAGGATGAAATGCATTACCATCTACAATTCTTTTTGAATGTCACCTCGGTCTGCATCTTGCGTTGATATAGACCTTGACATTTCTTGTTATATCTCCCTTTGACCTTGTGTGATCGATTAGAAGACCCAATTGCACCATGTTATATCATGTTGTTGTTCTATCCACATGATTTATCTGACTGTTTCTTTTTATATATTTTATTTGATGATGTGTGACTGGTTAGAAGAACCAGTTACACTATGTCAATATAAATGCTAATAGTATTACAAAATTTAAATGGAAGGAAACGTGCATCTATATACATATTCGTTAATGCACAACTTTGCTCTTATTTACCTTTTATGCCTACTGCAATTTTCTTTCATTTCTAGTCCCCTTTTTCCCTTTCCTTAACATTGATTATTGTTAATTTACATTTGTGACATTTTTATTTTGGCCTGTTTTTCTGGGGGTCAAATAGTTGCCAACTCTGCTTCGGAGTATATGTTTGGGATGGTTGCGTAGCCATGTGTGATCCTTTTTAAAGATGGCGCCACTCGATATACACTATTTGGGTTTTCATGACCTCTCCCGGTTTATCAGTCATGGGATCAGTTTGAAATCGGTTAGGGAAGTACATGAGAAGTTTTGCCCACTTGGTCTCGTATTTGATGACTATTTAGGATACTGTACTTCACTCGTATATGAGTGAGTGATATCATTAAAAAATAGAGAACGTTCCGTTACCTGGTTACACTGTAAATTTGAAAAATAGGTTTTTAAATAGTGATAGGTTTTTGGATTAACTAGTTTCTAAAATTATATTTTGAATGCAAATTACCGAGCTCATTGGTGATGCCTGTCTCTAGTGTTTCAAATGATTTTCTGGCCATCTTAATATGGCGCTCCCGTTTATACACATTGGGGGCGGTTACGCGATCACGATAGGCGCACTCGTCATGTGATCGGGGTGTGATCGGTTAGGGGGAACTTTAAGATGAACGCCATATCGGTCTCATCTTAGATGACCATACGGAAGACTGCGTCTGTTCTGAGTATAAGTAAGTAGTATATTAGCGAGATTGGGCGTTTCGGATTTTTTAAACTTACTAATATAGTTTAGAAAGTAGAATATCGCTATGATGTCTAAACATCAATGGCTCCTCATATACTTTACGGAAGACTGCGTCTGTTCCGAGTATAAGTAAGTAGTATACTAGCGAGATTGGGCGTATTGGTATTTTAAACTTACTAATATAGTTTAGAAAGTAGAATATCGCTATGATGTCTAAACATCAATGGCTCCTCATATATTTTGACCTGTATGTTGACTATAGGTCACTCCGAAGGATATGGGATAATGTAGGGGTTGAAAACAATGTGATAGAATGTTAAGCTCTGGGAGACTTTGGGGGGGTCTCTTATGTTCGATAAATTTGCGCTGGAACTATAAGCCCCATGATACTGTGGTTCTTAGGTTTAAGGTATCCCCAGGAAATACACAAATAAGGATGTGATGCCTCATTGGAATAGTTTTTTTGTATTAAAATAGGGAGATTAAGATATGAATGGTATATTTTCCTTGAATTGGATTACATGTTATTGAGCAGATCACGAATAGATCGTGTAATATGTAATTGACACATTGATTTACTTGCAGGTCGAATTGGATACTATCCACCTATTGCCATATGTTCTTAATGGAACCTATTGGCCTCATGCTTCTCTAAGGCTATGGTTATCAAGCCACTTCACCCTTGGACATTAATGTGTAAACGTAGATGAATATTGGACATCTGCATACTTTACTCTATTTTGATTTTGATTATCTGGCAATATTTTAATATAGGTAAGCGGGATGACTATATATGGAACGTTCTAAGCTATTGTACTTCATTAGCATGGCATTTATCCTAAACGAAAACATAACCTCTCTCTCCTCTTCCATTTTGTATCTGTAGAACTTCTTGGTAGCAATAGATCTGCGCATATAACAGTTCTGGTTAAAAATGGACAATAACAGTTCTTGATTTATCTGTGGCTGGTCTGCCACTCCTTTGGTATGTTGCTTTTTAAGAATCTCTATTGCTCTTTGCACTGGTTATTTTTGGGTGCTCTTTTTAGGTTTTGTGGATAGGGTTGCATGTGTTTGGCTGACAAGCTCTTCACACTCATAATGCTTTCAAGGTGGTGAGGTTTTCTAACAACTCTGTTGTTGGCATAAAGGATTTGTAGAATATATATCTCTAATCTACATATCTTGTCTTTTCTTTTTATCTCTTTTATCCCCTTTTTCTTCTTTGAGTCAATCTTTGAGTGTTATCTCTTTTTACTATCTCTCCTTGTGTTTTAATGAATTTTGTAGTGACTGTTACTGTTTTCTTTTCTTTTGTAGTTTTTTCTGATGGATATGTGTATGTGGTTGTTTTTTATTATAACTCCTAAGTGTTTATTGTAAATAAGTGATTATTGGAGATTGGGTTTTGGGTATGGTGCACAATTATATTGTTATGTTTGTGCTTTTTTATATATATATACATGTGTTTTTTCTTTTTGTACAAAAAATGGTGTAAATATTGTTTCTGGTATGTAAAATATTTGTATATGTGTTTGTGTAGTGTCTTTGGTAAAGTTGTACATATATATGTTTTTAAATTTCAGCCCTGAAGAAGTCCTAAGTTAATAGGACGAAACGCGTCGGCTGATGAAAAAAACTTTTTGATTAAATGGAATAAAAAAGAAGAAGGAGACAAGAAGATCTTGCATTAGCAGTGACTTGTTTTTACTGTTACTAGTTTTGTACAATTACGGATTTTGCTGCTGACGGACTGTGGTGCTGAACCATTTTTCTGGTTGTTATGTTGTATCCCCTTTAGTGGGGAGGTGCTCCTGGACAGGGGGCCCATTTGGTTTGTTAGCACGCATTCTTGTCTATTATTGATACTGTATGGGTGATTTACGGTACAGGTGCTGCATTTTGTGTATGGTCCACTGTCCATTGCTTTAGATTCATACTCTGAAAACAATGAAGTCTATCCACTCCGGGGCCCCTACGGACCCCTTCCCCCACCACATCTTCAACAGAGCCGCCGACACCATCGCACCCATGCTCCGTCACACCATCAACAGCTCCCTGGCGACCGCCTCCTTCCCCGACGACTGGAAACACGCCGAGGTCAACCCCCTCCTGAAGAAACCCTCGGCGGACCCCGACGACCTCAAAAATTACAGACCCATCTCCCTGCTCCCGTTCCCTGCGAAAGTCATTGAGAAAGCCATCAACAGCCAACTCGCCACTTTCATCGAACAGCACAACATCCTCGACCCTCCCAATACGGCTTCAGGAAAAACCACAGCACGTAAACCGCCCTCCTCGCCGCTACAGACAACATCCGCACCCTACTGGACAAAGGTGAAACAGCAGCCCTCATCCTCCTCGACCTCTCAGCGGCCTTCGACACAGTCTCCCACCGCACCCTAGTACGCAGTCTTCATGACGCAGGGATACAGGGCAGTGCCCTCAACTGGATCAACTCCTTCCTCACTGGCAGAACGCAGCGAGTCAGACTCCCCCTTTCACATCGCACCCTACTCCAATCACCTGCGGAGTCCCGCAGGGGTCCTCCCTCAGCCCGACCCTTTTCAACATCTACATGGCGCCACTCGCCACCATCGTCAGATCCCACGGACTCAACATCGTGTCATACACCGACGACACCCAACTCATCCTCTCCCTAACCAACGAACCCGACACCACCAGACACAACTTCCGAGAAGGCATGGAAGCCGTCGCCAAATGGATGAAAAGCAACTGCCTTCAGCTCAACACCAACAAGACGGAAGTACTCATCATGGGACCAAACCCCAACGCCTGGAACGACACCTGGTGGCCTCCCGCCCTCGGAAACCCTCCCACCCCCACGGACCACGCACGCAACCTGGGAATCATCCTGGACTCCAGATCAATTCAGTCACGTCCTCCTGCTTCCACACCCTTATTTATTTATTTATTTATTTGAAGAGTTTTATATAGCGCTGGATAGACCCGGAGGTATCAGAGCGCTTTACATGAGGATCAGCGAGTTACAGGTTACATATTTACATGGCTAAGTATAGACATAGGAGAAAAACATGAGATTACACAATAATATGAGTTATTAGCGCGTACACACGTCTTATGGGGAGTGAAAGGTCGAGGGGGAATGGTAAAACAGGGGGAAACACAACGGGGAGACGCCTCCTACGCAAGACTCTCAAATGGATACCCCCTGAACACAGGAGAACCGTCATGCACGTCTTGGTCACCAGCAGACTAGACTACGGCAACGTACTCTACGCCGGAATAAACAAAAACCTCACCCGCAAGCTACAGAACATCCAGAACGCCGCCGCAAGACTGGTCCTCAACCTGCCAAAACACAGCCACATCTCCCAGCACCTTCGCACACTGCACTGGCTCCCCATCGAAGCAAGAGTCACCTTCAAGATGCTCACCCACGCACACAGGGCCCTCCACGACACCGGACCAGCATACCTGAACAGCAGACTCAAATTCCACGCACCCCAAAGAGGCCTGCGATCAGCCCAGCTCAACTACGCCGTGGTCCCACGCACCAGGAAAACCAGATCGGGAGGCCGCTCCTTCTCCTTCCTCGCAGCCAAGGCCTGGAACGCCCTTCTGCTCCACCTCAGACAGACAGCAGCGCTCCCCACCTTCGTAAGAAACCTCAAACCCTGGCTCTTTGATGAACTCCCCCCTGAGGCACTGGAGCCTGCTGCCCCCCACCCCCAGCGCCTTGAGACCCTCACGGGTGAGTAGTCGCGCTTAATAAACGCCTGTTTGATTGATTGATACCTAAATATCATTATACAATTTACATAACTAATTTTACATTATTAAATTAATATCAATTAACAACAACTTATTAATGAATTTTAAATAATTTACTTCCCACACTTTACCACTATACACCCCACAACTTACATCTCAAATTAATTACACATTTGCCATATTTAATGTTTAATTAATTAATAACAATTAATTAACAATTAATTATTAATTAATTATAAATAAATTACTTCCCACCCTATTACCTTATAAACTCCACCACCCATTCCTAAAAAAATTACACAATTAAGATAATTAATTACCAAAAAATTAATCAATAATAATTAACAAGCAATTGATAAATAATTATTAATAATTTAATTCCCACAATTAATACTATAAATGATATATTAAATAAATATTAATATCTAAAAAATAATAATACATTTATTAAAAATAAATTACTTCCCACCTTTTTCCCTATAAACCCACAACCCGCTCCTACAAAAATGACACAGTTAATTACTAATAATTAATAACCAATTAATGAAAAATAAAAAATGAATGAATTACCACAATTAACATTATAAAATGTAAATTAAATAAATATTAATAATTTAAAAATATGAATAATTTTATTATAATTAAATTGCTTCACACCCCATTTCCCTTTAAACCCACAACCCGCTCCTAAAAAAATAACACAATTAACGTAATTACCAATTAATTAATTAATAAAAATTATCAACCAATTAATAATTAATTAATAATAAAAATATAAATTAAATATATTTTAATAAATTAAAAATATTAATAATTTGATTATATTTAAATTACTTCCCACCCTATTCCCCTATAAACCCACAACCCACTCCTAAAAAAAATCCACAATTAACATATTTACCAATTAATTAATACAAATTAACAACCAATCAATAATTAATTAATAATAAAATAATTCCCACAATTTACACTATAAAATCAAAATTAAATAAATACTAATAAATACAAAATAATAATTAATTTATTATAATTAAATTACTTCCCACCCTATTCCCCTATAAACCCACAACCCGCTACAGAACTACAAAACGCAAAATGTAATTAACATAAAATTAATAACTACTAAAAATTTAACACATACATTCAAAAACAAAAGCAATACTTATACAAAAAAATATATCACATACTTTTAAAATACATACTAAAATACATAAGACTAATTTAAAAATTGACATTTTAAACAACTTTGGGCCCTATTAGGATGGCGGGTGGACTTCAGTCCGCCCGCCATCCTAGCGGTGCTGGGACCGGCTGCCAGCGGTGCGGCGGTCCCGCATCACCAATTATGATGCGACCGCCACCCTGGCGGTCGCATCCCGCATCTTTAACAGCAGCACCCGCCGCAATGCCACAGAGGCATGTTGTGCATTGAAATGAAATGAAATGAAATGAATGAAATGAAATGAAATGAAATGAAATTCGTACTTGTAAAGCGCACTGCTGCCCCCAACAGAGGCGTCCTGGCGCTATACGCATACCGCTGTGGAACCCTTCCTGGCTATTCCCTGTGAGATGTCCACTCCTGGGCACCCCCAAGGTGAAGCCAGGCATCCCAGCGCTGGTGGGGCCGTTGTGGAGATTAAGCAAGCTATTGCCCAGAGTTGCAGAGTGGGACCCATGATTAGAATAGGCACCGAGGCGTGAATTATCAGGTCCGAGGAAATTGAGCCCAAGACCCGCCGAGGCGGGAATTGAACCCTGGTCCCGGGCCAGATCTCTGCATCAGGGTCTGCCGCTCTAACCAGTGAGCCACACTTCTCCACCAACGTGACAGGCACCGCGTGGTGCCTGCCAGCTTGAGCATGGCAATGTAGGGGGGTACCATAGGTACCCCCCAAGTGCAGCCCCCCACATCCCCACCCCTCCAGGGCCCCAAAGCAATTCCCGCCAGCCCTTCCATGGCGGCGCTGCCATGGAAACGCCAGAACCGCCAGGCATCATGATGTGAATGGCGGTGCCTTCCAGGCCCCGCCACCATATTATGCCCGAGTTCCGCCCGGCCGGCAATCGTGACAATTGCCGACCGGCGGAAAAGCGGCGGACGGACTTTCCGTCCGCCGCGGTACCCCCCGCCATGGTAATATGGCAGGGGTAAATGTGGTTGTGATGGCGGGCGGATCGCCACTGCCGGCCGGGTGGTGGCGATCCGCACGCCATCAGAATCAACCCCTTTATTTTTGCAAACGATATTACTAACTTCAATATTTTCAAAAACGATATTTCTTACCTTAAAGTCGATATTCTTGACAATGATATTCTTACTGTCGATATTTCTGTATCACGATATTTCCAACTCGATATTAGTGCAGGTCGATATTTGCAACTCGATATTCTGTCTGTGCACCGCTCCGTGGAGGCATAGGAACGGCGGCATCTCTCGCCACGTCCATGGCTGGATGGATCTAGCCCCAGATTTTGCTGGATTTTTTTCTGGGAATCCGATGTTATTATGTGTGCAGCGTTGGTTTCCTGGTTGTTTATGCCACTGCATCTTCTCTGCTGACATGGCCACCACTTTTATACCAGCCTATAGAGAGGGTTCAGCATGCTCAGCCTTCTCTCTTTGGAACCGTGATGTTGATGCTTGTTTTATTTTGCACTGCATGACTCGAACACCTTTGTTCCACTCATTCCCCTGCACTGCTTTCACATTCTTCCAATCCCCATTGCAGCGCGGCATGCCGAGCTGTATTTTCATCTAGAATGCAAAAACAACAATTGATGGACAGAATGCAGAACAATGTCATACATTCACCCCAGTACAGAGATCTGGGCCTAAATCCATCGTTTTTTTGCTCACCATGCCAATCCAGTTTGAACCCAGCCATATGCAAATCAGTCTTGACCCTGTGCCCTATGGGAACAGTCCAGCCTGAACTGCCAGGCCAGGTCCTCCCTGGACTGGAAACAAGCATCCTTGGACCGGTTTCGGGGTTTCACCCCTCTTCAGCGAGGATAGCTTGACTCCAGCGGCATGGAGAGCACGGGACCCACATCTGGGCATACCCGTCCCACTCGGGGTGACAAATGCAAAAACAACAATTGATGGACAGAATGCAGAACAATGTCATACTTTCACCCCAGTACAGAGATCTGGGCCTAAATCCATCGTTTTTTTGCTCAGGATGCTTGTTTCCGGTCCAGGGAGGACCTTGGCTTGGCAGTTCGGGCTGGACTGTTCCCATGAGGCACAGGGTCAAGACTGATTTGCATATGGCCAGGTCTAAACTGGGGTGGCATGGTGAGCAAAAGAATGATGGATTTAACCCAGATCTCTTGACTGGGGGTGAATGGTTTGATTTGTTCTGCATTCCGTCCATCAATTGTGTGTCTTTTGCTTTCTCGCCTAAGTGCGCCAGGTATGCCCAGACGTGGGTCCTGGGCTCACTGTGCCACTGGAATCAAGCTATCCTGGCTGAAGAGGGGTGAAACCCGAAACCAGTCCAAGGATGCTTGTTTCCGGTCCAGGGAGGACCTGGCTTGGCAGTTCGGGCTGGACTGTTCCCATGAGGCACAGGGTCAAGACTGATTTGCATATGGCCAGGTCTAAACTGGGGTGGCATGATGAGCAAAAGAATGATGGATTTAACCCAGATCTCTTGACTGGGGGTGAATGTTTTGATTTGTTCTGCATTCCGTCCATCAATTGTGTGTCTTTTGCTTTCTCGCCCTAAGTGCGCCAGTTATGCCCAGACGTAGGTCTTGGGCTCACTGTGCCACTAGAATCAAGCTATGTTATGTTATGTTATGTTATATGCATTTATAACGCGCTCGGCTACTCCAAGGAGTGTCCCGGCGCGGTCACCTGAGCGAATCAAGATTCTGAGCTTAAAACAGGAAGGTTTTCAACTTTTTTTTGAAGATACGAGAATCTGAGATGCAGCGAAGAGCCAGAGGCAGTGTATTCCAGCTAAGGGCCGCCTTACGAACAAGAGAGCAGCCACCCAGCCTTTGCCGAGCAAAACGAGGAAACTGGATCAATAGTTGCGAAGAGGAACGCAACTGTCTTGTCGGCACATAAAAAGAAAACCTCTTTTGCAGATAGGTGGGTCCCCGGCGATAAAGGGCATTATGGGCAATTGATAGGACCTTAAATTTGATCCGCGCCTCCACAGGAAGCCAGTGCAAGGAGCGCAGATGGAGGCGAACGCTACTCCTCCTGGGAAGATCAAGCAAGAGGCGGGCCGCCGCATTCTGCACCACCTGAAGCTTGTTCAGCAGATAGCCAGGGGACCCTACATACAAAGCATTGGCGTAGTCCAGGCGAGACAAAATCAGGGCCCGGACCACGGTTTCCCTTGCTGCCCTAGGGAGCAGAGGGAGAAATGTCCTCAAAGACTTTAGAATCCCAAAGCAGGACCCCGCCAGCTTCTTGATATGGGTGGCAAAGGTTAGATTTTCCTCAAACCAAACGCCCAGGTTTTTTGCGGTAGCACCCACCAAACACGGCAACGGAAACCCTGGGGGCCACAGTAGCTCTCTAAAATTAGAAAGAAATTTCCCAAACAAAAGTATTTCTGATTTCTCTTCATTACATTTTAGCTGGGCCTGTGCCAACCAGCAGAAAACCGAGAGCAAACAGTGTTGAGCAGAGGACACATCAGCATCAGCACCCTCCCAAGTGAACAGAAGCTGAGTGTCATCCGCATAGGCAATCACCTTAGCCCCCAGCTCTTCCGCTAGATACATCAGCGGAGTAACATAAATGTTAAAGAGGAGGGGGCTAAGGGATGAACCCTGCGGAACTCCAGTAGCCACAGGTTGGGGGGAGGAGGCGCACGGTGGAAGCCAAACCAGCTGTGAACGGTCCGCCAGGAAAGAGGTAAGCCAGCTTAGGGCCGCACCCGCAATACCAATCTCCAAAAGGCGAGCCAAAAGTAGGGAGTGAGGCACCGTATCGAACGCCGCCGAGAGGTCCAGCATAATCAAAGCTGCCCTCCCGCCGCCGTCCAGACACTCCCGAATGGCCTCCGACACCTCCACCAACGCGGATTCTGTGCTATATGAGGCTCGAAAGCCCGACTGTGCAGGATGTAGTAGACCAGCACCTTCCACATAATCCGTGAGTTGTCCTGTGACTACCTTCTCACACATCTTAGCAAGACTAGGCAGAAGGGAACTTGGGCGGTAGTTGCCAGGGCTCAAGGCATCTAGTGAGGGCTTTTTTAAAAGGGGGAGAATCTTAGCCTGTTTCCATGTGACCGGCACCCGGCCCTCCAACAGGGACATATTGACAATATTGTTAACAACTGTGTTAATGGTGTCGGCGGAAAGAGCTAAAAGCCTAGCTGAACATGGATCGGTGGGTGAGCCAGATTTCAGACCCTTAAGAATTTTAAGAGTGCATGCCAGTTCGACAGAGGAGAAAGTCAGAAGTTTGGCAATAGAGCCCGGAGGGGCCACAAAGGGGATGGGAAGAGCTAAAGGTCCTCCAGAGTCAGCGAAAAAGGTCTCCTGGATGGTCTGAATTTTGTCCCGAAAGAACTTAGCAAGAGTATTGCACCAAGTCTCCGATACAGGCAATGAGCAGACCAAGGCACAGGGAGCCACAAAACTCTGCACTATTGAGAATATTTCTTTAGTATTGTTATTAGCCTGTTCTATGCGGGCGGAATAATAACTGCTTTTGCACCCGCAATCGCCCTATAGTAACTTTTTGTTTAGATCTAAGAGCAAGTTTAGCCAACAGACAGTAGTTATTGGAGCGCCATCGTCTCTCCAGAACTTTACAATCGTGTTTCAGAGAGTGGAGCTCGGGCGAGAACCAGGGTTTAGAGGGGACTCTCTGGCCAGTCCTGGGGCGCGTGAATGAGAAAGCGCAGTCACAGAATTGGAGATCCACTCCGTAAATCCCACCAAGTTCCCTTCCAGCTCCTGCGAACAGGTGGGACGAGAAGAAGCCAGAACACTATTAAACTGCAAGGGGTCAATTTTTTGAAAGGCTGGTGGAATAATGGATCGCATAGGCACAGACTGCTGCGGGACTTCCCACGAAAAGCAAATGAGAGAATGGTCTGACCAAGAAACTGGGAGAGGCTGATCCACCTGAATAGAAAAATTGGCACAAATGGGGTCCAATATATGGCCGCCCAGATGTGTGGGGTAACAAACCCCTTGTGAGAGTTGGGCCAATTTAAGTGAATCCAGAAAATCCATAACATCTCTATTCTCTGTTTGATCGAGATGGAGATTGACATCCCCCAAAACCAGATAATGTGAATAGCGAAGCGCACGCTCAGCTATCGCATCACTGCAAGAAATAAGAAAAGTACTTGCCAAGCCGGGGGACGGTAAATAAGCGAACCTCCCAGCGTGACATGAGCGGAGAGTCGGAGGCTAAAATCCAAAACCTCACTACCCGCCCAATCATTAAGGTCCTCTTTATGAAGAGACCACCTATCCTTATAAAGAATAGCTACCCCCACCCCTTCCAACCTTTCGGTCAAGGCGGGACAACTTATATCCTGCGGGGGTGGCTAAAGCCACAATAGGATTCGAGGTATCATCTAACCAAGTCTCCGTGATGAACAACAGATCCAAGTCATTATCCAAAATCAGATCAAAGACATCCGAATGATGCTTCCTAAGAGATCGTACATTAATAAGAGCGGCACGCACACACAAGGACCTGGAAGCCAGACTGATCGGGCTCCTGCCCGGGAGATCGGAATTCGGCATGAAACCACATGAATCACAAGCGTGGTCCCCACAACAAGGAATAACAGTATTACCTTCTGATAAGCACAAAGGGGGCCGACGCGCATTTAAGGCTTCTGTAGAATATATAATCCTATCACCAGCTATCACTTTACAAGGGGCAGCATTACTGGCCCTGGCCGCAGTCGGGACGCTGACGGGCGCAGACGGGCTTGCCTTAAGCGCGCCTTCTGCGCGCCATCGGCGCGCCCGCTGCGTGCGTCCGCTGCGCGTACGAGTAATGGCCATTAAGTAGGGAGATGTGAGTCTGGCGTGCAGCGACTAGAGCGCAGACCGGGGAAAACGCGTGGCACTAGCAAAATGGCCACTGTAAGCAGGCGTTTACCCCGCCAAGTGCGATGAGCAGATAGAAGGGCAAGAAGGAGTTTAACACACTCCCGAACACATGACAGTAAATATATAAAAAATAATGCACAGTAAAAATGCCCCCAGAACTAACCCACACAATTATAAGAATAAAAACAATTTAAAAGCCAAAATGTGTTACGCTCAAAACGGACAACTCACACAGGCGAATCACTCCCGAGTACTGCCCGTTAAGTAGGGAGATGTGAGTCTGGCGTGCAGCGACTAGAGCGCAGACCGGGGAAACGCGTGGCACTAGCAAAATGGCCACTGTAAGCAGGCGTTTACCCCGCCAAGTGCGATGAGCAGATAGAAAGGCAAGAAGGAGTTTAACACACTCCCGAACACATGACAGTAAATATATAAAAAATAATGCACAGTAAAAATGCCCCCAGAACTAACCCACACAATTATAAGAATAAAAACAATTTAAAAGCCAAAATGTGTTACGCTCAAAACGGACAACTCACACAGGCGAATCACTCCCGAGTACTGCCCGTTAAGTAGGGAGATGTGAGTCTGGCGTGCAGCGACTAGAGCGCAGACCGGGGAAAACGCGTGGCACTAGCAAAATGGCCACTGTAAGCAGGCGTTTACCCCGCCAAGTGCGATGAGCAGATAGAAAGGCAAGAAGGAGTTTAACACACTCCCGAACACATGACAGTAAATATATAAAAAATAATGCACAGTAAAAATGCCCCCAGAACTAACCCACACAATTATAAGAATAAAAACAATTTAAAAGCCAAAATGTGTTACGCTCAAAACGGACAACTCACACAGGCGAATCACTCCCGAGTACTGCCCGTTAAGTAGGGAGATGTGAGTCTGGCGTGCAGCGACTAGAGCGCAGACCGGGGAAAACGCGTGGCACTAGCAAAATGGCCACTGTAAGCAGGCGTTTACCCCGCCAAGTGCGATGAGCAGATAGAAAGGCAAGAAGGAGTTTAACACACTCCCGAACACATGACAGTAAATATATAAAAAATAATGCACAGTAAAAATGCCCCCAGAACTAACCCACACAATTATAAGAATAAAAACAATTTAAAAGCCAAAATGTGTTACGCTCAAAACGGACAACTCACACAGGCCAAGAGGGGTGAAACCCCGAAACCGGTCCTAGGATGCTTGTTTACGGTCCAGGGAGGACCTGGCTTGGCAGTTCGGGCTGGACTGTTCCCATGAGGCACAGGGTCAAGACTGATTTGCATATGGCCAGGTCTAAACTGTGGTGGCATGGTGAGCAAAAGAATGATGGATTTAACCCAGATCTCTTGACTGGGGGTGAATGTTTTGATTTGTTCTGCATTCCGTCCATCAATTGTGTGTCTTTTGCTTTCTCGCCCAAAGTGCGCCAGGTATGACTAGACGTGGGTCCTGGGCTCACTGTGCCACTGGAATCAAGCTATCCTGGCTGAAGAGGGTGAAACCCCGAAACCGGTCCTAGGATGCTTGTTTCCGGTCCAGGAGGACCTGGCTTGGCAGTTCAGGCTGGACTGTTCCCATGAGGCACAGGGTCAAGACTGATTTGCATATGGCCAGGTCTAAACTGGGGTGGCATGGTGAGCAAAAGAATGATGGATTTAACCCAGATCTCTTGACTGGGGTGAATGTTTTGATTTGTTCTGCATTCCGTCCATCAATTGTGTGTCTTTTGCTTTCTCGCCCTAAGTGCGCCAGTTATGCCCAGACGTGGGTCCTGGGCTCACTGTGCCACTGGAATCAAGCTATCCTGGCTGAAGAGGGGTGAAACTCCGAAACCGGTCCTAGGATGCTTGTTTCCGGTCCAGGGAGGACCTGGCTTGGCAGTTCGGGCTGGACTGTTCCCATGAGGCACAGGGTCAAGACAGATTTGCATATGGCCAGGTCTAAACTGGGGTGGCATGGTGAGCAAAAGAATGATGGATTTAACCCAGATCTCTTGACTGGGGGTGAATGTTTTGATTTGTTCTGCATTCCGTCCATCAATTGTGTGTCTTTTGCTTTCTCGCCCTAAGTGCGCCAGTTATGCCCAGACGTGGGTCCTGGGCTCACTGTGCCACTGGAATCAAGCTATCCTGGCCGAAGAGGGGTGAAACTCCGAAACGGGTCCTAGGATGCTTGTTTCCGGTCCAGGGAGGACCTGGCTTGGCAGTTCGGGCTGGACTGTTCCCATGAGGCACAGGGTCAAGACTGATTTGCATATGGCCAGGTCTAAACTGGGGTGGCATGGTGAGCAAAAGAATGATGGATTTAACCCAGATCTCTTGACTGGGGGTGAATGTTTTGATTTGTTCTGCATTCCGTCCATCAATTGTGTGTCTTTTGTATTTTCATCTAGGGCACACACTTTTTTTTTGCACTGTGTGGCTTAGAATTTGAGCCAGAAAGCACTGAGCACACATATACACACAGCAACATAGCATTTTCCAAATTAAGTAACAAAATCAATGCACCACTGTCAGTGACACCACCACACCACACTCGCCTCCACCACTACACAGACATGTAGGTCTGGTGTTGTTGTTTACCTTTTGCCCACTTCATGAAATGCCCCGAGTAATTCCATCAATCATCTCCAATCCTACTGACTGAATGTGAGTATGGTATGGTCATGGTGTCCAACTCTGTAGTGTCCCAAGTGAGGCCAGGCACACAAATGCAATGGATCGGCCTGCAGTAGTACAATTTAGTTATTGAACAACAAGTAGGGAAACATTGACTTGAGTCACTTTTTTGTGTGCAGATTAGAATACTAGTAGACATCATGGCCAACAAACACCAATCACTCATAGTCAGCGTGCAAGGCATGCCATTATTTACCTATTCTTCAGGGGCACCCTCTGGGCTCGGAAAGGAGGATAGATAGTCAGGGAGGGACTGTCACTCGAGGCGGGCACACATTTCACATCTTTTGTACTATTCTCCATCCAATGTCTGGCTTGAGGGAAATGTATTTAGGGTGAGTCAGGACTCGGAGAGTGGACTTGCTTCTTCACTGACTGCACACAGTTGCAACTTCAATCTGGCAATAAAAGAGTAAGACGGTGGTGATGGATTTGTTGTGATTCGAACCAGAAGGACAGTGACACACACAAACAATAAAGTAAATATTTGTTAGCTATATCTTTTTTGGGGGCTTTTTTGGGGCGTCAAAGGAAGAAAGAAAGCAACTCGAAAGCCTAGTTGTCAGGGAAGTAGAGCTCGTCCTCAAACTCTGGTGGTTCACCCAGAAGTATGTCACCTAACACACTACTTCCATGACCTGAGTCGCCGTCATCATCTTCCTGCTATGCTACTTCAGGTATGGTGTAATCCGGTGGTATAAAGTGCTGATTCATTTTGATCATGGTCAACCTCTCAGCGTTTTGGGGTGAGAGACTGGTCCTTCTCACTGTCAGAATGGCACCAGCAGCACTGAAAACATGCTCAGAAGAGACACTTGTGACACGGCAAGCCAGATAGTTTATTGCCTGCCTGCTGAGCACTGGCCATTGGTGCCTTTTCCCATACCAATACAGCAATGGGTTTTGATCACAGTAGACCTCTGTTGGGTCATCCAGATAGGCCTGGACTATCCGCTCAATGCTCATGGGTGCTCCGCTTTGCTCGGCCTCTTTTGCCTTTGCCTCAGCACTGGATTTCAGCCCTGTATGTAGAAACCATTCCTGTGCAGATTTTGGGGCTGATGCTCCTGTTTTTGTTGTTGTTGATGTTGCTCTTGGTGTTGTTGGTGGTTTTGGCTGCTGTGAGCCAACCACACTGCCCTCAGGCCCCGAAGTTGAAATTGAAGGCTGACCTGCAGTACTTGTTGTGCCCTGGAGGAGCAGGCCTCCAATTCCTGGCTGTTCTTTTTCTAGCTGACTGGCTTTCACAGCTATTCAAGTTTTGTAGCTGGCAACATCCCTTTCTGAAAAAGGAATGAAAGTGTGCAGTAATGGTTTGTACTGTGGATCAAGAATTGTGGCACAAATGTAATGGTTGGATGACACAATGCCTCTTTGCACCCTTGTATTTTCAGATAAGCGAAGGGTTAAGCTCTCCACCAACTTATATGCTTCTTTTTTTCCCTCCACACCTGCATACATTGCAGACACCTCCTTCAGCTGTTCCTGTAGCATGTGCAACAATGCAATAGCTTGTCCCATAGTACAGTCCTCTTTGCTGACTTCACATGTGAAGACCTCAAAAGGAAGTAGCATCTCTGTCAAGCATTAAACTAGGCCCCATTGGTCCATCTCAATGATCATGCCTTTCACAGTAGCATCCCCTCTTTGCATGACATATTCATTGATTGGTCTGTACTGCTCAAACAGACGTTCAAGCATGTAATAAGTTGAGTTCCAATGTGTTGGCACCTCCTGGATGAGTGCTTTAACTGGCATTCTGTTATCATGTTGAATGATCCTCAGCTGCTTCCGGGCTTTAAAAGAATGGCTGAAATGTGTGCAGATTCTTCTGCAGGTAGTCAGTAAGTTGCTGACTTGGTCTTCTTTTTTCAGAAAGTCTTGAACAATGATGTTAATGCAGTGCGCCAAACACAGGACCCTGAAATAGCCACCATCGGCCATGGCCTTTACTATATTACTGCCATTGTCCATGGCAGCAAAACCAATGTTAAGCCCTCTTGGTGGCAGCCATTCAAAGACCTTTATGTCAAAGTCTTCCAAACTGTTTGCAGCAGTATGAGATTTCTCCATGGCGAACATGTCTACAGTTGCATGTTTCTGAGAGGCATTAAAAATCTCAGCAGTGTCAACACCTGCAGATATATTTTCCCTAACCCCCAAAAAAGAGATCCAGTGTGCAGTGATGCACATGTAATCAGTGGCTTGGCAACTGGTCCACATGTCTGTTGTCAGGTGAATAGTGTGAACAGCACTCTGCTGCAAAGCTTGTCCAAACAATTCCAGCACGTCTAGTGCTGGAACAGCAACTCAGGCAAAATAGGACCAGCTGGGTACCATCCATTTAGGGCAGATGGCTGCCACAAATTCAAGAAAACCCACCCCTTCCACAAAAGAAAAAGGGATGAGGTCCAGCGTTAACATTTTAGGCAGCTTCGCGTTTGTACAAACGTGCCGTTGGATGGTTGCGTTCGTACTGCCCCTCCGACCTAAACATGCTGAGAATGGTAGCCTGGATTTTTTTTCTTTCTGGTGCCACTGATGCAGGTTGCCAGATGTTATGCTCAATGTACGTTATTTCGTTGCAGTACTCTTTTGCCTTGGACCCCTTATCTCAGCCTGACTCTTGTGCTATTGCAATGTTGCTGATGAGGATGTGGGCAGTACCACTGCACTGCTGGGGACAAGGATGCTTTGTGTAACAGAGAAAATCTCTCCCTCTTGTTTACCTTCCACCGTGATTGGATCTTCTTCTTCATCCCCTCCACCAACAACATGTGTAGTTTTTTGGCCGCTAAGGTTCGCCTCCCACTGGATCAAATGGTGTTTTCTCAGATGGGTTGTTTGACATCCGGTACCATAGTTTGTTCCGAGCATACCCCGACTAACACCTCCTTCTTGCTAACCCAAAAATAGTCCCAAACTGGGGAGGTCAATTTTCTGGCTCTGCTGGTGCCACTTGCAATGTCGGATGAATTGGTAGGTGGGTGGAACGTTTGACTCACTGAGGTACCAGCTTCTAGTTCTATTGAGGTGGTTGTGGTAGATGTAGGTCTCTGCCGGCAAAATATGGAAGCTGGAGGTGGTGTTGGTGGTATCATCTGTGTTGGTTGTATCCGTGCTCCATCCCTCACAGCAATTTGGGATGGGGTAATGTCGGTCTCCACTGGGGCGGGACTAATGTCCATGATGACTGGCTCATCATCATCCTCCTCTTCTACATCTACCTCCATAACTCTAAGGCTTTATGGAACATTCCTTTTCCCTAGCCTTGTCTTGTGCGTGTCTCACTCTCAGACTTAGGTGGCTTTCAAGTGGCTTCTAGATCATCAGAAGGGGGGCTTGCAGAAGAAGTTAATGGGCTAACCCTCCTTTTCCTTGCTGGGGATCTGGAAGACAATAGATCTTCTGAAAGAGTGGCTTGCTCTTCTTCTTTCTCTGCAGGAAGCTCGATCTCCTGAACTGCCCCTACTTCGGGAGGATCAACTACTATTGGGGGTGCTTATGGTTGCGGCTGTTGTTGCCCACTTATCTGAGTTTCCTGCATTGATTGGGTACTACTTTGCGATAACAATAAGTCAATTTTAACATCACTGCTCATCGGCGTTGTACTCGTGATTAGACTGGCTGCCTCTGAGACAGATATGGGCTTGGGCCTCGGTTGGTGGGGTGGGTCTACTGATTCGGGGATGCTGCTCCCAGATTGCTCCCCGGACACCGCTGCTGCAAGCGCAATTTTTGGTTTCCCAAAAAAGGTATTGGGTGACATACCAGTCTTGGTAAGGGGCAGAGCCTTCTTCTCACTGGCAACTTTCTTGGTGCTGGACCTGGTACCTTTCTTTGTGGCCATCTTGAAGATGTCAGCAGCACACAGTGGCACAAGTTGAAGAGATGTCTGTAGTCACACGTCATGTGATGTCATGTGCAGCAGGACTTATGACTGGCAGTACAATGGGTGATGTTGTCTCCTCCTCTTTTGTGCACATAAAAGCAAAGTAGCAAGAAGAACATCAGTGAAACATGGCATTCATTGTTGTGGTTCAATTACTACTAGTACAAACAAACAAATATAATATATAACTTAGTGAGAGGTCACACTTGTTAGTGTTATTAATATTATTAAAGTTATTACCTCAGTTATTAAAAAAGCATAACAATACAGTGTAGCCATTTGTGAGACTTTTACAACAACAAGGGCTTTCATGGTGTACTGTACATTGTACAGTACACCCAGAAAGGATAGGAAAGAAGAACAACAACAACAAAAATACAAATGTAACGGACCCGGTTTGACATTGTGGATCACGTGGGATGCAGCATTCAGGGAACTGCAGCTGACAATGGATAAAAGCAATAAGCCAAGAGGAACACAGGAAAGACATGCAGGCCTATGGCAAAAGCAGTAAAGCATACTAACTGCCACCGCAAAATGGCCACCAGCCACATGGTCACACAAGTCACAACAACAAGCAGGAGGCCTGGAAAACAATGAACTCAAGCAGGCCTATATGGAGTTGGACACAGACTTTACAAAATTACCCCTGGCCACATGGGGAGGTTCAGCCAAGGCAAATGCCGGCCCACTATTATAAACCCATTCACACACTGGCTAGACAAAGGAGGTATGCTAAACAACATAGCTTTAATGCAACAATGCCAAAAACGAAAATCCACAGTGCTAAAAAAGGTTTGCAAGTTACAACAACCACCCACATCCAGCAGGGATTGATTTAACACACTTGGGCCTATTGGTTGGAAAAACCATTGGCAGACTAGGCCATATAGTGAATCAATTCAAATCAATACAATTTCAAATTTATTAGAAAATGTAGTGAACTGTGCTACATTTTTTGCTGGATAAAAGAAGAAAAAATTGCATGCAGAACAACAACCAGCAGGAAGGCATGGCCACCACAAAGAAGGCTTGCAGGCCTAATGCAGAAGCACACCGGCTGCCCCTTCACAAAATTGCTGCCAGCTACATGGCCAGGCCACAACAACAAGAAACGGAAGACAGACAATGCAGGCCTATGACAAAAGCACACTGGCTGCCTTTCCAAAATGGCCGCCAGTCACATGGCCAGGTCACAACAACAAGAAAGGGAAGACAGACAATGCAGGCCTATGGCAAAAGCACACTGGCTGCCTTCACAAAATAGCCGACAGCCACATGGCCAAGCCACAACAACAAGAAAGGGAAGACAGACAATGCAGGCCTATGGCAAAAGCACACTGGCTACCTTTCCAAAATGTCCAACAGCACCATGGCCAGGCCACAACATCAAGAAAGGGAAGACAGACAATGCAGTTCTATGGCAAAAGCACACTGGCTGCCTTCACAAAATGACTACCAGCCACATGGCCAGGCTAGCACAACAAGAAGCAATAAGCCAAGAGGAACAAAGGAAAGACATGCAGGCCTATGGCGAAAGCACACTAACTACCACCACAAAATGGCCACCAGCCACATGGCCAGGCTACCTCAACAAGAAGCAATAAGCCAAGAGGAACAAAGGAAAGACATGCAGGCCTATGGCGAAAGCACACTAACTACCACCACAAAATGGCCACCAGCCACATGGTCACTCACAACAACAACAAGCAGGAGGCCTGGAAAACAATGAACTCAAGCAGGCCTATATGGACACAGACTTTACAAAATGGCCCCTGGCCACATGGGGAGGCTCAGCTAAGGCAGATGCTGGCCCACTATTGCAAACACACTCACACACTGGCCAGACAAAGGAGGCATGCAAATCAACACAGCTTTAATGCAACAATGCCAAAAACGAAAATTCACAGTGCTAAAAAAGGTTTGCAAGTTACAACAACCACGCACATCCAACAAAGGCATTTATTTAACACACATGAAAAAAAGTGAAATTCTAAAAGTTGCGCTGTGTGGAATTCCATGGAGTTGCATAAAAACTCTGTGGAATTCTGCAGAGTTCCACTCCGCCCTAGCTAATGTATATGGTGCGGGGCTTGTAGGCAAGTTTACATATTTCTTGTTTATAAAAGAGCAGAACACGATCACTCATCTCAGTAGCAGATGACAATATTTTCACCCTATGATTACCCTTCAGGGTGTACCTGGAGAGTACGATGCTGCCTAGCCATTAATCTGATCCCTCCCGCCTCACTCGGGTTCTGCCATGGGACATTCGTCCCCAGGTAGACCTGTGCTTACCTCTCAGCCATTTTCACATGTTCCATGGTCCCCCATTGTCTGTGTGGCCCAGGCTCTACTCTTTCACCACGACTACTGTCGGGTGCAGCTTCCTCTTCCTCGGTGGCCCCCCAAAAATCTCCAGCGCCCTGGGTATTGGATAGTTCCTGTTCCAGACTCCCTGCTTTGCAAGAACTGTACTAATACACTATCTGCACTCTCCTTGGCCTGGTCTCGAACTTCACTCAGTGAATTTTGGCTTTCTCCTTTGGGCACACTATTCAGGTTCTCCCCGTCACCATCAGGGCACCCTCGTCGTGTCAGGCTTTCGCCACACACGATCTGGACCCTCCCTCCCTTCTGTGCAGCAGGAACTCAGAGATCAGGATTGAAAAAAATGTTCCTTACAAGGGGGCAGGGTGTGTTCACCAGCACACTGTATGAGGATTGCTCGGACAGAGATGCTTCTATATTCTACAGCCATTTACTAAATCGGAATGGGTGGTGCATTAGCATTGGCTGAGATGAACCAATCCCAGGTGCACTACAAAATACCAGTCCCTCCCACTTCTGAGAGACTACTCGTATATGTTCTGTTTTGAAAGACCGGGTGTCGTACGACCCAGAAGTGTTTGAAAGACCTGGTGTTATATGACCCAGAAGAGTTGAACAGATGACATCCATTAAAAAAGCAACAACAAACCGCGCATGTTAGGCTGCAGTTCACGGACATGCCTTGTAAGTAGGGGTGGGCTGGTACCCGGCTACAAAAATCTCTGCTACGCAAGCAGGAGGTTAGAGTTTTTGTGCCGAGCTTGGAGTGAGCCAGCAGAGTCGGATTTACTGCCCACCCCTACCTAGGTATTCTTCATTAGGACTCCCAGTCCTACCGCAACCAATGTGCCTAGGTCATTTTTGCCACAGTGCACAATTATGAGGTCAGGTGCTGGTGAATCCATAATGATTTGAACCAAATCTCTGCCCAATCCAAGTAATGTCCACATTAGCCAAATCCAAGTCCCTATCAATACTTCTCTTTCTTGCAGCCTCACCAGCCCAATAGACATAGCTGTGGCCCACAATCCACACACAGCATTTTGAAGGAAGGAGGAGCAGCACACAGGACAGGTCTGCATTAATATCACAGATGGTACAATAAAAGACAGTGAAATTTTGTTTTGATGGAGGGAATTTGCAGTTGCTAGACATGTCTTTTTCAACGGGTTTACCTCCAGACGTTTTGCTTTTTGGCCTCCTGTCTGTGACCTTGTTTTTGTTGGTTTTAGTACTCTGGACACTTTCACACTGCTATTCAGTGCTAAAGTACATATGCTCGCCATGTAAATTGTGTAGGGAATGGTGTTTCCATGATTGGCTTATTTGATTTACTACTAAGTCCCTAGTAATGTGTACACATATGCCCAGAGCCTGTATATCAAATGCTACTAGTGGGACTGCAGTCAAAGGGGTTCTCAGACCTGCCACTGCAGTGTCTGCATGAAGTTTTTAACTGCCATGGCATCCTGGCAAGTTCACCCACTTACCAGGCCCTAACCTTCCCTTTTCTTACATGTAAGACCCCCCTGAGGTAGGCCCAAGTTACCCCCACGGGCAGGGTGCAGTGTATGTGAAACGTAGGACATGTACTGGTGTGTGTTACATGTCCTGGTAGTGAAACAGTGGGCAATTCGTTTTTCACTATTGCAAGGCTATCTGTCCCATAGGTTAACATGGTAGTGACTTTGTAACATCTTACAAGCTTAACTTTCCATGGGGACAAGATAGAGACATGGAGTTTATGCTTGCTGAATTCAGGATTTAAAAATACAACTTTTAGTAAAGATGATTTTTCTATTATGTGTTTGAAAATACCCCTTTTAGAAAGTGGACATTTACTTACTTAACCATCCTATGAGCCTCTGCTTGTTGTGTATTCCCTGTCTGGGTTTAGAGTGATAGGAGCAAGGGATGTGCATTCACAGTAGACAGACACAAGAGGGGGTGTGAGGTGTGTCCTTCCTTTCCTGGGTAACTCAGGCTGAAATGACCTGGCTGCATTTAGAGTAGTGGGGGTAGTTGTTGCTTGCACCTGAATGGAATGTGGCTGCCTCTCACACAGCTGTCTCTACCTCCTGTGGTGAACCTGGCCTGAGCCAGGCTGAACTGGTTCATGTGTACCAGAGTAACTTTGTTTGAACCAACTTCAAAGGAAGATGTGGTATAAATAATGGGGCCTTGACCCCAGAACTTTAGATTACTGATGGACTAAGGAACCTGCCAGGAAGAAGAGCTGGAAGAGCTGCGAGGTGAGACTACCATTTTGCTGTGTGTTTTTCTGGGTTGGCCTGCAGTGGCTGCTTCTGTCTTGGGCAGGGAAACAACTGGACTGTTCTTTCTGCATTCTAAGTATCTCCAAGGACTTTATGTAGAGCTTGCCCCCTGTTGAAAGTCTCAGTAAATCACAGACTTCAACTTCTGGATACCAGCTTCTGGAACTGGATGTTTCAGCTGCCACAGAGGAAAAAAGTAACCTGAAGCCATCAACGACGCCACTGCTGGGTCCATGATCTGGAGGCACTGCAGAGGGCACCGCCGCACTTCCCAACGCAACCCTGGTCTCACCAACAACGCGTCCAACACCACCACCGAGCCGCTGCTTGCACCATGATCTGTGGGCACCCCACTCTACATCGCCGTAATTCACACCGCCACCTTGATATCCCCGAGGATGTTGCAATGCCATCACCGATGCCGCTGCCTGCACCGTGAACTGCGGACACAGCTCGTTCAGAACATGGAGCACCATTCCGGTTTGCACCGCAGCCCTGGTCTCACCAATGCAGCTGCTCCAAGCTGACATCCACGCCCTTGCCTGCACCGTGTTTTGGGGGCACTGCTCATAGGTTACTCAACGCACTGCACCATCCCACACCACAGCCTTGACCCACTGATGCCAGCGCCATCGACTCCCGATCATCAACCGATGCCGCTGTGCACCGTGACCTGTGGGCTCTGTACCTTGCATTGTCTGGTCTCGTACCACAGCCTTGGGTCTACCAGCGACAGCACTTCAGCAACGCCGATGCCGCTGCTTGCATCGTGACCTGTCATTACCGCAACGAGCACCACCCGCTTCGCACCGCAGCCCTGGTCTCACCAACGGCACAGGACAACCGTTACCGAGCCTCTGCCTTCACTGCGACCTGAGGGCTCTGCATGTCGCACTACTCCACTTCACACCACAGCCCCGATGCCTGCAATCCTGACTTCAAACTCACTGAGTTCGACCTGCAACACGTGTAACTTCAAGGGCCCGTGGACTCCTGCACCGACTCCCAGAACAGACGGCAGCTAATGCCACTCCTCCGGAGCTCACTGCAAGGTCCGACGCCCTGCATGTCCAAAGGTACTGTTTTATGGGTCTCCCCAAAACAGTAGCTGGCCCACGACACCGGGGTCGGGCACAACTGTTGGATTTGTTTGCTCACGACGCTGAGATAGCCCTGGATGGAGCTATAGACTTCAAGGAACTGTATATAAAGTCTATTTTTGGTTTATTGGTATTGTGGATTACTGCATATTGGATTTTTATCATTTTGGTCTCGTGTTACACAGACAAATATTGGGTATTTTTTACTAAAACCGGTGTGGTGTCCATTTGTAGTGATATCACTGTATTACTGCTGGTTATGTGCAAATGCTTTACACACTCTGAGCTAAGCCTGACTGCTCTTTCCAAGCTACCAAGGGGATGAGCCGGGGTTATTTTAGAAGTGTATCCTCCTTATCCTGACTAGGACAAATGGTCCCTACTTGGACAGGCTAACAACCTCCCAACTAGAGACCCCCATTTCTAACAGCGGGTGAATAAAAGTAGGTAGCATTTGGAAATGATTGGTAAATAGATGTTTTATTGGCTCTGGTAAATAGAAAAAATGCAATAGAGAGTTGGATATGCTTTACAGTATACGTAGTAAACCACATTTTGCAACTAGTATAGCCCTTCTAGAATGTGCTGTGAACTTCTGACCTACTGGTTAGAGTGGGTTTCAATGAAGATTGTACTTTGTGTGTACTGGGGAAAGGTGTTAAAGAGACAAGTATTATTTTTTTCAGATTGGAGAGTTTTAGGTTTGTTATTTTATAAGGCAGGTAAGATTGACAAGTGAGGGTTTTGCAATAAACTGTAGTACACTATCAAAAAATAAAATTATAAAGTCAAGTAGGATTTCCGACTCCTGTTTTTTGGGGGGGAATTTATTGCGATTATCACGATTACGTCACAAGTATTGACACATAGGCCTCCATTTTGGCGCTACCTCTAAAAAGGAGTGAAAGTGATAACAGACAGTAACCATTTAGAAAGGTAGTTACAACAATAACATATGAAAGGAATGTTTTTATTTGCTGACTTTTGCAGTGTCAGGCAATGCAAAGTTCTGAAGACTGCCATTTACGGTTGCTTTGTATGAGAGTGGTGTGCCATTCTTCTGCTAAGTTTTTACAAAATCTGAGAGTAATGCATCTATCTAAAAAGAGAAAAAAGCTATTTTACAAACAAACTCAATCTTCTGGTTTGTCAATTACATTTCTTAATTACTAAGGTATAGAATTATTTAATATTATAACAAAAGATGTTGAAATATATATATGTGTATATATATAGATTCTTTTTGTTATTTTGTTTATTGCATGTAAGTAAAATATATTCATATAGGTAATAATTGTGTGAAATCACTGATAAACTAATCATGGCATGTGATTATTGAGATTTGTTAATTCATGTAAATGTAGTTATGGACTTTGATCTGCAGGCCCATCCAGGGCGGGATTTCGTGATTTTATCAATTTTAGGCCAGCTATGAAAGCCTTAATTAATTGTTGAATGATTATCAAATGTTATCAAATGCTGATTTGTATATACGAATGTGAATTATATAACATTCTAAGATGGCCGACAAAGCATACATTTATAGTCCGTTAACTATGTTCATTGTTTATTTTGCCCCGAAAGTACTAACTCCATGAGTATGTAAAGGTATGGCGGTGCCTCCGTCTCTGTTTACACTTTGGAAAAAGGCGCGAAGCCGAAACGCGTCCTGTTTGTTTAACCCGGTAAATTAAACACCGAGTTTTTCACCCTTAACGGAGTGCGGTCTCTTCACTTGGCGACGAGTGGGGTTTGGAGCTGTGTATAATTCTGTGGTCCCATCGCCACGAACTACTGACCGGCACCCGTTCCTCAGTGCTTATTGCGATCACTGATGGACCCTTGAGCTGCAACCAATATCGCACAAGAGCACCGCCAAAGTCATCACGGACAAATTGAGGGAGATGTTACGCGGACGGGTGAGTCGGAGGACGCACCGGTCCCCGTTCCTTTCTCTTTGAGTGATTTCACCTATCGTATATCCATATGGTTTGAATTTTCAATTATCGGCTGGAACGAGTTAAGGGTGACAGTTTTAAGGTTCTGACATTGACGGAGGCCAAAATATACTAAAATAAGGATGTACTCGGATGAGGCACGCCGCGAAGCAGCGGCAGACATTTTTAAAAGGGGCCCGGCACAATGCGGCACTGAGAGCACTACTATCCCAAGTGCCCAGGGAACTTTAAAAAATCTATTTGGCAAATTGGAAAGACTTTTTGAGCGCGAAATACGTAAATGGTGGGAAGCCACCTCTCTCCAAAACTATATTGAGGTGCAACGCATCCCACCTGGCTTACGTATCTACACAATTCCAGCTTATGAAAACCCCGATCCACAACTTCTCGACGAATGGGCGTCTTACACCGCAGATGTATCAGGTGGCATGTTGAAGATATTGATTACATTTGCTTGGAGCGACAGAGACAAATGCCTCAAGGAAATAGAGGAGGTAGAAGCTCTGTTTTCCCGCGAATCGGATCAGAAATTCAGGGATTAGCTAAGGGAAGCCATGAAAAAACGCCTCCTAATATATGAGGATAATATTAGACAACGGAAACAAACAAAATTTAACAGAGACGCCCACGACTACGAGCAAGGAAGAGTCCTGAAAATTTGATGCACCCTGCAAAGCGTTGAGAAGTGGTGCAAACAAAAGAGTAGTCGAACGAAGAGAAACCTCAGAGTCGGATATCACCACAGACAACGAGCAATCGGGGGAAGAAGGTGCAACAGCACGCGCACAATTGTCAACGCAGTCCCATTTTCATGAGGAGTTCGAGCTCATGAGGCAGACATGGCAGAGAGGCGGCAGGGGCAAACCCCCAGAAAGAAGACAAGACAAACGCGAAGAGGGGGCTTCAACAAGTACAAATCAAGGAGTAGCCTCCCAAACACGCAGCAAGAGGGGGACAAGGAGATAAACCCAGTGGAGGACTTAACAATCATCAACTTAACTCCACGAAAATTGACCAAGACTGAAGAAATCGTATTGAAGAAAGGACTAACATTTTGCCCGGCTCAGAACTTCGAGTTCACACAAACCAGAATTGACCTGTACCTCTTCACTCGAAAATTGAAACTCTTCAAATTCTTCAAAATGAAAAATGTGCGGAATCCAGGTGAAAACATACCAATTGTGGCAGGAACCGGGGAATTGACAGATGTTTTATCTGGCGAGGATTTGGATATACTGCAAATACTGTCAAGTCAATCAACTGACCACCCCTGTTATGATGAAGTTGATCAAATAGCTAATGTCTAAAGTTTTGGAATAGTACAAAAAACAGCCAAAACCAACTTTAGACCGAAATCGGTGTTCTGTCCTAACACACCATTTGACACTATTGATGTATTTGAAGAAGCACTGAAGAAGGATTTAGTACAAATGAGGACAACAAAATCTGTTAAATTCAAAGGATCAGAACCTAACTTGTCCATTGAACAGAAACAAGCCCTGGAAAGTATACGAACAGACCCCAATATAATCTGTAAACCCTCAGATAAAGGGGGTAACATTGTGCTCATGACACAAGACTTTTACTGCAGTGAAGCCTTAAATCAATTGTCCGATTCTACCTGTTACAGTAAGATCACCAAGGAAGAATATAACAGCAGCATCTGTGACTACCATGAAATGATTGAAAAGTGGCGGCAGAAAGGGATGATTGGTTCTAATGAATTTGAATTTCTAAAAAATCTGCATCCAGTGACACCTACATTTTATCACTTACCCAAGATCCATAAGAACCCTATGAAACCACCAGGTCGTCCCATCATTTCATCCAAAGGCAGTCTGACAGAAGCAATGTCTCAATATTTGGACTTTTTCTTGATTGATTTTGTAAAAACATTACCTTCTTACATTCGCGACACAGCAGATTTCATACGGATTATCTCAAACATCACATGGGAACCAGACATGTATATGATACTCCTGGATGTAACTAGTTTGTATACTTGTATAGGACATGAACTTGGCATCAATGCAGTGGAATACTTCCTTAAAGGGAGATCTCTGAAATTCACGGAGCACAATGCTATGCTAATTGATTTTCTAAGGTTTTGCCTGACAAATAACATCTTTTTGTTTCAGAAACAGTATTTTAGACAAATCAAAGGAACGGCGATGGGCACCTGCTTGGCCCCCAGCTACGCGAACTTGTTCGTGGGCTGGTGGGAGAAGCAGGTGGCCTGGTCCGAAGGCATGAACCAATGGGTATCTTCGATTATTGGTTGGTATAGGTACATTGACGACCTTTTTATCTTTTGGAAGAGTTCTAAATCCGAGGCAGAACTGTACATACAAGTACTTAATGTAAATACAGTAAACTTACATTTCAGTGGGCAAATCAGTTGCATAGAGGTCACATTTCTGGATCTGAAGGTTTTTATCAAGGATGGGCTAATCTGTACTTCACTGTTTCGCAAAGAAACAGCGGGAAATTCTATTCTCGAGGCCAGGAGCAGTCACCCCAGACCCCTGAAAAACAGTATTCCATATGGAGAACTGTTGCGGCTGAAAAGAAACTGTTCAAGAAACAGTGATTTTATATCGGCTGCACATGATGCCATTGAAAGATTTAAGATACGGGGTTACCCAGATCAGCTGCTTAAGAAAAACTTCGATAGAGTTAATAAAATACCTAGACACTGTCTTTTAATAGGAAAGCAGCAACGAAGTGACAATGATACTAATAGCTTCAGATTCATTACGACTTTTTCAAGAAGCTCAGAGAGATTACAACATATACTAACACGCAACTGGCATATTCTTAAATCTGACTCTGTCATTGGGCGAGACATATCAGACTACCCTAAAATAACATATAGGCGTTCTCGCTCCTTGAAAGATTCATTGGTACAAAGTCATTTGGATTCTATTCCTTACAATCCCAGATTGAGTAACATCACTGGATTCTTTCCATGCTCCAAGTGTAAAGCGTGTAGAAACAGCACAAAAATCTTAACTTATCAAGTTCCTGGGTTGTCTGGTCCCAAGAAGATAACCAAGTTTCTTACATGCAACACACCGTTCTGTGTTTATAGTCTTGTCTGCCCCTGCAATTTACAGTATATAGGCAGCACGATACACCTGACTAAATGCAGGATTTTGGAACACGCAAGGGCTATTGAAAGAAACTACCTAACCTACCCGGTAGCTAGGCATTATGCCCGTTTCCACGAGAGCAATAGAAACCTATTGAAATTCTACTGTCTCGACCATGTCCCAATACATGAACGTGGTGGGAACAGAGAATTAAAATTACGGAGATTGGAATCCAGATTCATTATTGACCTCCAGACCAGGGCTCCTCTAGGCCTCAATACAGAAAAAGAGCTAGCAATACACTTAGGCTAGTGGTCATCTGGTACTATTTTTATAGCTCGTTGCAATTATTTGTTGAACAAGTCCTCAATACCATTCTTTATTGATACATTATCAATTCGGGTTATGAATTTATGAATTTTTGTATGAATTTTTGTTGTAATTGTGTCATTAATTTTTCCTGGCACTTTGTAAAAACTGTATATAGGATATCAATTTTGATCTCACTCACTGATTGGTTAAATATATATACCAATGAATGAATGGCCATGGGGGCCCTTGCTGTGATTTCTCAGAGTTTAGAATGAGTTATTACCTTGATTATCTAAATTTATAATTTTTGCCTAACATATTCAGGGCCAAATGCCCATTCAGGGCTAGATTCTTTTTGTTATTTTGTTTATTGCATGTAAGTAAAATATATTCATATAGGTAATAATTGTGTGAAATCACTGATAAACTAATCATGGCATGTGAGTATTGAGATTTGTTAATTCATGTAAATGTAGTTATGGACTTTGATCTGCAGGCCCATCCAGGGCGGGATTTCGTGATTTTATCAATTTTAGGCCAGCTATGAAAGCCTTAATTAATTGTTGAATGATTATCAAATGTTATCAAATGGTGATTCGTATATACGAATGTGAATTATATAACATTCTAAGATGGCCGACAAAGCATACATTTATAGTCCGTTAACTATGTTCATTGTTTATTTTGCCCCGGAAGTACTAACTCCATGAGTATGTAAAGGTATGGCGGTGCCTCCGTCTACAGTTTGGAAAAAGGCGCAAAGCCGAAACGCGTCCTGTTTGTTTAACCCGGTAAATTAAACACCGAGTTTTTCACCCTTAACGGAGTGCGGTCTCTTCACGTGGCGACGAGTGGGGTTTGGAGCTGTATATATATATATATATATATATATATATATATATATATATATATATATATATATATATATGTATTCACTGAAAAAAACATAGGTTTCAGGGACGTTATAGTTAGCTGGACATTTCACTCATACAAAACCATAGAAATTCCACCGTTATAGTTAGTTCAGCTAACTATAACTCGCGCCCCCGCAATGCACTGCTGATGACGTCACATATTACATCATTCATGACATGGTCAGTGACATCACTGATGACATCATCCAGTGAATGTGGTTTTCTTTACAATTTAAATATGTGTTATATATATACCAAGCTGTATTGAAGAATGAATGGATGTATAAGTGTCTGGATGGAGGATTTTGTAGGTGTGTGACTGACTGTTTAAGTGAATGATTAAATGTATCTTACTGAATACATGGGTTAGTGTCTAAAGTGTGTGAATGTCTGTATCACTCTGTCTGTTGTTGTGTAAGCTGCTGCATTGGTTGGTCAGTAGCTACATGAATGTCTATATGGGTTATTGATTAGTTGCCTGCATATTTGTATAGGAGACTGAGTGTGTGTGTGGTTGGTGGGGGGTGTGTGACTCTGTGCATAGATGTGTGAGTGGTTGATTGACAGGGTGTATGAGTTTAAGAGTGCATGTGGAAACTGTTTTATGGGTGGGTAAGTGTGTGTACAGGCGTCTTGGTGAGTGAATCGATGTCTCAGTGCACATGTCCAGCTAAGTACATATATAAAAGGCAGTGTATGTGAGAGTTGGTGTATAGAAATGACTATACGTGAGAGTCAGTGATTGTGAGAGTGGCTGTATGTATGAGTGTATACTTGTATTAGTGATTATATAAGAGACTAAGTATGCGTTACTATCTGTATGAATAAATGAGGTGGTGTGTGTATAACTGTGTAGGTGAGTAAATGGAACTGTGATTGATTCTTTGCATGAGTGACTAGGATGAGTACATAACTGACTAGGATGAGTGCTGGTGTGTCAATGTCTATATAGGTGTATGAGTGCATTTGATAGTGTTCTATTGATCAGTGACTGCATGTATGAGTGATTGTATGGGTGAATGGGTAGATGTGTGTGTAGACCTAGGAATCACTGAGTGGGTATGTAGTAACTGGTATTAGTGTGTCAATGGTATCGAAAATGGTAGTCTGTATTTTAGAGTGAGTGTATCAAAGGTTATAATTGTGTGTGAGGAGGTGCATCAGATTGTCACATGGATGATGTCATCAGTGATGTCATTTGAGATGTCATCAGTGATGTCATCAGTGATGTCACTGACCATGTCATGAATGATGTAATATGTGACGTGATCAGCAGTGCATTGCGGGGGCGCGAGTTATAGTTAGCTGAACTAACTATAACGGTGGAATTTCTATGGTTTTGTAATAGTGAAATGTCCAACTAACTATAATGTCCCTGAAACCTATGGTTTTTTCAGTGAATTTCTAAGGTTTTTTAATGCTAATTTCTAACTATAACGTGCCTGAAACCTATGGTTTTTTCAGTGAATTTCAAAGGTTTTTTTAAATGCCAATTTCTAACTATAACGTGCCTGAAACCTATGGTTTTTTCAGTGAATTTCAAAGGTTTTTTAAATACTAATTTCTATCTATAACGTCCCTGAAACCTATGGTTTTTTCAGTGAATTTCAATGTTTTTTTTAATGCTAACTTATAATTATAATGTTCATTTAACCTATAGTTTTTTCCGACACCCAAGAAGGACACAACATCCACTGCCACAACCCTCAGGACCTCCCCCCCGTACCACCCCTCTCCCTACTGTAATTTTTTTTATTTGTTATTTAAACTATATAATGTCTTCTTGTTTTTTAAATATTAAACAACTACATACAGTATGAAAGGGAGCCCAGCCCAGAGCCACATCTGAAGACCAACACAAGTCATAGACCTACTGATCAAGCAGCTCCGACACCCAAGAATGCCACAACACCCACCACCACCCCCAGGACCCCCCCTCTACCACTGAGGCAGCGCAGAACAAGACAGCGAACTTTCCGAAAACGGCATGGCCCCTCAGCCACACAATAGCTGAATATTGGGACAGGTGTGAACAAACTATATGTGAAGGAAGCAATTCACCCATGTTTAACAATGCACACAATGCAAAGTGTAGCAGTGATGTGCTGGACACATCTCAGTATGCAGAACACACACCTCTCCATGTGCACAAATACTACTGGTACTTGTAGTATTGTGGACAGTGGACCCAACCATGTTAAGTCAAACACTAGGGAAGATCTCAGTCATGTAGCTGTGTCGTCCCCCCTGTAAGCATAAGCGTAACCGGAGTGGGCTGGTCCGACGTACGCCACTTCAGCATAGGAGTGTGAATAAATAGGCCAGAGCTCTGGGCGTGGTTCACTTGTGGGAAGGCCAAAGCGTCTGCCAGGGCGGCGCCCCTCACCCTGCCACGAGGCCGCCGACGTGACCGCCAGCCTCCTCAGCCGATCGCTGGCTTCCGCCACACAGGCCCTTAGCAGCACAGCACCGCGGACTTATGTCTGTACAAACTACTGCCTTCGATATACACTGCGGACAGCAAGGCTCACAATTCAGATCGAGTCGCGATTGCAGATGACGGAGTCCAATAGGCAAGAGACATTGCTCAAGTCAACAATACGTGCCTGTGGGCCCTTCCTGACCGCTGCCTCCGGCCTACACTGCGGTCAGTAGGGCTCACAATTCAGATGGAGTCGAGATTGCAGATGACGGAGTCCAGTAGGCAACAGACATTGCTCAAGTCAACAATAAGTGCCTGTGGCCCTTCCTCACCGCTGCCTCCTGCCTCCACTGCGGTGAGTAGGGCTCACAATTCAGAGCGACTCGCGATTGCAGATGACGCAGTCCAGTAGGCAACAGACATTGCTACCAGTGCGGCCAGCCCAGACCACGCATCATCGCTGACTGCGCACACGCTAAGTGCTTCAAGTACCACTAACTCTGTGCAGCTCAAGTCAACGCCACGTGGCTGTGGGCCCTTGATGACCGCTGCCTCCGGCCTACAATGCGGTTAGCATGGCTAACAAATCAAGATTAGTGCCGATGCAAATTGCGTAAGAGAGTATAATCGGTTAAGAAGACTGTATGCTCCCAATCTGTGCAGCTCAAGTCAACGTCACGTGGCTGTGGGCCTTTTCCTGACTGCTGCCTCCGGCCTACACTGTGGAAGACCGGTGACACGTGGTGCCACTAACCCTGTTCAACACAAGCCGGCGGCACGTGGTGCCACTAACCCTGTTCAACATAAGCCACGACACGTGGTGCCACTAACCCTGTTCAACACATGCCGGCGACACGTGGTGCCACTAACCCTGTTCAACACAAGCCGATCCCACATGTGGAACTGTGTCCTGAGTCCTGAATGGCAGTGACCCCAAGTCCGTGGCAGCGACCACAGCACCAGACTCCCTTTGATCAGGGAGGCATATTTCCATATGCAAGGCCGGCGACACGTGGTGCCACTAACCCTGTTCAACACAAGTCGATCCCACATGTGGAACTGTGTCCTGACTCCTGAATGGCAGTGACCCCAACTTCGTGGCAGCGACCACAGCACCAGACTCCCTTCGATTAGTGAGGCATATTTGCATATGGAAGGCCGGCGACACGTGGTGCCACTGAACCTGACCTACGCAGGCCGGTGGGGCCACCAACCTGTGCACGTGGCTGTGGGCCCTTGCTCACCGCTACCTCTGGCCTACACTGCGGTCAGCAGGGCTCACAATTCAGATACAGTCGCGATTGCAGATGACGCAGTCCAGTAGGCAAGATACATTGCTCCCAGTGCGGCCCGTCCGCACCAAGCAGCATCACAGGCTCATACTTTCTCAATGCTACTGGTGCCACTAACTGTGCACCTCAACTCAACGCCACGTGGCTATGGGCCCTTGCTGACCGCTACCTCTGGCCTACACTGCGGTCATCAGGGCTCACAATTAAAATTAAGTCTTGATTCATTAATTACAGAGTCCAGTAGGTAAGTAACTATCACAGGCCTAAAACCTACATAATATCCTTTTAGTATCCTTGCTTTAAGAACTTTTTTTATATCAGTTATAGCTTTAGTACAATCACCAAATTCATCTTCAAGTGCAAACGAACACTCATTAGCAGTCTACACTGCGGGCAGCAGAGCTCGCAATTCGAATTTTGGACACGTGGTGCCACTAACCCTGTTCAACACAAGCCGCGACACGTGGGCCACTAACCCTGTTCAACACAAGCCGGCGACACGTGGTGTCACTAACCCTGTTCAACACAAGCCGATCCTACATGTGGAACTGTGTCCTGAGTCCTGAATGGCAGTGACCCCAAGTCCGTGGCAGCGACCACAGCACCAGACTCCCTTCGATCAGTGAGGCATATTTCCATATGCAAGGCCGGTGACACGTGGTGCCACTAACCCTGTACAACACAAGGCGCGACACGTGGTGCCACTAACCCTGTTCAATACAAGCTGATCCCATATGTGGAACTGTGTCCTGAGTCCTGAATGGCAGTGTCCCCAACTTCGTGGCAGCGACCACAGCACCAGATTCCCTTCAGTTTTATTTGTTGTTGTTTTGTTTAAATAAAATATTTTATATGTAAATCTATACATGACTAAGATTCTTGTTTGTCCAACCGCACAGGGACAATTCCGGGCCCAAGAAGGTTGTTGTGGGTATGTTGGTAATGTGGGAAGAGGGTGCGTTACCTGCTGATGTTGGGAGAGGCAGCGTGAAAGGGGTATCTTTCACAGAAAGAACTCCGGTATGTTTTCAGAAATGCCTCGGACAGATGCCAGCTGACGGACTGAATCACAAAATGGCTTTTCAATGCTTATGTAGTGCGACTTATGAACAGTTCGCACCCAGGCTCGCAGAGGGACAACTGCGGCCCGTCCGCTCGACTCACAGACGCAGTACTACGAGCCGTCCGCTCCCAAAGGAACAGCAGCGTAGTAGCTAGCAGAGGTACAGGCACAGCAGAGTACTAGCTCGCAAAGGTAGAGAGCTGCGAGCCGACGGACTGGCTTCTAACGGCATAGCTGCAAAGTGGTGATGTTGGGCAGAGGGAGCGTGAAAGGGTTATCTCGCACAGACAGAGCTCCGGTATATTAAATTGCCCCCGGGACCTTTCTTTTATATTTTCACTCGATGCGAGAAAGCGCGCTTTCTGGACCAAGACCTTTCTCCCTACCAAATTTGGCGTAATACCGTTCAGCAGTTTGACCTGAAGCCTTGTCTAAAGTTTCCTATGATAAATCCATTGAGAAAACACGTTTTCACACCCCCCACATAGCTACCTGTCGCAGGCGTACTCGCTGTTGGTGTGCAGGTCAGTGGTCTAGTTGTCAACATGTCACGGACACTCCCTGAGGGCAGGTTTGCACACACACCACACCCATCAGGCACATGCGTCACAGGCCATGTGACCATGCAAATATAATGGATCGACAACGTCACATTATTTATTGCCGGTGGTGACTGGATGGCGGACGCTCCACGGGTCTCAATCATAAAGAGTCCATGAAAAGTTGCGCAGAGGGTTAGTCGCACCCTGAGCTGTATGGCCGTCAGGGGCCTACTACCACGTGGCGTGGACTTGAGTTGCACAGGGTTAGTGCCACCCGAAGATGATGTGGCCGTCAGGGGCCTACTACCACGTGACGCGGACTTGAGTTGCACAGGGTTAGTGCCACCCGAAGCTGATGTGGCTGTCAGGGGCCTACCACCACGTAGCGTGGACTTCAGTTGCACAGGGTTAGTCGCACCCTAAGTTGTATGGCCGTCAGCGGCCTACCACCACGTGGTGCTGACTTGCGTTGCACAGGGTTAGCGGCACCAAAAGCTGATGTGGTCTCCGCCATTGATGACTCAGGACTCAGCGACATGTGTGGGATCTGCTGGGCCGCGCAGCGGGTCCACATAATGTGCTCCAAGCCATGGTGGCGGGACCGGGCCCTGGAGCTTTCACAGGCACGTGCAGTGCCCACTGGTAGACACTCCGGTGGCAGCAGGTAATTATTTGGTCATGGATGCGCAGGGGCGGCAGTGTCTCTCTCTCTCTCTCTCTCTCTCTCTCTCTCTCTCACTTCCCTCTCTTCACTCTCACTCTCTTCCTTCCTTTCCTTCTATCTCTCTCACTCTCTCCCCCTTCTCCCTTTCTCACTCCCTTTCTTTCTTTCCCTCTATGGCTTTTTTTTCCTTCTCTCTTTCTCTGTGTCTCACTCCTTTGATATGCGCATTACACACGTCCTTATTTTGTGCTTTATTTTCCAGGCTGTGTCGTCGACATTGATGGACTCGACAGGAGTCTTCCGCCTTGTTGTTTTGTGTTGAGTTTGTTAAATTTAGTTTATCCTCTATATGTACGTAAACGGAAAAATAAAGTTTGAAAAAAAAAAAGAAGAACAAAAAATCAATAACGTTTTTGGTTGTTACTTAAGTGCTGTGTGACTCTTTCTCGTTCTTATTACTGTTATTTGGTGGTGTCCACCATGGTGTTAAATTTTGGGGCAGTTATCGCGGGAATACTGGTGATGTCTGCAGTTTGCACCAGCTTCTGAATAGTGTGTTAGATTTATCTCAACTTTAGTTGCATTAAAGTGCTGATAATGAGATGCAGAGCAGGCGTTCCCGTGCAAAAACACACGAGGTGCACCTTTGCGATTTATTCTAAATACTAAAATCCTGTATTGAATTGCACTGTGGTAGTGGGTGCATTTACAGTGTACACACAAAATCAATGAAGAAATCTCATTGTACTAATATTGATTGGGAATAGTGGGTCAGGTGCTGAATCTTGACGGATACACTGCCCAGTTCGTTTATTTTTCAGTACACGAAAAAACCACATCACAACTTTCACAACGAAAGGCAAAAACTGCGGTGCGAAACAAATTCCGGCGATAAGCCGCGTTAGCACCAGGGATTTTACACATGCTTTCTGCTGGTGTTAAGCAGGACGACTACCTGCAGCATGAAAGGGAACACAGCCAAGAGCCACACCGGAACACCCACAGGTGCCATAGAGTCAATAAGCATGATACACGGATACCCATGAGGGCCACAACACTCATCGCAACAACCCCAGGACCGCCAACGCCCCCCGAACCCGCATCTGAGCAAGTGTGTCCGTGTGGTTATTGTGTTAGCATGATGGTCACGGGCCCTGCAACATCACAGTGTGCTGTCTTCAGCGGACGTTACCATGTCACCTCAGCGTTGGCAGTGAGCCTGGACATGTAGCTACGCACGCATCCTCCTGCATGCACAAGTGGCGTGTGCTGGTCCGGCGTACACAGGTCAGCGCAGGGGTGTGCCTATCCGGCAAGGGGAACGGGGTGTCTCGGACATGTCTGTGTGCAAGAAGTGTGGTAAGTGTGTCTCTGTGTTCTGGTGTGGCCGCCACAAGGGCCGCAGCAGTCGATGTTGTAAAGTGGCATGCACCACCTCCAAACGGCAGTGTCACGGTGTGATTGGAAAGCCGCAGGACATGCGCGAATAGGCATTACAATGGTGCACAGGATACAACAGCGCAGCGCACAAAAGTGTGGGGGCTCGTGGGAGGGAGGAGCAGCTGTTTGGCAATGTAACACACAGTGAACCCGCCCATGTGCCACGTGCTGGGCATCTCCTCCATGATGACCAGGGTCGCAGACATCCCACAACACCCATGACCGGCCTTTGTACACATCCTGTATGAATGCAGCTGGAGAAGTTACTGTAGGGATGAAAGGTTCTTTGTCTGAGCTATCTTGCGCTAAGACATCTGCTGCTCCGAGAAGGAACTTACAAGTGGCCAGCCCCCTCTGACAGATACGATAATATTTGCATCCGTCTCACACACTACGCACTGCCCGATTTGAGAACAACGAGTACACATCCCACACTCAAAAGTCCTTCGTCGTAGTTACCGTGCGTGAAATGGCCTTCACACATACTCCCACCACACCCCTGCCCTGCACCAATTGCACACAGACCCGGCTCATTGCACCAAGATGTGCCATTTCATCCACAAGACTGGCACACGGCAAGCCAGTGCAGCTACAAGCGGAGCCACTGACGCAATGGCAGGGCATCCCGAACACATGGTCGACTCCATTCACGTCCACCTATACCTTGCACGTCTGCTGCATGTCCTGGGTGCACTGCCTTTGGCAGTGCTGCGGATCACTTACCGGCTGAGCTTCCGCATTGTGAACGTCACCTGCGTTCAACCTGTATTGCAATGTCGCACATGCCTATCCGAGTGGTGCATGGACGTGTGCCTCTCCAACGTGTGCGTAGCTGACATGTATTACGACGGGTGTGTGCGCCCCCTGTTGGCCCACGACCAGGAGTGTCATGGTGATGCCCGTTTATGGCATGCATGGATATTTGGCATGCATGTTGGGAACTGGGCCTGGGAGATTGCACGTGTGGTAGTATGCAGTGAGCAAATCGACCCACTTCCCGATTCTGCTTTGGTGCACATTGGGTACAGTGGTTGGAGTCAGCACATCTGTCCCGGTCAGCTGATGGATTACGTCAACAACATGTCAAATATTGTGGCCAACCATCACTGATTAGAGATAGTGGCTTACGCAGCTGCACTCGCGTTCATGGACGAGTGACAAGGTACCTGCAACCACGACTCGATGTGCCACATTGCACGTGTCCCGCCGCATTATTGCACGTTGTGCATCTGGTCACATGTCCCAAGACGACAGTGGACATGGCTGCATTGGTGTCGACTCATGTCCGAGGCCCGGACAACCAACGCTGCTTGACACTGACGTGTGTTGGTGATGGACTACCCCGAGGTGAACATGGACGTTTTCCTACGTTCCTTATTCAGGCATGCTGCTGCATTTGTCTGCATATCGTGGCACTACTCTTGGCCGTACTGACACACACTTTTTTTTATAAAGTTTCCACATTTTCACTTGTCTCCAAATGTGTTGTGTCTTCATTTGTATGCCAATGTGTGTGTCACAGACTCTCTGGCTGCCTGCCATACGTGAATTGCTACCCCATCCGGACTGTGGGTTTGTAATTATGCGTTATCATGTGCCTGTTTTGTACAGACACTTTTGGATGTTTATCCGCCACAGGCGAGTGCATTTGTGTCCTGTGTTCGATTGTGCGAATGTTTGTGTTTGGACAACATTGTGTTGGATGTTGGTGTGCTCTGCTTCCTATGTGTGTGTGCTGCATTCTGTGTGAGATGTCCCTTCATGTAAGGTTTTGTTCACCCTTCTCCCTTTCAGGCAGTGTGGTTTTCACTTCTGTGCTTGTTCAGTGGTGTGATGTTGGCGGGTTGTGTGACTTGTGCTCCTTGTTGGTGTGTTTCATTTTAGCCATGGTTTGTCTGTAGTTGTGCTGTACTTAATTGTGCATGTGTGCCATTGTGCCCATCTCCCCCCGTCCCCCCACTCCCTGCTTGTTCCTCTTCCTGGTGCTGCTGTGTCTGTAATTTTGTTGCTCCACACATAAATACATGTAAAGAACAAATTAGAATAGTTCCTTGATTCTTTTAGATTGCAAAACTTCTCTCTATTGGTTATTTTTGAATTTTCCATATAAACAGTTTTTTTAATTTTCAAGGACACATAGAAGTCAGAAGTGCAACGTATTCTATCAACACACTTTCTAGAACACTCTACAACACATGCAGGTTAAAAGTTCATCAATTTTTTTAAACCTAACGATATTTTTTTCAACATTTTCTCGAACATTTAACGGCACGTGCAGGTTAAAAGTTTACAATTGTTTTAAGTTCGAACAGTGCCTTCCAAATGCAAGTAGCAGGTGTGGTTGAGTTGACCAAATTTTATCCTATCATATGTACTCCATGTTTAAACTGCTTTTTCTTAACCAATCACAAAGATGCTTTTCCACAAAACGAATGTTATCAGTTATCGTTTTGAATGAGAAAAAAAAGTAGTTCCCCACCTTTAAACATATCTCTTATTCTACGAACGGACTGCATGAGCTACAGACATCCATCCATACTTCCCAGCCATACCTTCAAAATGCTAGTGTGGATCGTAGGACATAGCTATGTTTTCTGGTGCAAGAGGTATGCAGAACAGAGACGTATTGACTTAGACCTAGGTTTACAAAATGTGGACATTAAATGGTTTGGACAGAGAGGATTGAAGTGGCACCAATTGTTGCCTTTGGTTAAAACCTGTTTGCATCTCCAACACCCTGACCTCATGATTGTGAACTGTGGTGGAAACGATCTAGGCACATTAACTGTGTAGGTTTGGAAATGCTAATGAAAGACACCTTTCGACAATTGATGTTACTTTTGCCTCAAACTGTCTTTGTATATTCCAATAAATGCCAAAGACAGAAGTGGAAATGGTCAAACCAATTTTGTCCTCAGATTGAAAAATCTAGGAAGAATGTCAACAAAGCTGTGTCTGCATACCTCAGAGACCATAGAATGGGGTCAATCTACAACAACAACATACGTTTTGATATGGCTGATATCTACAGAAGTGATGGAGTACACTTCACAGATCAGGGAAATCGAGTTTTTCTGAATAACCTGAAGCTGTGCATCCGCACTTATATGTAGCTCCAACTAATAAACACAAGGGCTCTTTTTAGAGCCACCTTATATTCCCAATATCGGTTCGCAGAGTGACAGCTGCGATCCGGCTAGCACAGGGAGACCTGCGGGCCATCAGGCAGGCTCGCAGAGGGAGAGCTGCAGCCCGTCGGCTCGCACAGGGAGAGCTACGGGCCGTCGGCTCGCAAACGCACACCAGCGTGCTGGCTCACAGAGGGAGAGCTCGGGTCTAACTCGCAAGGGGACACCAACGGGCCAACGGCCCTGCTAGCAGAGACACACCTAACGGACTGGCTCGCACATGTACAGCTAGGGACACGACGGCTCGCAGACGCAGACCTGCGAACCGATGGACTGGTACTGTTTTATGCTTTAGGGTAGTACAGTGGTGTTTGTGTACTGTAGGGGGTTCGTGCTGGAGGTAGCGTTTTAGGGTTTAAGGTAGTGCGGTGGTGTTTGGGTAGTGTAAGAATCATGCTGGAGGTAGTGTTTTAGAGTTTACGACAATGCAGTAATGTTTGGGTAGTGTAAGGGGTCATGCTGGGAGTACTGTTTTGGGGTTTAGGGCAGTGCAGTGGTGTTTGAGTAGTTTAGGGGGTCATGCTGGGAGTAGTGTTTTAGGGTTTACGGCAGTGCAGTGGTGTTTGGGTAGTGTAGGGGGTCATGCTGGGAGTAGTGTTTTAGGGTTTACGGCAGTGCAGTGGTGTTTGTGTATTGTAGGGGGTCGTGCTGAGAGTAGTGTTTTAGGATTTAGTGTAGCACAGTGGTGTTTGTGTAGTGTGGGAAGTCATGCAGCGAGTACTGTTTTAGGATTTAGAGTAGTGCAGTGGTGTTTGTGTACTGTTTGGGGGTTCATGCTGGGGGTAGCGTTTTAGGGTTTAAGGTAGTGCAGTGGTGTTTGGGTAGTGTAAGAATCATGCTGGAGGTAGTGTTATAGAGTTTACGAAAGTGCAGTGGTGTTTGGGTAGTGTAAGGGGTCATGCTGGGAGGGTAGTGCAGTGGTGTTTGTGTAGTGTAGAGGGTCGTCCTCAGAGTAGTGTTTTAGTGTTTACGGTACTGCAGTGGTGTTGTGTACTGTAGGGGTTCGTGCTGGGGTTGTCTTTTAGGGTTTAGGGTAGAACAGTGGTGTTTGGGTAGTGTAGGGGGTCGTGGTGGGGGTAGTGTTTTAGGGTTTAGGGTAGTGCAGTGGTGTTTGTGTAGTGTAGGGGCCATGTTGGGAGTAGTGTTTTAGGGTTTAGGGTAGTCTAGTGGTGTTTGGGTAGTGTAGGGGGTCGTGCTGGGGATAGTGTTTTAGGATTTAGGGTACTGCAGTGGTGTTTGCATAGTGTAGGGGGTCCTGCTAGGGGTAGTATTTTAGGGTTTACGACAATGCAGTGGTGTTTGGGTAGTGTAGGGGGTTGTGCTGGGGGTAGTATTTTAGGGTTTAGGGTAGTCCAGTGGTGTTTGGGTAGGGGGTCGTGCTGGGGGTAGATTTAGGGTTTAGGGTAGTGCAGTGGTGTTTGGGTAGTGTAGGGGATCGTGCTGGGGGTAGTGTTTTAGAGTTTATGACAGTGCAGTGGTGTTTGGGTAGTCTTTGGGTAGTGTAGGGGATCGTACCGACAGACTGACTCACAGAGCTCCGAGCTGACGGACGGGCTTCTAAAGGCATAGCCGCGACCTGGTGATATGAAGAGAGGCAGCGTGAAAGGCATATCTCACACAAACACAGATGCCAGTGTTGCCTCGCAGAGGTAAAACTACGAACCCGACGGCTTCTACACGGAGAGATGCGAGCTGATGGAGTAAATCACAAAATGGCTGCCAACACTTCCTGGTTTCAACCATTCACAGCCAATAAGCCTCAAGCTGGTGCTTGTAACCCCTCAGCCAATCACATGTCAGAATTCTCAAATATCGATATCTGTAAAATTTGATATTTCTCAAAAACTACTGAACGGATTTACACCATTTAAACAAAAGCGTGCTTTCTGGACCATCACCTTTCTCCCTGCCAAATTTGGCGTAATTCCGTTCAGCAGTTTCACCTGTAGTCTTCTGTAAAGTTTTGTATGGAAATTGCATGGAGAAAACACGTTTTAGGACCCTCTTTTTCTCAGCCCCTCCTACACCATTCACCCCCAAACTTTCAATATAAGAGCTAATCAAAAAAGAGAAACTTTTGGATAATTTCATAAAGATTCGTCAAATGATGCCAAAGTTACAAGCACATAGAAGGCTCCAGAAGGGGGCCGCGCAACCCCCTCCCAACATGAGTGAAGCCCCGGGGCTGCGCGGACCCCAGCGCACCCCCGTAACCCCTGCGAGCCCCTGCTATTATTTTTTAAGAAATACCCCCGGAACCTAGCCCACCCAAGGGCCTCATTAAAATAAAACGCGAGAACCCGCGACCCCAGCGCAAATTTTTGCCGATATATATATATTTTTTAATGATTTATTGGGCCCTGGGGGTCCTTCTGGGACCCGCTGAGCAGGCCTAGAGGGTCAGGGTTTTTCTACCCTGCCCCCTACTCTTGTTTTATACCTTTGTTTCTCCGTTTTCGGGAGACTCGCTTCTACCGAGCCACAAGATGGCTGCCAACACTTCCTGGTTTGGACTACTAGCAGCCAATCACAGTGAAGCTCGCGCACGCGACTTAGGCTCCGCCCAGATATCAAAACTTTTATTTTTCTAATTTCTCAGCAACTACTGAACGGATTTACACCATTTTTAAAAAGGTTGCTTTCTGACCCAAGCACTACCGTTCTGCCAAATGTGGAGTAATTCCGTTCAGTAGTTTCGGCTGTAGCCTTGCACAAAGTTTCCTATGGGAAATTGATTTTTTGACTCTTATTTTTTGAATTTCTCAAAAACTACTGAACGGATTTACACCATTTAAAAAAAAAAGGTCGCTTTCTGAACCAAGCTCTACCTTTTTGCCAAATTTGAGGTAATTCCGTTCAGCAGTTCGGGCTGTAGCTCATCGCAAACTTTTTTTTTGGGACCCCCATTTTTTCTCAGCCCCTGCTTGACAAATCACCCCCAAACTTTCAGGATAGGAGCTGACCTGGATAGATTTTTTTTGGGGAGAATTTCAGGAAGATTCGTCAAACGACGCCAAAGTTATTAGCAAATCAAAAAATGCTTTTCCGATGGAAACTAGGTTCTAACTATAACTACCTACTGGCAACCTTTGGCATTCTGGACCTGGTAGTGTAGGAATTAATGTTCCTCATGTGAGTGCTCGGTGAAATGCAGTTATTCAATTTAATGAAGTCCGCAGTGGGTCGCTGAAAGTACTGCTCACCTCCGCTGCTCATTATTGAAAGCCGGCACCTCGAGCGTAGATCCCGCTGAAGTGATGCAGCCGATGCAGGCCACATCCCGAGCCCGCTTCTATGCGGTGGGCCTTACTACCAGGTCCAGAATGCCAAAGGTTTTGGCTCCGCCCACTGGGGCTGTCCTGGGATTTAAAATGCATGTAGGAACAGCTGAGTGATGTTTGCAGATTTAAGCCACTGAGGAAGGGAACAAGGATTCCAGAAACGCATATGGCGATGAACTTTGCATGAAATTAATGCCCTGTGTCTGCCTAAGCTGTCACCAATAAAGAATCGAGAAAGCATCGTACCTGTGGCCTTACTCTTTGAGGCAACTCTTTGGTTTGGATATATATATATATATATATACATCCAAAGAAAAGGATAGGGATCGTCAATCACCCCGGGGCTTCCCAGGGACGCGGCTGGGGCCGATTGAGCGACCCTCAGACAGGTGTAGCCCTGGGAGGAACCCCCTCGTCCCCAGTCCCTCGCGGATCTGTCAGGTCCTCCCCAGTGAAAGTGGCCCGCCGAAGGCCTGGTCCTCACCCAAGTGCCCCATGCGCCCATGGACTGCTCCGCCGGCCGGGGCACAGGAGGGCAGGGCTGGGCCCTGTGCCCACGTTGTGCGCGCCGGAGGCAGCCGAGGGCATCGGGCTGGCACCGTCAGTCGCTCGGGCTGCTCCGTCATTAATGATCCTTCCGAAGGTTCACCTACGGAAACCTTGTTACGACTTTTACTTCTTCTAGATAGTCAAGTTTGATCGTCTTTTCTGCGCTCTGTCAGGGCCGTTGCCGACCCCGGCGGGGCCGATCTGAGGACCTGACTAAACCATCCAATCGGCAGTAGCGACGGGCGGTGTTTACAAAGGGCAGGGACTTAATCAACGGGACCTTATGACCCGCACTTACTGGGAATTCCTCGTTCATGGGAAATAATTGCAATCCCCATTCCCTATCACGAACAGGGTTCAGCGGGTTACCCACACCTGTCGGAGAAGGGTAGACACACGCTGATCCATTCAGTGTAGCACACGTACAGCCCCTGGCATCTAAGGGCATCACAGACCTGTTATTGCTCGATCTCGTGTGGCTGAACGCCACTTGTCCCTCTAAGAAGTTGGACACCGACCGCTGGGGGTCGCGTAACTAGTTAGCATGGAGGAGTCTTGTTCGTTATCGGAAATAACCAGACAAATTGCTCCACCAACTAAGAACGGCCCTGCACCACCAACCACAGAATCGAGAAAGAGCTATCAATCTGTCAATCCTTTCCGTGTCCAGGCCGGGTGAGGTTTCCCGTGTTGAGTCAAATTAAGTTGCAGGCTCCACTCCTGAACCTAGCCTAGCGAGGGGGGCTACCCGGGTCCGACGGAACCCCGTCTCGGGCCTTTGGCATAGCAGCAGGCCGGGGGACAGGGCCCAGGGCTGGAGCACCCGACCCGGGGCCTGGTGGGGCCCCTGTACCCAGCCGGGGCTCCCGGGCCCAGAGGCACAGGGGAAGCCACCCCAGGCCCATGGGACCCCGTCCTGGGCACCCTGCCACGAGGCAGGCCCAAGGACGGAGCCTGGGAAGGGGAGGCCACCCTCCCTGGGGCCCTCAGGGTCCCTGGACGGAGCTCCTCAACCCAGCCAAGTGAGGGGGGCTCCCCGGACATGACGGAACCCTGTCTAAGGCCTTTGGCATAGCGGCAGGCCGAGGGACGGGGCCCAGGGCTGGAGCACCCGACCCAGGGTCCAGCCAGGGCGACTGGGCCCAGAGGCGCAGGGGAAGCCACCCTGGGCTTGCGAGACCCCGTCCTGGGCACCCGGCCATGTGGCAGGACGGAGCCCGGGAAGGGGAGGCTCCCCGGACACGACGGAACCCTGTCTAAGGCCTTTGGCATAGCGGCAGGCCGGGGGACGGGGCCCAGGGCTGGAGCACCCGACCCGGGGCCCGGCGTGACCACTGGACCCAGCCAGGGCTCCCAGGCCCCAAGGCACAGGGGAAGCCACCCCGGGCCCACGGGACCCCATCCCGGGCACCCTGCCATGCGACAGGCCTGAGGACGGAACCCGGGAATGGGAGGCTGCCCTCCCTGGGGCCCTCAGGGGCCCCGGACAGAGCTCCTGAACCCAGCCAAGCGAGGGGGGCTCCCCGGGCATGATGAAACCCTGTCTCGGGCCTTTGGCATAGTGGCAGGCCGGGGACAGGGCCCATGGCTGGAGCACCTGACCCGGGTCCCGGCGGGGCCCCTGGACTCATCCAGGGCTCCTGGGCCCAGAGGCGCAGGGGAAGTCACCCCGGGCCTGCGGGACCCCGTCCTGGGTACCCTGCCACGCGGCAGGCCCGAGGACAGAGCCAGGGTTGGGGTGCCGCCCTCCCCAGGGCCCTCAAGGACCCCGGATGGAGCTCCTGAACCCAGCCAATCGAGGGGGGCTCCCCGGGCATGACAGAACCCCATCTCGGGCCTTTGGCATAGCGGCAGGCCAGGGGACGGGGGCCAGGGCTCGAGCACCTGACCTGGGGCCCGGCAGGGCGCCTGGACTTAGCTGGGGCTCCTGGGCCCAGAGGCACAGGGGAGGCCTCCCCGGGCCCGCGGGACCCCATCCCACGTGGCAGGACCAAGGACGGACCCCAGGCTAGGGGGGGTCCTGGCCCATCCGGCTGCCGGCTGAGGACAACTAGGCCCGGGGCATGGGACGGAGCCCGGGGTGGGAGGACCCGACCAGAGCTCTCAGGCCCGGACACCTGGGGGAGGACTGCCCAGGACTGATAGAGCCTGTCTCGGGCACTTTGCCACGTGGCGGGCCGGGGGAGGGAGCCCTGGACGGTGGGGAGGTGTTGTCCGGGCCTAGCCCATCTGGTCCCTGGCTGAGAACCGCCAGCCCGAGAGGGGTTCCGGCATACCCTGCCCCTAGTAATCCGGAGGAAAGCTACCCCTCTTTCTGGTAACCCGTGCGCACTGAGTGACGGAGGGGACCCAGGGCGCGGAGGCGCCTGACCTCCTGGAGCCCTGGCTGGGATCGGGGAGGCGGACGAGCCCTTATTGGGACTTACAGGCCGGTATGGTCCTTCTGGTCACCCCATTGGAAAGCATTGCGCACAACCAGATGGCCGAGGGGGGAAGGTGCGACCAGATGGCCGGGCCCGAAGGACGCCAATCTGCCCGCCCGAGCCTTCGCCGGAGGGCTCTAACTTGCCCATGCAGAGCTCGGGGGCTCTGCGTCCAAGGGGGCTTGGAGACCCCAGCTAGGCCTCAGGCCCGGAGCTGAGAATGGGGGTCCCCGGCAGACCTCCGACCCGGGCCCATGGCAGAGCTTAACCCATCCCTGGGCCCGCCTGGCAGTCCCAGGCCAGGCCATGCGGGGGAGGCCTCCACAGGCCAGTGTTGGGCCACCAAGGGCCCCGGGCCTTTGCTCCTGAACCCAGCCAAGCTGGGGAAGGCCCGCCCGGGCCCGGATAATGGGATGGAGCCCGGGGTGGGAGCACCCGGCCAGAGCTCTCCGGCCCGGTCGCCCGGGGGAGGACTGCCCAGGACCGATGGAGCCCGTCCCGGGTACTTTGCTGCGTGGCAGGCTGGAGGACGGAGCCCCGGACAGGGGGGAAGGTGGTGCCCGGTCCCAGCCCATCTGGTCCCCGGCTGAGAACCGCAAGCCCGGGAGTGGTTCCGGCATACCCTGTCCCTAGTAATCCGGAGGAAAGCTACCCTTCTTTCTGGTAACCCGTGCGTACCGAGTGACTGAGGGGACCCAGGGCACGGGGGCGCCCAACCTCCTGGAGCCCTGGCTGAGATCAGGGAGGCGGGCGAGCCCTCATCGGGACTTCCAGGCCAGCCCAGCCATCTGGTCGCCCCATTGGTAAGCATTGCGCACGACCACATGGCCGAGGGGGAGAAGGCGCGACCAGATGGATGGGCCCGAAGGATGCCAATCTGCCTGCCCGAATCTTCACCGGAGGGCTCCCGCTTGCCCATGCAGGGCTCGGGGGCTCTGCGTTCAAGGGGGCTCGGAGACCCCAGCTGAGCCTCAGGCCCGGGGCTGAGAATGGGGGTCCCCGGCAGACCTCCGACCCAGGCCCATGGCGGAGCTTAACCTATCCTTGGGCCCGCCAGGCAGTCCCGGGCCAGGCTGCACGGGGGATGCCTCCACAGGCCTGCGTCGGGCCACCAAGGGCCCCAGCCTAATCTCCTGAACCCAGCCAAGCTGGGGAAGGCCCGCTCGGGCCTGGGTTGTGGGGCGGAGCCCGGGGTGGGAGCACCCGGACAGTGCTCTCGGGCCTGGACGCCCCTTTGAGGACTGCCCAGGACCGATGGAGCCCATCCCGCTCTGCAGGCTGGAGGACGGAGCCCCAGACAAGGTGGGGAGGTGGTGCCCGGTCCCAGCCCATCTGGTCCCTGGCTGAGAACCGCCAGCCCGGGAGCAGTTCCGGCATACCCTGTCCCTAGTAATCTGGAGGAAAGCTACTCTTCTTTCTGGTAACCTGTGCGCACCGAGTGACAGAGGGGACCCAGGGCACAGGGGCGCCCGACCTCCTGGAGCCCTGGCTGGGATCGGGGAGGTGGGCGAGCCCTCATCAGGACTTCCAGGCCCGCCCGGCCGTCTGGTCGCCCCATTGTAAAGCATTGCGCGTGCCCAGATGGCCGATGGGGAAGCCGAGCCCAAAGGATGCCAATCTGCTTGCCCCGAGCCTTTTCCGGAGGGCTCCCACCTGCCCATGCAGGGCTCGGGGGCTCTGCTTCCCGGGGACTCATCAGAGCCCTTAGCTGGGTCTCGGGCATGGGGCTGCAAGGGGGGGCCCCCGACGGAACTCTGACCCGTGGCCTGCAAGCACCTTGACATGCAGGCAAAGCAGGGGATGCCTGCCCTGGCCTGATGGACCCCCATGACAGGCACCCAGACCCTCGGCTGGCCACAGGACGTGGGCTCCCACACCCCAGGGCCTGCCAGAGCCCAGGCCCCGGAACCGGTCCCCGCTTCTAAACCCAGCCAGGCCGGGGAAGGGGGGAGCCTCCCCGGGTACCAGGGACCCCTGTCCTGGGCAGACGGGCCCTTGGCAGGCTGCAGGACGGGGGCTCCCACACCCCAGACCCTGTCCGAAACCCAGGCCCCGGGCCCGGTCCCTGCTTCTTAACCCAGCCAAGCCGGGGGGATCTGGGAGCCTGCCCGGGCACGAGGGACCCCTGTCCTGGGCACACGGACCCTCGGCTGGCCGCAGGACGTGGGCTCCTGTGCCAAGGATTTTTTTCATAACTCTGTGGAACCACGCATAGTGGCAATACGCCAACTCTGCCCAGGGTTACCAAAACTCCTACTATGCAGCGGAAAGGAGTTAGCCAGCCACCCCCCCACCTGGCCTGGTCCCTGCTTCTGAGCCTAGCCAGGTCGGGGAAGCCTGCCCTGGCCCGATGGACCCCGTGACGGGCACCCGGACCCTCGGCAGGCTGCAGGACGGGGGCTCCTGCACCACAGGGCCCCCCTAGGGGTGGGCATAGAACTCCGCTCTGCCAGTGGAGTGGAGTAAGCCAGCCAACCCCGCCCCCTGGCCCAGTCCCTGCTTCTGAACCCAGCCAGGTCGGGTGAGCCTGCCCTGGACCTGATGGACCCCCCGTCCCCAGCGCCCGGACCCTCGGATGGCTTACAGGACCGGGGGTAACCCTGGGCGATGAACTCTGCTCCGCTCGCAGAGTTTGCGGAGTTTCCTGCACTCCGCATTACGCGGAGATCGCGGAGTTCCGAAAAACTCCGCTTCGCATTGCGTAGGGGAGTTTTTTTCCTCGCTTGTGTTCGTCAACATCAAGTTGGCGACCACGAGCAAGGAAAATCAACCTCCTGGCGAGATTTGTCCTCGTTCGCGATCGTCAAAATCAAGTTGGCGAGCGCGAGTGTGGAAAATCAACATCCCGGTGAGATTTCTCAACGCGGGGGGTCAAGTTTCTCATTGCGAGTGGGCGCGTATGCTCGCGACAGCTCGCGTTCAGAAACTGCCCGTTCGCGTTGAGAAAGCTGCCGCTCGAGTAAAAATCTACTCGAGCGGCAGAAAAGGAAAGCAGGGACCGTTTGCACTGTGCATGGTGCCGTTCGCAATGATTGCACTGTGCGGACAAGCATCCGGCACTGTGCAATCACCGCGAATGGCATTTTTCTATTGTACTCCGCCGCTTGCGTAGCTCCGCGTAGTGCAGCGGAGTTTTTTTTGCACTTCACGTAGTGCAGCGTAGTACAACTCCCAGGGTTAACCGGGGGCTCCTGCACCCCGGGGCACGCCGGATGGAGCTCAAGCCCCGGGGTCGGTCCCAGCTTTGGAACCCTAGCCAGGCTGGGGAGAGCCTCCCCGGGCCCCGGTGGACCCCCGTCCCCGGCGCCCTGGGCTCGCTTGCAGGACAGGGGGCTCCCACACCCCAGGGACCGCCGGATGGAGCTCAAGCCCCAGGCCCAGTCCCAGCTTCCGAACTCTAGCAAGGCTGGGGAGAGCCTCCCCGGGCCCCAGTGGATCCCCTTCCCCAGTGCCCGGACCCTCGGCTGGCTTGCTGGATGGGGCTCCTGCACCCCGGTGCCCACCGGACGGAGCTCAAGCCCCGGGCCTGTCCCAGCTTCCGAACCCTAGCCAGGCTGGGGAGAGCCTCCCTGGGCCCCGGTTGACCCCCGTCCCCAGGGCCCAGACCCTCGGCTGGTTTGCAGGGTGGGGGGCTCCCACACCCCAGGGCCCGCCAGATGGAGCTCAAGCACCAGGCCCGGTCCCAGATTCCGAACCCTAGCCAGGCCGGGGAGAGCCTCCCCAGGCCCCGGTGTACCCCTGTCCCCAGTGCCTGGACCCTCGGCTGGCTTGGAGGACAGGGGGCTCCCACACCCCGGGGCCCCCCAGACGGAGCTCAAGCCCTGGTCCCAGCTTCCGAAACCCAAGCCAGGCCAGGGAGAGCCTCCCTGGGTCCCGGTGGAACCCCGTCCCCAGCACCCAGACCCTCGGCTGTCTTGCTGGATGGGGGGCTCCCACACACCGGGGCCCACCGGACGGAGCTCAAGCCCCGGGCCTGTCCCAGCTTCTGAACCCTAGCCAGGCCAGGGAGAGCCTCCCCGGGCCCCGGTGGACCGCCGTCCCCAGCGCCCAGACCCTTGGCTGGCTTGGAGGACGAGGGGCTCCCGCACCCCGGGGCCCGCCAGATGGAGCTCAAGCCCCAGGCCCGGTTCCAGCTTCCAAACCCTAGCCAGGCCGGGGAGAGCCTCCCCAGGCCCCGGTGGCTCCCCGTCCCCAGTGCCCGGACCCTCGGCTGGCTTGCTGGACGGGAGGCTCCAGCACTCCGGGGTCCGCCAGACGGAGCTCAAGCCCCAGGCCCTGTCCCAGCTTCCGAACCCTAGCCAGGCCCGGGAGAGCCTCCCTGGGCCCAGATAAACCCCTGTCCTCAGCGCCCGGACCCTCGGCTGGCTTGCAGGACGGGGGGCTCCCGCATCCCGGAGCCCACCGGACGGAGCTCAAGCTCCAGGCCCGGTGCCAGCTTCCGAACCCTAGCCAGGCCGGGGAGAGCCTCCCTGGGCCCCGATTAACCCCGTCCTCAGCGCCCGGACCCTCGGCTGGCTTGCAGGACGGGGGGCTTCCGCATCCCAGGGCCCACTGGACAGAGCTCAAGCTCCAGGCCCGGTCCCAGCTTCCAAACCCTAGCCAGGCTGGGGAGAGCCTCCCTGGGCCCCAATGAACCCCCTGTCCCCAGCACCCAGACCCTCGGCTGGAACCAAGGTGTGTTAATCCCAGGCTACATCCTCACCCCGCCGGCCTGCCCGGGGAGCCCATTTTTCTCGACTATTAAGCCCCCACATAGTGGGGGCTTACAGAACCCTGGGGAAGGACAAAAGTTAGAGCCAGCCCGGCCGGCTGGCAGGCCGACCATCTCGGCACCCAGCCCGCAGGGCCATCTGTTCGCCCAGCCTGCAGGGCCATCTGGTCACCCAGCCCGCAGGGCCATCTGGTCACCCAGCCCGCAGGGGCATCTGGTCGCCCAGCCCGCAGGGCCATCTGGTTGCGTAGCCAGGTGACCAGATGTCCCGGAACGACCCAGCGCCCAGATGGCCTGAGACATCCGGACCCAGTCGCCCTTGCAGTCCGACAATGGTGAGGGTGGCTAGGTGTTCTGAGGCCGCTGCCGGGAGGCTCCTTCCCCGGGGCTGCTCGATTCACTGGGATTCACCCCCCTTCAGTGGGAAGGGGGTGCACCCGGCCGGCCCAGGCCATCTGGTCACCCAGCTGACAAGCAAGGGATGGTGGCCCCCATCCCTGCACCCCGTTGGGGCAGGGACGGGAGGGGGAGCCCCTCCTGCCGGAGGGCATGTGGTGGAGGCAGCCTCCTGCAGGCCGGCATTGCCCCCTCCACATCCCTACCGCCGTCCCGGCGGCAGAGGGACCCACCCCTGGGTGTGATGGATGAGGGCATCCGCAGGCGCCCACGCACGGATAGACAAAAGCTTGGCTCAGAGGATGACTTTCAATAGATCGCAGCGAGGTAGCTGCTCTGCTACTTACGAAACCCAGACCCAGAATCAGGTCGTCTATGAATGATTTAGCACGGATGCCCCACGAACATGCGGTGCTCTCAGGGCGATGGAGGCGGCCCCCTTCTGTCCACGCTCCGGTCCCCAAGCGAGCCCCCCGAGAGAGGCCGGCTAACCCAGGCCAACCGAGACTCCTCTGCACTGCGGTATCGTTACGGTTTAGGGGGGATTCTGACTTAGAGGCATTCAGTCATAATCCCATAGATGGTAGCTTCACCCCATTGGCTCCTCAGCCAAACACATACACCAAATGTCTGAACCTGCGGTTCCTCTCGTACTGAGCAGTATTACTATTGCAACAACACATCATCAGCTTCCAAACCCTAGCCAGGCTGGGGAGAGCCTCCCCAGGCCCAGGTGGACCCCCGTCCCCAGTGCCTGGACCCTCGGCTGGCTTGCAGGACGGGGGGCTCCTGCACCCTGGGGCCCTCCGGATGGAGCTCAAGCCCCGGGGCCGGGTCCCAGCTTCCGAACCCTAGCTAGGCAGGGGAGAGCCTCCCTGGGCCCTGCTGCTGTTCACATGGAACCCTTCTCCACTTCGGCCTTCAAAGTTCTCGTTTGAATATTTGCTACTACCACCAAGATCTGCACCTGCGGCGGCTCCACCCGGGCCCTCAAGCCGGGGGACGGGGCCCAGGGCTGGAGCACCCGGGCCGGGGCCCGGCAGGGCCACTGGACCCAGCCGTGGCTCCCGGGCCCAGAGGTGCAGGGGAATCCACCCCGGGCCTGCGGGACCCTGTCCCAGGCACCCTGCCATGTGGCAGGCCCAAGGACGGAGCCTGGGAAGGGAAGGCTGCCCTCCCCGGGGCCCTCAGGGGGCCCCGGACAGAGCTCCTGAACCCAGCCAAGTGAGCGGGGCTCCCCAGGCATGACGGAACCCCGTCTCGGCCCTTTGGCATAGCTGCAGCCCAGGGGATGGGGCCCAGGTCTGGAGCACCCGACCCGGGGCCCGTCGGGGCCCCTGGACCCAGCCAGGGCTCCCGGGCCCAGAGGCGCAGGGGAAGCCAACCCGGGCTCGCGGCACCCTGTCCCGGGCACCCTGCCACGCGACAGGCCCGAGGACGGAGCCCGGGAAGGGGAGGCCACCCTCCTAAGGGCCCTCAGGGGCCCCAGACGGAGCTCCTGACCCCAGCCAAGCGAGGGGGGCTTCCCGGGCACGACGGAACCCCGTCTCGGGCCTTTGGCATAGCGGCAGGCCGGGGGACGAGGCCCAGGGCTGGAGCACCCGACCCAGGGCCCGGTGGGGCCCCTGGATCCAAATGGGGCTCCTGGGCCCAGAGGCGCAGGGGAAGCCATGCCGGGCCCATGGGACCCTGTCCCGGGCACCCTGCCATGCGACAGGACGGAGCCCGGGAAGGGGAGGCCACCCTCCTAAGGGCCCTCAGGGGCCCCAGACAGAGCTCCTGACCCCAGCCAAGCGAGGGGGGCTCCCCGGGTACGACGGAACCCCGTCTCAGGCCTTTGGCATAGCAGCAGGCCGGGGGACAGGGCCTAGGGCTGGAGCACCCGACCAGGGGCCCGATGGGGCCGCTGGACCCAGCCGGAGCTCCCGGGCCCAGAGGTGCAGGGGAAGACTCCCGGGCCAGCAGGACTCTGTACCACGCGGCAGGACCTAGGATGGACCCCGGGCTAGGGGGTGTCCTGGCCCATCCGGCTGCTGGCTGAGGACCGCTAGGCCGAGAGGGGTTCTGGAGTACCCTGTCCCTAGTAAACCGGAGGAAGGGTACCCCCCTTTCTGGTAACCCGTGCTCACCGCGAGACTGAGGGGACCCTAGGCGAGGACGCCCCTGACCTCCTGGAGCCCTGGCTGGGATCGGGGAGGCGGACAACCCCTCATCGGGACTTCCAGGCCGGCCCGGCCATCTTGTCGCCCCATTGGAAAGAATTGCATGCGACCAGATGGCTGAGGGGAAAGGCGCGACCAGATGGCCGGGCCCGAAGGATGCCAATCTGCCTGCCTGAGCCTTCACCGTAGGGCTCCTGCTTGCCCATGCAGGGCTTGGGGGCTCTGTGTCCAAGGGGGCTCGGAGACCCCAGCTGGGCCTCAGGCCCGGGGCTGAGAATGGGGGTTTCCGGCAGACTTCGACCCAGGCCCATGGCAGAGCTTAACCAATCCCTGGGCCCGCCCTGCGGTCCCGGGCCAGGCCGCATGGGGGAGGCCTCCACCGGCCTGTGTCGGGCCACCAAGAGCCCCGGGCCTATGCTCCTGAACCCAGCCAAGCTGGGGAAGGTCCGCCCGGGCCCGGGGCATGGGACGGAGCCCGGGGTGGGAGCACCCGGCCAGAGCTCTCGGGCCTGGATGCCTGGGGGAGGACTGCCTGGACCGATGGAGCCCATCCCAGGCACTTTGCCACGTGGCAGGCAGGAGGACGGAGACCCGGACAGGGGGTAAGGTGGTGCCCGGTCCCAGCCCTTCTGGTCCCCGGCTGAGAACCGCCAGCCCGGGAGCCTTTCCGGCATACCCTGTCCCTAGTAATCCGGAGGAAAGCTACCCTTCTTTTTGGTAACCCATGCGCACCAAGTGACAGAGGGGACCCAGTGCACGGGGCGCCCGACCTCCTGGAGTCCTGGCTGGATCAGGGAGGCGGGCAAGCCCTCATCGGGACTTCCAGGCTGGCCCGGCCATCTGGTCGCCCCATTGGAAAGCACTGCGCATGACCAGATGGCCGAGGGGGAAGGCGCGACCAGATGGCCGGGCCCGAAGGACGCCAATCTGCCCACCCGAGCCTTCGCCAAAGTGCTCCCGCCTGCCCATGCAGGCCTTGGGGGCTCTGCTTCCCGGGGGCTCATTAGAGCCCTTGGCTGGGTCTTGGGCATGGGGCTGCAAGGGGGGGCCCCTGACAGAACTCTGACCCGGGGCCCACAGGCACCTTGAGATGCAGGTGAAGCGGGGGAGGCCTGCCCTGGCCTGATGGACCCCCCTGACGGGCACCCAGACCCTCGGCTGGCTACAGGACATGGGCTCCCACACCCTAGGGCCCGCTGGAGCCCAGGCCCCGGAACCGGTTCCCGCTTCTGAACCCAGCCAGGCCAGGGAGGGGGGGGAGCCTCCCCGGGCACCAGGGACCCCTGTCCCAGGCAGACGGACCCTTGGCAGGCTGCAGGACGGGGGCTCCCACACCCCAGGCCCTGTCTGAAACCCAGGCCCCGGGCCCGTTCCCTGCTTCTCAACCCAGCCAGGCCGGGGGGATCTGGGAGCCTGCCCGGGCATGAGGGACCCCCTTCCCGGGCACACGGACCCTCGGCAGGCCGCAGGATGTGGGCTCCTGTTCCAAGGATTTTTTTCATAACTCCGTGGAACTACGCATAGTGGCACTACGCCAACTCTGCCCAGGGTTAGTAAAGACGTCACATTTTCACTGGGGCGCATGAAAATTTTAGCATAAAAATAGTGAAACGCAGCAGCATAAATTGATACAATGTGCGCTGTCTTCTGAACTTACCTTCTCTGAAGATTTACATCTAAGACCAATTACTTCTCTTGCTTCACATATTAAACCCTTAGATCAGGGCGCGTCAATGAACAGAATAACAAATCCAGTCAAATAATATGGACGAGGCAAATGTGCACCCCATGTATTACACTTGAAATACGGTGTACACATGATGTTCAAGTGCGGCGTTGTTCGCTGTATGCACAATACGCACACAGGTGCAGTCATATTCCACCTCGCTGGGACTCGTCGTCTCTTTTTGGCATAACTTCATAACTATTAACTCAGTGCAATCACAATATATTTGAATACAATTGTCAATTTTTTCCTGCTATGTAAATGTTTTCTTTAATATGTGCGCCTGACACTGTTTTATATTTTCTACCCCGAATATTTTAGCTTATTCCATTATGTTTGGGCAGCGGTGGCAAAGTTCTCCTGTCAGTGCAGCGCCGTCCATAATGTATAGCTTCAATGACCGGCACCACCCCGTCCTGTGCTCAGAACCCAATGGCACTTTCTATAAGCAAGTTTCCAGGTATGCAGGGGTTGGCAGAATATGCAAGATATGGATTATCACGCTCTCTTCATATATGCTGTTTAGAAAGGTAATTAATATACTTATGTGTCCTCAATTATCAAGCTCAAAAAACTATACCGATACTTCTCAACTTGCTATAAAAAATCAATGTGATTGTCCATTAAATCTATCTATCTATCTATCTATCTATCTATCTATCTATCTATCTACCTATCATCTATCTATCTATCTATATATCTATCTATCTACCTATCTATCTACTCATTCGTCCAACTGTCTATCCATCATTTCATAGTTTTCCTCAATTTCCACGTTAAAAAAAACTATTGTGGTATTTCTCAACTTGAGATCAAAATTCACTGTGGTCGTCCTATCTATCTATCTATCTATCTATCTATCTATCTATCTATCTATCTATCTATCTATCTATCTATCTATCTATCTATCTATCTATCTATCTATATATCTATCTATCTTTCCTGCTTTCTGTTTATGCATGCCCTCTGATGTCCAATTCTTTGCTTCTCTTTCTGTCAATTTAAACTGTTTCTAGCTCACATCCATTCAGTTTGCGTTCTTATTTGTAACTTACAAAAAGAAACATGTGAACATAGCTTAGTGGTGTGTGACAATAAGCATGTGCAGGTGCATATGGCCTCCTGAGATGCAGTAGGCGTTGTATGTCAGCAGGCGTTTTATGTCAAATGTACTGATATTTTTTCAAATTCAAACAACCTTATTTCTGTTATTTACAGAGACTTTTCACTGAAGCTCATCCGTCGGATGGAAATACCCTTTAATACCTGCACTATCTGCATAGCCTCACATACATGCATTCTCGTTTTTTTTGTCATAAGTTGTAGGGAATTATATTTTTTATGCAATACTTTCTCCAAACAAAAATGTGCAATCAAAGATCTAAGAGCTACTGAGCCAAGGATCCACAAATTCAAAGTTCCCTAAACACATTCAAACACATACACATAAAACATTGATAATCACAACAGTGCACATTGGCCTTCAGGGTGTGACAAATGTCCAGCAGTGACCAGTTCATCACTGTCGCCAGACCCCTGTCTGGTTGGGCCTAGTGTGGACTAAAACATCTACTCCGGGGATCTGTGTTTCGCCTCACGGTCACAGATTCAAATCCTGGCAAGTCCACTCAGCCATTCATCCTTCTGAGGTCGATAAAATAAGTACCATTGAGTTGGATAAAAACAAATATCTGCTATTCAGCACAAAGATGCCCCAAGTGATGAATAAGTGAAAATACACAACATATGGTTATATAAGTCTGTCAGTTGCATGCATTTTTATGTAAAGGCCTCCTGACATTTTCAGTTTGCTTTTAGAAACCACAGACCCTCTGCTTCACTTGTGAACACTAGTGTGTTTGATATTACATTATATACCATAAACGTTCAAAAATATAATGCCTCAAACAGGAAAATGAGTCCACTGCTGGAAAAAGAAACAGGCTGAACCAACTGAACACAGATACAGTTAACATTTGACCTGATGATGAACACATGTGTATGTTATCACATGTGTATGCCACTGGGTTAAAGCACTCAACCAGCAGATGTGCTCTGAACTCGTTTTAAAATGCAATGCATGCATGCATGACCTCGCAGACCCTGCCCTAAATATTCATGGAGTCACGGCGCGCCCACATAAGTGCGCTCACCTGCCGTTCTTGGTGACAATCATTTCATTCGTCACCTCTTTGAACTTGTGCCACAGCTCGCCATCCTCGAGGGTCACCTGCAGCTGCTTCTCAGTTGGGTCCCCCTTCTCCCTCCCGGCCTGCAGCTCGCTCTCAACCACATTGAGCAGCCTGGACATGGCGCAGTCGGCGTCATTGCAGACGGCATCATTCATGGTGGCTTAGAGTCTACCCTCAAACTTTTCACCACACTGTGAACAGGCAGCCTCAAGCTAATAATTGTAAATGCGTGAGGTAGGGACAGCTTAGTGACTGGACTCCCATCACAGAGGGGGTTCCTGCCTCCCCATACCTGACGGCCTCCAATACCATGACACCAGTCCTTTCTTTAAGGTTTGCGCAACCGGGATTCAGCACTAATTATTTGGAGGGTCAGGTGGGTGACAGGTTGACTTTCTGATTGGTTCGCTTATAAATAGCAGACATTCAAGGCAAGCACTCCACGCTAAATGCCACGCGCAGTCCTTATGAAGAGTTCCCGCCTTTACATGTGAGGGCCGCTTTCTACTGCGATGTCGATAATTGTACAGCTCATCAAGGGAAATTATGTACGTAACCACCGGAAGAGAAGTGGTGACATCATGTTTGTGTCTACATGCATGTTTATATAGAAAAATAAAGCCCCAGGGAGGTGGCGGTCCCCGGGGGTGCGGGGGCTCCCGCGGGCCCCCGCTACATAAAACAGCATTAACCCCGGGACCTGGCCCACCCGGGGGCTTTCAAAAACGAAGCGCAGGAGCCCGCGTTTTTTTTTTGTCCTGATTAGCGCACCCAGCGTGAATTCAGCAGAAATTATTTTTAAAAATGCTTTTTGGGGACCCCCTGAGCAGGCCTAGGGGGTCAGGCTGTTTCTACCCTGCCCCCTTTTCTTGTTTTTTACCTTTTTGTTTACCTTTTTCTTGTGACTCGGTTACCGAGTCACAAGATGGCTGCCAACACTTCCTGGTTTGGAGTGTTGGCAGCCAATTAGAATGAAGCTCATGCTCGGGAGGAGTCGTGACTCCTCCTCGGTGCTCAGATATATACATTTTTATTTTTTGAATTTCTCATCAACTACTGAACGTATTTACACCATTTAAAGAAAAGCACGCTTTCTAGACCAAGACCTACCTTTTTGCCAAATTTGGTGTAATTCCGTTCAGCAGTTCGAGCAGTAGCCTGTTTAAAAATTCCTATGGAAATTAACATGGAGAAAACGTGTTTTGGGACCCCCTTTTTTCTCGGCCCCCGCTTGACGAATCGCTCCCAAACTTTCAAGACAGGGGCTGACCTGAGTGAACCATTAGTTTTGAAAATTTCGCGAAGATTCGTCAAATGGCGCCAACGATATTGGCAAATCAAAAACGCTTTTCCTATGGAAAATAGGTCCTAACTATAACTACCTACTGGCGACCACCAGTAGGTAATATATATACATATATATATATTTGTTAAAGCAGGTTACCCCTAAGATGGTCGGCACACCCAGGATACACTCCTCTGCACAGGTAGGTAAAGGACAATCCTCCTCAAACCTCAGCCAACGCGTTTCGGGCGATGGACGCCCTTCATCATGGGCTAACGTGAAGTGACGACAAACGGAAGCAGTTTCCAGCATAATCCTTTAATTTAAACAATCTGCATGTAAATCATACACTGATGCATTCTGGGACTGGTAGTGCTAATATTCCACCCTGATGGGCGCCATCAAAGTCACGTTAAAAACAATCATCAAGGGATTAGAGAGTCACTTCAACCCCGCTGTTTGAAACATTCGGTATTTCCTGTTCCACTCAAACTGGTGAATGAAGACAGCAAGCGGACCCGCATGATTTCGATGGCGGGACTCCTCACGGCAGAAGCAATGTGGGAATCACCTGCTCCGAGTGCCAATCCATCCAGAGACACTCGGACCCCCGAAATACAGACGGTGGTGCCAGACCGTGACCAAGGGCTGGTCACTATTTTCTTAAAGCAGGTTACCCCTAAGATGGTCGGCACACCCAGGATACACTCCTCTGCACAGGTAGGTAAAGGACAATCCTCCTCAAACCTCAGCCAACGCGTTTCGTGCGATGGACGCCCTTCATCATGGGCTAACGTGAAGTGACGACAAACGGAAGCAGTTTCCAGCATAATCCCTTTAATTTAAACAATCTTCATGTAAATCATACACTGAGGCATTCTGGGACTGGTAGTGCTAATATTCCACCCTGATGGGCGCCATCAAAGTCACGTTAAAAACAATCATCAAGGGATTAGAGAGTCACTTCAACCCCGCTGTTTGAATCATTCGGTATTTCCTGTTCCACTCAAACTGGTAAATGAAGACAGCAAGCGGACCCGCATGATTTTGACGGCAGGACTCCTCACGGCAGAAGCAACGTGGGAATCATCTGCTCCGAGTGTCAATCCATCCAGAGACACTCGGACCCCCGAAATACAGACGGTGGTGCCAGACCGTGACCAAGGGCTGGTCACTATTTTGTTAAAGCAGGTTACCCCTAAAATGGTCGGCACACCCAGGATACACTCCTCTGCAGAGGTAGGTAAAGGATAATGTTCCTTAAACCTCAGCCAACGCATTTCAGGCGATGGACGCCCTTCATCATGGGCTAACGTAAAGTGACGACAAACGGAAGCAGTTTCCAGCATAATCCCTTTAATTTAAACAATCTGCATGTAAATCATACACTGAGGCATTCTGAGACTGGTAGTGCTAATATTCCACCCTGATGGGCGCCATCAAAGTCACGTTAAAAACAATCATCAAGGTATTAGAGAGTCACTTCAATCCCGCTGTGATTCTGGACATATTTTTATATATCTATTAAAAAGTGACTAAGACCTAGTTTGTTTCAGGTGGAGACTAGGTGTATTTGAAGTTAATTTACAATGTGTTTTCCATGGAGCTGCATGTTGCAGTTGTGTTCTTTTACTTCATTCTGTGAGTGGTACAAGAAAACAGTGCACGCTACTGGTTAAAGTTCTATATAATAATGTAGTATACGATGTGAAAGGTTTACATGTGTATACATGATGTTCTGTTCAAAACAATATTTTTATTTGAATTGAGGGAGTTGTAGTCCTATTTGTTCCATTATAAAAGCGGACTAGAACATTATCAATTGAAAGTGGAAAGCATGCACTGTATGTATATAGGACTTATAAATCTGACAAACATAACAGCTGTGTATTGCATACTCTTTGGTTTAGGTGTTGGATAATTACAGGGTAGTTTTGTATGTGCATAGACGGTGAGATATGGTCTTCAATTATTATTCTAAATGAGATTTGTAATATAACACTGCTAGGCATAGTTAAATATGCAGTGTATAGATATGGATTATGGTTACTAGTGAAGAATGTGCCTTTGGAGTCTCACTGCTAGCATGTAAAATCAGTTTGTCAAGTTATAAATGTATGTTTTAGTACATATAGCTGACCTGCGACATATGCTGTAGGTTGTCCATTTCAGTTTTTCTAACGTAGGTATCATGTGGACACTATAATGCCAAGTGCTATGTAGGGTATACCAGTTATAATGCAACTGACATACATTTTTCAAAAGTATATAGGGTGTTACTGACCCAGTAATGGATCTACGGATTTTATACATTCACTAAGATGCACAAAAAGTAGATACATATCTACCAGTATGAAAACCAGTTGCAGATATGTTTTGTAATTTGTAATACAGGAACTGAGGTATTCATTTAGCTATGTATGTTCAAATCAGACAGTCAGATACTGGTACATTTTCTTAAACATGTTATGGGACTGCTATCTAGGCCATTAGTCAGGGTGTTATGTGGTTAATATTTACGATATGTATTGTGAAGTATGACTGAGCTATATGTGCTTATAAAAACGCTTCTACTCAAGTATACATGCAGTGTGTCATCCACAGTTCAATCTGACATACCTAAGTAAAAATCTAGTCATTATGTCTGGGGTGTAGTATAATTGACCTCTGCATGCAGTTTTACTGTTAGGGCTGTCTTCTCACTTAAAAAACACACACAAGGTGTAAACGTCTGTTGTAGAACATATAACATTTTACTAACTATATGCTTAAAAAGTAACACATGTACTCTGAAGATTTACTGAGGTATATGCAGTCCTACAGATACATGTTTCCTATTATAGATGCACTATGCTGTGCAGACTTCAATCTGATAGAGCTATATAGAAAAGCACAGACACACTAAAATACTCAGCATGCTGCCCCTTACAGACAAATTTAGACAAACATACAGGATACATAGAGAGGCAGTCATTTACAAACAGTTATATACACATGCAGTCACAGCCCCAGTAATATACTGAGACACTCATATACATATCTGGTAAAGATCTGACACTTTCAAGTATTTCATGCACAGACTTAGCAATTGCATCTGGTTTTGAGCCTTGTACATTTTAACGTTTTGATGGAGTTTTACTGCTAGGCCAAAGTTCATAATTTAAACACGTATAAAATGCATATACCTTTCTTCTACCACATGTAAGTCAGCACCGAGGTAAAGTTTTTCCCAGAAATCCAACATCTTGCTGAATTTCAACCTGAGAGCAGAGACATTCTAAAAACTAATATGCTATATAAATACTACCAAAGAAGAAGTAGACATCTTGAAAATATGTATCTATATGAAATAATTCAGCACTATACATATAGAAGTAATACTACAGAAAACATACAAGAATAAAGATATGCCCTTATTGGATGTGGTGGTTGTTTGGTAAGACATAAAAAAGGAAATATGATGAACAGAGCATCAATACCTGCATCAGAAGAAAGATTTTCAGTGTTCTTCATTTAAACCAGCTCTACTATATATAAGTGGTCAAGCTGGTACTGAAAAAAGTTTCTTAATTAAACTACTCACCAGTTACTTATAGAAGACTACAGATTCAAATGTGTCATGTGTAGTAACTGCACCGACAGGATTAGCCACACATAACATTAAAGGAATTACTCTTCATCGACTACTATTACTACCTGTGGCACATGACAACAAACTGGAATATCAAAAATTATCAGGTGATGCTTGTCATGAAGTAGCAAGAGTATTAAAACAACTGAAGCGTCTCAGTATCAATGAAGTGAGCATGGTGTTGAATTTAATGCTTACCTTTATACATTTAAGAATGTAACAGGTATTGAAAAGGAACTATGATGTACTATTTGGTGGAAAACATTCAATTGTATTTGGTGACCTACTACAACTAACACCATTAAAAGGATAACCTATTTTTAAGATACTTCTATATGATGAAACAAGAAATTCTCTTTGAAATATTGGCAATGTAAATATATTAGCAATACTTTGAATGCAAAGAATTAGTGAAAAATATGCACCAAGCAACAGATGTGGTGTATGGAGTTATACTAAAGGATATTAGAGTAGGATCTTATCAGCAAATTATTTCCATCGAACATTACACCAATGCAACTAATGCAGAATTTCATAAAGAAAACACGTCTACAGTTTGTTTAATGCCAACCCTACAAGAGTGCTCAAAGTTCAATGAACAATGACCCCAACTGAAGAAAGAAGATATTGTGGAATTTAGAGCTACAGATAAAATAAAACATCAGGAAGCAACAGTTCTACTGACAGAAAAACTACAAGCAAAATTGGATTCTTTGGAAAACTCTGTCATCAAAAACTGCAAGATTAGGAAAGCATTTACATTTCTGTAAAAGCTGTCATGTCATTTTATGTTGGAATTTAAATGGTGAAGAAGGGTTAGGAAATGGTGCAATGGGAAAAGTTGTACATTTTGTTAATCATGCAAACAGAGATAAAGTACAATACTTGGTAATAAAATTTTATGAGGTTGACAGTGTCAAGCAGATTGGTCGATGCGTTGTACATTTCTTGTTCAATTCAATTCAAAGAACTTTATTCGGTTACTAAACAAAAGTAACCATAAAAGCACAAAGTAATTATCACATACATTACATAATCTCTAAAAAGGATACAAGTCACAACTCCATTTTAACAGAATCTAAAAAACATATAAAATTTATATCATGATAGTTTTACGAAGTTTAAAAACATTTTTTAAAAAGCAGTTACGGAGGCAGTAATAAATACATTTTCCAAATATTGCAAAGCCAAAAATGCGGGGCGGCACTGTCTCAGACCCAAATTTTTTAGCACAGGTATGATCCATCGTTTTCTCGGCATAGAGTAAAATTTGCAGAAAGGCAATATATGAATCGATGACTGTGCAGAGACATCATCGGACGGGCATTTGGTTAATTCTCTCGACCAATCATTTATAATGGGGAAACTTAAACATCTATGTAAAATGTTCAGTCTAAAACGTGTTAACAACAATCTATCAAAATATCTTGTAACCAGCAGAATATATGGTTGTATAGCTGCAGAGACCAGAGTAAGATAATGAGTTTGAACTGTTGTTTTTTTCATTTCACTCATAGTTCTAATTTCGCCCAATAAACGCATGCAGTCACTCTTAAGGTCTTTTCTAGACACACTGCGCATAGTATGGGGATCGTTATAGTATTCAGAGTGGCCTAATTGGGATAAAAACATTTTAGTATATTTTAGCCATCATATATGTTTGACTCCATCTATACCCAGGGCATCATTTAAGATGTGTCGATTAAAGGCGGTCTCATCTGCAGTCCAAATCCTATGCCACAGAAGGATCAGCTGAATCTTAATCGCGTCCTCCAAATATGGCATACCCAATTCTGCATGGCAGATAAAAGTAGACGTACTGTCTGGCACTGCCAGGAGAAACCTGAGGAACTTATTTTCCGCTAATTGTAATGGGGTTATATTAGCATATCCCCAAATTCCCGCACCATAAGTAGCAATCGCTACACATTTCGCCTTATATATGTGCAGCAGTTCCCCAGGTGAGCATCTTCCCAACTTTCTACAAAAATTTGATAGTGCCATCAATGATTTGTTAAACAGCAACTTTCTGGTTTTGACTGCTCTTGTCCAGGTTCCTGCTTGATCAAATAAGATCCCCAAATAGGAAAAGCTTTTAGTATGCTCTATTGCCTTCGTATTGATAAAAATAGTATTTTGCTTTTTTTTAAATCCATTCCCCCAGTTCATTACATATGTTTTTGAGCAATTTATGGTGAGACCCAAGTTGGACATAAAATGTGTAAAACTGTTAACAACCCTTTGAAGGCTAAGCGGAGTACGGGCCATAAGGACCGCGTCATCAGCATACATGAGTGCAGGTATTGGGCGAGCCATTGCTGTTGGTAAATCCCTGCACTCCTTGACCAGAGTTGTTTCTAGGTCATTTATGTACAGCGTAAAGAGGAATGGGGCAAGGACACAGCCTTGCCTTATGCCTCTCTGTACTCTGAAAGCCTTAGTACAGTTGCCATCCACACTGAATCGAACGCTAGCCCTGGCCCCTGAATATAACTGTCTTAAAAAAGAAATCAATAAAACATCCACCCCAAGGCCTTCTAAAATTGACCACAACCTATCATGGATAACACAGTCAAATGCTGCCGTTAAATCGACAAAAGTTAAAAACAGTCTTTCCCTTTTTGCTTTGGTGTATTTATCCAGAAGAATATGAAGATTTAGGCCCTGTTCAATTGTACCCAGCCCTTTGCGAAAGCCATATTGGACATCACTTATTATTGTATGTTCCTCCGCCCAGGCATGCAATCTTTCCAATATAACTCGACCTATGATTTTAACTGTTGAATCTAATAAAGAAATTGGACGGTAACATACTGGGTTGGCCCTGTCCCCCTTTTTAAAAATGGGGACTATTATAGATTCGTACCAGGTTGATAAAAAACCCTGTGAGCAACAAGCATTAAAAACCTGCGTTAAAAGTGGTCCCCATAAAGCTAAATTAGATTTAAAAACGTCCACCGGGATACCATCTGGCCCAAGGGCCTTTCCATCCATACTTGAATGTATGGCCGCATTAACCTCACTCAAGGTAAAATTCAGGGGTAGGTCTTGCTGATTAGGAAAAAGCTCGGATTCAGTTTCTCTCGCTAAAATAGCCTGGTCATCTGGCTGTGAGTTACTATACAACTTGGAGTAATGCGATATCCACTCTATTTCCGTGATTGCAATCTCTATTGTCGATTTATCATTTTCGGCCAAAAAGGGCGAATTCACCGCTTTCCAGAAGGCGGAGGAGTCTCGATTAATCAAGGCATCACGTAGGGCTCTCCATGCTTCCTCTCTCATTCTTTTCTTCCTTTCGTTCAATACCCTCTTATAATCTCTTCTTGCCTCTCTAATACAAGACTGATCTTTCACTTTAGCGTGCAGTGAGTGTTTGAGTGTTCGATAGGCCTTTGTACAATCTGAGTCAAACCACCCCTGTTTTGATATATCACGTTTTTTAGCCTTTACACAGAGTGTTTCTTTAATAAATTTAGAGATGGCTAGATAATTCTCCAATATTACGTGGCGGACAACCTCTCGTCCAGGCATGAAAAGAACATATTCTTACATTTCAATATTATATTTCTAATAATATTATCTGGATCCACATTAGCCCATTTCAATGCATACCCATTTTGTCTATTCAGGGTGATATTCTTTAAAAAATGGGTAGAGTTACCTCTTCTATATAGATCCTGTCTATACAACATCACCTCAATGCTCAAAGGAAAATGATCACTCAGGACAATGTCATGAGTGATAAACTTCTCAATTCGTGAGGCATATCAGCTCAAAATTAATATAAAGTCCAAAATAGAAAAAGTACCCCTGCCATTGAAAGTCGGGCAAAAAGGGACCGTGGGAGAGCATAAATTATTTGCAAAACCCATATCAAGCGAGAACATAATATCATTCAAGAGATCACCATACACTGTATGTCTAAAATGGGGAAAACTAGAGCCTTTCTCGTATGATAATCCACAGTTCCCTGAATCAGCGTACTGACATATAGAATGATTGAAATCCCCACCCCAAACAATGAGGACCCCTTTTGTTAAATGAGACTGTAAATCATTTAAATCATTGTATAGACGTCTTAGTATCCCCTCGATCATTTCCGGTGACACATTATTATAAAAATTTAGCAATACCATACAAAGTGACGAATCAGTGTGTAAACACATAATTTGGTAATATTGATTACTGACATTTAATTCAACTTCCCTTATGTTTAAGTGATTTGATATATATATATACATAGACCACCTTTAGCTCTACCATAAGATGATCTCACGGCAGGGGTGTGGAAGGTTTTATACCCATTCATGTGGATAGGGTCCTCCACCCAAGTCTCTTGTAAGCATAAGATCTCGTAATTACTCACAAAGTCAGTCCATAGATTATTTGTCACCTTGGATTTTAATCCTGCCATGTTCCAAAACAGGATCTGGCTCTTTACTTTCCTATCTATACTGCCATTCCTTTCTTGACCAACATCAAACTCCTCAGCTATATACCCGGTCTGTATCATGGGAGCTTGAGGTAAGACCACCAGAGTACCCGGTGTAAAATTGTTAATCTTCAATTCGTTTTCCCCAGCAATGTCAACAGGTTAAAGGATAATATCATTGCTGGATTGAATTGATAATAGTCCCTCATATGAGGGAATCTCCACTCTGTTAAATGAGACAGCCTGGTTGGGGTCCTCAAAAGTCAGTCAATCGACTGCTTCAAGATTATTGAACACATCAAAATGATTCTGAGTTGGATATTAAACTGTCTTCTATAAGTCGAAACTTGACTTTCCCTATTTATCCTGACATTGTTACTGTATGTGGGTTGATAAAAATAACCCAGGGGAACCAAGTTAAAACCATGTCGTGAAATAATAGAATTTTCAGCTCTATTCAAAATTGTTTGTACTAACTGAGGGGTTTTAAAAGTCAATACCACACAGTCCCCAGGCAGATTTTTCCGTCCCCTGCCCACCCAACCCACTCTCCTAGCCATCTTAAACTCGTCAAATAGCTTCTCTGTAAGGCCTGTTTTAGACCCAAGCCAATGCAATGACCTGTTCCTTAATATCTCCCATGATTCATGCGCCCCATAAGATAATTTAGGGACATTAGCTAACACCACTATATATGGAGTAGCAGCTGGTGGTAGGTCCAAGATAGTAGTATGCTGCTCCATCTCATTATTACTCATATAATTAAGGGTGTTAGGGCTCTTAATGGATGCTGTATACATAGGTATGGACACAGCTGCTGGGATGGCAGGTATGGGTACCTCAGCATTAACACTAGGATTCTGTTGAATTTTATTAGTTAAAGCATATCTTCTGTCCCCATGGGTACCAGGGGTTGAAAGGTTAGGACTAGGTCTTAAACTATTTATTTGTGGATACTGAGTTCTCACCTCAACCGCTGTTTGCTTTTGCACAGGGGGCTGTAGTTTATATAAACATTTGGCCAATGATTCTTCAACTATTGCAAATCTTGCTATTATGCTGCCCAGACTTTCTCTAAGGAAAATGTCTAGGGCTTCCAATTTAGATGTCAATTTTTCAACCTCATCCTGTGTATGCATGTTTGAATTAACTATTAATTTCTCACAGGTGTCAGATTTTTGTGTCACTAGAGCCTTGACCTTTTTAGGGGCCTTTTTATATACTTTCAAGGGGATCCTCTTACTTATTGATCCAGTATCCTCGGAGCTAGAGGGGAGATTTTTGGGGTTCCTTGCACGCTTGGTAGGTGGTTGGATATCGCACTCCAGTTCACTACTTATTATGTGATCAGACATATTTACCATACACCCATTTATACCTGCAATGCTTCTATGTTCTTCAGCTGGCAGTGTAGGACTACCTTGTAATAAAATCACATCTGAAGTAGCCCCTTCCAACCCCGGATTTAGAGCCTCATCTACCGTGCTTATCTGCCGCTCAATGGCACCCATTGCCCCAGTCAGATAATTGAGTAAAGACTGGCGTGGGTGCAGCCCCGGCTTAGCCTGTTTTATATACTGGGTACCTGGCGCTTTACTCTTCCCCATGATAACTATTATCTATGACGATTACAAGTCTACTTTAGATCGTTTACTGTTATCAATGGCAGATTAACGAGTATTTATACAATTTAAGCTTGTAATCCGAATAAATCTACCTAATAATGGAGGAAAATAACAACTAATGTTTACAATGTATTTATGTACTCTCCTTCCTTGTGCGGAATAATAAGTCTTAGCATACAGTCACAGTACCTTCGATGACATAAAACAAAAGAGCTGTGGCCTAGCCCAGCCTCTGCCAGTCTATGACGGGCTAAGATAGGCCCGTCTTGGCCCGGTCTTCTCCCGGGCCGAGCCCAGGCACGTCCCGCGCGCGTCCCACGCTGCGGGACCACCGGCGAGCTTTTCACTCCCCTCCAGGGGACATGGGTAAAGTGCGTCGTGCTGGATGTCCAGGGGCTGGCAGCAAAGGGTCAAAGTTGCTTGCTTGCGGTCTCCCATGCTGCGGGACCGCCGGCGAGCTTTTCACCCCCCTCCAGGGGCCGTGGGTAAAGTGCGTCATGCTGGGTGTCCAGGGGCTGGCAGCAAAGGGTCAAAGTTGCTTGCTTGCGGTCTCCCGCGCTGCGGGACCGCCGGCGAGCTTTTCACTCCCCTCCAGGGGCTGTGGGTAAAGTGTGTCGTACTGGGTGTCCAGGGGCTGGCAGCAAAGGGTCAATGTTGCTTGCTTGCGGTCTACCACGCTGGGGGACCGCCGGCGAGCTTTTCACTCCCCTCCAGGGGCCGTGGGTAAAGTGCATCATGCTGGGTGTCCAGGGGGTGGCAGCAAAGGGTCAAAGTTGATTGCTTGCGGTCTCCCACGCTGCGGGACCGCCGGTGAGCTTTTCACTCCCCTCCAGGGGCCGTGGGTAAAGTGCGTCGTGCTGGGTGTCCATGGGGCTGGCAGCAAAGGGTCAAAGTTGCTTGCTTGCGGTCTCCCGCGCTGCGGGACCGCCAGCGAGCTTTTCACTCCCCTCCATGGGCCGTGGGTAAAGTGCGTCGTGCTGGGTGTACAGGGGCTGGCAGCAAAGGGTCAAAGTTGCTTGCTTGCGGTCTCATTTCTTGTGAGTAAAAGAATTATAAGTGCAGAAAAACAATTTCTGGTGTCACTAGCATATGCTGTAACAATCCAAGGGTTAAGTATGGATGCATCTTTTGTAAATATTGGCAGTATTGATGAGAAAAAAAAATAGTGCTGATGCTAGCTGCATGAGGAAGTACAGTCTGTTAAGGAGTGTATTTGCTCCTCATTTAGGCCAGTACCCAGTTTATGATAAAGCGGAAGATTGCAAAACAGAATAAAGATGAAGAAATTGTTGGTTATCAATTTGACAACAGTACAGGGATCAACTGCTTAGCAAATGTTGTAAATGTACTATTCCATTTGCCAGACGGTGTTACTGAAATCGAACAAAGAAGATATAAGAGAATTTGTAATACACTCTATGGTATGCGCCAACGTTCACACAGTGACAGAACTAAAATACATTCTGTTTCATGATTATGACATCTCATAGATATGTCTCTGAACAGCGGTCGTTCTTCAGAATACTGATCACGAGGCACGCTGTTGTGAAGTCGATTCCTCCCCCGACATGGATGCCCAAGGTTGGTTTTTGTCTGCTCTTCATCCATTTCACCTTGGTCTACCTCCTCAGTGGGTCCATTGAGCTACTACACCAGCTTAACTCTACTTTGGGCTTGACACTCAGTAGGAAGCAATTTCATTGGGCTAACCTTTTCAGTTCAAACTCGGCCTATGCTCCTTCACGAGTTCCCCCTGGCATTATGGCCATCCGCACACCCTGTGCATCCATTGTAATACCTCTTCTTCTGTCTTTTTGTTGAGTTTATCTACCTACGCCTGCACATCCTGGGCATTTATGGTGTTACTGACTCAAGCGCCTATTTGATGAGTTTTTCCGCCTACTCCCATACTGGTACCCTATGCTTGTAATATGTTGTTGCTATTATCTGTTGCCTACTTTGTGGTACCTGTTTACCCTAAGCTAATAAGGGTTTGTGGCCTGATCTTTCTCAAGATAAAAAACCTGGTATTGTATACCCACACTCCTTATCTTGATTTGTTTATGTGTTTCTCTGCACTTGCTGTTACACATGTTTACTAGATCTTGCAGGCATATGTTGTACACTCTGCCCACCCTACCCCATCAGTTATTACCTGTTGCTCAGAATGTGCTCTTTTGTCAATGCAGTTATCTACTGCCCTCTTGTTGATTCTGCCACCTTTCGCTACACTGTTTCCCTGTGCACACACAGTGATCCCCGTCGATACTGTTAACTATAGCCACAATATGACCGTATATCGATGCTGTTATTTAGTGCCTATACTGCTATCGTGACATGGTGTGTTGTCATACAAACATAGCATGTTCTCCCAACTCATTGTTGGTCTATGCCCTCTACTCTCTTCCCAATCTCCCAGTACTTTTTAATAAGTTAACATTCCTTACCAGTGTCCATCTTGCAATGTCTCCAATATGCGCCATGTTTCTATGCCATAGGACCCTCCGTCCCTCCTAATTAGATTGTGCAACAACTTCAATACTTTACCTCCTCTACAACAACAGCTACTTACTGCACCCCTGCACCCCTGCGTGCTAAACGCCCCCCCTTGTTAGGCCTGTCATACTCCCTGCTCGTCCCTTACTCCCACACCCAACATGAACCGAGATTAAGCTATTTTGCTGAACGCTGTGCTACCCCTTCAGGAAATGACTCATTGGCTATTAACTACCCTCCCAACCTAACTAAAAATGCCAGGAAAAAGCTCAAACATAAAATCCTCCACCTTAGGAAAATAACTATTTTCATTGGCCACTACTTTTACCACAGCAATGGCAACCTACTCAGCGACCTCAACTTTTCAACCATCTGGCGTGCCAAATGGAGGAATGTTCTCTCTTCCTTGCTCAACAACAACATAACCCAAAAAATCCCTCATGGCCATAAACCTACTATCGCACCCTCCATGCTGTTCCACGGCAACATCACAATCTCTATCTACACAACCGCACCATACTCGTCCCAACCGTAGATTATAACCTTAAACTCTTCTGCAGGATTTTCCTCTGGTGCACTTTGTACCACTATCATTGCAGAGAACTCGTACTTCCCCCCTCACCAACTCCAGGATGTCACGTCCATGACAGCCCCTACTCCCCCTCTCCTTGCCCATCCGACATCATCACTTCCGACCCCTTCACAGTCTCGCATATCCACACTCGCAGCAACAGGCCCCACCCACCCTCCACCACCAGTGGAGAGGTGTGGTGCAGCGGCCAGGGCAGCTGACTTCGGAGCACAGGGTTCACGGTTCGATCCCCGGCGGCAGCTCAGCTCAGCACCATGTGACTGGGCAATAGCTCACTTAATTTCCACTACGGCCCCCAGCGCCTTGAGACCCGTAAGGGTGAGTAGCTGCGCTACATAAACACGGACTTACTTACTTACCAGGGTTCTGGTGGTGAACCTCATGGACACCAGCCCTCCTACTTGCTCAGAGACTCTTCTGTACTCCAGCGCTCCCCTCAAATTCCTTAGTTCTACATCCCATGACTCTATGCTCAACACTATAAACTCTGCATCTGATCCCAGCCGATATTCTCAAACCTTTTCATGTCACCTCCAAAAACAAATTACCCCTCCACTGAGCCCACCACCTACCTAATAACACCCCCACTGTCTCCAGTCACTACTCAGACCATTACCATTGCCTGCGCTGAGAGTTTTTAGCCTTCCTATAAGACCACTCCCTTCCACAATCACCCCTCTCGATCCGGTAGGCTAGTCAGACAGATTTCTAATGAAATCGAGACTAACATCTCCCCCCTGTTGGAATAAAAATTATGTTTTCTCATGGTTTTCATGTAAGTTAGCATTCGCGGCGCCATTTTGTGTATAGGAACCATTTTGTATCGTGATTGAAACAAATTTTTTGCCATTTACGAGAAACGACCTTCTCTAGGTTATGTTTCTTCGGAGCTGAGTTCTGCCACACTGATGAATGCACTGTTCCTATTAGCGCATACCTTTCTTTTTAGATGTAAGCCTTTTCCCATTTGTCTAGTGGCGGGCACAGGCAGAATGACCTTGAATAGTAGATAATGTGTGCCCGGCCTCAGAATCGAAACTTACTCCTTTGTAATTTACTGTCCAGCTGCATCTCTCAATCAATCAATCAATCAGGGGAATTGTAAGCACGCTACTCTCCCGTGAGGGTCTCAAGGCGCTGAGGGGGGAGGGTCCGCAGAACTGTTTAGCCGAAGAGCCAGGTCTTGAGGGTCTTCCTGAAGGTGTTCAGGGAGGGGGCGCGTCTGATGTCTGCCGGTAGCTCGTTCCAGGTCTTGGCTGCAATGTGAGAGAAGGATCTTCTGCCCGCTCTGGCTCTGTGGATGCGCGGGGTTTCGGCCAGTGCGAGGTTGGAAGATCGGAGGTTTCTTTTGAGTACGTGGAAGTTGATTCTGTCATTGGGGTATTTGGGTCCGTTGTTGTGTAGGCATTTGTAGGTGTGAGTGAGGATTTTGAAGGTGACTGACTTGTTGATGCCGGCGTAGAGTGCGTTTCCATAGTCCAGTCTGCTGGTGATGAGTGCGTGGGTGGCTGTCTTCCTTGACTCAGGGGGGATCCATTTGAAGGTCTTGCGGAAGATGCGGAGGGTATTGAAACAGCTGGAGGTGATGGCGTTGACCTGTCAATTCATGGTGAGTGATGAGTCGCGTACGATGCCGAGGTTTTTAGCGTGGTCTGAGGAGGTAGGTGGGATTCCGAGGGCTGTCGGCCACCAGGTGCTGTCCCATGCTGAAGGGGTGGTTCCAAGGACGAGGACTTCTGTCTTCTCGGCGTTGAGCTTCAGGCAGCTGTTGGTCATCCAGACTGCGACATCTTGCATTCCTTTCTGGAAGTTGAGTTTGGCGGTGGTGGGGTCTTTGGTGAGGGAGAGGATGAGCTGGGTGTCGTCGGCTTAAGATACGATGTTGAGGCCATGTTGTCAGACGATGGCTGCGAGGGGGGCCATGTAGATATTGAAGAGGGTCGGGCTCAGTGATGACCCCTGTGGGACTCCGCAGGTGATTTCCGTGGGATCGGAGAGGAAGGGTGGTAGTCTGATCCTTTGGCTTCTTCCGGTGAGGAATGATTGGATCCAGTCCAGGTCTGTTCCTTGTATGCCGGCGTCAAGTAGTCTGCGACTAGAGTGCGGTGGGAGACGGTGTCGAAGGCCGCTGATAGGTCAAGTAGGATGAGGGCTGCGGAGTGGCCTTGGTTCAGGAGGGTGCGGATGTCGTCTGTGGCGGCGAGTAGGGCGGTCTCGGTGCTGTGGTTGCTTCGGAATCCGGATTGGGACAGGTCGAGGACAGCGTTCTCTTCGATGAATCGAGTCAGTTCCCTGACTGTTTTCTCTGCAACTTTGGCTGCGAAGGGGAGTAGCGAGATGGGCCAGTAGTTCTTGAGGTCGGTGGGGTCAGCTGTGGGTTTCTTGAGCAGGGGCCTGACTTCAGTGCGCTTCCAGTCATCTGGGAAGGTGCCTGTTTTGAAGGCGGTGTTGAGGGTGCGTTGTAGTTCGGGTGCAATGACGGCCGCAGCTTTGTGGTAGATGTGAGGAGGGCAGGGGTCGGTGGGGGCCCCGAGTGGATGCCTTTCATGGTCGAGGCGGTGTCTTTGGTCGTGATCGGTGTCCAGTTGGATATGATGGGCTGCCTGGTGTCTCTGGAGGTTGGGGGGCCGGCTGTGGCATCTGGTGGATGGTCGACGAAGTTGTCGTAGAGGTTTTTGATCTTGAGGTTGAAGTAGGTTCCAAGCTTGTCGCAGAGGTCTTGGGATGGGGTGATGTCTGTGGCTTTGCTGCGTGGGTTGGTGAATGACACTGAAGAGTTCCTTGGAGTTGGTGTATTTGGTAAGGATTTTGTTGTGGATGAAGTTACTCTTGGTGGTTCTGATTTGGTTGTGGTAGTCCGTCATGGCGTCCTTGTAGGTGGAGTAGTTTTCGGTTGTCTTGGTGTTTCTCCAGTTCTTCTCCAGGCGTCTGCAAGTGCGCCTGGCTTCTTGGAGATCAGTGGTGAACCAGGTGGCTTTCCTGGGGCGTTGTTTGTCAGGGTTGCGTAGCGGGGCAAGCTCGTCTGCGCAGTTGGAGATCCAAGTGTGGAGTCCTCTGCGATGTATGCGTCGGTTACCCAGGTGTGGTTGTTTCGGGTGAGGGTGGAGTTGAGTTGCTTGTCGGTAACCTTGGTCCAGTTCCTTAGTGGTGGGCGTGGGGCTGGTTTGGGTGCCTTGGGTTTGTCGACGGCGAAGAGTACGCAGTGGTGGTCGGTCCATGCTGGTTGCGTTGTGTTGCTAAAGTGCACGCTGTATCCTGCAGCGAAGATGGGGTCGAGGGTGTGTCCTGCTCTGTGGGTCGGTGAGGTGATGAGTTGTTTAAGTCCAATGTTGGCGAGGTTGTCGCGAAGGATGGTGGAGTTGGGGTCACTGGGGTTGTCGAGGTGGAAGTTCAGGTCTCCAATGAGTATGTAGTTCATTGAGGAAATGGCGTGGGGCGCGATGAAGTCGGTGATGGTGGTGGTGAAGGCTGTCCGGGAGCTGGGGGGTCTGTAGACGAGGGTTCCTCGGAGTGTGGTGTTGGGGCTGGTCTGGATCTGGAAGTGTAGGTGTTCGGCGGAGGGGAAGGTTTCGCTGGAGGTGGTGAGGCGGAGGCTGCTCTTGTGGGCGATGGCGAGGTCCCCTCCCCGGTGGTTGGGGCGGTCCTTCCTCTGAATCTTGTATCCGTCCGGGATGGCGGTGTTGATGTCGGGGGCGGAGGAGGCGTTGGTCCAGGTCTCCGTGAAGAAGGCAATGTCGGGCGAGAGAGAGTCGAGTAGGTTCCAGATTTCCATGGCGTGTTTGTATACGGAGCGCAAGTTGAGGAGGATGCAATGTAGGGTGTCGCCGGAGCTGGCGTCGGTGGTGTTGGAGGCCGGGGTGGTGGTGCAGGTCTGGCGGCAGTGGAGGCAGGAGAACTGGCCGTGGGTCATGTTCGGTGAGGCCTGTTGGCAGTGTCTGAGTCTTCCGAGGTTGAGTGCGAGGAGGGTGGTAGTGTTGTAGCGATGGAAGTTCGGACATCCAGGGTTCCTGGCGCTGGCCGCGGTCGGGTCGCGGTCGGGCGCACACAGGCTTGCCTTAGGCGCGCCAGTGGCGCGACCGCACAGCGGTCGCCATTAAGTAGGGGGGAGGGACGTGCAGCTGGGAGGCGGGGGCAGGAACGGCAGGAAACAAAACAGAACCAACAAAACCTAAATGGATGGGCACAATGTGGGCAACGAGAATACAACAATAATAATGGCACAGTGTGGGCAACGAGGATACAAACAGTAAAGGCACAATGTGGGAAATTTAAAAGCTAAGACACGAGATACAACCACGGGGACCGCGCAATAGCGAGTACAGGCGAGAGGGCACAAGGCACAGAGCGGTCTCGAACCCTACCTGGGTGGGGCTCAGAGGATCTTGTGGCGCATCAGAGCACAGCGGAGCTGCTGTGGAGTGATCAGGCCTCAGACCGAGGGTCGGAGGTCTTGCTCACGCTCCCCGGCAGCGGCCACCATTAAGTAGGGGAGGGGGGAGGGATGTGCAGCTGGGAGGCGGGAGCGGGGGCAGGAACGGCAGGAAACAAAACAGAACCAACAAAACCTAAACGGATGGGCACAATGTAGGCAACGAGAATACAACAATAATAATGGCACAGTGTGGGCAATGAGGATACAAACAGTAAAGGCACAATGTGGGAAATTTAAAAGCTAAGACACGAGATACAAACAGGGGGACAGCGCAATAGCGAGTACAGGTGAGAGGGCACAAGGCACAGAGCGGTCTCGAACCCTACCTGGGTGGGGCTCAGAGGATCTTGCGGCGCAGCAGAGCACAGCGGAGCTGCTGGGGAGAGAGCAGGCCTCAGACCGAGGGTCAGAGGCTCTGGAAAATCCATGGTGGGCGTGCTTTCATTGGTTTTGAAGTGTATTTAATGTATTGTTATGCTTGCTGATGTCACTCCCTCTGCAGCACTCCTTAGAGACTGGGCAGATAGGGCTCCGCTCTGAGCATACTCTGAATAAATAGATATTGGTTTGTATTATCTACTGTCTAACTGACTCTTCATTTGGTATGGAAGACTGAGAGGTGGTCTTGTGTGACCCAGGTGACTCGAATCGGGTCATTTCCTTCAGTTGGCGCCCGAACAGGGACTCCTTCGGGTGAGTGGGTCTTCCCCTTCTGCAGACGGGGGAGGTTGAGGCCAGTGTTGGGTCGGACGGACGGATCAGGGATCCCTGCACGAAGAGTTCCCGATACTCCTGCCGGACGGTGCCTTGCCCAGTGGTCATCCCGACTGGAGTCCTAAACGGCAAAACCCTTGGATCTGACCGTCTGGTCTGAAGAGTCGTCAGTGAAGAATAAAATTTGTTTGACCTGCATATATCAGGTGAGTCTGTTTTGGTTCTTTGTGGATATGGTACCATTTTTGGTTTGTATTCGGTGTGGTCTAAGGGCCGTCTTTGGCTAAGAAGTATTTGTATTTGTTTTGTTAGGCATAAAATAGTGAATGTTTGAAGATGCCTAGTGTTTGCAAATTGATTTCTTTGTGCTGCTGCTGTTGTTCGGCAGATGCTCGATTGGAAGAAGCTCAGCCAGCGCCTCCAGAAGGCACTCCCAATTTTGATATGTATGTGAAGCATGGTCTTGGCCCTAATATGTTTAGTACATTATTACACAAATATACGAGGGACAATGCCGAGTTGCAGTGGCCGTTGATGGGCACGTTTGATGAAAAAAAGATTGAGTATTTACAAGAACAGTTGTTTAAGAAACGAAGTAGGCAGTCTATGTTTGATTCCAACAGAACATGGCAGAAAGTAGCTAGACAGCAGCAATTTAAGCCAGAAAAAGAGGCCCGGAAAGGAAAAATGCGGATGTTGACTCAGAAGGCTGTAGCATATGATAGGGAGAAATAGGAAAAGGGTGTTGAATGTGAAGATAGGAGGTTTTGATTACATATTGATAAATCGTATGTGGTTCAGGAAGAAGATGAAGCTTTTGTGGAAGAATTGTTAGATATCCAACCCCGCCTCCATATGCCCCCCAAAGAATATATCCCATTGTTCTGGTGCCCTCACAGCCACCTGTTACAGTTGCTTCTACTGTCTCTGTCCCCGCATCTATTGCTGTTGTTTCGACAGCTTTGGCTTAGGCTCCTCCTCCTCCCCTTCCTTCTGTTTCTTTGCCGTCTGTGGCAAATGTGACTGTTAGTACTCCTGCCGTACCTATTGTCTCAGCAACTCTTTCGCTAGCTCTTTCCCCCACGACACAGCCCCCAGTGACGATAGTGCCTGTTGCTTCTCCCACTGTGGTTTTTCATCCTCCAACATTAGTAAGTAGTGGGACACTGGTGCGTGGATTTGAGGACAGGGATTGGACGAAATTTAGTGAGCGCATGGGACCGTTAGTACGATCTGATGTGGGGGATGAAGAGAAAAAGGTAATAGCTAATCAGGCTGCACAGTGGGCCCGTAACCCTATTTATAATGTAGAGGATGTCTGGGCGAATATGAAAGATTTTGAGCCTTTTATACAGCAGCATGCCCTCAAACACATGTCTGCTACTCTGATTGGTCTTTGGCAACAGCACTTTGAAGTGGAGGCACCTCAAGTTTTATATGACATTAGAGATCGGGTGTATATAAGCGAGCTGGGGCCGGAACAAGTCTTTGCCAATGTTACGACAATAATAGCTTATAGGGAAAGACTACATGAGAAAAGTCCCAGGTCGGTGTCTCAGTTTCCGATGAGAGAGGTTCATCCTATATATCACCCCAAGATACCAGAGGTAACGGATGGGCGAGGTAAAGTTACTCAAGCGGCGGTGGTGGCCCGGTTTCAAAAACATTGGGTTTATACTCTGTGGAAAAGAAGTGAAGTTTTATCCCTAAAAACTCATTTACCAGATCCTAGGAAAAATCCTACTGCTTATTATAAAGAACTGACTGAAGCTTCTTCCTCAACGGTGATGACTCTTGCTGATATTGAAATGTTCTTTGGTCTTCTTGTTCTGGTTGATATTTGGAGGCAGGTCCATACGCAAGATCATGTTCCGGAGTTGGGTGGTACTTGAGATCAAATTAAGGCATGGGACCAGGAACGAAATCCCGGTGATAAGCCTCGAGGGGAAATTTTAGTGTTGCCAGGCCGCATTATTACGTATATGCATTCTCTTATTCCGCCAAGAAAGGTAGACTGGGATAAATTGTCAGCCTGTCGACAGAAGAAAGATGAGAGTGTGTCTGATTTCTTTACCTGATTTAAAGGTACATTTTTGGATTACAGTGGACAGGATTTGTCCATTGAGGGAGGTGTTTGGTTGTTTGTCAATAGATTTGTCTCTAACTTGCTTCCTGAAATTGCCACTCGATTGCAGGCTTCTGAGAGTACTTGGTTCACCTCTGCCTCCTCTGTTATTTTGAATATGGCATAATATTATGAGCATAGGGACAATGAGGAAAAGGAGAGGACAGAGAAGAGACATGAGGATTTAAAGACTAAGGCGTTGCTACAGCAGGCTTTTAGAGGGAATGGGAGAGGACGTAGTGGTCCTGCCCGACAGCTTCCACGCACTAGTAGGCAGCCAACAACTACGCCTTTGAGTCCAAATCAGTGTGCGTATTGTAAAGAGGAGGGACATTGGCATAGCGAATGTCGTGTGCTTTTGTAGAAGGTAGCGGTCCCGAGAGGACGAGGTTCTCGTGGACGGGGTCGTGGAACAGGTGGGGCAGATGGGGCTCAGAATGCTGTAGCCTCACAGGGTCGTTCTAGTAATAATTACTTTGATGACCCTCGTGATGGACAGTATTACTGTTAGACCTTGTACCATTGGCGTGAGTCTCCCTTCCACTTTTGTTTCTGATTGCCTCCTCTGTTTTTGATGTTTTGCAGGTTTAGATGCTTTGGGCACTGTGCCACGGCTATTCAGTACCACAGTGCAAGTGCTCCCTATGGTAAATTGATGTATTGATTAGTGACTCCATGATTGGATCATTTGATTTACTTGTCAGACCCTAGTATAGTGCACCAGGTGTGCCCAGGGCCTGTAAATCAAATGCTGCTGGTGGGCTTGCAGCACTGGTTGTGCCACCCACAGAAGCAGCTTGTAAAGTGTGTCTCAGGCCTGCCATTGCAGAGCCTGTGTGCAGTCTGTGACTGCCATGTCGACTTGGCAAGTGCACCCACTTGCCAGTCCCTAAACCTTCCCTTATCTTCATATCAGACACCCCTAAGGTAGGCCCAAGGGCAGGGTGCATTGTAAGTATTAGGTAGGACATGCCCTGGTGTGTGTGGCATGTCCTAATAGTGAATTACAGCCCTTTTCATTTTTCACTATTGCAAGGCTACCAGTCCCCATAGGAAGAATGGGCATTTTGATTATAACATCTTATAATCCTAACTGACCCAGGAAACATGGTAGAAAAATGAATTTAGTATGCCTGAACTCAGAATGATAAAATACATATTTTAGTAAAGTTGGTTTTAACATTCTGTGTTTGAAAATACCACTTTTAGAAAGCGGGTATTTTCTTGCCTAACTGTCCAAGCCTGCCTCTGCTAGGCTGTGTATTGTGTGTCTGGCTTTGTGAGTGACAGGGGCTAGGGGATTCCAGGAGACAGGGTGAGTCAGCACAGGGAAGAATAGACCTCTCTGCATGTAGAGTAGTTGGAGGAGTTGCACCTGGGTCTGAATAGGGCTGTGCCTGCCTTCCACAATGCTGGCTCCACCTCCTGTGGTGCGTCTGATGTCCTTGGCCCACACTGTCAAAGGAAAGAAGGAGTCCTGTAAACAAAGTGCTCCAGGACTGCACAGAACTGGTTTGGACCAGGGAAAGGCCCCTCTGCCTTCAGAGGACAAAGGATTTAGGGGTATAAATATTGGGGCCCTGACCCCAGAACTTTAGATCACTTCTGGAACAACAAGACAAACCTCTGCCAAGGAGAAGAACCAAAGGAAGCTGTAGGAGTTGGACTGCCCCCCTGCCAGTGTGCTGTGTTGCTGGGTTGGCCTACAGTGGTGTCTTCAGTGCCAAGGAGAGGAGAAGGAACTTTTAAAGAACTTTCATCATCTTGCAGAATATTACTCCAAGGGCTCTATTTGAGCTTGCCTCCTGACTGAAGTCTCAGGGATACTAGACTTCACCCCTTCTGTTTGCCTGCATCTGGAACTTGCTGTTCTAGTTGCTACAGAGGGAATTTTGCAACACCGACGCCGGCGAACGACACCGTCATCTGCACCGAAGCTGTGAGCGCTGCTCCGACTTGCAACGTAGACCCGACGCTGGCCACCGTGCCACATCGACGCCAGCGAACAACATCATAAGCCTGCCATAGCCGTGAGCGCTGCTCCGACTTGTGACGCCGGCCCGACGCCTGCTGCTGTGCCGCATCGACTCCGAAGCTGACATCATCGCGGAGCCGATCGTCGACGTGGGTGGTCAAGAATCCATCGAGATCGTGACGTTTTACGGAACTGTGGTTTTGGCGCCATCGTGACGTCACTTCCTCTCCGGTCAGGAACCGACGCCTCCCCTGCCTGCGCAAGCATTCAGGTCCCGACGCATCATCTCCCCGAAGCAAGGAACCGACGCCGCAGCGCCAACAATGCTGCACCTCCCCGACGCCGTGAGCTGTCTTTGTTTTCGCTTTTCCAAGGTACTGTTCTTTGTGGGTCTGTTTTGACTCCGGGCCCGACGCCGCGCAACTCGCGGTCGGCTCCGTACTTTGGGATTTCTTTGACCTCGACGTCGTGATAACTCCAGTTGGGGTTATCTGTTGCTAAAGACTGCTTTTAAGTGAAGAACCTATTTTTAAACTATTTCTACCATCTTGAAGTATTATTTTTTACAGTATTGTGGATTTTTGTCGTTTGTGGTCTTGTGATAAGTCTATATAAAACATACTTATTTTTATAAAAACCTGTGTGGTGTCCATCTGTAGTGTTTTCACTGTATTACTGTATGTGTTCACAAATGCTTAACACACTGCCTCTGAGATAAGCCTGTCTGCTCGTGCCAAGCTACCAAGGGGGTGAGCAGGGGTTATTTTAGTAGTGTATCCCCCTTACCCTGACTAGAAGCAAGGGTCCCTATTTGGTCAAAGGTGTATACCATTGCCAACTAGAGACCCCCAGTTCTAACATTGGTGAGGATTCTGGACTTGCATTTGTGACTCATATACAGTGATTGGTGTACACTACTAGTGAGTGCAGACCAAACGTAACCACATACCTTTTTGGTAGAATTTTTTTCTCCTTGGACTGTTATTTTTCTGAGAACTGCCAATTCTTATTGCCATGAGACCACCAGCATCTATTGCCTCTATGGTGCCAAACAGCTGAAAGCCTTCTGTAGACAATTTAAAGTTGCTATTCCAGGCCTCACAAAGAAGGATGAGTTCCACAAGGTGCTGAGTGCCTGGGTGGAAGCAAGAAATGCATCTGAAAATGTGGAGCACCCTGTGGAGGAGGCAGAAGAGCAGCTACATGGGCCAGTGGGTCCAGGGGGGAGAAGGTACCTACCCCTCCAGGCAGCAGTGTTTCTTCCAAAGACCTGTCCCCAGGAGAGCTGGAGGATAGGGAGAGAAATAGAAGGCATAAAATGGAGCTGGCCAGGCTCAAGATGGAGGGTGAAAATAACAAGTTAGCCTTGGAGAGGGAGAGAATGACATTAGAGCATGAGAGAATGCTGAGGGAGTTGGAGATCAAAGCTAAAAGCTTAGAAATTAATCCCTCTGGTGGCAGCACACCGTCATTGCCTGCAGAAGGCAGGGTATATATCCCCAAGGATGTCATCAAAGATTTACATAAGCATGAAGATATTGGGCAGTGGTTTGCAGCCTATGAGATAGCAATGTTGGCCCACCGGGTCCCTGAGAAGGATTGGGGAGCGGGGTTGTGGGGCCGCTTTGTGAGTGAGGGGAGGGATACACTGTTAGACCTATCCCGTGAGAATAGGATGACTTATGCCCATATAAAAGAAGACCTGATAACAAGGTATGGTGTGACCCCAGAACTCTATAGACAGAGGTTCAGGAGTTGCAAGAAGCTGGAGGCAACCACTTGGGTAGAATATGTATCTTTCTTTTGCAGAGCTATGGATGGTTGGGTGAAGGGTAGCAAAGTGGATACTTTTGAAGCGCTCTATGATTTGTTTGCATGGGAGCACTTGTCTGCTAATTGTTTTCCAGAGCTATGCCAGCACCTTATTGATAGCAAGTTTCTAACCCTAGGAAGCTTGCTGAGGAGGCGGACCGCTGGGTGAGCACCCGGGTCCACAAGGGTCACGTGGGAGACTCCGCCAAAGGTGGGCAGGGTGCCCAGCAGAAGAGTGGGGGGGACAAGGGTAAACAGAGGGAGTTCCAGAAAGGGCTCCAAAGTAATTCCCAAGGGAACCAAGGGAAGGGTTCCCAGCCTCCCCCTGAGAAGAAGCAAGAGGCCCCGACAGGTAAACCTGTTCAGAGGGGCCCCTACAAGTGCTTTACGTGTGGTCAAGTGGGCCACCGTTGCTATGATGCACAATGTCCCATGAAGGATTCCAAAGCACCACCATGTGCACCACCCCGTCAGATGGAGAGTGTAGCCCTGGGGGGGGAGGATATGGGTGCCCAAGGTGGGTGGGGTCCCACAGAGATGTCCCTTGTCTCTTTAGGAGACTTTGAGATGTTCCCTGAGACCCAGCTGCCTGATAACACTAAGAAGCACAGGCAGTGGGTGACCATCAATGGCCATAGGGTGGAAGCTCTCAGAGACACTGGGGCTAGTGTGACAGCTGTCAATGGCCGGCTGGTGTCCAGAGAGCAGGTTATCCCCCATGCATTCTTCCCTGTAGTTGCCGCAGACAACTCACAGAGCCAGTGTGAGGTGGCTCAAGTTCCCTTTCAGTGGGGGGGGTCTCAGGTACTCTTCAAGTAGCTGTGAGGCCAGCCATGCCTGTTGATTGTCTGTTGGGCAACGATTTGGAGAGCTCCCCTTGGGCTAAGGTGGAGAGAAGGTCTCATTTGGAGATGTTGGGTCTGCCTGAGTGGGCGTGTGTGACCACTCGGTCTATGGCAGCCAGTAAGGGTGTTAAAGCGGTTATGGAGCCTGAAAATATGGCTCAGACCCCTGCCTTAAAGAGAAGAGGTGGGGGGTACAGGAAACTGCCCCCCCTAGTTCCCATGGTCCAGGAGGAGGCAGACCTTGAGGGGGATGCCCTGGAACCTACAGGGGAACAAGTGGCCGAACTGGGGGACCTGCCTGAGCTGACCCATTGGCAGCAGGAAGGAGGCCCCTCCAGGGAGGAATTTTGTGAGGAGCAGAGGAAGTGCCCTTCTCTTGAGGGTGTGCGGCAACAGGCCACAGCCCAGGCAGCAGATTATCAGTCTGGATCACATTGGATCTACTGGGAGAACGACCTCCTGTATAGCAAGCCTAAGGTTGCTGAGCCTGGGTCAGCCTGTGTGCTGGTGGTACCCCAGCGCTTCAGAGCCTTCCTACTGGGTTTGGCTCATGATGTACCTTTAGCTGGACATCTGGGGCAGAACAATACCTTTGAAAGGCTTGTCTCCCACTTTCATTGGCCCCAGATGCGGAAGAGTTCAGACACTCATTGTAGGACTTGTCAAACTTGCCAGCCAAGTGGGAAAAGTGGAAGGAAGCACAAGGCTCCTCTCCAACCTTTCCCTGTAGTCAGTACCCCCTTTGAACGGGTGGGCATTGACATGGTGGGGCCACTGGACCCCAAGACAGCCATGGGCAACAGGTTTATCCTGGTCTTGGTGGACCATGCTACCCGGTACCCGGACGCCATCCCGCTTAGGACAGTGACGGCCCCCGTGGTGGGACGTGCACTGATGGGGATTTTCTCCCATGTGGGGTTCCCCAGAGAGGTGGTGTCAGACTGTGGTACAAACTTCATATCCAACTATACGAAGTCCCTGTGGCAGGAGTGAGGTGTTACTTATAAGTTCACCACTCCTTACCACCCCCAAGGTAATGGGCTGGTTGAGAGATTCAACCGGACCCTTAAAGACATGATAATGGGTCTTGAGGAACCTATGAGGCGTAAGTGGGACGTCCTCTTGCCATGTCTTTTTTTTGCTTACCGTGAGGTGCCACAGAAGTCCTTAGGGTTCAGTCCCTTTGAACTGCTCTATGGTCACCATAAGAGGACCTTTGAGTCTGGTCAAGGAAGGCTGGGAGCAATCTCCCAGGAAACCTCCCCAGGATGTATACAGTTACATGCTGGCCTTCAGGAACCAGACCAGGCGATTCAGGCAACTCGCTGAGGCGAATCTGGAAGCCAGCCAGGAAGAGTTGAAGCGGTGGTATGATCAGAATGCCACTCTGATTGAGCTTCAACCTGGGCAGAAAGTTTGGGTCATGGCCCCTGTAGAGCCTTGTGCGCTCCAGGACAGGTGGACCGGACCATTTGAGGTGGTGGAGCGCAAGAGTGATGTCACCTACCTGATGAACTTGCGATCTCCAAGGAACCCTTTGCGGGTCCTGCATGTTAACCACCTGAAGCCCCACTTAGAAAGGTCCGAAGTGGGCATGCTCCTAGCGACAGATGTTGGAATGGAGGAGGAGACTGAGCCTCTTCCTGACCTCCTGTCTGCAACAGAGCAAGATGGGTCAGTGGATGGTGTCAGCCTCTCTGCCACACTGACCCCTGATCAGCGGCAAGATTGTCGCCAACTGTTGGGACAATTCTCTGATTTGTTCTCCCTGATTCCTGGTGTCACTGAGTGGTGCGTCCATGATGTGGACACTGGGGACAGTCCTCCTGTGAAGCACAAGGCTTACAGAGTGACTGACAAGGTCAGAGCTTACATCAAGGAGGAAGTCTCCAAGATGTTTGCCTTAGGGGTGATAGAGTCCTCTCACAGTCCTTGGGCCAGCCCAGTGGTCTTGGTCCCAAAGGCTGCCGCTCCTGGTGCCACACCCAAACTCTGGTTCTGTGTGGACTACCGAGGACTCAATTCAGTCACCAGGCCTGACGTGCACCCCATCCCCAGAGCTAATGAGCTCATTGATCGGTTAGGGGCTGCACGGTACCTCAGCACGTTTGATTTGACGTCTGGGTACTGGCAGATCTCCTTAACTGATGGGGCCAAAGAGAGGTCAGCATTCTCCACACCAGATGGGCACTACCAATTCCGGGTTATGCCCTTTGGGATGAAGAATGCCCCTGCCACCTTTCAGAGGTTGGTCAACAAGGTGTTGGCTGGACTGGAGGATTTCAGTGCCACCTACCTGGATGACATTGCAGTGTTCAGCGCAAGTTGGGAAGAACATCTGCGCCACCTATGGGAAGTGTTGATGGCACTGCGAAAGGCAGGCCTCATGATCAAGGCGAGTAAGTGCCAGATCGGGCAGGGTTCCGTGGTGTACTTGGGGCACCAGGTGGGGAGCGGCCAGGTGGCGCCCCTACAACCCAAGATTGATACCATCCTGGCATGGGAACCCCCTAAGACGCAGACACAGGTGAGAGCCTTTTTAGGACTCACGGGGTACTACAGGAGGTTTGTCAAGGGGTATGGCAACATAGTTGCACCCTTGACTGAGCTGACTTCCAGGAAGCAGCCCAAGAAAGTGAACTGGACTGACACCTGTCAGAAAGCTTTTGACGTCCTGAAGACTGCCATGTGTACAGCACCCGTACTTCAGGCGCCCAACTTCTCAAAGGAATTCATTGTCCAAACAGACGCTTCAGAGCATGGTGTGGGGGCTGTTCTATCACAGATTAATGAAGAGGGCCTAGACCAACCTGTAGCCTTCATCAGTAGGAGGTTACTTCCACGGGAACAGAGGTGGAGTGCAATTGAGCGTGAGGTTTTTTGCTGTGGTCTGGGCACTGAAGAAGTTGAGACCATACCTGTTTGGGACTCACTTCCGGGTACAGACAGACCACAGGCCCCTCAGATGGCTGATGCAGATGAGGGGTGAGAACCCAAAGTTGTTGAGGTGGTCCATTTCCCTACAGGGGATGGACTTTACGGTGGAACACCGCCCTGGTACAGAACACGCCAATGCTGATGGTCTGTCCAGATTTTCCGCCTTAGTGAAGAGATCTCCCAAGGGGTTGGGTAGTTCTCCCCACATTTCAGCTGGAGGGGACATGTGTTAGACCTGATACCATTGTCGGGAGTCTCCCTTCCACTTTTTTTCTGATTGCCTCCTCTGTGTTTGATGTTATGCTGGTTTAGATGCTTTGGGCACTGTGCCACTGCTATGCAGTGCCACAGTGCAAGTGCTCCCTATGGTAAATTGATGTATTGATTAGTGACTCCATGATTGGATCATTTGATTTACTTGTCAGACCCTAGTATAGTGCACCAGGTGTGACCAGGGCCTGCAAATCAAATGCTGCTGTTGGGCTTGCAGCACTGGTTTTGCCACCCACAGAAGCAGCTTGTAAAGTGTGTCTCAGGCCTGCCATTGCAGAGCCTGTGTGCAGTCTGTGACTGCCATGTCGACTTGGCAAGTGCACCCACTTGCCAGTCCCTAAACCTTCCCTTACCTTCATATCAGACACCCCTAAGGTAGGCCCAAGGGCAGGGTGCATTGTAAGTATAAGGTAGGACATGCCCTGGTGTGTGTGGCATGTCCTAATAGTGAATTACAGCCCTTTTCGTTTTTCACTATTGCAAGGCTACCAGTCCCCATAGGCCAGAATGGGCAGTTTGATTATAACATCTTATAATCCTAACTGACCCAGGGAACATGGTAGAAAAATGAATTTAGTATGCCTGAACTCAGAATGATAAAATACATCTTTTAGTAAAGTTGGTTTTAACATTCTCTGTTTGAAAATACCACTTTTAGAAAGTGGGTATTTTCTAGCCTAACTGTCCAAGCCTGCCTCTGCTAGGTTGTGTATTGTGTGTCTGGCTTTGTGAGTGACAGGGGCTGGGGGATTCCAGGAGAAAGGGTGAGTCAGCACAGGGCTGAATAGACCTTTTTGCATGTAGAGTAGTGGGAGGAGTTGCACCTGGGTCTGAATAGGACTGTGCCTGCCTTCCACAATGCTGGCTCCACCTCCTGTGGTGCGTCTGATGTCCCTGGCCCACACTGTCAAAGGAAAGAAGGAGTCCTGTAAACAAAGTGCTCCGCGACTGCACATAACTGGTTTGGACCAGGGAAAGGCCCCTCTGCCTTCAGAGGACAAAGGATTTAGGGGTATAAATATTGGGTTCGAAGCACAAAAAGGATGAGGAGGGGGTCCAAGGGAAAGGTTTTAAGACCTGCGAGAAAGGTGATCCCCCATATATAGTAATCAAAACACAGTACCTCTCGGGTCTACAATACAATGTGATAAAAAATGTGTCTCTCAATAATGCCCCTCTGGGGAGCAATCCCTTTCAGGACGAATGCCCTCACCCACCATAGGTGGCATGCTTCATCATATGGGCTTCTCCTCCCAGTGGGAAAACCTCGTCCCACTGAGGGTTACAACTCCCTCATTGTGAGGTAGGAGCTCTGGGATGTTTTCTTAAATAACCTTCGATGTCTAAGGATGCTAAAATCCCATATGTGAATGCTAGGCGTTGTGAGGGTGCAGCGCTAAATGTGATTAAGAAGATAAATGTGAATCTAAAACTACCTAGTAAGGGCAAAAAAACTTTTTATTAGCTTGTCCAAACTGGCAGGATTAAAAAGCAGTGCAAAGCAGTATAAATTAAACTGCTAAGATGGTAAAGTCGGTCGACATGTTTCAGCCTAAGTGATCTTTCAAAGTATCCAGGCTTTCATCAGGACCATTAGAAGTAAGAAATGCTGCTGCAAAAGTGAAGAAAATATACAAAAACCAAATAAATAAGTGAATACCAAACCAGTAATCCGATCTTTAACTCGATACTACTGGAACTTATCTATAACCAAGTCAGTTGATTATAGTCTGTTGGGCAATGATTTGGAGAGCTCCCCTTGGGCTAAGGTGGAGAGAAGGTCTCATTTGGAGAAGTTGAGTCTGCCTGAGTGGGCGTGTGTGACCACTCGGTCTATGGCAGCCAGTAAGGGTGTTAAATTTTTTCTGGAGCCTGAAAATATGGCCCAGACCCCTGCCTTAAAGAGAAGAGGTGGGGGGCATGGGAAACTGGCCCCCCTAGTTCCCACGGTCCAGGAGGAGGCAGACCTTGAGGGGGATGCCCTGGAACCTACAGGGGAACAAGTGGCCGAACTGGGGGACCTGCCTGAGCTGACCCATTGGCAGCAGGAAGGAGGCCCCTCCAGGGAAGAATTTTGTGAGGAGCAGAGGAAGTGCCCTTCTCTTGAGGGTGTGCGGCAACAGGCCACAGCCCAGGCAGCAGGTGATCAGTCTGGATCACATTGGATCTACTGGGAGAACGACCTCCTGTATAGCAAGCCTAAGGTTGCTGAGCCTGGGTCAGCCTGTGTGCTGGTGGTACCACAGCGCTTCAGAGCCTTCCTACTGGGTTTGGCTCATGATGTACCTTTAGCAGGACATCTGGGGCAGAACAAGACCTTTGAAAGGCTTGTCTCCCACTTTTATTGGCCCCAGATGCGGAAGAGTTCAGACACTCATTGTAGGACTTGTCAAACTTGCCAGGCAAGTGGGAAAAGTGGAAGGAAGCACAAGGCTCCTCTCCAACCTTTCCCTGTAGTCAGTACCCTCTTTGAACGGGTGGGCATTGACATTGTGGGGCCACTGGACCCCAAGACAGCCATGGGCAACAGGTTTATCCTGGTCTTGGTGGACCATGCTACCCGGTACCCGGAAGCCATCCCGCTTAGGACAGTGACGGCCCCCGTGGTGGGACGTGCACTGATGGGGATTTTCTCCTGTGTGGGGTTCCCCAGAGAGGTGGTGTCAGACTGTGGTACAAACTTCATATCCAACTATACGAAGCCCCTGTGGCAGGAGTGCGGTGTTACTTATAAGTTCACCACTCCTTACCACCCCCAAGGTAATGGGCTGGTTGAGAGATTCAACCGGACCCTTAAAGGCATGATAATGGGTCTTGAGGAACCTATGAGGCGTAAGTGGGACGTCCTCTTGCCATGTCTTCTTTTTGCTTACCGTGAGGTGCCACAGAAGTCCTTAGGGTTCAGTCCCTTTGAACTGCTCTATAGTCACCCGGTAAGAGGTCCTTTGAGTCTGGTCAAGGAAGGCTGGGAGCAATCTCCCAGGAAACCTCCCCAGGATGTATACAGTTACATGTTGGCCTTCAGGAACCAGACCAGGCGATTCAGGCAACTCGCTGAGGCGAATATGGAAGCCAGCCAGGAAGAGATGAAGCGGTGGTACGATCAGAATGCCACTCCAATTGAGCTTCATCCTGGACAGAAAGTTTGGGTCATGGCCCCTGTAGAGCCTTGTGTGCTCCAGGAGAGGTGGACCGGACCATTTGAGGTGGTGGAGCGCAAGAGTGATGTCACCTACCTGGTGAACTTGCGGTCTCCAAGGAACCCTTTGCGGGTCCTGCATGTTAACCGCCTGAAGCACCACTTAGAAAGGTCCGAAGTGGGCATGCTCCTAGCGATAGATGATGGAATGGAGGAGGAAACTGAGCCTCTTCCTGACCTCCTGTCTGCAACAGAGCAAGATGGGTCAGTGGATGGTGTCAGCCTCTCTGCCACACTGACCCCTGATCAGCGGCAAGATTGTCGCCAACTGTTGGGACAATTCTCTGATTTGTTCTCCCTGATTCCTGGTGTCACTGAGTGGTACGTCCATGATGTGGACACTGGGGACAGTCCTCCTGTGAAGCACAAGGCTTACAGAGTGACTGACAAGGTCAGAGCTTACATCAAGGAGGAAGTCTCCAAGATGTTTGCCTTAGGGGTGATTGAGTCCTCTCACAGCCCTGGGCCAGCCCAGTGGTCTTGGTCCCAAAGGCTGCCGCGCCTGGTGCCACACCCGAACTCCGGTTCTGTGTGGACTACCAAGAACTCAATTCAGTAACCAGGACTGACACGCACCCCATCTCCAGTGCTGATGATCTCATTGATCGGTTAGGGGCTGCACGGTACCTCAGCACATTTGATTTGACGTTTGGGTACTGGCAGATCGCCTTAACTGATGGGGCCAAAGAGAGGTCCCCATTCTCCACACTAGATGGGCACTACCAATTCTGGGTTATGCCCTTTGGGATGAAGAATGCCCCTGCCACCTTTCAGAGGTTGGTCAATCAGGTGTTGGCTGGACTGGAGGATTTCAGTGCCGCCTACCTGGATGACATTGCAGTGTTCAGCGCCAGTTGGGTAGAACATCTGCGCCACCTCTGGGAAGTGTTGATGGCTCTGCGAAAGACAGGCCTCATGATCAAGGCGAGTAAGTGCCAGATCAGGCAGGGTTCCGTGGTGTACTTGGAGCACCAGGTGGGGAGCAGCCAGGTGGCGCCCCTACAACCCAAGATTGATACCATCCTGGCATGGGAACCCCCTAAGACGCAGACACAGGTGAGAACCTTTTTAGGACACACGGGGTACTACAGGAGGTTTGTCAAGGGGTATGGCAACATAGTTGCACCCTTGACTGAGCTGACTTCCAGGAAGCAGCCCAAGAAAGTGAACTGGACTGACACCTGTCAGAAAGCTTTTGACGCCCTGAAGACTGCCATGTGTACATCACCCGTACTTCAGGCGCCCAACTTCTCAAAGGAATTCATTGTCTAAACAGATGCTTCAGAGCATGGTGTGGGGGCTGTTCTATCACAGATTAATGAAGAGGGCCTAGACCAACATGTTTGGGACTCACTTCCGGGTTCAGACAGACCACAGGCCCCTCAGATGGCTGATGCAGATGAGGGGTGAGAACCCAAAGTTGTTGAGGTGGTCCATTTCCTTACAGGGGATGGACTTTACGGTGGAACACCGCCCTGGTACAGAACACACCAATGCTGGTGGTCTGTCCAGATTTTTCTGCCTTAATGAAGAGAACTCCCAAGGGGTTGGGTAGTTCTCCCCACATTTCAGCTGGAGGGGACACGTGTTAGACCTGGTATCATTGGCGTGAGTCTCCCTTCCACTTTTTTTCTGATTGCCTCCTCTGTTTTTGATGTTTTGCAGGTTTAGATGCTTTGGGCACTGTGCCACGGCTATTCAGTACCACAGTGCAAGTGCTCCCTATGGTAAATTGATGTATTGATTAGTGACTCCATGATTGGATCATTTGATTTACTTGTCAGACCCTAGTATAGTGCACCAGGTGTGCCCAGGGCCTGTAAATCAAATGCTGCTGGTGGGCTTGCAGCACTGGTTGTGCCACCCACAGAAGCAGCTTGTAAAGTGTGTCTCAGGCCTGCCATTGCAGAGCCTGTGTGCAGTCTGTGACTGCCATGTCGACTTGGCAAGTGCACCCACTTGCCAGTCCCTAAACCTTCCCTTATCTTCATATCAGACACCCCTAAGGTAGGCCCAAGGGCAGGGTGCATTGTAAGTATAAGGTAGGACATGCCCTGGTGTGTGTGGCATGTCCTAATAGTGAATTACAGCCCTTTTCGTTGTTCACTATTGCAAGGCTACCAGTCCCCATAGGCCAGAATGGGCAGTTTGATTATAACATCTTATAATCCTAACTGACCCAGGGAACATGGTAGAAAAATGAATTTAGTATGCCTGAACTCAGAATGATAAAATACATCTTTTAGTAAAGTTGGTTTTAACATTCTCTGTTAGAAAATACCACTTTTAGAAAGTGGGTATTTTCTTGCCTAACTGTCCAAGCCTGCCTCTGCTAGGTTGTGTATTGTGTGTCTGGCTTTGTGAGTGACAGGGGCTGGGGGATTCCAGGAGACAGGGTGAGTCAGCACAGGGCTGAATAGACCTTTCTACATGTAGAGTAGTGGGAGGAGTTGCACCTGGGTCTGAATAGGGCTGTGCCTGCCTTCCACAATGCTGGCTCCACCTCCTGTGGTGCGTCTGATGTCCCTGGCCCACACTGTCAAAGGAAAGAAGGAGTCCTGTAAAAAAAAAGTGCTCCAGGACTGCACAGAACTGGTTTGGACCAGGGAAAGGCCCCTCTGCCTTCAGAGGACAAAGGATTTAGGGGTATAAATATTGGGACCCTGACCCCAGAACTTTAGATCACTTCTGGAACAACAAGACGGACCTCTGCCAAGGAGAAGAACCAAAGGAAGCTGTAGGAGTTGGACTGCCCCCCTGCCAGTGTGCTGTGTTGCTGGGTTGGCCTACAGTGGTGTCTTCAGTGCCAAGGAGAGGAGAAGGAACTTTTAAAGAACTTTCATCATCTTGCAGAATATTACTCCAAGGGCTTGATTTGAGCTTGCCTCCTGACTGAATTCTCAGGGATACCAGACTTCACCCCTTCTGTTTGCCTGCATCTGGAACTTGCTGTTCTAATTGCTACAGAGGGAATTTTGCAACACCGACGCCGGCGAACGATGCCGTCATCTGCACCGAAGCCGTGAGCGCTGCTCCGACTTGCAACATAGTCCCGACGCCGGCCGCCGTGCCACATCGACGCCAGCGAACGACAACGTAACCCTGCCATAGCCGTGAGCGCTGCTCTGACTTGCGACGCCGGCACGACGCCTGCTGCTGTGCCGCATCGACTCCGAAGCCGACATCATCGCGGAACCAATCGTCGACGTGGGTGGTCAAGAATCCATCAACATCGTGATATCGTACGGAACCGTGGTTTCGGCACCATCGTGACGTCACCTCCTCTCGGGTCAGGAACTGACGCCTCCCCTGCCTGCGCAAGCATCCAGGTCCCGACGCATCATCTCCCCCGAAGCAAAGAACCAACGCCGCAGCGCCAATGACGCTGCACCTCCCCGACGCCGTGAGCTGTCTTTGTTTTCGCTTTTCCAAGGTACTGTTCTTTGTGGGTCTGTTTTGACTCCGGGCCCGATGCCGCGCACCTCGCGGTCGGCGCCGTACTTTGGGAATTTTTTGACCTCGACGTCTTGATAACTCCAGTTGGGGTTATCTGTTGCTAAAGACTGCTTTTAAGTGAAGAACATTTTTTTAAACTATTTCTACCATCTTGAAGTATTATTTTTTACAGCATTGTGGATTTTTGTCGTTTGTGGTCTTGTGATAAGTCTATATAAAGCATACTTATTTTTATAAAACCTGTGTGGTGTCCATCTGTAGTGTTTTCACTGTATTACTGTATGTGTTCACAAATGCTTAACACACTGCCTCTGAGATAAGCTACCAAGGGGGTGAGCAGGGGTTATTTTAGTAGTGTATCCCCCTTACCCTGACTAGAAGCAAGGGTCCCTATTTGGTCAAAGGTGTATAACATTGCCAACTAGAGACCCCCAGTTCTAACAATTACCATGATGATTATGACATGGAGGAAGTGACAGGAATGTCTTACAGTTCGGACAGCCAGGGACAGAGTGAGGGACCAGTTCTGATACCTGTAGACCAGCGTGGTCCTTATGTAACAGCAGAACTGCAAGTTTCAACTAAGGAATTTTTGGTGGACACAGGCGTGACAAAAAGTTCTGTTTCTCGAAATATGGTCCCTGGGGCGGCTTTGTCTGGCGATAATAATGTGTTGGTTGGTTTTTCTGGTGTGCCGGTTGTAAGCCTCATTTCAAAACCTCTTGCGTTGACTATTAGTCCTTTCACTGTGGATGCCATTCTTGTTGATATCTAATTCTGGTGAAAATTTGATGGGTTTGGATTTGTTGAAGAAATTGCATGCTTCCATTTATTGCTCCCCGGCAGGATGTCTTTATGATAATGGGCCCAGATGTAGTACGTGCTAAACAGTGTTTGTCCAAAGATGCGCCTCTTGCTGTTGAATTTGCAGATGTTCAATCCACTTTGTGGGTGACAGGTGATACCGATGTGGGGCTGCTGCAGATACTACCAGTTTTGATACAGGTTAAGGATGGTGCTATTTTGCCTCGTATCCCTCAGTATAAAATACCACAGGCAGGAGAACGAGCCTTATTGCAAATTATTCAGGATTTGATCAAGAAGGGAGTGGCTGAGGAGACGACAGCCAATATTTGTAATAGTCCTATTCTCCCCATTCTTAAACGGACTCCTTCGGGTTCTTCTGATGATCAAGGAGATGTCTATCATTTTGTGATTGATTTGCGCGAGGTTAATAAAATAGTGTTTCCCCAGTTTCCAGTGGTCCATGACATTACTACTCTTTTGACAACGATTCCTTTTACTGCTAAAGTTTTCTCTATCATTGACTTGAAAAATGCTTTCTTTAGTATTCCTATTCATCCGGATAGCAGGTACTTGTTCGGGTTTACACTAGCTGGCAGGAGCTTTAGGTTCAGTCGAGCTCCTCAAGGCTATACTGAAAGTCCAAGTATTTATAGTCAAGCTTTAAAGAGCCAGTTGGATTCCCTTTCGCTTCCCTCAGGTAATGTATTGGTGCAGTATGTTGATGACTTGCTCATCGCTTCTGAAACAGAACCAGGTTGCAAAGACAGTACAGCTACATTTTTGTTGCATTTGGCCCGACACGGACATAAGGTGTCTCTTTCTAAATGTCAATATTGTCGACAGGAGGGGCGTGGCTACGCGGCGTAGCAAGATGGCCGCTAGCTAGGGTCGCTCCGTTACACCCTCCCTGAACGCGCCAATCCGACACACAAATCCGTTCCTCCGAGGTGAGAATCGGCAACCGGAGGTGCCGCTGGGTGCAGCAACCCCAAACTCGAGTTTGGCGAGTCCCGGGTGCCGAAATTAGTGCCACAACTGGCTGAGGCCTTCTCCGGTGAGGAAGTAGGGGCCTAGAGTGGTGACCGAGCCTGGAGGTGCGCGAGTCGCAGGCGGCAAGATTCGGTCGCGGACCCCGGCGCCCAAGTCGGCGATCTTGTAAACAACGCTGTGTGGCCTAGATCACAACCACTGGAAATAGAGGCTGTATCTGACGATGCCCTGCAGTTGACGGACCCCGGAGGAGCAGCAACGGCGCCATTACAAGTAGGGGGCGGTGACAACGCAGAGGTACAGACCACCACGGTGAAGAGGCCACGCATTACAACAGGGCCCCGGGAGGCTGTAATCCCCTCGCACCGCACTAGGCCCAGAGGGGGGCCCAACACTGAGCGGTGCGGGGTGGGAGGGGCACGCCCCAAGAAGACCAGATCTGACATGGTTGATCCTGGTGCACAAGAGGTGGGCAGCTGAGGAGCCCGTGCCTCAAGCATCGACCCGAAAAGCAGGCCCGCTAAATGACCGGTGGCCCATGGTAACTTCTCCCCCCCACACCCACTGGACACACTGAGGGGTTTTTCCCCCCCTCCCACCCGCCCCCTACCCTCCAGACTTGCTGGGTGTGCAAGCTCCCACTGGGCCGGATGTCCTTGCGCGCAGCGGTGCGCCCTATGGGAGCGGCCACCGATAAGAAGCCTACAATCCTGGATCACCCTGAGGGCGCTGCTGCCTCTCTCTGAGGGCCCAGATATGCTCTAGAGGGACCATATTCCATGGCCGGGGCCCGCGGATGAGAGGTGAGGTGCCAAGATTTTGCCATCACAGAAGGGGGTTTTGAGACTTGGAGCAGAACTGACGCAGCTTTAATCATACGTACCGCCGCGCCCCTCCCCTGCAGCCAGTGGAGGGCCGGTGCCAACGGCAATCCGATGACTTCACCCCCCCCTCATCCAAGTGGAGAGCTACCTTCGCCAAGAACCGCTGTTGCCAACTGTGAGGCCTCGGTCCTGCGACTAAACTGGTCTCGCCATGTCGACTACGAGAGGCCCTAAGACCGTCCAAAACAACAAGCTGGACTGCTACACCTGCCCAAAGGTGGACCTAGCCGACCAGAGGCAGCTTAAAGACAGACCTCCGGGGGAGCGGAAAGTGGGGCCCCAGACCTGACATTAAAGGACGTCATGGAGGCCATTACCGGGGTGCGAGCATCCATGGAACAGCGGATGGACACCCTTTCCTCTGAGGTGATGCTCATCAGGGCTGACCTTGCCACTAACAGAGAAAAGGTCAAACAACTGGAAATCCCCACGGAGAGCCTGGTGGGAGACACCGCACAGCTACAAAATGAAATCCAGGAACTGCAAACATTCTGGAAATTCGCAGAAAGCAAGATTGACGACTATGAAGTGCGCACGAGGAGCAACAATGTGAGTATTTTAGGGGTACCAGAAAAATCGGAGGGGCCGGCTACGGATCTCTTTGTGGAAAATCTAATCACTGCCCACCTACAACCAAAAGGCCTATCAAACCTCTTTGTGATCGAAAGGGCCCACAGGGTGCCGGGAGGCCGCACAAAGCCTGGGGCCCCTCCTCGTCCGATACTGGTCAGACTTTTGAACTACAGGGACAGAGACACTATCCTACAAGCCGCCAGAGAAGCACCACCACTCAGATATGAGAATTCGGAAATCACCTTTCATCCGGACTTTGCGCAAGCGGTACAACGACAGCAGCGTTCATCTCTCGCAGTCAAAAAGAGACTTCGAGAAAAAGGCCTGAAATACGTGATGTTGTTTCCTGCCCGGCTCCGAGTGGAAGCCGAGGGGAGAACCAGATTTTTCGACTTCCCAGAAGCTGCAGCTGAGTGGCTCGACGGCTGGAGAGAGGCAGCGGAACATAACTCCGGCGGCCACTGAATCGGCCCGAACCGAACAATTGCAGCTGGAGTCAAAAGTGATGACTGAAACGACGCTCACTCACTATTGAACATTGCCTGCCAGACGCAGGAACAGGTAGAACGCCGTTGAGGCGGTTGTGCACTTGAGGGCTCTGGACTAATAAATGTACTGTTATTGTAGCCTGACTCTGCCCGGGGAACTCAATGAATAACATTATTGGGAGGGGGGGTTACGGGACACCTTATTCTCCCCCAATTTCTTCTTTTAGTTTCATTGTTGGGCAACAGGCACTCTGCATTAAGTGAGCGATGGGCAGTTCCGAGCCCAGAGTGCAGGGAAGCAGGGAGGGGGTTGTTGGGTGGGGCTGTTGATTTGTTGTTTGTTTGTGTTGAATCGACAAGGTGCCATAAATTTACTTGACTGGGAACACGTAGGTCCTGATGAGTACGCAATGGGAGAAGAGTATTAAATTAATGAGCTGGAATGTCAATGGTCTGGGGGATAAAATCAAACGAAGTGTAGTATTGCAACATATAAAGCGACACGCCCAAGACGTGGTAATGCTTCAAGAAACACACCTGGTGGGTAACACTTGTAAGGCCCTAAATAGGTGGGGATACCGACTGACTGCACATTCGGGCTTCACCACGGGCTCGAGGGGTACGGGAATAATGCTTAAAAACTCCTTCCCCATGGTAGTTACTTCAACGTGGGCTGACACATGGGGTAGATACATAGGAATCACGGAGCAATGGGAAGGGAAAACGCTGACCTTGATGTCGGTGTATGTACCTACGGGCCTCCAGGGGCTTGCATTCAGAGACTTGGGGTCCATACTGCTATCGATCCCGGACGGCCTTCTGATTGTGGGGGGAGATCTTAACTCTGTGGTCTCAGGCACTTTGGATCGTCACTTGCCAGGGAATTGGGTTCCTCGAACCAGTGGTTGCCAGACTTCTTAGAAACCCTAGGACTGATTGATGTCTGGCGGTCTTTCAATCCTGATAACATCCAACACACCTATCATTCAGGAGCGCATCAAAGCCTGTCACGCATTGATTACCTATTGATACCGGCGTCCCAAACTGAGCATGTTCAGGAAGTAAGACATATGGCAAGGGGCATCTCGGATCACTCCCCTATATGGGCCCAGTTTGTTATTGGTCAACAGAGGGTGGGTAGAGTCGCCCCCATTAACCCCTGGCACCTCCGTAACCTAGAGATTCGAACAACACTACACGAGGCAATGGAACTTTATTTCCGGGAAAATGAGGGGTCGGTGCACTCCCACCAGACAATGTGGGAAGCATTTAAACTGTAATTAGAGGGCAGGCACTCTCCCAGATAGCCGGGGTGGGGAAGGAAAAGTTAAAAGATGTGGCCGCAGCAGAGGATGAAATCCTCCAGCTGGAGGGAGACCTTGACAGGGAGATAACGCCGGAAAAGCTTCATGTCCTGCAACTCAAGAGAGACAGCTATAAGGCAATAGTGACTGACAGGGCCAAAGTCATGGGACGGGAGATGCAGGGAAGAATATATGATTTGGGAGACAAGGCGGGGAAACTCATTGCATGGCTGGACAAGAAAGAACTTGCAAGTAGACTGGTGCCTGAATTAGTTGACAAGACAGGCCAAAAATTCACCAATGCACAGGCAATAGCGAACACGTTTGCGGCACACTACAGCAACATATACCGCTCACAGACAACATACACGACAAACCCAACAATTGCTCAGGGACATTGCCCTCCCGACCCTCTCGACTGATGACTTAGCACTGCTGGAAAAGTGACCTCACTAACGACGAGATAGCCCAGGCAATTAGAAGTCTCAGATCAGGGAAAGCTCTGGGCCTGAATGGCCTACCAATCGAGCTCTATAAACTTCGACCAGATAGACTTGCACCATACATGCATGAGATGTACGAGGAGAGTAAGGACCATGGAGTACTACCGGGGGACCAACGGATTGCGACGCTAGTGACGATATATAAGGAGGGCAAGCCAAAGACAGATTGTGCCTCATACAGGCCAATCTCGTTGCTTAATGCGGAACCCAAGATTCTAGCCAAACTCCTTGCCAACCGTTTGGTCAAAGTGATCAGTGGATTGGTTCACCCGGACCAATCGGGCTTCATGCCTCAGCGAAACACCGCACTGAATTTGCGTAGAGTACACGGGGTGATGGGGAGAGCAGCCACTATTCAAGAAATGGCAATAATTGTATCTCTTGACGCCAAAATGGCATTCGATACTATCGAATGGTCATACCTTTTTGCAGTCCTCGAAAAAATGGGTTTTGGACCACGCTTCACCCAATGGATTAAGCTCCTCTACATGGAGCCCCTCTCTCAAGTGGTCGTTAATAACAAAAAGTCAGAAGTATTTGAACTCGGAAGGGGAACTCGCCAGGGATACCCACTCTCCCCCCTCCTCTTCACACTAGCATTGGAGCCATTGGCATCATGGATCCGTAAAGATCCAGTGATACGGGGACTGCGGTGGGCAGAAAACTGGGAAGACCGCATTTCATTAGATGCGGATGACATCCTCCTCTTCCTGGCTTCACCTAAGGCGTCACTTATAAGGGTATTAGATATATTCACAGTCTTTGGTAGATACTCTGGCTACTTGATCAATTGGGGTAAATCTATTATATACATCCTCAAAGGACCCCCCCTGACCTCCTGAAAGGGTGCCCGGTTCAGAACACGGCGATAGGCTTTAAATACTTGGGCATTTTTATCACGACAGATCCTACACGCCGCTTTGAGCATAACTTCCTGTCACCCCTGCAAAGGCTGAAGCGAGACACGGTAAACTGGAGGGCACTCCCGCTCTCATTGCTAGGCAGTGCATCACTTTTCAAAATGATGTCCCTGCCCCACTTTTTATACGTGTTACAAAACTCCCCTGATCTAGTTCCTGCCAGCTACTTTAGAGAAATCGAAAACCTGCAAAAGAACCTACTGTGGAATGGGAAACCTCGTATAGCGCTCGCCAAACTCAATCTCGGCTGGTATGATGGCGGTATTGGCCTCCCCGACCTCAAAAAGTATTATTGGGCAGCACCCCTGGCCGCCATTAACCATGGCATTTATCGCCGCATAGATGACCCAGGCTATGCCATGGATCGATGGTTGCTACCTGGGGGGAATTATAACAGAGTGTTGTACTCGAAATGTGGACGACCTCCTCTGACGGGCCCAACCAAACACTCTGTGCAAGTTGGCAAGCGGCCAACAGAAGCATGGGGTGGGACCACAGGTTGATGCTGGCCACTCCCCTATGGGACTCGGAACTGCTTGGGAACCTGTGGCAGTCGAAAGGTTTCAACAAATGGGACCTCATAGGGATCTCTAAGATAGGAGACCTCTGGGTGAAAGGAGACATCAAATCCTTCGCCTCTCTGCAACAAGAATATGACTTGGCCACTACAGAACACTTTAGATACATGCAGGTTCACCACGCACTGCGGACGGTGATTCCGGCAGGGACCACTCCTCTGGAGTCCTCGCCTCTCGAGGATAGGCTGTTGGATGGCTACCTCCCGTCCAAGGCCATTTCCCTGACATATAAAAAACTAATTAATCACTCCAGTGACTTACTCCGAGACATAAGGGAGAAGTGGGACAGAGATGGTATAATCATGGAGGATGAAGACTGGACGGTGGCGACGGCGTCCCCGCGGGAGGTGGCTATATCTGCAAGGCTGCGACTTGTCCAATTAAAGATACTGCACAGAGTATATATAACAGGACCCACTCTAGTGAAAATGGGAGCAGGGGGCGATGGGACTTGTAGGAGACACTGCGGTAGTATAGGAACCTTCATGCATATATTGTGGGAGTGCGAGCACATCCAACGATACTGCCATAAAATACATGAGATTATCAGTGAAGTGCTCTCACATACTATCCGCCCAGAAGCCAAGAGGTGTCTCCTGAATGTGTGGGAGCCCAAAGATTTGAACAGCAAACGCACCATGTGGGTAACACTGGGCCTTATGGTGACAAAATGAAATATTGCTCAACTGTGGGGAGCTGTGCATGCACCGACGACAGAGGCCTGGGAAAGGGACATGGATTGGTGCATGTTTAGAGAGAAAACAGTATATGTAGCTCAAGGATGCCCCCGAAAATGGTTACAAATCTGGAATGATTGGAACCTTTATCGAGGTGAGATCTGTACCCCCCGAACATACCTACACATGATGACCCACTGTCACCGTAGTTGTCATTGCAGCAAATATGTAAGTGCTCATGTGCTGATTTGAACGTCTTAGCCAAGTATTACGTAATTTGTCTACACTGTAATGTACCTTGCGATGTCAATTCTCTTTGTTTAATAAAAAGAACTATAAAAAAAAAATATTGTCGACAGGAGGTCACCTATTTAGGTCACCTACTCTCGAAGGAGGGTAGGAGATTGACTCCTGAGCGCATCAGTACCATTGTTAAAATGCCCGTTCCACAAACCCAGAAAGATGTGCGTGCCTTTATAGGTATCACTTCCTATTGTCACCAGTGGATACCTAACTACTCGCTATTAATCAAACCCTTGCTTGCACTAACCATTAAAGACGTGCATGAGCCCCTGCCTTGGATGCCTGAATGTCAGCAGTCTTTTAAGCAATAAAAAAATGCACTTTGTTCAGCTCCATTACTTGGCACCCCTGATTATAACAAGTTGTTTGTATTGTTTGTCCATGAGATGGCTGGTTGCGCGCTTTCTGTTTGAACACAAAAATTTGGAGATAAGGAACGGCTGTGTGCTTATTTCTCTGCTGTTCTTGACCCTGTCGCAAGAGCCCTCCCGAGCTGTCTAAGAGCGGTCATGGCTGTGGCCGTTACGATCAGACAATCGGCTGGACTCGTACTTGATACTGATCTCACAATCATGGTACCCCATGCTGTGGACACGCTTTTGAATAAGACTAAGACACAGCACCTCACCAGTGCATGTCTGACTGGCTATGAATTGACTTTGTTTGCCAAACACATCACGATTAAAAGATGTGCTACTCTGAATCCAGCCACGTTACTGTCCCTCCCTTCTGAGAATGATGAGATTAATAAACATGACTGTATCTTCCGGACGGAAGAAGAGACGAAGAGACGGGTAGACCTGACTGATGTTCCCTTATCTGACCTACAAGGGGAACTATATGTCGATGGCTCTTGTTTTAAATTATCAGATGGCACTACAATTGCTGTGTATGCTATCACTACGCTGCGTACAGTGGTTGAGACATCACAAGTTCCCTATCAATCGGCCCAAGCTGCGCAGCTTGTTGCCTTGTTAAGACCTTGCGAATTGAGTGAGGGACTGGTTGTTAATATCTTTACTGACAGCCTTTGGAGTCACCCATAATTTTGGGCGACTCTGGGCTGAGAGAGGGTTCCTTACTTCGCATGGCGGCAAGATTCAACATGGGCACCTTGTATTGAGGCTTTTGTCTGCTTTGACACTCCCTAAGAAAGTGTCCATAGTAAAGTGTAGCGCTCACCGGAAAGTTACTGATGATGTGGGTAGGGGAAATGCGTTTGCAGATCAGACAGCTAAGGAAACAGCCCGGACAAAAATGAAAAGAATGTTTGTAGCAGGTCCCGCTAGGTGGGTGCCTGAAGTTACCATGTTTGAAGAAACACTTGAGAATGTGAAAGAGATACAAAGTGAGGCCACAATAGAAGAATTAGAACTGTGGCAAGAAAGTACAGCACAATTGAACGATGAGGAATGTTGGATTGAGAAGCAGAGATGGATGTTGCCAGTTGCATATGTTCTCCCTGTAGTCACGATGACCCATGGCCCAGCCCATATTAGTGCTAAGGGTATTTGCAAGTTGTTAGACCCTGTATGGCAGAACGATAATATTTCTAAGACATCAGCCCATTTAGTGAAATATTGTATGGTGTGCATGATGCACAATCCTGGAAAAGGTACCCCTACCCCACCCGGTATCTTTGCACCTCCCACTTTTTCTTTTGAAGTCCTTTGAGATGGATTTCATAGAGTCAGATCGGTGCAATAATTTGAAGTATGTTTTGGTGGTTGTCTGTGCTTTTAGTAAATGGGTTGAGGCTCAGTTTCAACCCTAGTACGATGTGGCCCTCCAGCATGGGCCCAGCCCCAGTCCCGAAAGCAGAGATTAAGAGCCTTGGTGTATGGATGGAGCAAGACCTAAGCCTTAGGACCCAGGCCAGAAAAACGGCAGCCCTCTGTTATGGTCTACTCAGAATGGCCCGAAAAGTCTTGCCCCTCCTTCCTTTCGAGGCCAGGAAAGTACTGGTCCAATCATTAATACTCTCGAGACTGGACTATGGAAACGCTCTATATCTGGGTGCACCCATATCTGCGGTCACAAAACTCCAATCAGTACAAAACAGTGCTGCAAGACTCCTGATGGGTACTACCAATAGACTCTCAGCAAAACCGGCCCTCCGCTCCCTGCACTGGCTCCCGGTTCAGGAACGGATCAGGTTCAAGGCTCTGTGCTTGGTACATAAGTCAATGCAGGGACTTGGTCCACCTATTATTTCCAGCATGATTCGTCCATATAAAGCCAACCGGAATCTCCGTTCAGACGATCTGTACCTGGCAGAGATCCCAGGATCAAGAAATCTAGGAGTGGCGGTAGACTCTTTTCCTATAATGCCTCCAAACTCTGGAACTCCCTGCCTCTCCACCTCCGCACAATCCCTGACCATCTGGCTTTCCGGAAGCAATTAAAGACCATGCTCTTCCCCTAGCCCTCTGCCCCCCTGTGTCAGTTATTAGCGCTGGGATGCTTCCGGGTAGCCATGCGCTCTATAAATGTCTTTTCCTTCCTTCCTTCCTTCCTTATCCCACTAAAGACAATACAGCCGTTAAGGCTGCAAAGGTACTTCTGAAGGAGTTCTTTCCTTGTTTCGGCTTGCCCCATTTGATTTGGAGTGATAAAGTTTTATTTCTGGCAAGGGTAAGGTGAGATTTGTGCACTGTTTGAACATGGGACAGGATAGATCAAAAAGTATCCCCTTGGGGGTACATTATCCTGATCGACATGGGAACCCGAGCTTAGGACAGAGCAAGCTCCACCGCTGGTGCTCAAGAGCGCCAACGTTTTGATGAACAATAGGAGCCTGTACCAGTGAGGCTCTGTCGGACACTGGGAACTTGTATAATATTCTTGCTGGCATTTTGGCCCCTTCCCCCCTTGCTTTATCATTTACTATGCATCCTTTTGGCAGGATGGTTGCTGACAAAGAGCAGCCAGTGATTCCCCCTGTTCATATACGTATATTTTGATCTACAAAGAAGAAGATATTCTGTATTGTGCTTGTGGTATTACTGCTATTGATTCTGGGTGGGGTGTCCTGGGTTTTGGAATGTGATCAGGATGCACCATCATGTACTAAACATAATGTTGTTTCTAAAATACGCACCAAAAGGACAGCCCCGAGTAATGTTTTTTTAAACACACATAAACGATTTTTTGGAGAAGATACAGCTTGTTATCCCACCAAATCTGTTACAAGTTTATGGACTGTTTATCCATTGTCACTGGTTATTTATACGTATACCCGCCCAGCCCAATTTGTAGAGGTAAGGGGTGAGTTTGGAATGGGGTATCCAGGTCCTTGTCTATATTACAGGAAGCCACAAGGAAAGGGATATCCGGGTTGTGACAATAATACATATTGTGATCTGTATATGAGAGAGCAGAACATTACCTTAGTGGGCTGGCATTACCAAGATTTAACGATTACCCGGAAAGCTGGATATTACCCCGCATGTTGTCCAATAGTAAACAGTACTTATGCATATGTATGTCAATTGTTCTGGAATAATATTGTTCAAAAATACGATGTCTTTAGTGAAAAAGAAGAATTCGAGTACTTTTGGAAAAACACCAGATATGCTCCTGTAGATTATCAAGGTCCACTTCATGCACACCCAGGTTTTTATTTTTTGTCTAATGGTACTTATTCAAATGTTCATAATGGTACAGATGATGTTGCTCTAGGGATGGTGATCCCTTTAGGTGTGCCTTGTAAGTACAGTAAGCCAAATATATGGTGGGTAAAAAGGACGTTGACTGCAGAGTTCTGTGATGGAGTGACAGATTTGGAAGTCAATAATTATATTAATGGTATCACCTTTGGGTATATCTCTCCTCCATTATTACCTTTGGTGGTACTGCTATGGCCAGAGGTGAAAAAGCTAGAGAATATTTTGCATGTAAGCTACAGATACTGTCTAACTCCACAGTAGCAGCTTTGCGTGACATCACCACCCAATTAGAGAGCATGTGAATATACTCCGAGCAGACTAGATATGCTGTTGATTTCATCCTAGCTAAGAGCGGTGGTGTGTGCGCAATAGTAGGAGACCAGTGTGTGGTCGGGATAACTAATATGGAAAAAAACATTCCTCAACACTTTTTAGACAACATAGAAAATGTGAAAGGAATGGAGAGTGGGAATTGGAGTTGGTCATTGTTTGGTGGATGGGGTTGGATCCTTGAAAAGGTGATCTATTTCATTGTGGTTTTGGTTTCTTGCTGTGTTTTAGTCCAGTGTCTTCCCTTATGCTGTTCCTATTGCACCACCCTCCTCACTCCTAAGAGAATATCGATTCATGATACTAATGCAACCATCATGATCCAAAAAGAAGTTGAGGACTTCATGCAAATTGATGAGGGTATTTTCGAGACTTCTTCCCTCCTTACTGTTTCCCTTCCTGAAGCTGAGAATATGGAGTGCTCCTAAGAATGTATTCATGATTTGTTGAATTATATGTCTTTTTCATTATTACACAAAATTACTTAGCTCATGCTAAAAGGAGGGTCTGTTGGAATAAAAATTATGTTTTCGCATGGTTTTATGTAAGTTAGCATTTGCAGCGCCATTTTGTGTATAGGCGCCATTTTGTATCGTGATCGAAACTAATTCTTTGCCATTTCCAAGAAATGGCCTTCTCTAGGTTATGTTTCATCGGAGCTGAGTTCTGCCACACTGATGAATGCACTGTTCCTATTAGCGCATACCTTTCTTTTTAGATGTAAGCCTTCTCCCACTTGTCTAGTGACGGGCACAGGCAGAGTGACCTTGAATAGTAGATAATGTGTGTCCGGCCTCAGAATCTAAACTTACTCCTTTGTAATTTACTGTTCAGCTGCATCTCTCTGGAAAATTCCATGGTGGGCGTGCTTTCATTGGTTTTGAAGTGTATTTAATGTACCATTATGCTTGCTGAAGTCAGTCCCTCTCCAGCACTCCTTAGAGACTGGGCAGACAGGGCTCCGCCCTGAGCGTACTCTGAATTAACAGATATTGGTTTGTATTCTCTACTGTCTGACCGACTCTTCATTTGGTATGGAAGGCTGAGAGGTGGTCTTGTGTGACCCAGGTGACCCGAATCTGGTCATTTCCTTCACCCCCAGGTCATCCCTTCCTAAGGCTAGGTCTGTAAATGAATCGAACCTCACTCCAGCTGGCCTGTCTCTCACACCAGCTAATATGGCTCCCTCTAACTCACCCCTGAAATGTGCAGTCCTAAACTGTTGCTCAGCAGTGAAAAAACATGGCTGATATAGCTGCTCTTATCCTCGGCCAGGACCTTGACATCCTCATGCTCACAAAATCCTGGGTAAATGAGTCCTCCAAACACTCCCTAGACACCTTGTTCCCTCTTAGGTATGGCACCATCAGGTTAGATTGCCCTGGATGCACTGGGGGTGGCCTAGCCGGCATTTACAGAGCTTTGCTCTCTGTGAAACACTCTCCCACCTCTTCTTTTACCTCATGTGTGTACCCTAAGATCGACAATACTCACCACCTGCAATTCCAAATTCACCCTCCACACGTTCTATCATCCGCGGGGGGTAATCGCTCTTTCATCGAACAGATCGTGGAGGTTATCGCCTCCAATGATAATCACACCAACCAGATCTTCCTTGGTGACTTCAACTTCCATTGGAACAACATTGATGACCCACTCATGAATTGCTTCAGTTCCTTCCTCCAAGTCATCAACCTGATCCAAGCCTGCAATGGTCTGACCCATGAGAAAGGAGCTACCCTTGACCTAATCATAGCTAAAGAGAACACCTTACATGTGGATGCTATTCTCCCTTGTGATTGGTCCAACCACCACTGCATCACCTTCTCCCTAAATATGAAAGCAATCACCTCCAAGGGACAACCCAAGAAAGCCAGACACTGGACTTCTGACACCCATAACATTAACTCTCTCTCTACATCCACTGCAAGCTATGAAACCCTGCTTCCACCTCCCAGCATGATAGACATCCAAGATGTCACTGATCACTACTTCAACTCTGTGTCATTCATTATGGATACCTTAGCCCCAGAGCAATCAAAAATAATTCTATCCAAGCGATCCAATCCCTGGTTCAATAGTGATCTTAAAGAAGATCGGCATGTCCTTAGGATTGCTGAAAGATCTTGGAGACACACCCCCTCCTTGAACAAATCCACATTCCTGCGTCAAAGATGCCATGCCTACAATAGGCACTTTAGGAACTCCAAAGCAGCGTTCTTTCAAAATCGACATGACACTGCTACAAATAGACCTAACAAACTGTTTGAAATCATCAGAAATAAATCCACCTGCAAAAACGATCCTGCTTCCTCAAACAACAAAGCTCCCCCTAAGTATAAAACCTTTGCCTCCTTTTTTGCTGAGAAAACGCTGTTTATCACCAACGACATCCAAACCGCTCTCAGTCTTCTTCCGCCCCACCCCTCCCACTCCCCCCACAATGGACCTGGAAGCTTGCATGGTTAGCCACCGCTTCTTGCTTAAAAATTATGCCTCCTGGTCAAGTTTTACAATAGTTAATAAGATTGGCATTCTGAATCTTCTGACCTCCTTGAAATTTTCTAACCACTTTATTGATTCCCTTCGATCTGAACTCCTGAATGAGTACATTCACCTCCTACTCCCACCATGGACAAAGATAATCAATGTATCTCTCTCCCAGGGATTTCTGTCCGACTGCCTCAAAATTGGCCATTACCCCATCCTAAAAAAAACTAACTCAGACCAGTCCAACTCCAACAACTAGCGCCCCATCTCCAACATCCATACTCTGGCCAAACTCCTAAAAGAATGTGTGCAGTTACAGTTCCTCAACCACATTGAGCAATTCCAACTCCTTGACCAGTACCAATCTGGCTTCCCATCGGGTCCCAGCACTGAAACGGCATGGTCCATATTGCTGACAATGCCCTCTGCTCGCTGGACTGGAATGGATTTTGCCTCTTGATCATATTGGATCTGTCAGTATCCTTTGACACCATCAACCATGCTACCCTGCTCGACATTCTAGAACAGAGGATAACCCTCTGCGGCACTGTGCTAAACTAATTCTTCTCCTTTCTGCACAACAGGTTGAACCACACTAACATTAACACAACAATGGTTGACTCGCAATCACTTCAAACTCAATTCCCTCAAAACTGAATTCTTTCTTATCGCTTCACCCATAGTCACCCTTAGTGTCAATGATTGGTTGCCTCTTCTCTCTGCCTTAAACTGTACCCCACACATCGTCAACTCTGCCAAATCCCTAGTTATCACCCTAGACAAAGAACTATCCATGCATAAACATATCAGTTCCATCTCCAGAGGAGCCAACCATCAGTTGCATGTCCTTAGGAAACTAAAACCTTTCCTATCCACAGCTGACCTCAAAACTGCAACCCAGGCACTTGTGCTTCCGAAACTGGAATTTGGTAGTGCTACCCTTGTGGGTCTCCCAAAACCTCACTCGTGCCTCTTAAGGCCACTCTTAATTCAGCAGTCGGCTTATCACAGGCTCTAAAAGAAGATCACATCACCCCTGACCTATGTGCCCTGCACTGGCTGCCACTTGAGGCCAGGATGCATCTCAAAATTGACCCATAAAGCACCGCACCACAACACCCCTTCCTACCTAGCCCATAAACTGACCCTTTTGGGTGGGAATAGATCTTCCAAAAGCACAAGTTTATTACTGCTCAAGCCACAAAGTTTCAAGAAAAAGAAATCCTACTACCGTTCTTTCTCCAGAGTGGTCTCTAATATCTGGAACTCTCTCCCCACAGAGATCAGATGTAACTCCTCCACATCCTTCTTCAAGAAAGAAGCTAAAAAATTCCTAACCAACAAATTCCTCTCTTACTGAAGACTGGCCTCGCCTCCTCTCCCTGGTTCACACCACCCTATATTTTGCTAGGTGCCTTCTGACACTGTAACCTGCCCAAATCTTTGACCTATGCTTCACTTTACCCCCCTCGATATTCTACGCATCACCACCTTGGGCATTATTGCACCACTAGTCCCCCCACTCTGCACTAGTACCCCCACGCTGCATCCTTTCTCCTTAACTTTTATGTGCCCTGCTGAACATGCTGCTCTTTGTTTTACTGCTGATTTATACGACTATTTTAACACTTTTATGTTGCCATGATTCCTCTGCTTTTCTGCTTATATACTCCCACTATCCCTGGAGTACTAAATATTTGTATTTTCTCTCTCTGTACCTCATATTACTGTTTTTGTTCCTACCTCGTACAGTGCCAAGCTGCCCTTGAACTCCAACGCTAAGATGCCTTGTGCCTTCACTATCTCGGGCTAATCTATGCATCTGCTTGCCTTCTCCCTGGCTATTTCCTTTTCATAGCTACCTCAGGACTTTTTACTCTCATGTATCCTACTGTCCTTCAGACTCCTTTTCTAATCAATTGTTGTTTTATGTAACTCCAGTATGTGCTGCTATCTTGTTCCCTTTCCCGGTATACACTGTTTGCATTTTTACCTCTACTTTATATATCTTTTAAAAAATATATATTTACACTTTTGAGGTAGAGGTCCCAATTCATACACAATGATATAATTTAACAAGATAGACAAGCAAAATCAATCAAAATATTTAATTAATGCAGAAATTGAATGACAAAGCACATTAAAATCAAGATAATAGCAGTGGTTAAAATGTATGGCATATATTAATGGCTCCCGACATACCTTTTAGGAAAATGTAGAATAGATATTTAAAAGTGCAAACAGTGATGGATTCTTATTCCAAGAATAACTGTTTGTAAAACATTGAATTATGAGCATTGCATGTAAAATCAGTCAGTATCAGAGTTGTAAAACTAAGAAGAAATGTAAGAACAACATAATCCCCACATAGATATAATTCAGCAGGGGGTATGGCCTGGACGTGCACCAAGATGGCCGCACGTCCCTGAAGCTCCAGAGCCGCCGCTCCTATTCCACGAGCCTATCGCTCATGCCCGGGCATCGTGGCATGTCCGGGGGAGTGAGATGACTCCTGGCCCCCGGTGACCCATGAGGGCTGACGGTGGGCTGATTGCATGCCCCTTGGCACAGCAAGCTGGCTGCTGGCTTCTGGTGCTGAGCTGCTGCGGGGGGTCTAGCTGGGGACGCTGGTGCAGCTAAATTGTTCCTGGTGGCCCGGACCCCCCCATCTTTTGGCAAACTGAGGCCTGCGCTGCATCGATGACTGGGGCCCCCTTTGAAGTGCGTAGGTGAAGATCGGCTGCCCTACGCTACACTTGCTACATTGCGGAGGGTGGGACACCTGGAGGCATGGATATCTCCACTCAAGTGCCGAGCTCCCTGGGGGTCCCAGAATTGTTAGCTGCATGGACATATCGCCAGAAAGTGGGGACATCAGCCATAAAGAGCCCTGCATAGATGTGTGCTAGGGCGGGCCCCTAGCTCTGACACACCACTGCACCCCTCTACGATACTAACCCCAAAGCCGCCATCACATTTATTTGGTATCAACAAATAAACCAATCTCCTCCTCAACCTTGCAGAACCTGGACTGCCCTGCCTAAACGTGACACTCGCCTCGGTTGCACTATGGGGAGGGGAGACTCGAAACAGCCTTTTAGCCTCCTCCGCTGGCGGAGCTGCGTGCCGGTTTCAGGACCATTGACACGAGCCTTGACACACTGGTCACCCGGCTGGATGATATGCGAAGCCTCAAAGACCAACTGGACACCAGCATTAAAGCAGCAGAGCAACCCATTTCGGAGATAGAGATGCTCATCCAGCCATGACTAAATGACTGGAGTGCACAGAATGACTACTTAAAATGGGCACCACCAAAGCTAAGGATCTAGAGGTATGATCGCGCCGAAACAATATCTGCATACCAGGAGTGGCAGAGTCCCCATGAATAAGTATGTTGAATGCCTACTAAAAGAGCTGTTTTGGAACAACTCATTCTTGTCTACATTTGCAGTGAAACGGGCTCATCGATCGCTGGCCACTAGGGCGGCTCCTGGGGCACCTCCGCGTTTGATCATCGCCAGGCTCCTTAATTCCTATGACCCGGATGTTGCCTTCCACCTGGCTTGGGATAGGGAGTCCATCCAATACCAAGGCATGACACTTGCTTTCTACCCTGACTTTACTCCCTTAGTGCAGGAGGCCTGACAGAAATACCTGGATATTAAAAAATCCTTACAGAAAGTGGGAGAACAATATGCAATGCTTTATCCATCGAGATTGAGGATCCATCTGAACTTCAAAACTCATGTATGCGACTCTCCTGCAGAAGCAGCCGATTATTGGAAGCAACACCGGGTGGACGCTGCCTCTCTGAGAATGGGCGGCTGGAGGGACTCGGCAGGCACATCTCTCACAGGCCGATGAGAATTGAACTCATAAACAGCCTTGGAGCTGGGCCGCTGTACTCCCCTCTGCCCAACTGATGCACTGGCGGACTTTCTGTCGCATACAGGTGAAGGGGTCGGGACTGGCTGTAAGCCCTCTCGAGCAATTTTAAACAAGTTTTGCAGCTTGCTTTTTTCCTCTTTCTCTTTCTTTCTTTTTGCTCTCCATTCAGTAGTGTTTGCTGCATTGGGAAAATTAATATGATGTTTATTTGTGGATGATGTCGGCGGTTTCCTTTGAGCGTTGCCTCCCCCCAAGGAGATCTCCTATTGTTTTTGATGGGAAAATGTTGGGATTCACCGGATACCGGTTGGGGTGCTATCCGATGTGGGTGGAGGATGGGGGGCTATGGGATGTTATTTGTTACATGTTAGATGATAGTTTTTCTACAGGGCATTGATGAGCAATCAGACCATGCAATGGCCTCTCCAAGCAATGTTCCCACTCTATACACAACCATGCAGTCCACATGACACAACCAACTAAGAGCCCTGGGGCACTGGGGTTGAGGTGTATGTCTTGGAATATCTGAGGCCTATCTAACCCTTGAAAAGGGTGGCAGATACTGGCCTATCTTAGCCGACATAATATCCAAGTGGCGCTCTTACAAGAGACGCACAATCCCCTTAATTCTGCTAACCACTTTGCCTCTAATTGGGGAGACAATCGCATTTTTGCAAATTATAGTTCATATTCAAGAGGGGTATGTATCTTCGTTCATAGAGCACTACCTTTCTGAGTGCATAAGACAATTGCAGACCCCGAGGGCTGTTACTTGCTAGTGGCCAGAACCTTAGGAGCGCAAAGTATACTGCTGGTTAATATTTATGCGCCCAATATAGATTCATCAGATTTCTTTCCCAACATTGCTACATATATTTCCTAGCTAGGCACTGTCACTAAACTAATTGGCGGGGACATTAACCTCACACTAAATCCTGCCCTAGATACAACAGGGACAGGGTTGATTACTAAACCCCAGTCCGTACAGGCATTGAACAGTTTACTGCAATCCTATCTGCTGAACGATGCGTGGCGCGTCTGCAATCCAATGCTTAAAGGGTTTTCCTTGTATTCATCCCCTTATGGGACTTGGTCCCGCAAAGACCACTGGTATCTGTTGCCCAACCTTAAATTGGCTACATTCTCCCTAAATCACCTCCCTCGTACACTGTCTGACCACTCACCACTGTTACTGACTCTCGCTGTTCCAAATGCAATGCGCTCCCACGCACCCTGGTGCTTCCCAGCAGAGGCTATACAGGATAGCGTTTTTCACACTGAGATTAGTGAGGCCATAGTGGAGTATTTTCAATTGAACACTGGATTGGTACACTGTTATACTACACTGTGGGAGGCGTTTAAAGCTGAAATTCAAGGAAAATGTATCGCTAAACATTTTGGGGTAGAACGTACCATCCGCCGAGACTTGGAGACAGTGGAGAAACTTTTAAGTGATCTGGATGTAAACCTCTCACAGGGGGGTACCCGACTCCGCTGCACCAGTGGGAAGAACTGGTCACGGAATTTCAGAGAATGGTGTACTTCTCCCCACAATGCGAGAGGCCATTATATCTTTATTATTGAAAACTGGTAAACCGCCATCGCGCTGAGCTGCGCTGCGATTCATACAGGCCCTTCTCTCTCCTGAATCAAGATTATAAGATCCTAGCTAATGTTCTCGCGGCTCGTATTTCACCTGTTAGAGGATCAGATTATATCGCCTTATCAAATGGGGTTTATCCCAAATTGCTCCACTTCAGTTGATCTACGTACAGTTTTTGAAGTAATTAACCAGATCACGCCCAAACTCCCAGTAGCTGGTTGACTATTAGATGCTGAAAAAGCATTTGACTCCTTGGAGTGGTCCTTTCTTTATGCCATCTTGCGGAAACTCAGCATTCCCTAAACTTTTCTGAGCCTTGTCCGCCTATTATGCACAAATCCGGTTGCCCGACCCCGTATAAATGGTGGCTTCTCGGATAAATTTGAGTTGTCTCTTGGGACCGGACAGGGCTGTTCAATGTCACCACTACTTTTTATTATTGTAATGGACCCCCTGGTTTGCCACCTGCAGGAGCAGCATCTGCAGCGTGAGCTCTGCTTTCAATGGGGCCCCTTGCTGGCATCCTTATATACTGACGATTTTATACTATTCATTCGTGATCCTGAGACTAATCTCCCTCCCCTTCTCCGGGAAGTTGTGTGAGTTGGGGTTTTTTCTGGGCTTGTTATCAATTGGGCCAAATCTGAAATATTTCCACTGATGGAAGCAACTGCCCCGTTTGCTCTCTAGTACCCTCTTCGGTGGTGCGATGACCCCCCCAAATATCTTGGAGTTTACTCACACCGTAGAGAAGCGGAGGTGATTCGGCCTAATTATGGTCCTGTAGTTGAACGGTTGTCGACGCAAATCAACAGATGGATCAAACTTCCCCTGTCTATGGCCGGAAGAATTGCCATTCTCAAGATGGCGGTTCTCCCTCCATTTCTTACTACTTTCTAAATATTCCCCTTCCATCCACCGCTATATTCTTTGTCACATTGCATGGTATGGTCATTAGACTGGTTTGGGCGGGTAGGCAGCCACGCATTAGTTTGCAGACATTAACAATGCCATATCAACACAGCGGATTTGTGGTCCCAGAATTTTATCTATACTTTCTGGCGCAAGCACACTATGCATATTACTGGTACCATCCCGACGCTTGATTGCATAACTTGAAACCAGAATGGACCCAGGCTAGGCCCCACTCACTTTCTGCTCTTCTACCTCATGGACTATCCAGAACACCTTCTGAAATACAGACGCTCCAAACAACATTCTGAGCCTGGACAAGACTGTGCTGATATCTTCCTTTCGACTTCCTATGCTCCCCACACATACCCCTGCTAGGCAACCCTTGGCTCTCCCCAACTATGGAGACTCTGACCAAAAGGACTTTGGCTCGGTGCGAGTTACACACATTCGGACAGCTTTTTCAGAGTGCCCAGGTGCGTTCTGTCCCAAGCGTCATTGGGGAACGTGATGTGTTCTATATGGATAGCTTTCTGATCCACAGAATCCGCACTTCCTTGATAGCTGCGCTGTGAACATCTACTGTAGAGCCGGCAGACTTCCTCCCACTTTCACTCACTATTACCTCTTCTTCGGGTGCCCATTTAGTTTCTAGACTTTATCATCTGGCTCCTACACTTAGAGCAAAGGTGGGCACAAGGGCACGAGTGGCTTGGGAAAATGATCTGGGCCACTCCATACCTGATAAAACATGGACCTACTGTTGCAAACAGACCCGGTATGTTTCATTTAATCATCGCCATAAGATTTTACATTTCAAATACATACATTGAGTGTACATCACACCCAAATTATTGGCAAAAATGGACCCCACTAAGTCTTACACCTGCCCCAGATGTGCACTGGAGGCTGCAGACTTCTCCCATTTGGCATGGAACTGCGCGCCAGTGCTCACATATTGGAATGAAGTCTTCCGCTACCTAGAACAAATGACTGAAACCGAATTGACCCCCTACCCTGGCCTTGCTGGGATATGTGAAGCCGCTCAAACCTGGTGTGCGCCGCTTTTCAGCTATTGCCCTACTTATATCCAAAAGGCAGGTTTTTAGGCACTGGAACAGCCCTGTGGTCCCAGCGGTTAAGGCCTGGATGAAGGACCTAATATATTGTCACACCAATAGCGATATGTACGCCTCCATGCAACCACTTGCCTCTAGACCTAAAAATATTTGGCAACCACTCTGATCCTACCTGCTTTTACATCCTGAAGAGACAGATTGAATGTAAATCAATGTGTATCATAGAATGACCCCGAATATGTATGTGGTGAAGACTTTGCCTCCTCTGGAACATAAATGAACGGTGCTTCTATTATTAATGATCTAAACTGTATTGAATATGACTTGCTGATCCTAACGCTGCCAACTATTGATGAATAATATATCCCTGTATGTTTATGTTTGTTGTGACATTGACATATTTTTTCGCATTTCTGAAAATACAATAAACTAAATTTAAAAAAAATATCATTCATACAAAACAGGGCTAATTAAAACAAGAAGTGCAGAGGTGCCCCTATTTCCATGAGGTTCCTTAGTTTGTCCCCTTGTTAACTTTATATACCACCAATCACACTTTCTATCCATTCATCAACTTAGGCCCAGATCAAACTACCCCGCTTCTTGGCTCTTCTACCTTTTTGTTCATAGAGGCTTTTCTCCATATTATACATGGCCAAAAATAGTGACCTCCACTCAATAAATGCCAGAGGGTCAGGATTAATCCACCCATCACCAGACACATTCGTGCCATAGCCATGGCAACAAAGATCAAGTATGCCCCTCCTTTAGACAAGTCCACATCCTCACTAACCCCCAGAAGAATTATTTGTAGTGTAATATTAATATGTTGATTCAAGATCATTGGGCAAGTACTAAACATATGCACTATATCAGCCTCTGGTATGCCACATCTATGGCATTTCGAATCCGGTCTCCTCCCCCATTTAAATAGTTTTTGGGCATGTAGTAGAAATCAAAAGCCGGTTTATAATATTGGCTCCTAAGGATGGCCATCAGGAGCATCTCCTTACAGAGTTCCAGAGAAGTTTCCAAAAGCAGTCCCTTTGATCCTACCCTTAGTTCCCACTTTTGATTCTATAATCTGATATCATCTGGATGATCACTTATCAAGGCCCTATAAATAGGTCCAATATGTCCACCCTGATCGACTATGTCTATTATTGGATACTTAGCACATAACGAAAGGCTGTCATCCAACTTGCCGAGCTAGTCACGAATCTGCAGATATTTAAACAATTTCTCCTTAGCTAGACCAAACTTTGCCTGCAGCTATGCAAACGAACAGAGCTGTCCATTATATAAAAGATCCCTAAACCTTAAAATACCACAAGCCCTGTTTTGTTTACACATGCCATCTTGAAATATACTTGGTAAAAATGATGAATCCCACAAAGGGGTGTATAGGTTTATTCTGATAATATATCGCTTTTTTGATCTGACACCATAATTTGAAGCCCGCATCAACTATTTTGAAGTTAATTGTTTAGTAATAGCTCCTCTCTATATTCCTCAAGAAGCATCCTCTCACATCTGTACCCAGTGTGAGCTGATATATTGATGATGTTTCAGACTGGCTTGTCTCCCGGCTATTGCCAGTTATTAATATTGCCAAATGCTGTATCATACAAGCCAAATAGTATAATACCATACTAGGCACTCCCTTCCCTCCCCGGTTGGTAGGTAAAATCATAAATTTGGAAGCCTGCCTCGGTTTCTTGAGCTGCCATACAAAGCTATTAAACAGATTATCCAGCTTAGTCAACCAGCTCTTATGAATCTCCTGGGGGATAGTTCTAAAAAGATAGAGAAGGTTCGGGAGTACCACCATTTTTAATACATTGCACCCACCATCCAGAGTTAGCTGTAAGTTATTTATTCTATGTAAATCCATCTTATTTTTATTAAATAATGGAGCCAGATTTAATTTGACTATATTTCCAACATCAGCCGTAAGAGCCACTCCCAAATATGTTGCTTCTTTCACCCAACAATGGTCCCCTGATCTACCTTCCGTACTGATAATTTGTGTTTTACCCTCATCAAGATGATCTCCAGATATTACCCCAAATCTGCATGCCTCCCCTTCTATCTGGTCTATATCTTTGCAGGGTCTGGCGTTACAATGACTATGTCGTCGGCATATGCTAATACCTTATATTGCACTTGAGTCGAAATTAGTGGCTGGATCCTCGACTTCCCCTCCAAACGGCTTAAAAACAGATCACTGTACAAAGCAAATAATAGGGGTGAACAAGGGCACCCTTGCCTCGTCCCCCGTGTAATGCTGATTTCGTTCGAGCTCTTACCCATTATTTGTATCCTGGCTTTAGGTGCCTGATATAAGGCCTTGACAGACCTAACCAAGCCCCTACTGAGTCCCTTCCAAATTAACACTCCCACAGATAATCCCAAGAGACTCGGTCAAAGGCTGTTTCAGCATCCAAAAATACCAGGAAAGCGGCGATTTAGTAACTTCAGCTACATCCAGCAGTGTTATTACCCTGTGTACATGAGCATCAGTTCCCCTGCCAGGAATAAAGCCATGCTGATGGGGGGAGACCAAAGTTACTATTACTTTACTTAGTCTTGTTGCCAGTGTCTTTGTATATATTTTTGCATCATCATCTATAAGAGAAATTGGTCTATATGACTCAGAGTTTAATGAGGGCTTGTCCTTTTTTTAAAAAAAATTACGATATTAGTGTCTTCCTAGGATGGTGGTATTACCCCTTCCTCCTGGGCATTCAAAAAGACTAAAGATATTATTTTGATGAGTTCTGGGAGAAATACTGCTTAAAATTCCAAAGGGATTTTGTCCGGCCCTGCTGCCTTCCCTCTTGTCATGTCTTTTACCGCTGTCCCAAGTTCCACCGTAGATATGGGTAGCTCCCAGAGTTGCCTTTCTTCTGAATCTAATGAGTGCCCCTTAATTGTGCTAAGCAAGTTGTGATAGGATTCTGGCAAAGAGATTATATCCTCTGAATACAGATCTGAATAGTACTCATGGAAGACCTCCAGATTTCTGCAGGTACTTCCGTCTTTTTTCCCTGTTTGTCCTTGAAAGCCTTTATCCCCCAAGCAACCTCCTTTTGCCTAAAAAGGTGTGCCAACACCCGCCCCGTGCTTTCCCAGTATTCATAGCACTCTGCCCAGTGGTTTTGATATTTGGCAGCAACCTCTTTGCTATAATGTTCATTTATTTTCAACCTAATTATCCCTATTTTCTGCAATACTTCCCCACTGTTCCCCCCTCCCCTAATCAGCCCAGCAAGATCAGACTCATATTTCAAAAGTGTGCCATACAGTTCCTGCTGCTGCTTTCGGCTTTGTGGTTGTTTATCTAGGCTATAGCTCAATGTCTCTCCCCTTACTCCAGCTTTAAGGGAGTTCAATACCATCCCCAGGGCAGCTGTGTCCAGATTTATTTGAAGAAACCACTTCAAAAACTCCCAAATATGTTCCCTATAGTCTCTGTCCCTGAGTATTTTCCTATCAAATGTCCAGGTTCTAACCTGTTTTTAAGCCCTGCCATTTCACATTCTAATATCAATGGATTATGATTATGATTATGAATGAGTCGAACCAACTTATTATGGGGGTAAGAAAAAAAAGTATAGCCAGGATGAGAATATTTCAAGCCCCTACAGACATTTTCAAGCTCATGATCACTAATCAATTGCTAAAACACTTGGATTCTGACCCCGGTAAGGGTCTGCTTTTCCCACATTTCTTGTCACTTCTAGATGTAGGTTAAAATCCCCATAGAGAATAAGAGGGGTGGGCCATGTTGACAATTCCATATTGAGGGTACGAAACATTCCTGGGTCATCTAAATTAGCGCCATAGAGTGAACAAACTGTGACTCTACCTGTACCAATGTGAATGTCTACAATAGCGCATCTCCCTACAATATCTACCTTAGTTCTAATTAATGCCACCACTGCTCGATTGCCGATATAGCAACCCCTCTGGTACTAGCCCCTTGCACTGTACAGTTTAATAATGTATATCTGTGAGAAGCTGGCTTGGTATATGATGCACACTTATGTAAATGGGCACCCTGCACCAATCCAGACAACCCTTATGGTGATTTTAGTGGTCTTAGACAACCTTAGAAAGCTCTCTAAGTGGTACCTGTGGAGAGCAGAATTCAGGCTTAGTCCAGAAAGAGTGTAAAGCAGCTTATTTTACCAGAACATAATCTTATAGGTATGGATTAAGTGAAAAAGAACCACACAGTGTATTTATAAAAATATGTATTTATTATAAGACACTCACTAACACATACAGATATCTCCTAGCCAGAGATATGCACAATGCACACAATACTTTTCAATAGAAACAGGTAAGTAGCACATAATACACAGTGGTCATCAGGGGGAGACCAAACTACATACTAAAATAGTGGTATGCGAACCATGACTCAAATCAAGTCTATACCCAGAAGATGTAGAAGTGCCGGGGACCCAAGGAACCACCCGAGGTAAGTAACCAGGAGCCCCACGGAGGATGTGTACAGAGTGGGAACACGACTGCAGGATCAAAGAAAGTCAATGGGAAAGTCGCGGTTGCAATTTTAAAGAAGAAGGACCCTTCCCAGTGGACCCTGAAGGAACCCCGTAGAAGACAGAAGGTTGGAGAGCCTCCTCACCCGTGGATACCCTAGGACCCAGGATACACACACCAGGGAAGCCGGGTGCATAGGTGTGAAGTGGCGTCGGAAACTGCAGTCGAACCCAAAGGAGGACTTCAGGAAGATGCCGCTGCTGGAGAAGGTGAAAGTGTCAGGTGGAACCCAAAGTACCTGCAAGCAGAGGGGACAGAGTCTATGCCACTCAGGAGTGACCAGGAGGCACGGAAGACGAATGCCCACCGATGTCGAGGGTTGCAGGGGAGCTGATGGTGACCTTGAAACTGCAGCTGCGTGGACCAGGCAATGCTGTGGAAGACCAGGAGCTGTACATGAGCTGTCCCAAGTCGGATGCCGAGAGTTGAGAGGTCGGTGTAAGGCGGAAGCACCAACAGGCCTTGGCAACTGCAACCAATGTGGAAGGTGAAGAAGGTGCAATGTAGGGCCCAGCAAGGTCCAGGAGACTCACCACAAGCAGGGAAGTCAGGGTCAGGCCCTGAGCAATCAGGGGAGCCCAAAGAATTCAAAGATGCACCTCAAGAGGACCCACAGGCCGGAGGCACTGGAGTCGCGAGAGGACCTCGAGCATTTCACAAAGGATACAGGCCCATGGTGCAAGTAATGTGGTGAGGATGAAGATCTTGGTCACTGGAGATGCTTGAGGTTGGGGCTACTTAGAGCCCGAAGATCTTGGTAGAAGGAAGCCAACAGGCCTTTGCAACTGCAAGTCAAGAATGTGCACAGTGGTTCGGTTCCTGTGGCTCTGATGAAGGATACTGGCCTCAAACTTGGTGAGAGGACAGGGCAGGCCTTAAGCGATGAGAAGAACCACCACCTGTGTTGCTGAGCCTTTCAGAGTCCGTGGGAGCCCAGGATCAGCAGACCAGTCAGCTTAGTTGCTGTGCCGGCAGATGCAGGGAAGTGACTCCTTCACTTCAAGGGAGATTCCTTCAGGTGTCTTGGATACCGACAGGCCTTGGAAGGTTCCTGTATGGTACACAGGCACGGACGTTGCAGCAGATGAGCAGGGTGATGAAATCAGGAGCAGCAGGAGTCTTCCCGGTTGCAGCTTGATGCCCAGAGTGAAGTCCAGCGAAGTCCAGAGTGCCCAGATGGTTGAAGAAGAAGTGGTGTCTGAAATGAATCTTGTCCCATGACGAATCTAGGGACCCACCCACAGGTAATCCCTTAAATACCCTAAGGAAAAGGTTGGGATGATTTAGGGGTCCCTCCCTAAGGAGGGGCTGGACAAGGGGGAGGATACTCACACCAGAGCGGGAGCCAATGACTCCCTGAACTGGTTTGAACTGGACTATGCATGGAGGGCGCCAAGTTTGCCCTGCATGCAGACTATGTGGCACTGGCAAGCGCCTCCACCCTGCCCCAATACATTAAACCCTGTCTGGGAGGTGGTTACACCTCCCTGTGACAGGATACCTATTGTTCTGCCTTCCCCTGCCTGAGAGTGGCTTAGCAGCAGGAGGGCAGAAACATGCCTCTGGCTGGCAGCAACCCTAGCTTGCTGTCCGGGTCTGGAAGACTGGTACCAGGAGCACTGAGGGCCTCCCAATGGAGCTTTACGGTGCATTGAATCATACCTCCCACACCATTTATGGTATGGGGGTATGATTCCAACATGTTTGATATCATATATGACAGGGTTCGTTACAGCCAGTTTTGAGATGGTCATCATGTAATGACGTGGAGCCCCTCTATATGTTATAGGGCTGTCTCACCTACAACCCGGGAGAATGGACTCCATTGGCTGTAGGGGTGTCCTGCTCGTGCAGGGGACCCTCACACTTAGCACCGAGCACCCTGCCTTAGGGGTGACTTATAGGTTTTAAGTGCAGTGACCTTAGATATAGGGAAACCTATATCTTTCGTAAGGGGTACTAGCACCAAATTACACAGGCTGCAATGGCAGTTCTGTAATTACAAATTGAGTGGTCTCCCAGGGTTGACATAATACATGCTTCAGCCCATGGGGTCCCCTGGTGTACCTATGCCCTAGGTACCTTTGTACCATATACTAGGGACTGATAAGGTTAAACCAGTGTCTAATCTGGGATGTACCTAAGTACTTACCAAACCAATTTAGGGGAGAAAGCATAGAGACTGGGGTCCTGATTAGCAGGATCCCAGACAGATGAGTCAGAAACAGCATTACATCAAGCAAAAAATAGGGGTGACCATAAAAGCAGATCCTACTTTCCTACAATAACCCAACTCTTCTAGTACTTTCCTTCTCTCCCACGGGACATGGGTCTCCTGTAAGCATATTATACCTGGCCTCATAGCCTTAAAACCAATGCCATTCTACCTCTTTTAGCCTGTCATTCAAACCACATACATTAATTGCGCAAATACAAATTTTATCCCGAATCAAAGGGTCCTCTGACCACCTTGTAGATTGTATAAGCCATATTCCAAAACATATTCAACTTCTTCCTAGATTTTTTGCCTCCTTTGACTCTCTAATGATTGCCAACATATAGGTACCCCATAACTTTTTTACCCCATCCTTCTGTTGAAGGAAGTGACCCGATTAGGGCCACCCTGGTCACTCTCGACCTCCTCTAGCCTTCCCTTCAATGAAGAGTCGATGACGCAGTAGAGAAAACAAGCAGACTAGTTTATTCACAAAGTACACTGCAGTGGAGTCCAGTCTGACCAGCCTCCAATGATGGCTGACGAGGGACTGACTCTAACAAACATACAGTTACATTATGTAGGTTGCGGAGCCCACAAAGACCCGCCTACTATGGAAAAATACTGGCAGCTGTCGTAATACAATGGGGGTAAAGAGCACAGGTTTCGATTCCGCAGCCTGGCACAAGTTATCTACTGTCCAAGGTTGTCTGGCTTATCCTCCCTACTAGACAGGTGGGAGAAGGCCTCCATGTAATAGAAAAGTCATGCGTTAATGAGCAAGATTCAACATTGAAGAAAACGAAACTTAGCAAGGGCCATTTCTCGTAAATGATCAAGTAACAGTTTCGATTATAATACAAAATGGCGTCTTCAAAAACTAAAATGGTGGCACAGATGTCAACATAACTAACATAACGTCTGCACTTTCTGATTACATATGCACAGAGAGAGAATATCTAATAAATTAGCTACATAAATGCTAACATAGTATCGAATAAAATGCGAGTAATATGGTACTAATGCATTTCAATTCTAACACTGTCCCCCCTAACCCTCCCCAGCCCCTAACCAACCCCCTGTCCTCACCACCCCAACCCCTCACTAAGGCAAATGGCCCTTGCTTGGTCCATAGATGGAGTTGGATCCCCCCTCTCCCTCCCACTAAATACTAATTCCATGCTATCACCATTTAATTGATTCATTAATCCAATTCTTATATGCACATACAGCCAGCGTTATAATATAGGCATATCTTAATATAAAGTGCAATAAAAAAGAAAAGTGCGTAGTGCTACTTAAATGCATGCATTTAAAATGTATTTAAAGCGAGCTCATTTTATATTTTTAGGAGCAAAGTGCTAAGGGGCAGATTTACAAGCCCCTTGAGACGCCGGTGCATCACGTTGCATGACGCACCGGTGGCGCAGCCTGCTAAGTGATATTTACAAGAACAGGTAAAGTCACCCTGCGTGACTTAACCTGTGCTTGTAAATATCGCCCCTGTTCACGCAACACTTTGCGTGTTAGGGGCGTGACATGGGTGTTACTGTGGGTGTTCCCACGCAACACCCATGTCCACTGATGCATTTAGAGATTTACGAGAAATCGTAAATCTGGAAATGCGTCAGAATGCTACGCCACCCTAGGGGTGGCATAGTGAGGTGCAACAAGGTGAAATGTTCTCATTTCTCCTCGTTTTTTTCCTCTTCCAATGTGTGCTGCATTCTACAGCACACGTTGGAAGAGGAAATCACCTCCATTGATTGTTTTTGTGCAGGAAGGTGCCCTTCCTGCACAAAAACAATCTCCCCATGACGCAGGCATCCTTGCACCATGGTGCAAGGGTGCCTGCACATGGCAGCAGTTTGTGCGCCAGCACAGGGGGAAGCACAGAGATGCGACATAGTGTTGTAAATATGTTGCATCCCTGTGCTTCGAAACTAACGCAGCTCGGCGCAGCAAAATGACTTGCGGCACCGCGCTGCATTCGTTTCTTGTAGATCTGCCCCTCAGTGTTTAGCGCTCAGGTACTAAGTGCAATTTGCTACTAAAGTGCATCTGTTTTCACTTCATGCTCCTCTCTCCTTTAGCCCCCCTTATCTTCTTTTTCCTCTTTTTTCCTCTTTTTTCTTCTTTTTTTCTCTTTATTTTCCCTTCCTCTCCTTCTCCAGGAGATCTCTGCTTTTACCACCTCCTGATACCCGTATTCAACCCAATCCGTCAAGAAAGTCTTTTGGTTTGATCTCCGATAAGAAATAATGCGTTTGGTCTCTTGAGATAACTTTAATTTTAGCAGGGTTAAGTAAATATGCCTGTGGTCCTTTAGCCTGCATAGGCTGGATTAGTTGCCGAAGTTACCACCGTCTGTCCACCGTAGCATGGCCGCAGTCCGATCGGACAAAGAAGAAACAGTCATCCACGACTCTCCTTGAATCTGGTCTTCTTTATCAGAGATAGCCTGGCGTAGAAAAAAGTTAACAGCATATACCAGTATTGTTCTGCGCCTATGTTTGCTGGTTCCTGCCAACAATGCTGTCTGAAGGGAAGTCTGTGGGCCCTCTGAATCTCGCCTTCCCAGTTCCAGTCCTGCAGTTCTGGAAAGGCTGCCTTAAACAAGTTGACAATAAACTGCAGAGCATCTTCTTTTTTTGAGCCCTCTGCCACTCCCAGGACCCTAAGTTTATTCCACCTTAATTTATTTTCAAACTCTTCGAGTTTCCATTGAGTGTCTACCAGGCATGCCTCATGACCTACCAACAGCTTTTTGTTAGCTGTGGCTTCTGCTTCTAGAGTGGCTACTTGACTCTACACTTCTGACATTCTGGTTGCGTACTCCGTGCATGTCTTTGCCACTTTGTGAATAGCTACCTCGAGATTCCTATTAGCTGTTTGTATCCTTCAGTTATCCAGCCTGGTCTCATCAGGATGGGCAATTACCCCCTGATATATGGTCTCCAATTTGATCTCCTCCGGCTGCATGACTAGACTAGCACTCCCCCTTAACACTTTCCCCTCTGGCCATGGCATTGCTGAGTAGTCCCACATAAGAACAGTGTCAGATCCTTCTGCCTTAGATGGCGCACCATATTTGTTGGATTTTCGGGTTTCCTACCTTCCTTCCTCTTCTGCACTGGAGCCACTCAGCAATCCATCATTCAGGTGATCTTTCAGATCTCGATCTTTTTCTAGATCATCTGATTGATCTGACAATGAGAAGAAGTGTTCTACCACTTCTGACTCCGCCATATGGCGAGGTGACTTAGATCTAGCGATTTTGGGAGTCCTGACTTTCCGTCCGGTATCCTTCTGATGTCCAGTAGTTATTTGAGTTGCATCATTAGGCCACTCTCCAATGTCTGCCATTCCTGGTTACGCTGAGACCGGTGTCTCCTCCAGATGTAAAGCTACTGAAGTGACAATCACTTACCCCCCCCACTATTGTTCATTTCCATCTCCATATTCACTGATGTGGGGCCAGGGGTGGGGGCAGGTACCCTCTTGATTACCGGTTCCTTTGTGCCACCCCAATCCTGTAAGCTATCTTCCTCCAGGGTACCTTGCTGTATGCCACCTTCTGGGGAGAAGTCTACTGGCCCAGTAAGGATTGTTGCCCCCCAGTCTGGTTTCTTGAAGAAGTCCACCACTTGATGGCTAGGTTGTCCTCCACTGGCCCCAGCCTCTGTTTTTTTGGCCACCTCCTCATCTTTCCCTTTTCTCACAATAGATTTACCTTTTCCAGCTGTGGTCCCGGTGCTGCCCGTTCACATTACTAGCAGCTTGGTGGCGTTTTTTGGCCCATCCTGTTGCCCAGCCGCTGGCGTCGCTCATATCACTGACTGCAGGTCCGCCTCTGTATGTCCGCTCGCTGCCGTGATACCAGCGTTAAGATTTGGAGAAGTCTCTGACCGCAGCGCTCAAACCAGAGTATCGCAGCTTGGCCGAGCTGCATTGCTTGTTGGGGAGGGGCTTTTTTTTCGGCTCTCCCGTCACCGCGTCAGTGGGGGAGTGAGGAGGGAGGATCCATATGGCTGCTGTTACACGGCCCCCATCATCCGCCTCAGCTACTTTATATATCTATATGTACACTTTATGTACCTCTTGTTATTATTTTTGTGCATATTTTTACCCCATGGTATTACTGTTGTGCATATTTTGTACCATTATTATATTTATCTTGCATTTCTACCACTACTTTATATATATTTTTAGATACTCCTGATATACCTCTAGGCCTGGGAGGTGAACTTCGCTCCGTTCGCGGAGTTTGTGGAGTTTTCTGCACTCCGCGGAGCTCGCGGAGTGCAGAAAACTCCGCTTCGCGATGTGCAGCAGAGTTTTTTCCCCGCTCGCGATCGCAAACGGTAAGTTCGCGATCGCGAACAGTAAGTTCGCGAGCGCGAGCTGCCGCTCAGGTAGAATTTCTACACGAGCAGCAGGAATACCAGCACAAACTGCAGTTCGCACTGCACTCCGCCACTCGCGGAACTTCGCTGAGTTTTTTTTAACTTTGCGGAGTTCTGCGTAGCAAAACTCCACGAACTACGCCCAGGCCTATATACCTCATGATATTATCATTGTGCTTATTTTTACTATCACTATGTATATTTCTATGCACCCGCTATGTATCTTGTGTTATTATTGCTGTGATCACTCTGTAAAGCGCCCGATACCTTCGGGTCAAGTTTGTGCTATATAAAACTCACAAATAAATACAAAAATGTCATCTGAATCAGTAGTACTTTCACTCAATATTCAACAAGATACACACCATGGTGATACTAGGAATATTGGAGGAAGAAGAAGTAAATATTAATAACTGATTTAGATTAAGTTACACATGGGACTATAAATGTGAAGATGTCACTTCACCTCTTCTACTGTAATCAATTCAGATTGTTTCCTGTATTTGACGTTACCTGCCTGTAAAACTGTACCTTTTCAGAAATTGACCAAAAACGCCAACCAAAATATGACCTTCTCAAACTGCAAATCAGACCTTCTATGTACATTATTTCTGCAAAGGACAGGAAAATAGATGTAGACCAGATGGTTCAAAATTAAATACTGAAATAACAAACTTTGTAGCTGCAAAAATCTCAATATCAGGAAGAACTTTTACTACTTTGGCAATCATCTTTAATGAAGGAGTAAATATAATGCCTGTGTATTTACGATGCCAATCTGGATGGACAGAATGCAATGCCACTAATCTCAAATTAAAACCAAGACCACCTAAGAAATGATCAAACTCATATCTGTTATTTCTTCAACCAAAGTTCTGTGGATTTTTTCTAGATGAACTCTGGTGTAGGGTATTTTTTATTACAGTATTTAAGGTTTATTAGACATTATTCGGTCTAGTGGGGGTAAATTCTTCAAAATATTGGAAATGCAACAGTAGTTTTATGATCTACAAAATACTTTATATAACATCTCAACACTATATTCTCTTATTACGCTTAAATACTGAGTGAATATGCTACAATAACGGCAGTCTTAACTTTACCACCTAAAGCTATCTTGAAAATTTAAATAACCATCTTGTTTCTCCAACAAGAACGTCTACAAAGTGCTATATGATATTTCATGTATATGGATCATCACCATTTTCCATATTAATCGGCTAGTGGAAACAATGTTTTCAACAGCGTCTGTTTCATAATAAAATGGTATATTGCACCAGATATAAAAATATAAGAAACAGTTAAACGCAAAGTTTCTTGAGATTATTGCAGTATTAGAAAAAGCCAATATTTAGTGAATTTTATTGAGTGTGAGGCATAGTATTATTTATTTTAAAAATGTAATATGCAAAATTGTTTTTTTTTACAATCCGTTAATTTTTTTCTCCGCACTGGTCGTTGATGATGCTTCATACAGACTACTGTTTATAGTGAACAAGTATGAACGATGAGAACAATAAAAAGGAGAAAACAATGTTTATACTATATTGTATTAAAATGTTACATTATAGGAAATGTATGTTGGTATATTTTTGCAATTTTCAAGATGAAATGCTAACATATCTTTCCTTTCTTTCTCGCTTAACTCTGGATGGGTTAAGCAAGATTGTATGTCTGAATTAACTACTCTACCATAGACTGATTCATCAGTCATACGTATAGTAATACAGACATTCACTCACACATACAAGCCCTCATACATATGTTATTTAAACAACCATGCAACACGCATGCAGACATACAATTATCCATACATCATTCATGCAGTCATTCAATTTTCCATCCACGTGTCATGTACTCATTCTAATATATATACACACCTAAAGCACAAGTTCAATTATCCATTCACCACTCATGCACTAATTCAATCATGCAAGAACTGCTCATGTACTCATTCAATCATTCACGTACCACTCATGCATTCATTCATGCATGCATACCTCACTCATCCACTCATTCTTACATCCATGCACCACTAATGCATTCATTCAAACACTCATGCACCTCTCATGTACTTATTTTAACTTCCATGCACCTCTCATGCACTCATTTGTACATTCATGCACCACTAATGTACTAGTAACACACCCATGCACCACTCATGCACTCATTCAATCATCCAAACACCAGTCATGCACTCATTCCACAATAAATACATGATTCATGCACTATTTTAATTATCCATGCACCACTCATACACTGATTCTAACATCCATGTACCACTCATGCCCTCATTATAACATGCACGCACCACTCATGCACTCATTCTAACATCCATTCACGACTTGTACACTCATGCAATGAACCATGCACCACTCATGCATTCATTCAACCATCTATGCACCATTTATGCAGTCATGCAATCATCCATGCACCACTCATGCACACATTCAATTATCCATGCACCACTCATACCCTCATTTAATCATCATCCAAACAGTTCTCATGCATTCATTCAATCATACATGCACCACTCATGCCCTCATTCAGTCATCCATGCATTACTTCTACATTCATTCTAACATTCTTACATCACTGCTGTACTTATGCAACCAGTGATACACCAGTAATTCACTATTGCAATCATTATAGATATACTTATACAATCATTCATTCTTTTTTTTAAACTGTAAAATGTTTTTTTTGTTGAGGTTTTAATTTTTTTAGTGATTTTTGAACTTATTTTTGTTTCTTTTTTGATGCAAAAACTAACTGCAACTGGCAATGGAAAACATTGTAAGTCTTGCAACTGTTGCAGAGGGCTGTTATGCTTTGCTCACCAGCACTAACCACAACTCCACAGTCCATACAATATGTTGCTATCCAGCTAAATTCTGGAGCCATATCTTCAGACTGTCTTTGTACTTCTGAAGGCACCCTTGTTCCATGTGTTGATGCACTTGAAAAGAGGTAGACAGTCCTTCATCCTCCTGTTGTTTCTTTGCAGCTTTGTATCAGTTGCTGCTGTAAGTTTTGAGATGGTAGAGTGATGCAGCGCGTACAATAAAAACTATCCTCCTCCCAGGTTACTTATAGGTCATCCAGGGGCAAACTATATTTCTCATATCCACATGACGATGGGGCCCATAAACATCGCCTAAACACACACACACACTCCTGGATTTCCTTTTACACCTTTATGAAATTCTGTACTCCTAGGAGAAGCATGAGAACTAAATGGAGAACACCATTTTGTGTACCGCTGGAAGAGCAAGGATATCTATTTACCTTAATTTGTCACTTTCTTTTAATTATTTCTTAAGATATTCCTGCTCATTGTTTTGTCGATGAATCATTCATTTAAGAAATTAGTTCATAGTGATTAAGACCAGCTGAATCACAATCAACCAATTACTCAGGTCACAATCATTTAGGAAAATAACCACTGAGTCATTTTGGTTTTTAAAGAATCTTAAATTTTATATAATTTTAAAAGCATGAAAAGATTTAATACTTTATTCAATTATTCATTTTTAAATTCACAATTTTATTAAGCATAATCAATTTATTGCAGAAAGGAAATTTTGTCATGAAGCCGAAAACCTTAGTTACCTGCCTAGCTTCCTAATTTAGCCTAATGATTTCTAACCTAACTTTGGGATTAGAAAATAGCCTGATTCTCATACTCAACTGTAAAGTTAAGACCGCAACAGCAACTTCAGCTCGTCAGCATCAGCTACCTGCAACCCGTCTCCTCTACTGCACCCACGACTCTCGAACTGCAACTCTCTGGAACTTCCCTGGAACTCACTGCAACTGGAACTGAACCCCTCCCACTAAGAGTAGGCCCTCTTATACCCCAATTCTAACTTTGCTAACTAACTGTTGCAACATTAATATCACGCTTTTCTTTCATTGGTCCATGCATGTCAGCTTATTCATTCTTTAATCGAGTTCTCTTGGATTCAAGGGTCCTTGGATCATTTCCTTTCCCATACGCTTAAACATTTCCATCCAATTCGATCAGTTCATTTGTATCTTCTTTTGACACATTCAAGAACTCCGCAGTCATTGTCCTTTCTCTTGGGCTCCTTTCCCACGGACTCTCTCCTGATCATCACGGCACACTATCAGTTCAATTAGGTCACACCAGCCTTGACCATTTCTTGCATCCTAGCCTCTCAGAGACATCACGCGGCTCCAGATTTCTTCAATCTCATCCCGTACCACGTGTCCCCTTGCGCCTGCGCACATCTTCCCACTGGCGGCCATTTTATCTCGCCACTCGGTTCTACTTTAGAAGCACTAATTTGAGGCAAATAAAACATAATTAAAATAGAGAAAAATATCCCTTTCGTTTCCCTCCCGTCTACGTACCCCAATTATTTGTTACCTAGCAAAAAGCGACATTTAAGCTGCTCCTTACTTACATCACTATTGTTTTTGCAACGACACATTTTATTTCTATGAAGCACAAACATGCATTTATTTTATTTAGTACGCTTTTTATTCTTACGTTATGATTAGACACACGGACATTCATTAGTAGATTATTTAGCACATACATTGGCATATTACCATTCCCACATATACAATGTTGATTAATACATTTAAACGAACATTTTTTTAATTAATTAATTATATAATTTGTTAGGGGTTAATTTTTTTATTTTTACTGCTCCATCAAGAGCATTGAAGTTGTTTCACAAAAGTATTTTTTACATGTGCCTCTCGACAGCTTTTTATCATTGCACAATTTAGCCACAGCTTTGGATTCTCCAGAAGGAATTATGAAGAACTTCCATGTGATGCTGCTTTTTTTAAGTGGAGGCCTCTCATCTTCAGACTCCCCCGAGTGTACTTCCTGCACTTCTTGGTCGTCCTGGGGCTGCTGGTCTCCCACCTCCCGTTCTTCTGGTGGCTGAGTTGCCATTTGTAGGATAAAGTAGAGAAAATCACACCTGTAAATTAAGGCACCTCCTCACATTGATGTGCTCCCAGAGATTGAACCAGAAAGGTGTATGGGTGTGTTCTTCCCAATCTTATAGTCGAAAAGTTAATCTTCCAATCATATTCCATTCTTTCCCGGTCACATGATCTTTGCAACCCTCTGCGTCATTGCGAAGACCAGAAATTGATAAAAATTATGTTTTATTTGATTATAACTACTCAAATGTAAGTCTTAATCGACTCGTATTAAACCCCTAATGTGCATCTTACAATATAATATGTATAAATATGTATTATACACTTCACCAAGAATACGCGTTCATTGGGGTTATCAACGTCATCGCAACTTCCGGCATCGTCGCGATCACGCAAAACACCAAGTAAAAGATATTTACTTGAAAAATTCTTACAACAACTTAAGTTTGAAGAGTATATCAGTAAACAACTTGAGTCAAATAATAACTAAAATATGTGTAAGTATGTGTTCCAGAGTTTATAAAAAACATGTGCATGTCGTGACAACCAACATCACATCTATCTACAGAGTCACCGCGAACACATAAAACACCACATTGAAGTGTTTTTTTTCCCAAAAAACCATTACTGAAACCCAAGTATAAACTGTACATTAGAAAAAAACTAGTGTCTAATATTGACAAAAATGTGTCTATATATACGTTTAAGAGTTCCTAAAAAACAAGGGCCCTTCGCAACATCACCACGTGGATCGCGATGTCGTAGCAAACATAAACAATTTTAAAGAAAAATAAAACAACACTTAATAATCCATTGAAGGAAATACAGGGTTATAAAAGTACAGGTTATAGAGCCATTATGGATAGGAAATATAATTTGAAAAACCTTAGAAATGTAGTTATAAAAACAAAGGTTACAGGGACATTATAGTTAGAAAATAGCATTTTAAAAACCTTAGAAATTCACTGAAAAAAACAAAGGTTACAGGGATGTTATAGTTAGGAAATAGGATTTTAAAAACCTTAGAAATTCACTGAAAAAACAAAAGTTACAGGGACATTATATATAGAACCTTTCAATCAATCAATCAATCAATCAATCAATCATGTCACTTATAAAGCGCACTACATACCCGCGAGGGTCTCAAGGCGCTGGGGGAAGAGGGGGGTGGTGCTGCTACTGATCGAAGAGCCAGGTCTTGAGGAGTCTTCTGAAGGCCAGTAGGTCTTGGGTCTGTCGGAGGTTGGTGGGGAGGGTGTTCCAGGTCTTGGCGGCAAGGTGGGAGAAGGATCTGCCGCCGGCGGTCGTTTTCCGGATGCGGGGGACTGTGGCGAGGGCGAGGCTGGTCGAGCGGAGCTGGCGGGTGGGGGTGTAGAAGCTGAGTCGTCTGTTGAGGTAGACTGGTCCGGAGTTGTGGAGTGCTTTGTGTGCGTGGGTGAGGAGCTTGAAGGTTATCCTCTTGTTGACAGGGAGCCAGTGCAGGTCTCTCAGGTGGGGTGTGATGTGGCTGCGTCGGGGGATGTCGAGGATAAGACGTGCAGAGGCGTTCTGGATGCGTTGCAGCCGTCTCAGGAGCTTAGCCGTCGTTCCTGCGTAGAGGGCGTTTCCGTAGTCCAGCCTGCTGGTGACGAGGGCCTGGGTGACTGTTTTTCTTGTTTCGGTGGGGATCCACTTGAAGATCCTGCGGAGCATTCGGAGGATGTTGAAGCAGGATGAGGAAACGGCGTTGACCTGCTTAGTCATGGAGAGGGTGGGGTCGAGGATGACCCCTAGGTTGCGTACGTGGTCGGTGGGTGGCGGGGCTGTTCCCAGTGATGTTGGCCACCAGGAGTCGTCCCAGGCTGAAGGGTTGGAACCAAGGATGAGGACCTCCGTCTTGTCCGAGTTCAGCTTCAGGCGGCTGGTCCTCATCCATTCGGCGACGGCCTTCATTCCTTCGTGGAGGTGGGCTTTGGCGGTGTGAGGGTCTTTGGTGAGGGAGAGGATCAGCTGGGTGTCGTCGGCGTAGGAGATGATGTTGAGGTTGTGCTGTCGGGCGACGTGGGCGAGGGGTGCCATGTAGATGTTGAACAGCGTTGGGCTGAGGGAGGAGCCTTGGGGTACGCCGCAGATGATCTTGGTGGCCTTGGATCGGAAGGGGGCGAGGCGGACGCTTTGTGTTCTGCCAGAAAGGAAGGATGTGGTCCAGTCCAGGGCCTTCTCTTGGATCCCGGCGTCGTGAAGGCGTGTTCGTAGTGTGTGGTGGCAGACCGTGTCGAAGGCGGCTGATAGGTCCAGGAGGATGAGGGCTGCTGTTTCTCCGTTGTCTAGCAGGGTCCTGATGTCATCGGTGGCGGCGATGAGGGCGGTTTCGGTGCTGTGGTTGCTGCGGAAGCCGGACTGGGAAGGGTCCAGGATGTTGTTCTCCTCGAGGTAGCGGGTCAGTTGTTGTTGACGATTTTCTCGGTGACCTTCGCGGGGAACAGGAGCAGAGAGATGGGTCGGAAGTTCTTGAGGTCCTTGGGGTCTGCCTTGGGTTTCTTGAGTAAGGCGGTGATCTCGGCGTGCTTCCAGCTTTCCGGGAAGGTTGCTGTCTCGAAGGAGATGTTGATTATTTTCCGGAGATGGGGCGCGATGGCTGTACTGGCTTTGTTGAAGATGTGGTGAGGGCACGGGTCTAGCGGTGAACCGGAGTGGATGGTGTTCATGATCTCGCTGGTGTCCTCGTCGTTGATGTTGGTCCAGGAGAGCAGGCGGTTGGTGGTTGTGGGGGCAGTGGTCTCTGTGGTTGCCGGGGCGGTCGTGGTGTTGAAGCTGTCGTGGATGTCGGCGATTTTGCGGTGGAAGAAGGTGGCCAGTGAGTCGCACAGGTCTCGCGAAGCTGGATGTCGTTGGTGTTGGAGCTGGGGTTGGAGAGTTCCTTCACGATGTTGAAGAGCTCTTTGCTGTTGTGTGCGTTGTTGTCTAGGCGGTCTTTGAGTGAGGCCCTTTTGGCGGATCTGATGAGGTGATGGTGACTGCGGGTGGCGCTCTTGTGGGCGGCGTAGCTGTCCGCTGTCCGTTCGTGGAGCCAGATCTTCTCCAGTTTTCGGCATGTTCGTTTGGAGGCCTGGAGGTCTTCGGTGAACCAGGTGGCTTTCTTGCTGGTGTGGCTGTTGGGCGGATTCTTGAGCGGGGCGAGGGTGTTGGCGCAGTCGTCGATCCACTGTCTGAGGTTGCGGGCGGCAATGTCGGGGTCGGAGGGTTCGGCGGGTGGGCTCAGGGCGAGGGTTGTGGTTAGCTGGTCTTCCGTGACTCTGCTCCAGCAGCGGCGAGGCATTTGTTCGGTGCGGTGGTGCGTGGTGGGCTTCCTGTAGGTGAAGTGGATGCAGTGGTGGTCAGTCCAGTGGGGTTCGGAGGTGTGGTTGAAGGAGACGTGTGGGCTTGCGGAAAAGATGGAGTCGAGCGTGTGGCCGGTGGCGTGGGTGGGTGTAGTCACGAGCTGTCTGAGTCCGAGGGTGGCGAGGTTGTCGATCAGGGTGGTGGAGTTGGTGTCCTTGTTGTTCTCGAGGTGGAAGTTCAGGTCCCCGAGGAGGATGTAGTCCGTGGAGGCGATGGCGTGTGTGCTGACGAAGTCAGCGATGGAATCGCTGAACTGTGGTCGGGGTCCGGGGGGTCTGTAGATGAGGGTTCCTCTGAGGGTGGTGTTGGGATCGGTGTGGATCTGGAAGTGCATGTGTTCGGCGGTGCTGAGGGTGTCGTCGGTGTTGGTTGAGACTCTGAGGGTGTTCCTGTGGACGATGGCGATGCCTCCTCCGACTCCGTTGGTGCGGTCCCTGTGGGTGATCTTGTATCCGTCCGGGATGTCGGGGGCTGAAGCGGGATTCAGCCAGGTCTCCGTCAGGAATGCGACGTCTGGGGAGGTTGAGTCGAGAAGGTCCCAGAGTTCGATGGCGTGTTTGCGGGCGGAGCGGGTGTTGAGGAGGATGCATCTGAGTGGAGAAGTGTGGCTCAATGGTTAGAGCGGCAGACCCTGATGCAGAGATCTGGCCCGGGACCAGGGTTCAATTCCCGCCTCGGCGGGTCTTGGGCTCAATTTCCTCGGACCTGATAATACTCGCCTCGGTGCCTATTCTAATCATGGGTCCCACTCTGCAACTCTGGGCAATAGCTTGCTTAATCTCCACAACGGCCCCAACAGCGCTGGGATGCCTGGCTTCACCCTGGGGGTGCCCAGGAGTGGACATTTTCACAGGGAAAAGCCAGGAAGGGTTCCACAGCGGTATGCGTACAGCGCCTGGACACCCATTTGGGGGTATGGGTGCGCTTTACAAGTACAAATTTCATTTCATCTGAGGTAGTTGGGTTCTTTCCTGGGCGGTGGTTTGGCGGGGCGGGTGCTGGCGAAGCTGCAGTTCCGGCAGGTGAAGGGCCCTTGGGTGCGCTTCGGGGTGGCCTGGTAGCAGGCGTGATCTTTTCCGGGGTTGAGTGCGTGGAGGGTGCTGGCGTCGTATCGGCGTCTGTTGATGTGGCGGGCGCGGGGGATGCCCGGACCAGGGGGTCTGGCGCTGGGCGCGGTCCTGGCGCGGACGGGCGCAGACGGGCTTGCCTTAGGCGCGCCTTCGGCGCCCCAGCGGCGCGCCCGCTGCACGCGTCCGCTGCGCAGCCGCACAGCGGCCACCATAAATGGGGAGGTGGGAGGGAGGAGCAGGGAATGGGGCAGCAAATGGGCAGTGAGGGGGCGGGGCCGCAGGGGCGCAGCGGCGGGAAACAGGCACAGAAGGGAAAACGAGCACAATCAGGGCATCAAGGGGGCACAGAAAGGAAAAAAAAACGAGCACAATCAGGGGCAGCAAGGGGGCACAGAAAGGAAAAAACGAGCACAATGAGGGGCAGCAAGGGGGCACAGAAAGGAAAAACTAGCACAATCAGGGGCAGCAAGGGGGGCACAGAAAGGAAAAACGAGCACAATCAGGGGCAGCAAGGGGGCACAGAAAGGAAAAACGAGCACAATCAGGGGCAGCAAGGGGGGCACAGAAAGGAAAAAACGAGCACAATCAGGGGCACAGGGGGCACAGAAAGGAAAAACGAGCACAATCAGGGGCAGCAAGGGGGCACAGAAAGGAAAAAACGAGCACAATCAGGGGCAGCAAGGGGGCACAGAAAGGAAAAATCGAGCACAATCAGGGGCAGCAAGGGGGCACAGAAAGGAAAAACGAGCACAATCAGGGGCAGCAAGGGGGGCACAGAAAGGAAAAACAGAGCACAATCAGGGGCAGCAAGGGGGCACAGAAAGGAAAAAAACGAGCACAATCAGGGGCAGCAAGGGGGCACAGAAAGGAAAAAACTAGCACAATCAGGGGCAGCAAGGGGGCACAGAAAGGAAAAACAAGCACAATCAGGGGCAGCAAGGGGGCACAGAAAGGAAAAAACGAGCACAATCAGGGGCAGCAAGGGGGCACAGAAAGGAAAAACGAGCACAATCAGGGGCAGCAAGGGGGGCACAGAAAGGAAAAAACGAGCACAATCAGGGGCAGCAAGGGGGGCACAGAAAGGAAAAACGAGCACAATCAGGGGCAGCAAGGGGGGCACAGAAAGGAAAAAACGAGCACAATCAGGGGCAGCAAGGGGGCACAGAAAGGAAAAACGAGCACAATCAGGGGCAGCAGCAGGGCACACAGACGGAGCTGTGTGGTGGGGAGCGATATACCCACTCCCACACACCCATTCACAGACACATTCCATTACTTACACATCCACTCACTGGTTCATATATCTATACACACATCCACTCACTTACCCATACAGCTACTCATACACCACTCACTCACTAATACAGCCACTAGCACATCCACTCATATACCAATACAGCCACTCACACACTAAGTCTGTCACCCACAGAGCTACTCACACACCTACTCACTCACCCATACAGTCTATTACACAGCCACTTACTCACCCATACAGTTGCACAAACACCCACTCACTTACTCATACAGATACTAATATGTACTCACTCACCTAGACAGTCACTGGCACAAGTACACACTTACCCATACAATCACTCTCACATCCACTCAGTCACCCATTCAGTCACTCATATACACCATCACTCACCTATACAAGTGTACCATACCTTAGACATATTTGAAGGGCAACTTCTCTGGATGGATGAATTGGTAGTGACAGTTCTTTACTAGATATCTGAATGAGTGTGTCAGTCCCTATGTGGGGGTGTTTCTATATGTAAGTACATTTCTTGGAACATTACTACCTCTGTTTGTGACTGTATGGCTCTAGAATTGAATATGTAAAGGAGCAGCATGGATTCATGTTAGGTAAATTAATCATTCAATCAATCAATCAGGGGTTTGTGAAGAGCAGCTACTTACCCGTGAGGGTCTCAAGGTGCTGAGGGGGGGCTGCTGATCCGTCAGGTGTTGAGGTTTAGTCAAAGAGCCAGGTCTTGAGGTCCTTCCTGAACTGGGTCAACAACACGGATTGCCTGAGGTAGAGGGGTAAAGTGTACCAGGTCTTGGTGGCAAGGTAGGTGGAGGATCTTAGGTGTGTTACTTGCTATTGGGTTATTTCAGTGAGTGTGCCACTACCTCCGTTAACACTACATTCATAAAAGATGGTTTTGTAAGTGAATGTTTATATGCTTCTAACAAGTCTCAAGGGTGTATTAGTGAGTCTCTGCTTTTGGACGTGCTTATATATGATACAAATCATGGTGGGAGAGTGGATATAGAACTGAGAATATAGGCCTGTAAGTGTATATATAGCTCTCTGAAACGACTAACTATGCGTGTTAGCTTTATGCACATTGGAGTGCACCTTATAGCCTAGCTACAACCTATTGTAGGGATCAATTATATGTAGGAGAACAGCAGGTTAATGCTTGTCAAGAAGTTTTAAATGTCAAGCTGGCCTACCAGTAGAACTGGTGCACACCATCAAGTATACCAGACCTCAGACATGTTTAAACAGCTATTTCTCTAGATGATTGACTTGATAGTATCAGTTCTTTATTAGCTATCTGAATGAGTGTGTCAGTCCCTATATGGGGATGTGTTTCCATATATAAGTAAGTCTGATGGTATATTGCTATATTTGTTTGTGACTGTATAGCTCTGCAATTGTATATATAAGGGGCCACATGGTTTCCATCTTGGGTGCATTACTTACTATTGAGTTATTTAAGAGAGTTAGTTACTGCCTCCATTAGTGCTCGATGCATAATATTTCTGTCTGCGTATGTGAGTGAATGTGTAGATTCTTGTGACAGTGTGTGAGGGGATGTCTTTCTGGTTCTCCCCTTTTTCTTTGTGCTTACATAAGATTTCAATCAGGGTTAAACACTGCATGTATAATTGAGCATATGGGCCTGTAAGTGTCCATGCAGTAAACTCAAACTTCTAACTACATGTGATAGCTTTCAATCACAAATGAGTGTACCCTATGGCCTAGCTATAGCCTACATTAGGGGTGAGTTATATGTGATAGAACAGCAGATTACAGCTTGTGAAGGAGCCTTAAATACCAAGTCGGCCTAGCAATAAAAGTGGATGCACCATCCCAACTGTACCAGGCCTGGCTTAGCAAGATGGTGGAGTAGACGCATTCCCTGGAGCTCTCATTAACTTCAGTAATCCGGAAACATCCTGTGTGTGGAAGACGACCACAATGCTTGCAGGTAGAGTGGAGGATTTGCCTCCCCTCCCTTGATGACACCTATGATTCCTGCCTGGCCAGAGTAGGGGGATATCTGTGAGCTGGACCGGGTGGTGGTTGAGCCAGCTGGCGGCCATCCTGCACCTGCCACTGTGGGCCGTTGTGGTGGGGCTGCGGCAGAGTGATCCGGAGGGTGCCTGCTGTGGTTCGCGGAGGCTGAGGCACAAGGTGAACACCAATCGATCATGGGAGGAAGGTGACCTGGCTCCCGTGGAACTGGCGGCCCATCTGGGAAAGCCATATTCCTCCGGAGTGCAGGTGAGGAGACACGAGAGCGCTATTGCTGGGCCATTGATCTGGAAGCGGCCAGCCCATGGACAGCAGCTCTGCAACACGGCTGAACAGGGGAAGCAGACGGAAACGGGCTACAGGTGCCAGGTGCAGTTCCACGTAGGCTGCACCCGACTGAGAGACAGTCCTGCTGACGCAGGGACTGTAACAGAGAGCCGAGTCCGCAGGGAAAGAAGCACCTGAATGGGTGCAGATGCGCCTCTGCTGGAAGGGCTGGTGACTCGAGGTGGGCTCCTTCCCTTGCAGCCCAGCTATTAAGACTCCCTAATCACAACACAGTGCCGCTGAGGCGCCTAAAGTTCCCCTAGGAGCCAAGGCTTTGAAGCGGCCCCGGAGTGGAGTGCTGGAAGTGGGGGCCAATGGAGGGGGTAAGAGACACCGCCTTGATCTGAATGTGGGCACCGGCTACGGACGGGCGTGAAGGATACCAGCAAGGGCAGTGGTCGGTTGGTGATCATGGTCCATATGTACGAATGACTGGTAAATTGGGGTGAACAATACAGGCAGCGGCAGAAACTCCTGAACAGGGCCCATGAAGCAACACAAATACTGGCAGGCATGAGGCAGCACCAGACTTCCAAACACCACGACGGGGGCAAAGTTTGATCTCTCCTCATATACTGACCTGCCTAATATAAGGAAAACACCTAGCTTGCCAGGGAAACACGCAGGCCTGATGCATGTCAGGGCGGCCTACAACCTGAAGTAACAGTCCGATCCGGGTACATAGAGTGAGGATGAGTGGTACTGCTATTTGGGTGCCAGGTCAAGAACCTCAAACTGGTGATATGAACGGGGCTTCCTGGAGATTGCAGAAGGGCCACTGAGTATGAATGGTGAAGGAGATGGGAGGCAAAGCAGCTCAGATCAATAAAATCTCAAATTATGCGCATCCTCTCTCCCAGTACCAGGGGGCACAGACGGCAGCCTTGGCTTTGCTCGAGAGCGGGATGCAACAAGTCGAAGAGCGAGCCCCTTCTATTGCTGATGTGCTGACGGCTATCCATTTTACGACGGATGAGATGATCCACAAAATAGACTCCGTCGCCATTGATGTTAATCTGCTCTGGTGCGATCTGAGGAAGGTTTCAGACAGGCTGACCACCCCTGAACAAACGGTGGATACCCTGCAGACGGAGATCCATGCCCTAAGTGAGACAGTCACTGACCTTCAAAAGAGTGTGTTGAACCTAGATGATCGAGCTGAGGACCCGGAAAGGAGGTCGTGCAGGAACAACCTCCGCTTTGTGGGTTTTCCAGAAAAAGCGGAAGGAAGGTCCGCTGAGTTGTTCCTTGAGGACTGGCTTGTTGCCGCATTGGCCCCCAGGAAGCTCTCCAAGTTTTTTACTGTGGAGCAGGCACACAGACGGCTTGTACCCTCTCCCCAAGACTAGGGGCACCGCCCAGAGCTCTTATTGCCCGGTTTTGCAATTTCCGGGACGCCATCCTGCACCTTACCCAAAGCCGGGGTCCACTGTTATATGAGGGTCACCAGATATCCATTTATCTGGATTACACGCAGCAAGTGCAGGATCAACGACAAACCTTCTTGGCGGTGAAAAGGCGCCTACGAGATTTTAACCTCAAAAACAGTCACCTCTTCCCGGTGAAGCTGAGAGTCGAGAGCAAAGGGAAAGCACTGTTCTTCTCTGCGGCGGAGGCGAGCAACTGGCTGGCAGCATGAGGATCACCGGGAGCTTGTCTGGTGCCTTCAACAGAGACACCCCACGCGGCAGGGTCGAGCAGACCACCCCAGGTCCGATGAAAGCAAAACTTTTGGCAGGTCAACAACATGACTCAGAATCCTAGCCGAATCAGGGTATGTCCGGATGGAACATTACAGGCCTCGGATGTTGTTCTGGACTCGAGTGCTTCATCACCTAATCGACTCACAAACAGTATCCCAGGTGAAGACACGGATAACTAACAGAGACATGCGGCTGAGGAACGAGAGACATATAAGCAGAATTAATGGTAACATCATTCCAAGACACTCGGCAAGAATTAACCATTAGATGGCAGCGAGGGAGGACCAGAGAACATATATAGATGGAGGTTTCTACACACAAGTTGAGAACAGCTGACAGGGGTCTTCCCCCAGAGGCGGGTACCTTGTTGGGGAGCTGGAGGCTTGCCCTCACACCTCACCGGCTGGCCAGCCACTACTGTTGGGATGGGTGGGTGGGGGGTTTCTACCCTTCGTGGTGGGCTATCTTTTCCTATTAATATTCTAAGTTGTGGGATTTCTCTTGTGGGCTATGGGGCGACATCTACATGCCTTCACCTTGTTATGTTCAGATTGGGAGGGAAATGTGATATTGCCCAAGGGGAGGGGGGGAGTTTGTAATGTTTGGAATTGGTTTAAACAGTTCTTCCCTCTTTGGTTTCAGAAGACAGAACTTGCAGTGATGGTTGCAGGGTTAAGGTTACATGTATGGTCTGAGGCAGAATGGCTGCGTGACAGCAAAATGGATGACGTGTGCGCTCTATGGCGGCCACCATGACTGCGTTGATTACATGGATTGTTCGGGGCATAGCTGCCTTTGAAAAACGTAGACGTGTATTTGCATACCTGAAAAGGTATAACGTCGCTGTGGCCTGCCTACAAGAAACGCATATCTGGGGGGACACTATACCATGCCTACGGAAGCACTGGAGAGGACAATTGTATGCCACTTCATATTCTGGGTTTGCTAGAGGGGCTCTCATTTGGGTGGCACCGGGGGTTCCCTTTCAACACCTACATCACATGGTTGACACATAGGGGAGATATGTCATTCTGCATGGGAGACTAGATGGCACGGAAGTGTGCATTATTAATGTATGCGACACGAACGATGACAGTGCCTCTTTTCTTCCCTGCTCTCATGGAGGCGGCTTCACCATATTAGGGGGTACCAATGCTGCTGGCTGGGGGTGTTAACTGCGTCATTGATGGTTCACTCGACCGTGAACCTCCACGACCCCACACTAAACCTCACATGACTAGCGCACTGTGGGATATACTAGAAGCCATGCACCTGAGAGATGTATGGCATGTGCGCCATTCAAACATCAGACAGTTCTCCTGCCACACCCCCACTACGGGGACCTTTAGCAGACTTGATTATTGGTTTCTCCCTTTGGACCTCGGTTGGAGTGTGGGAGGGATAACTTATTTACCTAGATACCTAGATACCTCTCAGATCACTCCCCTGTCCCGCTGGAGTTTGGGGGGTGTGGGGTTAGGTCTGAGATTCCCCCATGGTGGCTCAATACTGAAGCCTTGACAGACCCTCCATTTGTGGCCACGCTTTCCGAAGAAATAAGCCGCTACTTTGTGGAGAATTGGGAGTCGACCTAAAATCACGCGTGGTTATAAAGGGAATAAATATCAAAACGTCCTATGGGGTCCGACGGCAACTGGAGAGAGATGTATCTCTGGGTAGACTTGAAGCTGAGATCCCTGTGGCTCCCCAGAGGTTGACAGAGTGGTGTGCGGTCAAGGAGGCCCTGTTGACAGACCTCCGTAGACTAGAAAAACCTGTTCATACTGCCAATCACCAAATACTGTACAGAGAGGGGGATAGAACAGGAGCTTTGTTGGCACGACTGGTGAGGCAGGAAACCCCCGTTGCCCCAATAATGCAGATCGGTACTGACAATGGGAAATTGGTGTATACACAATGAGCGATAGCAAAGGTGCTGGCGAGCCATTTACAGGCTGTATATGAGGGGCGGCCTTCCTCAAATCAAGAGGCATTTCTCACCTTTTTGAATTCTGTCGAGATCCCCCAGCTGGAGCCCGAGGAGACTGAGGTCCTGTGTGCCCCGATTATCAAAGAGAAATTCATACTGGCCATATACCAACTTAAACCGGCCAAGAGAGGGGCTCCGATGGGCTCCCAACAGAGTTTTATAGTCAATTTGCCCCACTGCTGGCAGATAGACTTTTAGAAGTCTATATTGAGGAGTTAAGGAAAGGATTTTTACCGCCCTGTATGCGGGAACCACTGGTGGCCATGATACTCAAAAATGATAGGGACCCCACCCTACCCAATTCTTATATGCCAATCTCGCTAATGAATATCTATGAAAAAATACTCAGTGGGATTAAGGCGGTGCGTCTCCTCTCAAGGATGCCCCAGCTTATCCACTCAGACCAAGCGGGATTCATACCGCGAAGAACGGCCCATAATTTACGATGCTTGGCGCATGTGTGGCATGCTTCAAGTTTATTGGAGATTGATTGTGCCATAGCACTGCTGGATATCGAACAAGCGTTTGACTCAGTTGATTGACCCTATACGTGGCAGGTTCTTAGACGAATTGGGGTGGGAGAGCGGTTTCTAAAATGGGTGCAGCTTCTTTATTCAGCCCCTATAGCCAGAATCAGAGTTGTGAGGATGGTGTCCAGACAGCTCACTCTTTGTTGGGGCACCCGCCAGTGGTGCCCGCTCTCCCCCCTACTATTTGCGGTGGCTATGGTGCCTCTGGCTGTGTGCCCTCGAGACGTGCTGGGTCCCTAGGGTATAAAACTAGGGGAGACCAAATATGTAGTTTCCCTATATGCAGATGATACACTGGTCTACTTAGCGCAGCCGGAGCGTTCCATATCTCTGCTCCTAATGGAGCTGCGGACCTTTGGTGACATCTCGGGACATCACATCAACCCTGGGAAGTCCAGAGTGATCCCCATTGGTAGACTGGCCACGGTTCCAATATCAGGGCTGCCGCAAACTGGGCAACCGTGGGTAGACATGGGGCGCGATACATGGGGATTCCCTTGGCGAATACAGCCTCTACCTACCTAGATCTCAATATTGGTTGGGTGATTGAAGGGCTGCGAGGGTCTATACGTTTCTGGAGGGATCTGCCGTTATCGCTCATGAGGCGCATTGCTATTGTTAAAATGATTTTTCTACCTTGCTGTCTCTATGCAATGCAACACTCACTCTTTATGATTCCGCGACACTACTTCCACACACTAGAGAGTCTAATGGTAGACCTCCTATGGGGGAAGAAACATAGAAGGGTGCATGTAACCACGCTCCAAAGAACGTGGGCTTATGGACTGGAAGTGCCTCATTTGGAACTGTACTACTTTACTACATGGTCTCCCAGTTGCAGCATGCAGTCCACTGGATGGACAGCGAGGATAATTGGGAGAAGCGTCTAGTGGCGGGAACATACAGAGACCGTTTGCTGGCAGAGTTATTGATGCTTTTTATGCGGAGCCCCCTGGGAAAGCCCGTATATTGTGCGGCAAGTGACCGCAGTGTGGGAAAATGCGGTGCTCCAGATATGCCCCTGTGGGCGCTGCGCCCTTTCGTCAGCATAGCTGACTCCATGTCGGTACGCTGTGGGAGAGATGGAGGCTGCCAGACACTGGGTGACCTTTATGTGGGCGGGAAATTGGTGACTCAAGAGGAAGCACAGGCCACCTTTAATCTAGGACCGGGCCAATTCCTGCAGTATGAAAAAATATCTAGTGTAGCCTGTGAAATTTTGCTGAGGTTCCCAGAGGAACCTCCCACCACTAACATATTGAAGGTCATGTTGTACATGGCGCAGGGTAGGCTACTGATTTCTCATCTTTATAGAGCACTGAGAGGTGACCTGCTGGGAGACACCCTCGAAATTCAGCAAAAATGGGATATGCTCATTGTTGAACCCCTAACAGAGGGTGAATGGAGGAGGGCCCATGAGGGGGTACAGAACGTTAGCGCCAACACACGGTTTAAGCTCCTCCAATATAATCTAGTGCATCAAGTATACCTCACCCCACTCACACTACACATAATTTACTCGTCCCGTAAGGATGAATGCCCCAGATGTAACCGACAGGAGGTGGATTTCCTCCACATGGTTTGGTCCTGTTAGCTACTGCTCCCTTACTGGGAGGATGTACTCACACGTCTACAGGGGGCCACGGGCTGGAGCATCCCTAGAGATATTAGGCAAGTTTTACCAGGATTATTACCCATGCCAAAGTGGAAAAAGCGAAGTAGTCAGTTTGTTCTCCTGGGGCTTGTCCTAACTAGGAGGCGTGTTGTTATAGCACGGATGCGCCCTCGGCCCCCACAGCCCGATGAATGGATTAGAGATGTGTGCGAATGGGCGACTGTGGAGTCTGTGCGAATGAAGTATATATGAAAGGATGATAAGGTTGGGGACAATTTCCTGGCATGGGCCTCTATGATAGCAGAAGAAGAACGGTCCCCCAAGATCCAGGGGAGCCCGGTAGGGGAAGCCTCCCCAAGAAGAGAACAAGGTGGGAATAATGCCTAGACTATGTTTGATATTCCTGATGCTAGATATGCCATTGTATTTTCCATGTAAGCATGCAACCTGACACAGATTGAAGGGGACGGGGAGGGAGGGTGGGGGATTATCTTAATGTGACGTTTTCTTTACATTATAATAGAAATGATTGTGTGGGTCAGAAAACTGTCAATATGTGGATACCAAATGTGAGCGAGGCCCATGCATACAGATGTAATGTTTTCATTTACAAATGCCAGTAAAACTTTATGAGAAAAAAAACTGTACCAATCCTGACACACTTTTAAAGGGCTACTTCTCTGGATGGTTCACTTGGTAGTACCAGTTACTAGAAATCTGAATTAGTGTCTCAGTGCCTATGTTGGGTTCTCTTTCTATATGTAAGAAAGTTTCTTACTACATCGCTAGCTCTGTTTGTGACTATATGGCTCTGCAAATCTATATGTAAGACCTGGCATGGCTTGTCTCTTGGGTGTGTCAATCACTAATTGGTTATTTAAGTGAGTGGCTCACTGCCTCCATCAGTGCTAGATACATAAGAGTTGGGTGTGTGCATGTGAGTGAAAGTTAAGATGCTTGTAACACTGTCTGAGAGGATGTATTAGTAGCTCTCCACTTTTGTATGTGCTAATATGAGATTCAAATCAACGTGCAACACTGAAAGTATAAGTCAGCACATGGGCCTGTAAGTGCATATATAGCTCACTGAAACTTCTAACTACGGGCCCGATTCACAAAAGGCAAGTAAAACTTAAGTTAAACTTAAGTTAAGATTTTGTCGTAAGACCAAAACTTAAGACAAACTTAAGACAAAATCCTAACTTTACTACTCCTAAATTCCTTTTGTGAATACCGAAAGTTGTAAAGTTAGGATTTTGTCTCAGATTACTTTTGTGAATCGGGCCCTAAATGTGTTAGCTTCTATGGACATAGCAGCCTGCTCTATGGCCTAGTTACAGCCTACCTTAGGGGAGAGTTCTACGTGATAGAACAGCAGATTAAAGCTTGTGAAGGGGTTTTAAATATCAAGTCGGCCTAGCAGTAGAAGTGGATGCACAGTCTCAACTGTACAAGGCCTGAGACACGTTTAAAGGGCTACTTCCCTGGATGGTTCACTTGCTAGTGTCAGTTCTGTAGTAGATATCTAAATTAGTGTCTCAGTCCCCATGTGTGCATCTGTTTCTATATGTAAGAAAGTTTCTTAGTATATTACTGGGTCTGTTTTTGACTGTATGGCTCTGCAAATCTATATATAAGGACTGGCATGGATTGTCTCTTGGGTGTGTCAATCATTAATGGGCTATTTAAGTGAGTGTCTCAGTGCCTTCATTAGTGCGCAATACATAAGAGTTGTGTCTGTGCATATGAGTGAAACTTTAGATGCTTGTAACACTATCTGAAAGGATGTATTAGTAGCTCCCCCCTTTTGTATGTGGTTAAATGAGATTCATCTCAATGTGGAACACTAAAAGTATGAGTCAGCACAGGGGCCTGTAACTGTGCATATAGCTCATGGAAACATTCTTGCACATAGGATCGTAGCCTATAGACTAGCTACAGGCTACCTTAGGGGTGAGATATATATGCTAGAACAGCATATAAAAGCTTGTCAAGGGGTTTTAAATGCCAAGTCGGCCTAGCAGTAGAACTGCATGCACAGGCTCTAGTCTACCAGGACTGAGACAATTTTAAAGGGTTACTTCTCGCAATGGGTGGCTTGGTAATGTCAGTTCTTTAGTAGATATCTGCAATGACTGTTTCAGTCATTATGTGGGGGTGTGTTTCCATAAGTAAGTACGTTTGTTGGTACATCACTACCTCTCTGTTTGACTGTATGGGTCTGTAAATGTAGATTTAAGGGCCGGCATGGATTGCTCTGGGTGTGTTAGTTACTATTGGGTTATTTAGCTGAGTGTATCACTGCCTGCATTAGTGTTAGATCCATAAGATTTCTGTCTGTGCTTATCAGTGAAAGTTTAGATGATTGTGACACTGTCTAATGGGATGTAATAGAAGGTGACCTCTTTTCTATCTGCTTATCTGAGATTGAAATCAGAGTGCCAAACTGAATGTATGATTGAACATATGGGCCTGTAAGTGTGTATGTAGCTCACTAAAACTTCTAACCACGTGTGTTAGCTTCCATGCACATAGGAGCGCACCCTATAGACTGGGTACAGGATACCTTAGTGGTGAGTTATATGTGGTAGAACAGCAGGTTAACGCTTGTCAAGAGGTTTTAAATATCAAGTCGACCTAACTGTAGAATTGTATCCACAGACTCCATTTTATCCTGCTGGAAACATTTCTAAAGGGCTACTTCTCTGGATGGGTGACTTGGTAATGTCAGTTCATTAGTAGACATCTGAATGAGTGGTTCTGTCCCTGTGTGGGGATGTGTTACCATAAGTAAGTAAGATTGTTGGTACATCACTGGCTCTCTTTGTGACTGTATGGGTCTGTAAATGTATATTTAAGGGGAGGCATGGATTGCCTACTGGGTGTGTTACTTAGCTGAGTGTATCACTGCCTTCATTAGTGCTAGATCCATTAGAGTTGTGTCTGTGCATATGAGTGAATGTTTACATGATTGTCACACTGTCTAAGGGGTTGTATGAGAATGTTATCGCTTTTCTATATGCTTATCTGAGATTTAAACCAGAGTGCGATACTGGATGTGTATGGACCTGAAAGTGTGCATGTAGCTCACTGAAACTTGTAAATTCATGTGTTAGCTTTCATGCACTTAGGAGAGTATCCTATGGCCTACCTGTTGGCTACTTAACAGTTCACTTATATGTAGCACAACACCAATTTAAAATTTAACAATGTTTTTTAAAACTTAAATCAAGCAAATAGTGACATTTCATCCACATGTTCTACAGCACCAGACCCTACCACAAGTAGAGCACTGAAGTACAACTTTAAAACAAATAAAATATACCAATTCATGATAAGGTAGCAAAACGATATATAGCATATAAAAATATTACTAAACCAGCACAAACTATTCAACCATCTAATTCAAAATGCATGGTTGAAGAGATACGTTTTATTGCTGCTGAGTGTTTCATTATGCAAATACCTATGTATGGTACTCTTTACATGAACATATCAATTACTGTTCAAATAGGTAAATAGTTACCTATGCACACTGCCCCATACACCTCTCTCTAAGGTAGGTGTTTGAGGCCCTCCTCCACCCGCTGGCTCCTGCCTGCGCCTCATCCCTGGTGGTCCAGTGGGAGAGCCAAGCTCTTCTGCTGGTCCACTGTTGTCTGTCTGCGTGTGTGTGCGCCCGTTTTTCTGTCTTTGTCTGTCTTTTTGTTTTCTTCTCATTGTGCCTTAATTTTCTTCCTTTAATTTGATTCTGCTGTCTTTCTTCTATTTATCCTGTTTTAGTTTTCGTGCCCTTGTTTGTGTCCTCCGTGCTTGTTTTTGCCACCCTTTTCCCGCCGCTGCTACCCCCGTGGCCCCTCCCCCTGCCGGTTTCCGCTCTCGCCTCCCAGCAGCAGTTCCCTCCCCCTTCTCTATTTAATGGCGGCCGCTGCTTGGATGTCTGAGCAAGACCTCTGACCTCCTGGTCAGAGACCTAGCACTCCGCCCCAGCAGCTCCGCTGTTGTGCCACTGCCCCCTACACCTCTCTCTAAGGTAGGTGTTCGAGGCCCTCCTCCACCCGCAGGCTGCTGCCTGCGCCTCACCCATGGTGGTCCAGTGGGAGAGCCTAGCTCTTCTGCTGGTCCACAGTTATCTGTCAGCGTGTGTGCCCATTTTTCTGTTTTTGTCTGTCTTTTTGTTTCCTTCTCATTGTGCCTTAATTTTCTGCCTTTAATTTTATTCTGCTTTCTTTCTTCTATTTTTCCTGTTTTTGTGCCCTTGTTTGTGTCGTCTGTGCATGTTTTTGCTGCCCTTTACCTGCCACTGCTCTCCTCGCGGCCCCTCTCCCCTGCTGGCTCCCGCTCCGCCCTCCCAGCTGCACTGCCCTTCCCCGTTCCCTATATAATGGCGGACGTGCAGCAGATGCGCGCATCGGTAAGCCCATCTGTGCCCGTCCGCAACCCGACCGTGGCCAGCGCCAGGGACCCTGGATCTCCGACCACCCACCTCTACGACTCAGCTGCCCTCCTCACACTCAACCCCGAAAGGAAGAACAACTGCCATCTGTCTACGCCGAACACCACCCATGGCCAGTTCTCCTGCTGACACTGCCGAAAACCCTTCACCACCCTCTGCACCCCCATGGCCACCGCCTCCTCACCGGATGCCAGCACCCCTGAAGCCCTGAGGTGCACACTCCTTAAAGTGCGCTCCCTGCACAGACATACTGTAGAGATCTGGGACCTCCTCGACACCCTCTCACCAGATGTCGCCTTCCTCACGGAAACGTAGACCAACCCTACCTCCGCCCCCAACATCACCACCGCCATCCCCGACGGACACAAGATCCAGAGGAAGGACCGCTCCAACCGCCCAGGAAGAGGACTCGCCATTGCACACAAGAGCTCCCTCCGACTAACCAACTACAGCACGAGCGACTCCCCGTCCACCACCGAACACTTTCATTTCCAGACCCAGACCAGCCCCAGAACGACCCCATGCAGCACCCTCGCCATCAGACCCCCCAGACCCCGAACCGCGTTCACCACTACCATCACCGACCTCATCACGCCCCATGCCATCGAATCCATGGACTACATACTCATCAGAGACCTCAACTTCCACCTCGACAACCTTAGCGACCCCAACTCAGCTACCCTCCTGGACAACCTTGCCAACCTCAGACTGAAACAAGTCATCACCACCCCTACCCACAAGGCAGGACACACCCTCAACCCCATCTTCGCAGGAGATAAACACATCCACTTCAGCCACACCATGCAACCCACCTGGAAGGACCACCACTGCATACACTTCCACGTTGACAAACCCACCGCCCCCAAACCAGCACCCCGCCCTCCGTGAAGGAACTGGAGCAAGGTCACCGAGGAGTACTTAATCTCCACCCTTTACAGCGATGCCCCTCCTCCTCGACCGACGCCAACTCCGCAGCCAAAGAACTTCAAAAATGGATCACCAACTGCGCAGACAAGCTCGCCCCCCTCCCCAACCCCAACAGGCAGCGCCCCAGGAAGGCCACCTGGTTCACCGCTGACCTCCAAGAATCCTGACGCACCTGCAGATGTCTCGAGAACAATTGGAGAAACAGCAAAACTTCAGAGGACCGCACCACTTACAAGAACGCCATGACAGAATACCACCAACTCATCAGATCCACCAAAAGACCCTTCATCCAAAACAAAATCCACTCCAACGCCAGCAACTCCAAAGAACTCTTCAGCATCATTCAGGAACTCACCAAGCCCCCCAGCGAAGCCACGGACATCACACCCTCCCAGGACCTCTGTAACAAACTCGGCTCCTACTTCCACCTGAAAGTAAGATCCCTCTACAACGACTTCAACGAACCGACTCCAGACATGGAACCCACTGCTCCATTCAGCTACGACAACCAGCCCACAATCTCCTCCTGGACCCCAGTCACCACTGAAGACACTGCATCGACCATAAAAGGCATTCACGCAGGAGCCCCACGGACCCCTGCCCTCCACACATCTTCCAAAGAGCCGCCGCCGCCATTGCACCTGAGCTACGACGCACTATCAACGCAACCTTTGAAGCCGGCACATTCCCCGATGACTGGAAACGCGCAGAAGTCAAGCCCCTCCTCAAGAAGCCCTCAGCAGATCCGAGGGACCTCAAGAACTACTGACCCATCTCTCTCCTCCCTTTCGCAGCCAAAGTCATCGAGAAAATCGTCAATGTTCAACTAATAAAATTCATCGAAGAGAACTCCATCCTCGACCTCTCCCAATCCAGATTCAGCAGCAACCACAGCACCGAGACTGCCCTACTCGCCACTACAGATGACATCCACACCCTCCTCAACCAAGGGCTCACCGTGGCCCTGATCCTACTTGACCTCTGTGCAGCCTTCGACACCGTCTCCCACCGCACTCTCACCGGCAGACTCCATGACACCGGCATTCAGGGAACCGCCCTCGTCTGGATCGGCTCCTTCCTCACCGGCAGAACCCAAAGAGTCAGACTTCCCCCCTTCCTCTCCGAACCCACAGAGATCAACTGCGGAGTACCCCAAGGATCGTCGCTCAGCCCCACGCTCTTCAACATCTACTTGGCCCCCCTCGCCGCATTCGTCAGACAGCATGGACTCAGCATAGTATCCTACGCCGACGACACCCAACTCATCCTCTCCCTCACTAAGGACCCCCTCACCACCAGACTCAGCTTCCAGGAAGGAATGAAGGATGTCACATCCTGGATGAGCAGCAGCTGTCTGAAGCTTAACTCGGAGAAGACAGAAGTCCTCGTCCTCAGACCCTCTCCCTCTGCATGGGACAACACCTGGTGTCCCACCACCCTCGGCAGCCCCCTGACCCCCAAGGACCATGGCCGGAACCTCAGCATCATACTCGACTCCTCCCTCACCATGACCCGACAGATCAACGCCATCGCCTCCACCTGCTTCAACACCCGCCGCATCCTTCGCAAGACCTTCAAATGGATCCCCCTGAATCAAGAAAGACCGTCATCCACTCACTCATAACCAGCAGACTGGACTACGGAAATGCCCTCTATGCCGGTCTCAACAAATCTCTGCTCTGCAAGCTCCAGACCATACAGAACACCCCAGCTAGACTCGTCCTCGGCATCCCTCGACACAAACATATCACCCAACACCTGCGAGACCTCCACTGGCTCCCCGTCGAGAAGAGAGTAACCTTCAAGATACTCACCCATGACTACAAATGCCTCCACAACACCGGACCCCAAAATCTCAACGAAACAATCTCCTTCCACGTACCCAAGAGAAACCTCCGATCCGCCGACCTCGCCAAATACCCATGCATCCGCAGAGCCAGAACGGGTGGAAGAGCCTTCTCCTACATCGTGGCAAAGACCTGGAACAAGCTCCCGATCAACATCAGATGCGCCCCCACTCTGCACATCTTCAACAAGACCCTCAAGACCTGGCTCTTCGACTGACCGGAGCTGCACCACCCCCCCCCAGCGCCTTGAGACTCTTACGGGTGAGTAGCGCGCTTCACAATTCCCTGATTGATTGATTGATTGAAGCACTATACTTCATCTATAAGCAAATATTTGAAATCCTTTACATTTTTATCATACGTTATATAACAAATATTCTAAATTTGCTACATAAACTATCTCTGACAACAGTCAACCTATATATATTTTTTTTTATATATATATTTATATATATATATATATATATATATATATATATATATATATATCCAACAGCCGATGACAGTAAAGTGCACTCTCAGGAGAATTGCAAATTCAGTGATAGTTTAATCGTTTCTGTAATGCATTTCATCTGTTTACACAGTCTTGTTCACACACAGAATAGCAGTTGAAGCATGGTTTACATATCCGGACTTGACATCAAAAAAGGACTACATCTCGTAATTGTGCCCAAAGTGGAGTAATGGTGACGGCCATTTTGTAATATGTATGTAGACATATATACATATATGAACTATAATGAACAATCAGTAGTTAAACATACAATCTGATGGATCATAAACATGTCTGTCACAAATCAATCTCCCAAGAATAGGGGTCGATAATATAGTATTCATTGTAATTGTAAATATTAATTAATATAGTATTCATTGCAATCAAGTGTATAATCTCGACTTATATAGACACAAAACAATGAAAGGCATGTCATGATTATTTACAAGACAATAGTGTCTAAAGCGTTTTGTAAAATTAATATGCGTAGTGCATTCCCATGCATAAGGTTGTTACAGGATCTAACAAGCATGGTGACAAGGTTTGAAGTGACAACATAAAACATATAAGGTAAATAGTACCTATAAGATATGCACAGATCCGAGCGTATAGGAGAGACACATTGTTCTGTGTAGACGACAGAAGTATCTAAATAAAACACGCAGCCAAGTTAAAATGTATTGCACAGTGTAGCCAAAGGTGAAGAGAAATGCACGGTCCTGGGTGAGGCCTCAAGCATCCAAGTACTCTATGGAATTGCCAAGTGGTCATGATAACAGTTAAATGGCATTTTTGAAAATAGAGCAATATAAAACATCGAAGTGCTCTAATATTAATCATGATAACTATAGCATCAAAAACTGGTCTCCTGATACTACCACATGTATAAAACCACTAGTGGGTTCAGTACATTCCAATAAATTTGGTATCAAGTGTTTGACTAGTGCAAACGAGAGGGTCTAAAAGAGCAGGGGGCCTATTAGCAATAACCGGCGATAATTATCGCTAAGCGCAGTTAGCGCTTGGATAATTATCGCCGGCTATCGCAGGTTTCTATCGCGGAGATAGCGTGCTATCAGCAACGCTTATCTCCTAAGTGATAGAAACCCTGGAGAACAGTGTGAATATCGCTTGAAAACAAGCGATATTCACACTGTGACCAGTGTTAGCTAGGTGATAGGGCAAGGGGGATTTAGCCATGTAATCCACCTCCCATTGGATTACATGGCTAAGTCAGGTCTGGACCAGGCGTTAACAAACCAGCGCTAAACGTGTTTAGCGCTGGTTCGTTAATCACCTCCCCTGCCTCGCTAATAGGCGATAGCGAGCTTAGCGACTGTTTCCAGTCGCTTTTAGGTTGGAAACGCCTACTTTGCATGCCTTTAGCGATAAATATCGCTGGCATGCAAAGCGGCACCCAACCCGGTCGCTATCGCCTAGAAGCTGTCGCTAACAGCAGTTAGCGACAGCTTGCTAATAGGGCGTTAGAATTATCGCCGCTTTAGCGGGAAAAAGTCCCGCTAAAGCGGCGATAGAGCCCTTGATAATATGCCCCCAGATGCGGAGCCGACCAGGCAAAGAAGACTAAACCTGGTCTCGTCTGGAGTCAAACCTGCTTTCAAAAAAGAGCCAGAAAACTAGCAAAGACTATAGTCTCATATGAGAAAAATAATGTGACCCACAAAGTGAAAACCAATTCATAATGAAACCTAAAGTACAGATCGTCACAGATAAGCTGACATTTCCTTATCTGCTGTTCTTTAACTCCCCTGGCCCCCAGGCCCCAGGGTATGCACCCTGACCCCCAAATTATGATAACGTTGCCTAATCGCCAAATTGACATATTTAACTCAATATGAGGGCATATATGATGAATGAAAGTACACCAGTAGCATGGAGAGTTAAATGTCACCTGGGCACTGCAGCACTTACTGTGCCATCCACTAGAGTCAAAAAGAAACATGGCTTCAAGCCTACATGGGTAGCCTTACTCCCACAGCATTTAAACCTGCAGGCAAACTTGTCACAATAACCATTGCTGGGTGCAAAAGGCCCTACTTTACAAATGTGCACTCTACACATACACACATATATTCCAGTTACATTTACAGATGTAAATATAGGAGTACTCCATCCAGGAATTCCAAATAAAAGTAGCGCATACCGTCACAAAGATTGACTCCAGTTGTAAACATAACTCACTGCTAAGTTACACCAACGTCTGAAGAAAGATCCACTTACTCACAAAAAACACTTGTGAATCAGGTACTAATTTGATGCATTTTCAAAAGTGTTTTTTATGAATCGTGGCGTATATTCTTATTGTTTTAGTTAGGGGGAATTGTTGATAATCAGCACTGGTTAGACTGTGAGACAATAAAGGCAGTTCCACTTCCAATTGCCCAAATGTTTCTCTATTCAACACTTTATCTGTTTTCCTTTCTTTCTACTGTCCAGCTCCTTGCATTCAGCCATTTAAGGCTGACATCACTATTCTTCACAGCAATTACGTGTTCTGCCAGGATTGATTTGTTGAAGTGGCACGTTGTGTTTTTTTGTCTGCTGTTGTCTATGTGTGCGATTTCTACTATGCTCTTTTGCACCAGACCAACAATGTGATGGGGGGACTTTGCATTTGCCAGTCTATGTGTATAATTGTCGTCTGTTTGCGGTATGTATGTTTCTGATGTATGATTGCACATTCAGGAATTATTGTGCATGGACCATTTAGGAGACTGCTAAACATTGAAATGAAGAGTGATAGCATGCTTCTGCTTCTCAATCATCTGCTCATCAGACATCCTTCCACACATCTTTCAAGCACATAATTACTAGTTTTACATTCATATTAAATTTGAGTCCCTTGATGGACTAAATTACTAAATGGGCACTGAAGACCATTAGCTAGTATAACCTACATCAATTTATAAATTGAGACGCTTTCCATTTTTAAATTAAGGATTTTCTAATTATAATATTTTAGATGTATTGAGTTTTCACATTTTATAAATCATTAAATATGAGGATATGTTATTATATTTCTTTAAATGAGTGATGTTTCATGAGATGTGTTGATGTATCTACCTCCATAATTTTCCCTGCCACTGATTGCAATTTCGCATGAAACATCTGACCCAAAGCATTATTTCCCCTTAACTGGCTATTCTACGTACATATTGAGGCTGCTTGAAATATGATATATGAGAATGTGTGTCCCTCAAGGAAAGGTTTTAATTTGCAGAATATAAGGCATAATGAAATAGGGAAACTAGGACATGACCTGAAACTATTATTTACAGGCAAAGAAGACTCTTTCAGAAATGATAGAAAAATGTCTTTAGATTTAACTCTGTTCATTCCAATTAGGCTGTTACACAGTAAGCACAGCATGTTGCACTGAAATTATCACAAGTTAAACAAGGGAGTCAATTCACAAATACATTTATAAGTACGTGAAGTAGCACTACTTTAGCAGTATTACTTCATGTATCCAACTGGCCCCTATTTTTTTGTAAACAGATTTTATTGATCATTTTCAAGAACAATACATCAATGTAGTTCATCAATGTCAAACATGGTGTTCATTTTACACTTGGTTGACAGTTTATCTGGCATTTACTCATCCGAGTACTACATCGTCATACCTCATAATGTAACTGCTACCCCTATTCCCCCCTCCCCCTTCCAAGTCATGGATGCAATAATTGTACCTCGGTCGTAAGGATGCAGCCATGGTGATCTCGGGCTCGTTACTAGTGTGTCGGTCCGCTAAGATAATGTATATGATTATAAGATCAGTTTGACGTGATAATCATCCGGTCAATATTGGTGTTGACTTCGCACTTATGTCAGGTAACGGGCTCTACTGATTTACCCTCTCCCCGTCTTCCTGAGCCCCCTCCCCCGGGCGCTCCAGGTCATGCATGAGGGTCTCCCAGGCTCTGGCCACCTCTATGTGTAGCAAGCCCCTTTTTGCCTCTCTCATCAGTGATCTCCCCTCAGATTCCGCCCATTTTAGGAGTTCTTTTCTCCAAGCGATTAGGCTAGGACCTCTCGGGGTTTTCCAGTTTCTGGTTATCTCGCGCTTTGCCAGCACGAAGGCCAGGTCCTGGAACTTACTAGTGACTTTAGTTTTATCTGTGTGGGGAAACCATCCCAATAAGCAGCACGCAGGTGAGCAGGGGATCTCCTTATCGATTACCTCACTCAACAGCTGTACCACCCCGTCCCAATATTCCCTCAGGTGGGAGCAGGACCAAAACATGTGCATAATATGGGCTCGAGCTTCGTCCCATTGCGGGCAGGCCGCCTCCTCCACCTGAAAGTATCTATGTATTCACTCAGGTGTAAGATAGGCTCTGTGGAAGACATAATAATTTATCAGTTTGAAACACGCATTTCTGGATATCTTGGGTATTCCGGCAAGGATATTGGCCCAGTCCTTCTCAGGGATTGGGATGTCCAAGTCTTCCTCCCACTGGTGGCGGAGTGCCTCTAGCGGGAGTAAGCGCAAGTCCCCCAAGGAAGTTCTTTCACTATTGTAAATGTGTATTCTATGCCTGTACAAGTGTCATCCTAGTGTGTTTGTGAGTGACTGCCATCTATTGCTGTATTATACCTCTTCTTGTATCTCGTTTGCTTCTGTAACATGTACTTTTGTAACATTCTCCTCATGTAACGTAACTGGTCCTATTGTGAAGCGCTCTGACACCTTTGGGTAAAGTCTGCGCTATATAAAAATGCATAAAGAAATAAAGAAATAAATAAACCTGTATCCCCGAAGCGATCTGTACAGGCAAGATATTGCCTTGATGACTCCCACCAACAGGGCCATATAGTAACAGCTCCGTTGCGGTGGGGGCTCCGTGAATCCTGTGCCTATGGATAGCTGCTGTGACCGCACTGTGTAGCAGGAAATGTCTCTGAGGTAGGTCGAACTTCGTTCAGAACTCTTCAGACGGCATTAATGCATTGTCCCTATAGAGGTCGTCCATTTTGGTCGCCCCGGCTTCTATCCACATCTCTAGGTCCCACCAGTTACCTCCATGCGGGAGGGCCTTTAGCATATCCATTGGGATGTCTGGTGAGTATGGTACTCTGCAAAATCGTGAGAGCGATCCTACGTAGTCCCGAGTTCCAGGTCAAAGCCCGAATTTGGGAATTAGGATCTCTAAAAAATGCTGCAGGTATCCATAGGGGGAGTGTGTTAAAATAATACAGCAGGCGAGGGAGCGCTATCATTTCAAGAAGAGTGATCCTGCCAACCACCAAAAGTGGCAGTGTTCACCAGAAGTCCATGGATGCTTTCAGCCCTCATAAGGGTCTCCCTATGTTACCTTTATAGTTATCCGGCCAGGCATGGTATATATGGACACCTAGGTATGGTAGACAATTAGGTTCCCAACGTTATCCCGCCAAGTCCCCCGGGGGGCGTCCAGTGGGGGTCACCGGGAAAAGCTGAGACTTTCCCCAGCACATCCTTAGGCCCAATATAGAGCTGAATCTCTCTAGCAGCGTGCGGGCTCCCATCAAGTCCCCCCCCCAGGAACAGCAACAGGTCATCAGCGTAGAGTGCTATGAGGTGGTATGTGTCTCTGACGTGCAGCCCCCTATAGAACTGCCCTGTTCGTGCTGCAATCTCCAGTGGCTCTACAGCCTGGTCCAAAAGCAAAGGGGAGAGCGGGCAACCTTGTCTGGTGCCGCTCCCTACAGGCCACTTTTGTGATATAATTCTCCCAGTCCGCACTCAAGACTTGGGTCCAGTATATAGGAGTTTGGTCCATTTGATAACTCCCTCCCCCAGCCCCATGCACGCAATAACTTCATACAAGTAGGACCTTTCCAGGCTATTGAAGGCTTTTTCAATGTCCACTGCCAGGACCGCTGCCATTTCTGGGGCTTCCCTGTTCGCCTCTAGGATAGATAGGAGACATTGAATATTCCCTGCCGTATTGCAGGAAGGAATGAATCCAAACTGGTCCTTATGCACCACAGTGGTCATAAAAGGCAAAAGACGGGTAGCGAGTATTCGGCTTAGGATTTTATAATCTATGTTAAGCAGTGACAGCCAACGGTATCCTGTTTTGTCATAGGCCGACTTATTTGGTTTTAAAACAGGGACTATAATGGCCTCTCTGGTTGTGTCCGGTAGACAGCCGTTGGTTCGGGCCACCTTGTAGAGCGTGATTAAGTGGGGGACCAACTCTGTAGAGTATGTGGAATAAAACTCCAACGAGAGCCCGTCCGTACCCGCCGTTTTATTCCACACCTTCTGTTTGATAGTGCTTACTACCTCATGGGAAGTTATATCTCCTCCCAGAGCATCTGCTTCTTCCTCTGTTACCTGCGGGATCTGGAGGTCGGCCAGCCAGTTGCATGCTTCTTGCTGGTGGGCGGCCATGTGGCTCGCATACAGGGCTGAGTAGTAGCCTGCGAATATGTTGTTAATCTTCTCTGGGGCATATACTCTGGAGCTCCCTCCATCTTCGAGCTCTAGAACAGGGGAGCCGCGCTTGTCGGGGTTGGCCAGCCCCGCCAGTAGTGCGCCTGATTTATCTCGCTTGGCGTGGGTCCTATAAATGTACAGCCAGCAATTGGAACATCGGAGCCTTTCCACTTGCGTGGCCACCTCCTCTTTTTCTGCCACCAGATCGTGCTGGAGCTCGGGCGTTTCCGATCGCCTGGCTTCGATATCGCGTAGGCCGGCCTCACCAGTCTCTATATCTTTTAAGAGAGACTGCCGAACCCCTTTTGACTCGGCAATGCAATGCCCCCTCAGAACGACTTTAAAGACATCCCATTCAATTTGGGGGCTGGTCCTAACCGCCTCGTGGAAGGCCTCATCTTCCAATGATTCAGGCTTAAGTTTCTATGTAGGGATGGAAGGTTTAGGGCGCGTCCACTGCAGCCGGAGTAGTACCGGGCCATGGTCCGAGATAGTGCGGGACAGGTATTCTATCTCAGTGATTAAGCTATGGATATCAGGGGTAGATAGGAATAAGTCTAATTGGACATGTAGTTCATGAAGGCTTGAGAAATAGGAATAATCTTGACCCCGCGGGTGTCAGCGTCTCCAGGAGTCCACCAGGCCCCATTGCTGTTGCCAGTCGGAGAATACTTTGGCCATGCAGGTCATCTGAGAGTCCTGCTGTGGGGGGTGCGAGCGATCTAGCATGGTGTTCGATATGCAATTAAAGTCTCCCCCTATGAGTGATGTTGTGGTTAGCCATGGAGCTAGGCGCCGGGACAGATGATCGAAAAAAGGCCCTTGGTCTGTATTGGGAGCATATATGTTCACCAGTGTTATCTCGTTGCCATCTAACTGGCCCTTTATGGCTACATATCTAAGCTCTGCATCGATCATAGTGTCCGTGAGTTGGAAGGGGACCCCTGCTTTAATCCATATAAGAGTTCCTCTGGCATACGCCGAGTATGTGGTAAAGTACGCTTGGCCTCGCCATCGCTTTTTCAGCGCTGGGCCTTCTTTTATGGTGAGGTGCGACTCCTGTAGGAGCAATGTACCCCCACTCCTATGTAGATAGGAGAACACTTTGTACCTTTTCACATGGTATGCATTCCCCTGACGTTCTATGGCATACATTTATATCCTAGGTCATTAGCCATGTGTGGTGTCTGTGTGGAGTGGAGCCCTCTCTCTCGCCATCTCTGTGGTTCCGCCACCCTCACCCATTGTGCTCCCACTTGCTTCGTGTGTATTTTATGTGCGACTCGCTAAGCCCCAACTGTAACAGCAACAGCCAACAACCCCAACTCCCCCTCCCCAGGGCCAGTAGCAACAAGCCTCCCACCCAAACTGTATCTGTGTTCATTAACATTTGGAGCAGAGCCTCCATAGTGCTCTGCAATGTAAGGGGGTGCCACGCTCCCTCTCCAGGCAGCTAAGCCCGACCCAGCTTAATTGGGAATTGCTGTGGAGCCGTCGCTCAAAGTACGTGATCCAATAGTATTGCAGGTTCTGCTGGCGTAGGGGCAGTAGTGACCCGGGTCGCAGATCAGCTCAGCAAGCCATCATGGCGGTGTGTGATCTAAATTATATCATCTGCAGTGTGTGGTGTGACCTTGGGCATCTCCAAGCTGGATGTTCTGGAAGTGTGAGATTCCGGGTCCGACTCAGTGTCCTGAGGGAGTAGTTCCTCCTCTGATGTGTCCTGCTCCGGTTGGCCTCTTCTTATTTGGGCCACTATCTCCATCGCTTTTTGTCATCCCAGCCTATCCTCAGCTTGAGACCGCAGGGTTACTTGCTGACGCACGTGTCTGGGACTCCTGCGCGGGTGCCCTGGCTCTCGGATCTCTGTGCTAGGTCTTGGTTCACCTCGGAGTTCTAGCCAGTCCCACGCTTCCTGCGGGGTCTGAAAGAACCTCATCCCGTCTGAGGACACCACTCTCAGCTTTGCCGGGAAGAGCATGGAGTACTGGAGATTCATCTGCTGCAGTTTCCTTTTAACCTCCTGGTAGGATGCCCTCTGTCGTTGGACCGCTTTGGAGAAGTTTGGGAAAATCCACAATGTTACGATAGATACCTTCAGCTCCCCTTCTTTGCGCTCCATTGGTAGTATGGAGTCACGGTCTATATAATGCAGAAGCTGTGCAATCATGGGTCGAGGGGGAGCTCCTGGGGGGGGGAGGCCTGGCCAGTACTCTATGCGATATCTCAAAGGCGAAGGAAGCCGAGAGGCCCTCAGGGGCCACATTGGTGCGCAACCATTGCTCCAGGTATTGTATTGATTTCACTCCTTCGATTTTTTCTGGAAGGCCTATGATCCGGATATTGTTGCGGCAGGAGCGGTTTTCGGCGTCTTCTGCCCTCATCTCAAGTGTCCGCACCTTAGCCTTCACAGTCTGCAGCTGCTTTTGCATTGCAGCCATAGTTGGAGAAATATATGCCAATGCGCACTCGTTGCCGGTCACCTTCTCCGCCAGCTTTCTGTGGTCATCTTTCAGCAAGCTGAGGTCCGTGACGATTGTATCAATTTTTAAGTTCCAGAGCTTCTCTGGAGGCTGTGATAGCTTGAAGTATGTCTTGGAGCGTAGTTGCAGTGCCTGCCCCTGGGGCTGTCGGCGCAGTTGTTTCCAATGTCGCAGGTTGCGTTGTCTCAGGCTGGTCTACGTCTTTCAGCTTGGTGGTGGCCATGCCCATTGTTTCCGAGGTTTCAGCTCCGATCAGATACTCTGGTAGGAGTCGGTCATGCCGAGCACCAGGCACTTTGCTATCAAATGCGTTCAGGGGGCTAACTCTTTGCTGGGCGTCTCGATGCCAGGCCTACACCTCTGTATCTGGGCAATGCTATCCGCTCAGGTCCCCTTCTGTGGCTGCCGGTCAGCTGCGGGGCCCCAACAGTCGGTTGCTGCTTTTATCCTGTCAGGGCATTTCGCGACCCTATTCCCGCTGCCCTCTTGTTCTCTGACTCCTTTGGGTCAGGGGTGGCCCAGCTTTTCGGTCTTTCCCTCTTTCAGGGCAATAGTTAGGCAGACTCTGCGCTCCTCAGTAAAGCAGTCCAATCTATCTGTGCTGGCTCGCTGCTGAGCAAGCCCTCGTTCTGTCCAGAAGGGGTTATTCCTGCCCTTTTAATTAATTAATGCTGGGCTCTAAGGTAGCTCCCTCGGGGCAATGCTGGTGCCTCTCCGCCGACCCTCTTCTCAGTTTCTGGATCAGGGCACCATCAGTCACCTCGTCAGGCAGGTCAGGGCTGTAGGCAGCTCGCAGCTCAGTTCTTCTCCCCCAGGTCAGCAGGTAAGCAGGAGCGTCCGCCGCTCACACAGGTCTGAAAGTGCGTCCCCCCTCTGGTAGACCGGGGCCCTCCCCCACCGCTCCAAGGCTATATCAATCTCATCTTCAGCCGGGGCAGTGTCAGTGGTTTCTTACGGCACGGCTCCCCCCAACAGCCGGGACTCTCACCCACGCAGCAGTTCTGAGCTCTCTGGCCCTCCTCTCTTTGTGCTGCTACCTGCTGCATCTCAGTGAGCGGCTCCTCTTGGTTGACCCACCACGCTCCTATCTGCTTGGGGGTTGGCCACGCCACGGTCAGATCACCAGCGCAGGCTCTGTCCTCATCTGGGTCCGTGCCCCGGGGGTTACCTGATGTCAGCGCTCATCTCCGGCTGTCAGCTGCAGGCCATCCGCCACTCTCCGGAGCCTCCTTTGGCTATAGGTGCATCAGCTCACAGTCTCCTCCACGCCCGATCTGCCCAGGGCCAAGGCCCGTCCGGGTGATCTCCTTCAGTGGCCCGCCTCAGCAGCAGCGTTTTGCAGCGCAGCCAGGCCACTTCAATTCCACGGCTCACCGTCTCTTCTGCATCTGGGTGAAGTCAGTCTGGGCAGCCTCTCTCCACCACGGCCGCAGTCTCGTCCCTGTGGCGTACCCTCAGGTCAGCCCAGTCCCGCTGTCACTCTGCACAGTGCCCTGGTTCCCTCCGCTAGGCTCTGTCGGGACTCCCGGGTTCTGCCATCTTGGACCTCAGGACTTCAAGCAGGTCGGCCCAGTGTGGTGGATGCCAGGCCACAGAGTGGGACGAGCATCATGCGATCACTTGTGCTCTCCTTTAGCAGTAATCAGCCCTAAATCGGAGCCCCCTCAGCACTGTAGGGGGTCAGGATGTCGCTGGATCGGGCTCGCCGCGAGGGCTCTGAGATGAGCTGCTCACTCCATCGGCATCAGGCCACGCCCCCCCTATTCAACTGGCCCCTATGTAATTGTGCAGGTAATATATCCACTAATGGACAAATTGGTCTTGCTTTCTCTGCCTCAACGAGACATCTCAAACATCCATGAGTTGAAAATAGAGAATTTTTAGACTCATGGACAAGCTTTGGGTTTTCATTCAGAAAACTCCAGAGTATTTCATCAGAGTTTTGGCAGGGCCTTGGAGCTTGCTGTAAGCTAAACTGAAACAGGCAGCATTTAGTTCCTCTTTTTGACAGCAACATAGCTATAGTCACGTAGGTATCCATGATAAACATTGAGGGGCATATTTCTCAAAAGTTCACACACTGCAGGGAATCAAGCAAAGCTGCTGTGTTGCATTAATGGGAGGGAGCTGAAAAGCGCCATATATACTAAATATCGTGCTCAGCTCACTTCACTGGCTTACTTGAGGCTGCCTAGCATCAACTCAGACACCCTTGCACCATGGTGTATGGGTGCCTGCGTTACGGGCAGGATTGTTTTTTGCTGGACATGATACCTTTCTTCACAAAAGCAACCCAAGACTCAAAATGCAGCAGCAGAAATAAATCATTGGTCAGTCAAATAATCACTTTTATGAAATAACAGAAGTATTTTATTTCTACCACTACTCACACAAAGGAAATATAAGACATTCATAAACAACTACACAATTCCCTGAGGTCAGGATGATAGTGTTTCCTTGGCAGTTCTCTATCTCTCTTTCTTCTCGGTGCTCTAGCAATAGTGTTTATTCCCTATTCACTATTGGCAACATCCAGGGTATGCCCCTCTAGTAGTCCATGTCTCAAGAGTCCACACTGACTGTTATAAAGTCAAAGGTGTTCAGACACGGACAAGCTATTCTAATTAGTACGTTCCCAGAAAGCCGACTGGCCCAAATTCAGTCTTATCTGCACATGCAGCTTAGAAGGGTCCTTAGCTCCTGAACAGTCCCCCTCTGCTGGTGTCGGAGCAGTAGCGTCTGGCTTGGGTAAGTTCACTGGCAGGCTGCACTCGCTGATCCCTGATCTCCTTCACATGCATTTGTGTACCTGCGGTCAGAGGCTTCTCACAGCTCCTTGTTGCAGTTAAGGTTTTTGGTCTCTCCCATGACTAGGGGAAAATTAAGAGAAGTTCCCGGTGCTGATCTCTCATCTGGGAGTAGATGCATGTGGGGTTCCCATGGCGCTTATCTCCTCCAATACTGCTCTGAGACAGTACAACTTTCTGGCTAGTCCTGGTGAGCCCCTCTGCCATCGATGGTTACTGCATTACCACTCTACACAGACCCACTTGGTACAGCAGGTTTCTGCACATCAGCCCCTCCTGGCATACAGTGCTGCTGATTCTCAGCTGCACATGGGTTCCAGCCAGTGATTACCAAAGTTCACGTACGGCAGGCTCTCCTGTGATATGAGGCAGCCGATTCTTGGCTGCACAGGGTTCTGGCTCGATCTGCACAGTGTTCACATCAGGGCACTTCACATACATCCTGAGCATACATTTAATATGTACACACTACACAGCACTGTCTCCTTCATGTACTGTACTACTCATAAGCACACATACATTCAGCAAATGCATTTTCCAAACATGCACTGCACATTATGACATTCTCCCTGTACTGGATGACTCATAGTCACACATACATCGAGCACATGCATTTACCATGCATGCACTACTCAGTACTCCATTATACCTATATTGTACTTTTTCCAGGCACACATGCAAGCAGTGCGGATAGACCACTCTTGTACTGCTCAGCACTACACGTCAGTGCTATATAGGCCAAGGGTGAGATAAGCACACAGCATTGGAACTTTAAAATGAGTGAGCCTGTAGGCCTCACTCCAGTGACACAGGTTAAATAGGACCTGTTCACTCCTACTGATTATGCACTGTTTGCTGCCACCACTGTGCTCATGCTGCTTAACTCCTGGTAAGGGCACTAGCCTCTCACCACTAGAAGAGTAGTGCTTTGTGTGCCCTCCCAGTCCTACAAGACTGCAATTTGCGGGACAAGCCTATGCACACACTTGATCCATGTTCCTCTATGACAACAAGATCTAGACATCACTATATTAGGGCACTCAGAGCAGGGGTGCACTTCCAGTACCATGCAGAGGACTTTTTTTTTATCCCAACTGCAACACAGCAGGGAAGCTCAACATCCTGTTATTCTGGGTAAATTACTTAATCCCCCTGTGCTTAGCAAAATGAAAGTTCTTTCTGTAACACAACTGGTTCTCATGTAAAGCGCTCTGATTCCTTTGGGTCGGGTTTGCGCTATATAAAACAAAAAAACAAAAAAATCACAAATAAACATTTGCACTGCCCTGCTCCACCGTGCACAATGCAGGGGTGACACAAAGGCTTAGTAAATGTGGGCCTGGGTCTTTGGCGGTAAGGCAGTAGCTCATTATAAATCAGTTCAAGTGTGTTTTTAAAGTTCAGAATCCTCACGAGCCATGTTAGGGCCTGTTTTTCTACTAAGTGGTTTCTGTGGGAGAGGAAGGGAGGGCATCCCTTGCTGTCTTCCTGAAATGCACCATGGACATGGTTCTTATTTGATACCAGGTATGATTTATAGGAGTTTACCTTAGTAGGAAACTTTGTAGATTCTATTATGCTAAGACCAGTAGAATGTGGTACTGCAAGTGTGAGGAGTATGAGAGGAATTGCTCCATCCCGCCCAAAGATCAACTCACCCCATAGGATTAGGTAAAGGATGCTAATTAAGACCCAAACTATGGCAAAAAGTGAATGAGGACAGTTAAGCGAGACACACACACACACCTGCAGTTTGGTAGAAGATATTTATGGGATTCATATGGCACAGCATCTCAAGTCCAAACCATCAAGAATAGGGCTCGACATAAGCATATGAGAACATGAATGATTAAGGGGTCAAACGACAGAAGGGAACTAAGATATGGAAGAATCACAATTTGGGTCATACCTAGTGCAAGCAGAGTACCTAGTTATTGGTATACAGTCAAACCAGCTCAGGAGCCAAATATAGAGACCACTGCCGCACCAGGAGGGAGTAAATCTGGACAGGCGAAACACACTAACAAGATGTTAACAAGACAGGCTACAAATAGCATTAGGCAAGGAATTAGGGTGGCCATTGAGAATAGAACAAAGGAGAAAAGACGGCTCAAACTAGGTATGCATTAATGCAAAGGGGCACAAAATCCTCTATTGCCAGACATATAAGATCAGTGATAACTGAGCCTAAATGCCCAGTTGCTATTATTGACCTAAAGAAGTGTGTCTAAATGTGCTGGTCCTCTAGTGGCTGGGGATGTGCATCTGAGTCTGTTAGATATAGTTTTACAAATCACGATGTGTATTTTCCATTATTGTGTGTGCCATCTCTACCATGTCTGTTGTGGCCTTTGTCACTATTGTTTAATCATGTCTTGTGACCTGACAGGACTCTTTCTCCCTCAATGATATCCCTCACCCTGGGCCATGATCGCTAGGCCATATGGCCTATTATACAATACAAAAAGGAATTTCAGTATAAATATTGAGACTTAGACTGTGAACTTGTCCAAGTGGAAGTTCTGCCAGGTATGTAATCATCCAGGGTCTGAAGACATATTATCACATCACCCCCAACCTGATGGAATTTCAATGGCTCCATTTATTGATCAGCACCATCTTGAACTCCAGCAGTTTCATTTGCAAAGCCATTATGTAGGAAATCGCCTCTCTTTTTGTGGTAGTGTGGGTGAGAAGTTAGGCTTATCAGAGGGTAGTGTTGAGCATTTGTTGTACTCACAGAGTCAATAAATGAGACACACATTGAAGAGACCAATTTGTAAAAATAATATTGATTTTTATATAATTTTTAAGACCATAATCACAGTTCTAAGATAAATACTTTTGTAGTTATGATAAACCTATTGCTTCTTTTTTAAACTTCTTATTTTAACAGTCCGCTCAATAAACAGTACATCAGTGATACAATTGTCACACATCTTAATCTATTCAGTGAGTTTACAGTTATCATTGCTGTAATCGAAAAAAATTCACAACATGTTGTGGCAACAGTCCCTGCTTACCCTGCCTTCTCCCTACAGCCCTCGATAAGCTTGCCAGTGTCCCCAGATCTTTTCTCATTTCTTTGGACATCCTCCGCTCAAATATTGTGGGCTCTGCTTGTCAGCACCAGTTGAAGTCAATTTCCCAGTCCACCAGTTCCTTGCTCTGCTATGCTTAGCTACTTCCGCGGCCAGCACCAGCCATATCTTTATGTACTTATGCCAGAAATCTATCACTTCTATGCCAATTACGTACCATAGGAAACAATAGGAATACAGCAGAATATTGCATAGAAATTCAGGTAGTGCTTTCACAAAGTTCTCCTTCAGGTAGTGCTTTCACAAAGTTCTCCTTCATGATGTAGGTCGATGTCGAGACCAGGACCAAAGTTCCAGCAGGACAAGTTCGGGAGTGTCCTGGATCGGCTGGGAGCAGTGGTGCTGAGGTCTTGGAAGCTGGTGTGCAAAAATGAAGGGGGCCACGTGAAAATGCACTGCACAGAGGGACTTACAGGTAAATGTGGTGGCTCTCCTTAGAGGCAGGAAGATGCAATGGCCTGGGGACCACGGGAAAAGGGCTGATTGGTTGGTGCTGGGGCCGGTGGGGCTGGGTACAGAGTGAACAGGTCAGCCAGGCGTCATGTGTCTTGAGGTCCCCATGGTCAGGAGCAGACAACTTGGAGAGGCGGTCTCGGGACAGCTGGGCCACTCAGGAAGTGGATCCTGTGTGTCTCAATGTCCCTCAATGAGTGCTTGCTTCTGGTACTTCGGGAGTCCGGAGTGGACTCTTCTTCTTGGTATTTGCCATTGGGGGTCCGGCACCCTGGGTATTGATAGGCTGCAGCTCCAGTAGGTCCTGGTGCCTCCAAACCTGGTGGGGAGGCCAATCTAACCCTCTGGAGCTGTTGTACATTTTCTCTCTTTGGTGATGTGTCGAGGTCGTCAGAGAGCAGCACATCGACAAACCAGACTTCATGGGATTGGTGCCTTCGGTGTGCAAGGGAGTGATACCTTTACTACAAGCGATCTACCTGGTGATTTCTTAATTGCTGGATGTGTTCTGGGGTTCTTGGGGTCTTTTCAGGTTTCAGGACAACACAGCAGTAGCGATTGTCAAGTCCTGGCAGCAGCAGACAGGGTTTGGCATCTTCTTCTTCAGGGATTCAGTTCTCAAGCAGCAGGTCTTCTTTGTCCTGGTCTTCACTTGTCCATGGAATCTGATGTTCAGGCCTCAGGGTACCACCTAAATACTAAATGTAGGGGTGTTTCAAGAGGGGATAGGTAGTAGCTAATGGGCTACTTAACTTCCTGTAGGAAGAGGCACTAGTCCTGATAGGAGGTTTTCTAACCATCTCAAGATGATGGAATTTCAGGAGAGGGGTTCACATTGCATGCCCCATCCTAAAGGTTGTGCAGGTTAAGTGGAGGCCCTCCTTCTAATCTAAACAATTTCCCACCTTTCCTCCTGCCAAATGTGGAGCTGGAAAGGGAGCTTGGCCTCCCCCATTATCTGGAGGTTCCTGGGTTAGATTTCAAAGGCAGCATGGCCTTTGAAGATTCCCGCCCAGAAAGGCCATTCTGTCCTGGAGGAGGTGTGACGCACCTACACCCAGAGCAGGCTTTTTTCTCTGTCCTCTGAGAGGGCTGGCCCTCACCCCATGATGTCAGAAGCATGCCTGGTAGTGGGAGGCTGGCTAAAACAAATCAGTAACCACACCAGTGGTTGGTAGGTTTTCAGGAGGCCCTCTAAAAGGTTCTCCTGTGTTAATTTATTTTAAATCCCCACTGGCATCAGTGAGGATTTTTTAAAACAAGATATTTGGTACCAAACACCTTAGAAATCATCGAAGCCATCATGGAGCTAAGAAACCTATGCTGACAAGTATCCACCCCATGTACGCTTTATGGCTTCCCTGTGCACTTCCAAGATCTAAGAATGGACTGGACATTGTAGGGACATATCTTCTCATGCTGATATGCCCACACATAGGATATAGTGCACCTTGCCTTTGAGCTAAAGGCCTCCAGTAGGGGTGACTTACCGATATCCCATGCAATGTATGGGAGGCATGGCACACAGGGCTGCATGCCATGTCGGCTCTTCAGATTCCTCTGCACCAAGAAATGCAGCAGAAAACCTCACTATCTCTAGTAGCTCTCATTACACCTTCAACCATGCGGCCATCAGTAGGGAGACTAATCTGTTTTTGAAAAATAAAATAAAAAGCAGCTGGCCTTTTCCATGTATGCACCCAGGATCTAGAATAACCTTCCCATCTCCATCAGTAGCTCCACAAAGCTAAAGCAATTAAGAAGAGAATTGAAGCTACACCCCTTTAAAGGACACCACATCACAATGCATTACTAGACAACATTCTAACTACCACTCCTATCATGCATTAACTGTACCCTTGCCTTTGACCCTATACATTGCTCTGCTGCCTTTTGGTTAGGTTTGCGCTATACAAATAGCACATGCATACAAACATTAATAGCAACCCATTCACAGACCCACACCAGTACTTACACACCCACTCACTGATTCATAGATCTATATACACATCCACTCACCCATATATCCACTTATAGACCCACTCACTCAATCGCTAACCAGCCAGGGACATATCCACTCATATAAACAGAATCAGGGGGTCAAACAAAATTGCAGATAAAAGAGCAGACGATTTGTATGTGAATGCCAGTATCGATATCTCCCCTATGAGAAGTCCTTTAAAGAGAACGGAATCCCATCACCCACCGAGGTGGCATGCTTCATCATCTGGTACCTCCTCTTGGCCGCAATACCTAGTGCAGCGAAGGGCTACAACCCCCTCGCTAGGAGGGAGGAGCACAGGGATGTTTTAAATAGGTAGGCCTAGGATTTACTAAATCCAAATGATGTGAAGCTGGAGATTGTTTATGGGGGTGGTGGTTACAGTGTGTGTGAAAAACAGTGAAAAGGTGATTTACAATTGGCTACCAGGAAGAAAAAACTTTATTGTGGCCTTTACTGGTGTCAAATAACAAAAAACAGTGCGTATGCAGCTTATAGCAAATAACTGCATTTGTCCAGGGAAAGGTCTACATGTTTCAGCCTACGAGATCAAAAATGTGATCACAGCTTTCTTCAGGACCTAGATGATAAAAACGCTACTGTAAAACAGTGAAAAATTGTTCAAAATAACAATTGGTTGGAATGAAAACAACCTACGTTCACCTATGTTTTCATATCAATTTTCTGGAGAAGAACACAGGGACCTGGCCGCACCCGTAATTCGACGGGTGTAGTCCTCGCCTCACCTGGCACCAGCTCAGGGATTGAGGCACCGCTCTGTCCGTCGGTACCTCGGTCGGAGTACCGACGGACAGAGCGGTGCCTCAATCCCTGAGCTGGTGCCAGGTGAGCGAGGACTACACCCGTCGAGTGCAGTGCGCCAGATCCCTGTGTTCTTCTCCAGAAAATTGATATGAAAACATAGGTGAACGTAGGTTGTTTTCATTCCAACCAATTGTTATTTTTAACAATTTTTCACTGTTTTACAGTAGCGTTTTATCATCTAGGTCCTGAAGAAAGCCGTGATCACATTTTTGATCTCGTAGGCTGAAACATGTAGACCTTTCCTGGACAAATGCAGTTATTTGCTATAAGCTGCATACGCACTGTTTTTGTTATTTGACACCAGTAAAGGCCACAATAAAGTTTTTCTTCCTGGTAGCCAATTGTAAATCACCTTTTCACTGTTTTTCACACGCACTGTAACCACCACCCCCATAAACAATCTCCAGCTTCACATCATTTGGATTTAGTAAATCCTAGGCCTACCTATTTAAAACATCCCTGTGCTCCTCCCTCCTAGCGAGGGGTTGTAGCCCTTCGCTGCACTAGGTATGCGGCCAGAGGAGGTCCCAGATGATGAAGCATGCCACCTCGGTGGGTGATGGGATTCCGTCCTCTATAAAGGACTTCTCATAGGGGAGATATCGATACTGGCATTCACATACAAATCGTCTGCTCTTTTATCTGCAATTTTGTTTGACCCCTGATTCTGTTTGTTTTCTATGACATATTTGGGGAACGAATCTGTGGCTGGTCTTTAAAAATTCCCTTTGACCCCCTCTAAGTAGTTTGTTTGTTCCATATCCACTCATATACCCATACAACCACTCATACACTGAGTCAGTCACCATAGAGCTACTCACACACCTACTCACTCATCCATAAAGTCAATCACATAGCCACTTACTCACCCATAAAGATTCACACACACCCATGCACTTATTTATACAAAAACTAACACAAACACACTCACCTATACAGTCAGTGTCACCAGCACACACTCACCCATACAGCCACTCTCACATTGCCTCACTCGCTCATACAGTCACTCATATTCCTTATCACTCACCTATACTGTCTTTCACATACCCAGCTACTCATCCATATACCACTGCCACATACAGTCACTCACTCACCCACATAGCCATACACACACTCACTCACCCATACAGTCTCTCACACATGCACTCACTATCCCATACAGCCATTGACTCACCCACACACTCACCCATACAGGCAGTCACACACCACCTCACCTACCCACAGAGACACTCAGACACCCAAACAGGTACTCAGGCAACCAATTCCTCACCCATACAGCTACTCATGTAGCCTCTCACACATCCATACAGCCACTTAGTCACCAATTGAGAGACTGATGCAATCGTTCACACAACCAGTCACTCACCCATACATTCACTGAGACACCTAGTCACTCACTTCTACAGTCAGCTGCACATCCACTGAATCATCCATACAGGCAGTCATACACCCACAAGTTTACCAATACACCATGGTGTATATGTTTAATACTCATAAACCTTTTTAAAACTCTCACAGTCACTGGATGATGTCATCAATGATGTCTGAGATGTCATCAGTGATGTCACTGACCATGTCATGAATGATGTAATATGTGAGGTCATAAGCAGTTCATTGCGGGGGCTCGAGTTATCTCAGTTAACTATAAATGCTTAATTTTAGTGGTTTTGTATGAGTGAAACCTGAGCCTAACTATAACGTCCCTGTAAACTTTGTTTTTTTCAGTTAATGTCTAAGATTTTTTAATTCCATTTCCTAACTATAACGTCCCTGTAACCATTGTTTTTTTCCAGTCAATTTCTGAGGTTTTATAAATGCAAATTCCCAACTCTAAAGTCCCTGTAACCTAATTAGTAGTTGAGTTTGCAGTGTGGTGGATAAGAGGGTTGGGGCCTTCGACCAGCTCACAGGAATCCATCTGTGTAGGACTTACTGGAGGTTGCCAGGAGGGCTTCTTGGCCTCCAAGGTCCCTCAGCATACAAGAGGACTTCATCCCCCAACCAGTAGTGCACCAAGAAGTGTTGGCAGCCATCTTGGTAACCAAGAAGTGTTGGCAGACATCTTTGGACTCGCGTTGAAGCTGAATCCCACAAAAAAGATTGTTGAAAGTTTTAGGGTGATCTGTCACACGGGGGCTGAGAAATAAGGGTGTTTTTTCAGTGAATAAATATATATATGATATCTAATAATGTGGCATGAGTGATGTAATATGTCAGGTTGTGAGGTCATAAGCAATGCATGGCAGGGGAGCAAGTCATAGTTAGCTCAGTAAGCTATAACAGCTGAACTTCAGTGTTTTTTATTTTGAAAAAGATCAATTTGTTATTATTGAAAGGCCTAACTATAACATCACTTTAAACTTTCAGTTTAGGTGAATTTCTAGGATCTTCTTAACATAAAGTGAGATCTTAATACCATACCTAACTATAACGTCATGTTAACCGTTATTCCTTTCAGTGGGTGTATATATATATATGTACATATATATAATATATATATATATATATATATATATATATATATATATATTCACTGAAAAAACCATACGTTTTAGGGACAGTTATAGTTAGTTGGACATTTCACTCGTACAAAACCATAGAAATTCCCCCATTATAGTTAGTTCAGCTAACTATAACTCGCGCCCCCGCAATGCACTGCTGATGACGTCACATATTACATCACTCATGATATGGTCAGTGACATCACTGATGACATCACTCATGACATCTCAAATGACATCACTGATGACATCACTGATGACATCATCCAGTGACTGTGTGTTTCTGTAAAGTTTAAATATGTTTAATATATATAGGGAAAGGCGTATTGAAGAATGAGTGGGTGTATAAGTGTCTGAATGGATGATTTAGTACGTGAGTGACTGACTCTACAAGTGAGTGATTAAATGTATCTTACTGAATGCATGGGTTAGTGACTAAACTGTGTGAATGTCTGTATCCGTCTGTCTGTTGGTTTGTAAGCGGCTGCATGGCTTTCTGAATAGCTACATGAGTGTCTACATGGGTTATTGATTGATTGTCTGAGTATCTGTATGGGTGCCTGAGTGTTTGTGTGGGTGGGGTGTGTGTGACTCTGTGCATAGATGTGTGAGTTGGTGATTCACTGGGTGCATAGTTTCAAGAGTGCATCTGTGATGGACTATATGGGTGGGTGAGTGTGTGTATGGGTTTGTTAGTGATTGAATGTATATCTCAGTGGTACATGTGTGAGTAACTACATATGTGAAAGGCAGTATATATGTGTGTTGGAGTATATAAATGGCTATAAGTGAGAGTGTGTGATTGTGAGAGTGGCTGTATGGATGAGTGTGTACTTGTATCAGTGATTGTATAAGAGCGTAAGAATGTGCTAGTATTTGTATGAGTAAGTGAGCTGGTGTGTGTATAACTGTATAGGTGAGTAAATGGGTGTGTGATTAAGTTTTTTGCATGACTGACTAGGTGTGTGAGTACCTCTATGGATGAGTGGCGGTGTGTGAGTGTTTATATAGGTGTATGAGTGCATATGATAGTCCTGTACTGAGTGACTAAGTATGAGTGACTGTACGGGTGAGTGAGTGGATGTGTGTGTAGACCTAAGAATCAGTGAGTGGGTATGTAGTTTTTGGTGTTGGAGTGTCTATGGTTTTGAGAATGGCAGTCTGTAATTTAGAGTGGGTGTATCAAAAGTTATATTAGGGTGTGAGAAGATGCATGAAGTTATCACATGGATGATGTCATCAGTGATGTCATTTGAGATGTCATCAGTGATGTCATCAGTGATGTCACTGACCATGTCATGAGTGATGTAATATGTGACGTCATCAGCAGTGCATTGCGGGGCGCAAGTTATAGTTAGCTGAACTAACTATAACGGGGGAATTTCTATGGTTTTGTACGAGTGAAATGTCCAACTAACTATAACTGTCCCTAAAACCTATGGTTTTTCAGTGAATTTCAAAGGTTTTTTAAATGCTAATTTCTAACTATAACGTGTCTGAAACCTATGGTTTTTTCAGTGAATTTCAAAGGTTTTTAAATGCTAATTTCTAACTATAACGTGCCTGAAACCTATGATTTTTAAGTGAATTTCAAAGGTTTTTTAAATGCTAGTTTCTAACTATGCCTACAGAGGTAGGACATGTGAAGAAAGAAGAAAAAACACACAGAAAGAAGCAAAAGATGTGCAGAAAGAACCAACAGAGGAGCAGAAAGAGGCCTTGTTGCAAAATCATCCTGTGCCCACAACTTTTTCAGATGGGTACTGGTGGTAACTGACTCTGACTAACCAGAGCCAGTGCTATGCTAAAAGACACTTAGAATACAGTGAAAACACCTACATACACTAGGGAACACTATGCGTTGGGGTACCCCTGTGATTAGCATGACCTCCTCTGCAAGTCCCTAGTACATAATAGGGCAGGGGGATTAAAACTACCTCTTAAAACGCGCTACAGGGCGCGTTTGCACAGTGGTGAAGGGAGGGGGCCTGAGGTGACATGTGTGCAAACGCACCCCGTGGCGCGTTTTAAGTTGCGGGATTAAGTCCCCTTGAATTCTGAGGTCCCTGGGGCCCAACTAGCCCCCAGGTACCTACAGTTAGGACCACAGAGCTGAGTTGCAGAGAGGCGTTCCGAGGCCACGCACCTTTTTTCACCTCTCTGCAACGCAACTCTGTTGTGCTTACTGAAGGTACCTGGTGGGCTAGTTGGCCCCAGGGTCCCTCAGGATTCAAAGGGAATTAATTCCCCAACTAAAAACGCACCACAGGACGTGTTTGCGCACATGTCACCTGAGGCCCCACCCCCTCCCTTCACCACTGTGCAAACGCACCCCGTGGTGCGTTTTAAGTTGGGGAACTAGGTCACCTTGAATCCTGAGGGTCCCTGGGGCCCAACTAGACCACTAGGTACTTCCAGTAAGCACCACAGGCCTGCGTTGCAACGCCTGTAACAAATTGTGCAGTTGTGTTTAGGTAGTGAAGAGGGTCGTGCTGGGGGTAGTGATTTAGGGTAGTGCAGTGGTGTTTGGGTAGTGTAGGGGGTACTGCTGGGGGTAGTGTTTTAGGGTTTAGGTTAGTGCAGTGGTGTTTGGGTAGTGTAGGGGTACTGCTGGGGGTAGTGTTTTAGGGTTTAGGGTAGTGCAGTGGTGTTTGTGTAGTGTAGGGGGTAGTGTTTTAGGGTTTAGGGTAGTGCAGTGGTGTTTGTGTAGTGTAGGAGGTCGTGTTTTAGGGTTTAGGGTAGTGCAGTGGTCTTTGGGTAGTGTAGGGAGTCGTGCGGGGGTAGTGTTTTAGGGTTTAGGGTAGTATAGGGGGTCATGCGGGGGGTAGTGTTTTAGGGATTAGGGTAGTGTATTGGTGTTTGGGTAGTGTAGGGGGTCATGCGGGGGGTAGTGTTTTAGGGTTTAGGGCAGTGCAGTGGTGTTTGGGTAGTGTAGGGGGTCATGCTGGGGGAGTGTTTTAGGGTTTAGGGCAGTGCAGTGGTGTTCGGGTAGTGTAGGGGGTCATGCTGGGGGAGTGTTTTAGGGTTTAGGGCAGTGCAGTGGTGTTCGGGTAGTGTAGGGGGTCGTGCTGGGGGAGTGTTTGAGGGTTTAGGGCAGTGCAGTCATGTTCGGGTAGTGTAGGGGGTTGTGCTGGGGGTAGTATTTTAGGGTTTAGGGTAGTGCAGTGGTGTTCGGGTAGTGTAGGGGGTCGTGCTGGGGGTAGTGTTCTAGGGTTTATGGCAGTACAGTGGTGTTTGGGCAGTGTAGGGGGTAATGCTGGGGGTGGTGTTTTAGGGTTTAGGGCAGTGCAGTGGTGTTCGGGCAGTGTAGGGGGTGGTGTTTCAGGGTTTAGGGCAGTGCAGTGGTGTTCGGGCAGTGTAGGGGGTCGTGCAGGGGTGGTGTTTCAGGGTTTAGGGCAGTGGTGTTCGGGCAGTGTAGGGGGTCGTGCTGGGGGAGGTGTTTCAGGGTTTGGGGCAGTGCAGTGGTGTTCGAGCAGTAAAGGGGGTCGTGCTGGGGGTGGTGTTTCAGGGTTTAGGGCAGTGCAGTGGTGTTCGGGCAGTGTAGGGGGCGGTGCAGGGGGTGGTGTTTCAGGGTTTAGGGCAGTGCAGTGGTGTTCGGGCAGTGTAGAGGGTGCTGAAGGGGTGGTGTTTCAGGGTTTAGGGCAGTGCAGTGGTGTTCGGGCAGTGTAGGGGGTCATGCAGGGGGTGGTGTTTCAGCGTTTAGGGCAGTGCAGTGGTGTTTGGGCAGTGTAGGGGGTCGTGCTGGGGCTGGTGTTTCAGGGTTTAGGGCAGTACAGTGGTGTTCGGGCAGTGTAGGGGGTCATGCTGGGGCTGGTGTTTCAGGGTTTAGGGCAGTGCAGTGGTGTTCGGGCAGTGTAGGGGGTCGTGCTGGGGCTGGTGTTTCAGGGTTTAGGGCAGTGCAGTGGTGTTCGGGCAGTGTAGGGGGTCGTGCTGGGGCTGGTGTTTCAGGGTTTAGGGCAGTGCAGTGGTGTTCGGGCAGTGTAGGGGGTCTTGCTGGGGCTGGGGTTTCAGAGTCTAGGGCAGTGCAGTGGTGTTTGGGCAGTGTAGGGGGTCATGCTGGGGCTAGTGTTTCAGGATTTAGGGCAGAGCAATGGTGTTCAGGCAGTGTAGGGGGTTTTGCTGGAGGTGGTGTTTCAGGGTTTAGGGTAGTGCAGTGGTGTTCGTGCAGTGTAGGGGGTGGTGTTTCAGGGTTTAGGGCAGTGGTGTTCAGGCAGTGTAGGGGTTTTGCTGGGGTTGATATTTCAGGGTTTAGGGCAGTGCAGTGGTGTTCGGGCAGTGTAGGGGGTCGTGCTGGGGGTGGTGTTTCAGGGTTTAGGGCAGTGCAGTGGTGTTCCGGCAGTGTAGGAGGTTGTGCAGGGGGTGGTGTTTCAGGGTTTAGGGCAGTGCAGTGGTGTTCGGGCAGTGTAGGGGGTCGTGCTGGGGGTGGTGTTTCAGGGTTTAGGGCACTGCAGTGGTGTTCGGGCAGTGTAGGGTGTCGTGCTGAGGGGTGGTGTTTCAGGGTTTAGGGCAGTGCAGTGGTGTTCGGGCAGTGTAGGGGGTCATGCAGGGGGTGGTGTTTCAGGGTTTAGGGCAGTGCAGTGGTGTTTGGGCAGTGTAGGGGGTCGTGCAGGGGGTGGTGTGTCAGGGTTTAGGGCAGTGCAGTGGTGTTCGGCCAGTGTAGGTGGTCTTGCTGGGGGTGGTGTTTCAGGCTTTAGTGCAGTGGTGCTCGGGCAGTGTAGGGGTCTTGCTGGGGGTGGTGTTTCAGGGTTTAGGGCAGTGCAGTGGTATTCGGGCAGTGTAGGGGGTCTTGCTGGGGCTGGTGTTTCAGGGTTTAGGGCAGTGCAGTGGTGTTCGGGCAGTGTAGGGGTCATGCTGGGGCTGGTGTTTGAGGGTTTAGGGTAGTGCAGTGGTGTTCGGGCAGTGTAGGGGGTCGTGCTGGGGCTGGTTTTTCAGGGTTTAGGGCAGTGCAGTGGTTTTCGGGCAGTGTAGGCGGTCGTGCTGGGGCTGGTGTTTCAGGGTTTAGGGCAGTGCAGTGGTGTTCGGGCAGTGTAGGGGGTCGTGCTGGGGGTGGTGTTTCAGGGTTTAGGGCAGTGCAGTGGTGTTCGGGCAGTGTAGGGGGTCATGCTGGGGGTGGTGTTTCAGGGTTTAGGGCAGTGCAGTGGTGTACGGGCAGTGTAGGGGGTCTTGCTGGGGGTGGTGTTTCAGGGTTTAGGGCAGTGGTGTTCGGGCAGTGTAGGGGGTGGTGTTTCAGGGTTTAGGGCAGTGGTGTTCAGGCAGTGTAGGGGGTTTTGCTGGGGTTGATGTTTCAGGGTTTAGGGCAGTGCAGTGGTGTTCGGGCAGTGTAGGGGGTCGTGCTGGGGGTGGTGTTTTAGGGTTTAGGGCAGTGCAGTGGTGTTCCGGCAGTGTAGGAGGTCGTGCAGGGGTGGTGTTTCAGGGTTTAGGGCAGTGCAGTGGTGTTCGGGCAGTGTAGGGGGTCGTGCTGGGGGTGGTGTTTCAGGGTTTAGGACACTGCAGTGGTGTTCGGGCAGTGTAGGGTGTCGTGCTGAGGGGTGGTGTTTCAGGGTTTAGGGCAGTGCAGTGGTGTTCGGGCAGTGTAGGGGGTCGTGCAGGGGGTGGTGTTTCAGGGTTTAGGGCAGTGCAGTGGTGTTTGGGCAGTGTAGGGGGTCGTGCAGGGGGTGGTGTTTCAGGGTTTAGGGCAGTGCAGTGGTGTTCGGCCAGTGTAGGTGGTCTTGCTGGGGGTGGTGTTTCAGGCTTTAGTGCAGTGGTGCTCGGGCAGTGTAGGGGGTCTTGCTGGGGGTGGTGTTTCAGGGTTTAGGGCAGTGCAGTGGTGTTCGGGCAGTGTAGGGGGTCTTGCTGGGGCTGGTGTTTCAGGGTTTAGGGCAGTGCAGTGGTGTTTGGGCAGTGTAGGGGGTCGTGCTGGGGCTGGTGTTTGAGGGTTTAGGGTAGTGCAGTGGTATCGGGCAGTGTAGGGGGTCGTGCTGGGGCTGGTGTTTCAGGGTTTAGGGCAGTGCAGTGGTTTTCGGGCAGTGTAGGCGGTCATGCTGGGGCTGGTGTTTCAGGGTTTAGGGCAGTGCAGTGGTGTTCGGGCAGTGTGCGGGGTTGTGCTGGGGCTGGTGTTTCAGGGTTTAGGGCAGTGCAGTGGTATTCGGGCAGTGTAGGGGGTCGTGCTGGGGCTGGTGTTTCATGGTTTAGGGCAGTGCAGTGGTGTTCGGGCAGTGTAGGGGGTGGTGCTGGGGGTGGTGTTTCAGGGTTTAGGGCAGTGCAGTGGTGTTCGGGCAGTGTAGGGGGTCATGCTGGGGGTGGTGTTTCAGGGTTTAGGGCAGTGCAGTGGTGTACGGGCAGTGTAGGGGGTCTTGCTGGGGGTGGTGTTTCAGGGTTTAGGGCAGTGGTGTTCGGGCAGTGTAGGGGGTCTTGCTGGGGGTAGTGTTTCGGGGTTTAGGGCAGTGCAGTGGTGTTCGTGCAGTGTCGGGGGTCGTGCTGGGGGTGGTGTTTCAGGGTTTAGGGCAGTGCAGTAGTGTTCGGGCAGTGTAGGGGATCGTGCAGGGGTGGTGTTTCAGGGTTTAGGGCAGTGCAGTGGTGTTCGGGCAGTGTAGGGGGTCGTGCTGGGGGTGGTGTTTCAGGGTTTAGGGCAGTGCAGTGGTGTTCGGGCAGTGTAGGGGGTCATGCAGGGGGTGGTGTTTCAGGGTTTAGGGCAGTGCAGTGGTGTTCGGGCAGTGTAGGGGTCGTGCTGGGGCTGGTGTTTCAGTGTTTAGGGCAGTGCAGTGGTGTTCGGGCAGTGTAGGGGGTCTTGCTGGGGGTGGTGTTTCAGGGTTTAGGGCAGTGGTGTTCGGGCAGTGTAGGGGGTCTTGCTGGGGGTGGTGTTTCAGGATTTAGGGCAGTGCAGTGGTGTTCGGGCAGTGTAGGGGTTCTTGCTGGGGGTAGTGTTTCAGGGTTTAGGGCAGTGCAGTGGTGTTCGTGCAGTATAGGGGGTCGTGCTGGGGATGGTGTTTCAGGGTTTAGGGCAGTGCAGTGGTGTTCGGGCAGTGTAGGGGGTCGTGCAGGGGTGGTGTTTCAGGGTTTAGGGCAGTGCAGTGGTGTTCGGGCAGTGTAGGGGGTCATGCTGGGGGTGGTGTTTCAGGGTTTAGGGCAGTGCATTGGTGTTCGGGCAGTGTAGGGGGTCGTGCTGGGGGTGGTGTTTCAGGGTTTAGGGCAGTGGTGTTCGGGCAGTGTAGGGGGTCTTGCTGGGGGTGATGTTTCAGGGTTTAGGGCAGTGCAGTGGTGTTCGGGCAGTGTAGGAGGTCTTGCTGGGGGTAGTGTTTCAGGGTTTAGGGCATGCAGTGGTATTCGGGCAGTGTAGGGGTCATGCTGGGGGTGGTGTTTCAGTGTTTCGGGCAGTGCAGTGGTGTTCGGGCAGTGTAGGGGTCGTGAAGGGGGTGGTGTTTCAGGGTTTAGGGCAGTGCAGTGGTGTTCGGGCAGTGTAGGGGGTCGTGCTAGGGTATGTGTTTCAGGGTTTAGGGCAGTGCAGTGGTGTTCGGGCAGTGTAGGGGGTCGTGGGTGGGCTGGTGTTTCAGGGTTTAGGGCATCGCAGTGGTGTTCGGGCAGTGAAGGGGGTCGTGCTGGGGGTAGTGTTTTAGGGTTTAGGGTAGTGCAGTGGTGCTTGTGTAGTGTAGGGGGTCGTGCTGGGGGTAGTGTTTTAGGGTTTAGGGTAGTGCAGTGGTGTTTATGTAGTGTAGGGGGTCATGTTTTAGGGGTGGTGTTTTAGGGTTTAAGGTAGTGCAGTGGTGTTTGTGTAGTGTAGGGGGTCGTGCTGGGGGCAGTGTTTTAGGGTTTAGGGTAGTGCAGTGGTGCTTGTGTAGTGTAGGGGGTCGTGCTGGGGGTAGTGTTTTAGGGTTTAGGGTAGTGCAGTGGTGTTTGTGTAGTGTAGGGGGTCATGTTTTAGGGTAGTGCAGTGGTGTTTGGGTAGTGTAGGGGGTCGTGCTGGGGGTAGTGTTATAGGATTTAGGTTAGTGCAGTGGTGTTGGGGTAGTGTTTTAGGGTTTAGGGTAGTGCAGTGGTGTTTGTGTAGTGTAGGGGGTCCTGCTGGGGGTAGTGTTTTAGGGTTTAGGATAGTGCAGTGGTGCTTGTGTAGTGTAGGGGGTGTTGCTGGGGTAGTGTTTTAGGGTTTAGGGTAGTGCAGTGGTGTTTTTGTAGTGTAGGGGGTCATGTTTTAAGATGCAACACTCCAATACCTGACCAGTCTGCACTACATAAAACTGCAAAACAACTATAAATAAAAAGTGTTTTGCACACTTTTGTCATTGGGCTATATGTGGGCTACATCTGGGTAATATTTGTGCTACATTTGGGCTCTTTTTTCACTGGTGGCCATCTTGGAAGACTTCTTTGTTATGAAGTTTCCTAATTTCCTCATTTACTGCAGTCTCCTCAGTAGGAAATGCTTTCAGTTTTTTACTTTGATTCCATCAAGAAGGCATTCAGATGTGTCACACATTTGCCATTAATTCAGAATGTTAGCACTCTAGTTGTTCATTAGATCACTGTAGTAAAGCTACTGCTCACCAAGGAGTTAACTGGAAGTCTACTGCTGGTATTGAAAGTGATTGTTTCAGTCTGCATGTCAGAATTTTCTAATGAAATAGAAGAGGATTTGAGATCTCACTTAAAACATGCACTAAATTTTCTTTTGCAGCACTAACCATAATTTCTATGGCAAAATGAACCCCCTCATTTTGTTCCTTTTTAAATTAAATGTTTTAAGTGTTACCAGTTTATTCCAATCAAGATGGCTTCAGGTGTGCCATACTTTTGTCATAAGTAAGGCTGTTAGCACTCTAGTTGTTCTTTAGAACACTCTGGGAAGCTGCAGTAGAACACAAAGGCATCAACTGACAGGCTGCTCCTGTTAAAATATAACAGGAAGATATTTGAGTTCTCACTTAAAACATGTCCTAATTTTTCTTTCTACAGCACTAACCATAATTTCTATGGCAAAATGAACCCCTCATTTTGTTCCTTTTTAAATTAACTGTTTTAAGTGTTACCAGTTTATTCCAATCAAGATGGCTTCAGGTGTGCCATACTTTTGTCATAAGTAAGACTGTTAGCGCTCTAGTTGTTCTTTAGAACACTCTGGGAAGCTGCAGTAGAACACAAAGGCATCAACTGACAGGCTGCTCCTGTTGAAATATAACAGGAAGATATTTGAGATCACACTTGAAACATGTCCTAATTTTTCTTTCCAGAGCACTAACCATAATTTCTATGACAAGATGAACCCCATCATTTTGTTCCTTTTTAAATTAAATGTTTTAAGTGTTACCAGTTTATTCCAATCAAGATGGCTTCAGGTGTGCCATACTTTTGTCATAAGTAAGGCTGTTAGCACTCTAGTTGTTCTTTAGAACACTCTGGGAAGCTGCAGTAGAACACAAAGGAATCAACTGACAGTCTCTGCCCTTGTTGGATGTACATGTTTTACTGAGAATGTCAGACTTCATTCTCACATGACTGAGAAAGATAATGTGAATTTACAGAAAATATGCTCTCATTTTAGCTTCTGGGGCACCTTCCAAAACTGTATGGGTCAAGCATATGAAAATAGTTTTCTCTCAAACATGATTCATGATATCCCAGCAGAAGGTTTTTCACAAGGTAAAATCACCTTAGAACACACCACAATTCCTGAAATTAGTATGGTACCATCAACAAATGAATTCTAATGTAACTAAAGTCTGTTATCACCCTTTATAGTTCTCCTTTAGGTAACCCTCAAAATCTTCGATTCACTACAATGCATTTCAATGGGGTACTATCATTTATATTGGTCCCAAGATGGCTGCCAGCAATTCCAGGATGAAGTGCTGACAGCCAATCAGATCTCACGATGACATGTGTGGTTAGGCTCCGCCCAGATATATATGTGTTTTTACTTTTGATTTTCTCAGCAACTACTGAACGGATTTACACCATTTAACAAAAGGGTTCTTTTTGAACCAAGAACTACCTCTTTGCCAAATTTGGTGTAATTCCGTTCAGCAGTTCGGGCTGTAGCCTTGCATAAAGTTTCCTATGGGAAATTGATTTTTTGACTCTTATTTTTTAATTTCTCCGCAACTACTGAACGGATTTACACCATTTAACAAAAAGGGTTCTTTCTGAACCAAGAACTAACTCTTTGCCAAATTTGGTGTAATTCCGTTCAGCAGTTCGGGCTATAGCCGTGTCTAAAGTTTCCTATGGAAAATTGCATGGGGAAAACGCGTTTTGGGACCCCCCTTTTTTCTCGGCCCCCGCTTGAAAGATGCAGCACTGAGGTCTCTCCTGATAACAGGTGAGTAAATCGGAATTCGGATTTCGGCTGATTTTAGAGGAATATTTGCACAATGGTGAAGGGAGGGGGCGGGGCCTGAGGTGACATCTGTGCAAACGCGCCCCGTGGTGCGTTTTAAGTTGGGGTATTAAGTCCCCTTGAATCATGAGGGTCCCTACGGACCAACTAGCCCACCAGGAACCTCCAGTATGCGCCAGGGGCTGCGTTGCAGAGACATGTACAGAGGCCACACCCCTTTTACACCTCTCTGCAACGCAGCTCTGTGGCACTTTCTGGACGTACCTGTTGGGCTAGTTGGCCCCCAGGGACCCTCAGGATTGAAGAGGATTTAATTCCCCATCTTAAAAAATCAGCCGAAATACGAATTCCGATTTACTCACCTGCTATCAGGAGAGACCTCAGTGCTGCATCTTTCAGCCCAGTACTGATCCTCAAAAGTAATTTTAACCGTACTTACCAGTAACTTGAATTTCCTTCCATAGCATATCATTGACTGCTTTTTGCTGAAAAAGTTTCTAAGTGTTGATTTTTGAAACATACAAATATTCCTCTAAAATCAGCCGAAATCCGAATTCAGATTTACTCACCTGTTATCAGGAGAGACCTCAGTGCTGCATCTTTCAGCCCAGTACTGGTCCTGAAAAGTAATTTTAACCGTACTTACCAGTAACTTGAATTTCCTTACATAGGCTAACATTGACTGGTTTCACTTGGAAATTCTTCTAAGTGTGGAGTTTTGGAACTTTAAAATATTCCTCTAAAATCAGCCGAAATACGAATTCCGATTTACTCACCTGTTATCAGGAGAGACCTCAGTGCTGCATCTTTCAGCCCAGTACTGATCCTCAAAAGTAATTTTAACCGTACTTACCGGTAACTTGAATTTCATAGGCTAACATTGACTGGTTTCACTTGGAAATTCTTCTAAGTGTGGAGTTTTGGAACTTTAAAATATTCCTCTAAAATCAGCCGAAATACGAATTCCGATTTACTCACCTGCTATCAGGAGAGACCTCAGTGCTGCATCTTTCAGCCCAGTACTGGTCCTGAAAAGTAATTTTAACCGTACTTACCGGTAACTTGAATTTCCTTCATAGGCTAACATTGACTGGTTTCACTTGGAAATTCTTCTAAGTGTGGAGTTTTGGAACTTTAAAATATTCCTCTAAAATCAGCCGAAATACGAATTCCGATTTACTCACCTGTTATCAGGAGAGACCTCAGTGCTGCATCTTTCAGCCCAGTACTGATCCTCAAAAGTAATTTTAACCGTACTTACCGGTAACTTGAATTTCCTTCATAGGCTAACATTGACTGGTTTCACTTGGAAATTCTTCTAAGTGTGGAGTTTTGGAACTTTAAAATATTCCTCTAAAATCAGCCGAAATACGAATTCCGATTTACTCACCTGCTATCAGGAGAGACCTCAGTGCTGCATCTTTCAGCCCAGTACTGGTCCTGAAAAGTAATTTTAACCGTACTTACCGGTAACTTGAATTTCCTTCATAGGCTAACATTGACTGGTTTCACTTGGAAATTCTTCTAAGTGTGGAGTTTTGGAACTTTAAAATATTCCTCTAAAATCAGCCGAAATACGAATTCCGATTTACTCACCTGTTATCAGGAGAGACCTCAGTGCTGCATCTTTCAGCCCAGTACTGATCCTCAAAAGTAATTTTAACCGTACTTACCAGTAACTTGAATTTCCTTCCATAGGATATCATTGCCTGCTTTTTGCTGAAAAAGTTTCTAAGTGTTGATTTTTGAAACATACAAATATTCCTCTAAAATCAGCCGAAATACGAATTCCGATTTACTCACTTGTTATAAGGAGAGACCTCAGTGCTGTATCTTTCAGCCCAGTACTGGTCCTGCAAAGTAATTTTAACCGTACTTACCAGTAACTTATATTTTCTTCCATAGGAATCCATTGTCTGGTTTTCAGCAGAAAAGTTTCAAAGTGTCGATTTTCACAAACTACAAATATTCCTTAAAAATCGCCTGTATGACTTAAACGCATTCTTTCAACTGTTTACAGGAGATGCACCAGTGCTGGATCCAGGATCCAACACTGAGTAAGAAAAAGTAACGATAACAGTTTTTACCTGCTAAGTGAATTTCCTTCCATAGGATAACATTGGTGATTCTATGAGAAAAAGTTTCTAAGTGTCAACTTTTAAAATACAATAATATTCCTTAAAAATCACGACTGTAACCAAAACGCTTTTACTCAACTGTTTACAGGAGATGTCCCAGGACTGAATCTAGGATCCAGTCCTGTGGTTAGAAAAGTAATCCATAAAGTAACTAATTGCATTTAACTAGAAATTCACATTGAGCTGAATGTTGCATTGTGTTTGAAAATGTGTTGCCCATTGCAACAACTGTAACTACTGTACTTAAAAGTCTATTGCCGATGTGCAAAGTATTTAAACTAAAGTAATTCATTCTGAGAAAGTATTTTTTGTAATGTAATGTATAATGTAATTACAATGTAATTTAAAAAAATAAAATATGTAAAAGAAATTGTTTCTAAAAATGTAGTAAATCAGTATGAAAAAAATTAATATAAAAATTAATACATTTAAAAATTGTCATTTAAAAAACCTTTGAAATTCACTGAAAAAACCTTAGGTTTCAGGCACGTTATAGTTACAAATTAGCATTTTAAAAACCTTTGAAATTCACTGAAAAAACCATAGGTTTCAGACACGTTATAGTTAGAAATTAGCATTTAAAAACCTTTGAAATTCACTGAAAAAACCAGAGGTTTTAGGGCCAGTTATAGTTAGTTGGACATTGCACTCGTACAAAACCCGTGAAATTCCCCGTTATAGTTAGTTCAGCTAACTATAACTCGCGCCCGCAATGCACTGCTGATGACGTCACATATTACATCACTCATGACATGGTCAGTGACATCACTGATGACATCACTGATGACATTCTTTTTTTTCATGCAACAAACCATGTGTATCTGTTCTGTGACTTGTAGATATATTTCTTTCTGTTCAATATTTAGTTGTTCTTCTAAGTTTTCCAACGTAGTATTCTCCTGTTGTGCTTGTTGCATTGCAATTTCTACTTCATTCATGGCTATTGCTGCTTCATTTTCGATTATTGGTTGTCCCAGTGGATCTTGACTAGGTGGACCGGAACTTTGACTAACTTGAGAACTGTTGTTAGCTATTTCAGCTGCAATAGTCTTTTCTTGTTCATTTTCATCACTTAACATTTGTAGATATGTAGGCAAAATTGTACATGCAATGCTATCTTTACATGCATTAAAAGAATCTTCATACCAATTGAAATGTCCAAGTAATTCAGTCTCGCTACGCCATGGCTTGAACAGTTGCAGAAGTGCTAAATAGAAAAATTCTCTCTTATCTGGAGTTTCGCAACTGAGTTTTCTGTGGTTAATAAGATTTCCTTTGGCATGTTTTACTAAACAACCGTCACATCCAATTCCTGCATATTTTCCTTGTTTTATATTTGGTGTAACATTTCATTTAAAGCTGTAATGTTGAAGTATTTCATACAGACATAGCTCTTCTAGATGTGGACTCCTTTTGGGATAGTATGTATCCAACATATTAGTTTTAAGAATTTCTGTACTTTCTGGTTCATTCACTGCTAAGGGGTCGATTCCGATTCGGGCCGGAAAAAGCACCGACCGACTCGGATCCGGAAAAAATACCGACCGACACGTACCCGTGGCGCCCGACACGCCAAGTACGATGCAAGGCGCGAAAACTCCGACCGACACGTAACGAAACCAAGTCGACCGACCGAGCCGCACGGAAAATAGCAATCCGGCCGGAAAAACACGCGAATCCAACCGACCGACACGCACCCGGAACAAATCCTACCGAAACGTACACGCCAACTCCAAACCGCAAAGTACGATGCAAGGCGCGAAAACCACGAGCGAGTCGGACGGAGGACAGGCCGTACGACCGACACGCATACAAAACCGAGCCGAAGCAACACAAAACACTGCGACCGACGCGTACGCAGCATAGAAAACTGCACAAACACAGCGTGAACGAAACGGAAAACACCGTACGAGACCAATGCAGGGTCCGACTCGGTCACAAGAACGTTTCCAACATACACAAACAACACAAAGGAAAAATCACCCAAAAAAGGCCAAACAAGCAATTACCAAGCCAATAAATACTGGGGGGTGGGGACAGAGAACAAAGACACACCCACAACTCCACCTATATAAAGGACACAAATCACTACCATGAGCCTTTGCAAATGCCATTCCACTGCCAGCACCCAAGAGAAAGCAACCACACACCCACAGCTCATCCCTCACACAAGCCACACACCAGCAGCACACCAACAAATACCTACCTCACATACACCCAGCAAAACACACACTCACACACCCTCACCTGCACACCAACACACACATCACTCACCATCACCACCCATCACCATGCCCCCCAAGAAGAATCACAAGTTCCTAGATTGTGAATTGGAAGTCCTGGTAGACGAGATCCTCAGGGTAGAGCCACAGCTGTTTGGCACATTGGTCCAACAGACCCCCATGTCGCAGAAAACCAAGATGTGGGAGAGGATCATCAACAGGGTGAACGCCCAATCACCATGTTGGCGCACAAAGACCGACATCCAGAACAGGTGGTATGACGTGCGCAGGAGGGTACGGAAACTGCTGAAGCAAGACTACATCAACAGCCAACACACCGGCAGTGGCCCTCCTGCCAAGCCAATATACCTCAGGCCCTGGGAGGAGAAGGTGCGGGCCATCCTACCGCCAGTGAGCATATATGGACTAGAGGACATCCCAGAGCCTGGTGAGTACACAACAAATGTACACAATATACTGCCACAAAACACACACACATCACTGTCAAGGGGAGAGTCAAACCATGCACTCATAGCAATGACACAGCAACCAGAACAGAATCATCCCAAAATGTGTATGTCAGTCAGAGAAACACAACACATGCCATCAAAAAAGTCACATCCAACTGTGCCAACACATGTACAAACACAACCACAACTACAGCTAGGCAGTGGCACAAATAGAACTAACAAACACATCCACACATGTAGCCACCACAACAACACCAACACACAGTGAAGACCACTCAAAGGAAGGACTTCTGTGTATGCTGGCCAAGTCAGTGTAGCCAATAGCATCATGGGAGTCGCAGTCACACATATTGCCCGCCCCAAAACTGTCCCATCAACACCACCATGAACCATGCGCACATCACAGAGAGTGGAGAAGGACTCACAAGATGGCTGACACTGGCTACTGCTGTGGGGAGCACAAGGCCCTGCTGCCAACTGTGCACCAACAAACAGCAGGACACCACTGACTGACATCCTGAGAGACAACTTCCACTCCCTGCAATGCAAGCACGTTCCATGGTGGGATATCTGGCTGGCTGGGTGGGAAGGGGGACTTGCAGCACTGACTATAGTCACCAGCACCTCCCCTCACACCCCCCAACACAAACTCCACAGTACCCACCTGGTAGAATGCAATGCCCTCCATCCTAACACAAGATCCCACAAAGCACCACCACCCAGGGTTATGTTGTGTGAAGCACATGGACACTCTTGGGACTCTTAGCCAAACAACTGCCAGGACAACACTCCCAGCCATCCTGTCAGCACAGCCAGCCCACCCCACAGGGAAGCAGAGTCAAAAGGAAGGAAGCATGGGCATGCTGGGAAGGGGGTGGAGGCAATAGCATGATGGGAGTCGTAGTCACAGACATTGCTCAGCCTCACAACTGGCCCATCAACACCACCCTGAACCATGCTCACATCACAGGGAGTGGAGAAGGACTCACAAGATGGCTGACACAGGCTACTGCTGTGGGGAGCACAAGGCCCTGCTGCCAACTGTGCACCAACAAACAGCAGGACACCACTGACTGACATCCTGAGAGACAACTTCCACTCCCTGCAATGCAAGCACGTTCCATGGTGGGATATCTGGCTGGCTGGGTGGGAAGGGGGACTTGCAGCACTGACTATAGTCACCAGCACCTCCCCTCACACCCTCCCCAACACAAACTCCACAGTACCCACCTGGTAGAATGCAATGCCCTCCATCCTAACACAAGATCCCACAAAGCACCACCACCCTGGGTTATGTTGTGTGAAGCACAGGGACACTCTTGGGACTCTTAGCCAAACAACTGCCAGGACAACACTCCCAGCCATCCTGTCAGCACAGCCAGCCCACCCCACAGGGAAGCAGAGTCAAAAGGAAGGAAGCATGGGCATGCTGGGAAGGGGGTGGAGGCAATAGCATGATGGGAGTCGTAGTCACAGACATTGCTCAGCCTCACAACTGGCCCATCAACACCACCCTGAACCATGCTCACATCACAGGGAGTGGAGAAGGACTCACAAGATGGCTGACACAGGCTACTGCTGTGGGGAGCACAAGGCCCTGCTGCCAACTGTGCACCAACAAACAGCAGGACACCACTGACTGACATCCTGAGAGACAACTTCCACTCCCTGCAATGCAAGCACGTTCCATGGTGGGATATCTGGCTGGCTGGGTGGGAAGGGGGACTTGCAGCACTGACTATAGTCACCAGCACCTCCCCTCACACCCTCCACAACACAAACTCCACAGTACCCACCTGGTAGAATGCAATGCCCTCCATCCTAACACAAGATCCCACAAAGCACCACCACCCTGGGTTATGTTGTGTGAAGCACAGGGACACTCTTGGGACTCTTAGCCAAACAACTGCCAGGACAACACTCCCAGCCATCCTGTCAGCACAGCCAGCCCACCCCACAGGGAAGCAGAGACAAAAGGAAGGAAGCATGGGCATGCTGGGAAGGGGGTGGAGGCAATAGCATGATGGGAGTCGTAGTCACAGACATTGCTCAGCCTCACAACTGGCCCATCAACACCACCCTGAACCATGCTCACATCACAGGGAGTGGAGAAGGACTCACAAGATGGCTGACACAGGCTACTGCTGTGGGGAGCACAAGGCCCTGCTGCCAACTGTGCACCAACAAACAGCAGGACACCACTGACTGACATCCTGAGAGACAACTTCCACTCCCTGCAATGCAAGCACGTTCCATGGTGGGATATCTGGCTGGCTGGGTGGGAAGGGGGACTTGCAGCACTGACTATAGTCACCAGCACCTCCCCTCACACCCTCCCCAACACAAACTCCACAGTACCCACCTGGTAGAATGCAATGCCCTCCATCCTAACACAAGATCCCACAAAGCACCACCACCCTGGGTTATGTTGTGTGAAGCACAGGGACACTCTTGGGACTCTTAGCCAAACAACTGCCAGGACAACACTCCCAGCCATCCTGTCAGCACAGCCAGCCTACCCCACAGGGAAGCAGAGTCAAAAGGAAGGAAGCATGGCCATGCTGGGAAGGGGGGTGGAGGCAATAGCATGATGGGAGTCGTAGTCACAGACATTGCTCAGCCTCACAACTGGCCCATCAACACCACCCTGAACCATGCTCACATCACAGGGAGTGGAGAAGGACTCACAAGATGGCTGACACTGTTGCTGTGTCGTGGGGAGCACAAGGGCATGCTGGGTACTGCACACCAACCAACAGCAGGACACCACTGTCAGCCATCTTGCCATTGCCCTCACACCCACACCCACTGAACTCCACACAAAAGCAAGTAAGTATGGGAATGCTGGCAAGTGGGGTGGAGGCAATGGCATGATGGGAGTCGTAGTCACAGACATAGCTCACCCCCACAACTGTCCCATCAACACCACCCTGAACCATGCTCACATCACAGGGAGTGGAGAAGGACTCACAAGATGGCTGACACTGGCTACTGCTGTGGGGAGCCGTAAGGGTGAGTAGTTCGCGCTTTACAAATACGGATTTAAGGCCCTGCTGCCAACTGTGCACCAACAAACAGCAGGACACCACTGACTGACATCCTGAGAGACAACTTACACTCCCTGCAACGCAAGCACGTTCCATGGTGGGATAACTGACTGGCTGGCTGGGTGGGAAGGAGGTCTGGCTGTCAACCAAACACAAGCAATGCAGACCATGTTCACACCCCAGAAAATACATAGAAATGCCCAAATAATGCAGGACAATGTGCCACACCAATATCAACCCCTGACTGTGACGACTTAGGACAATGCAATGTACAGGCCCGCACCCAGAGGCACAGTCACAACTGTCATGTGTGTCAACCACTGATGCCTGCAGAAACATGACATACATTGTTTGTGTCTCCCAAAAACAGGTGATGATGGGGACACAGCAGCAGACGCTGAGGAGTCCCAGTCCCAGGCTCAAGAGGATGCCGAGCTCACTGGCGTCGTACAGCCTCTGTCCTCCTCGGACGATGAACAACCTGGCACATCCGGTGCAAGTCAACATGCAGCACCAGCAGGACCACCAGCTGCAGCACCAGCAGGACCACCAGCTGCACTCCCTGCACCCACCCCTACAACGACTGTCACCACGAATACCATCCCTGCCGACATGGACAGAATAAGGAGCAACACCAGCGCAGTGACCCTGGACCAACCTGGGGCCATGGACACCACCACCACCACCAACCCCCAAGGTGGACCAGGGTTATCTGTGCGTGCAACTGCACACACTGCACATGTCAGCAGGAGTGGTGGGAGGGGTGGGAGACAGAGGTCGCTGCTTGCAGACGTTGCTGGTGTGCATGACGACCCACAACTGGTACGCATAGCTGATGCGTACCAGTCCAGCATCGGAGAGCTCAGCCAGGTACTGGGGCTCCTCAGAGACATCAAACAGCAGCAGGCTGCCCATCATGCCCGCTTGGACTCCCACATGTCCCACGTGGAGTCACACATGTCCCGTGTGGACTCACACATGTCCCGCGTGGAGTCCAAGTGGGATGTACTGCATGAGATGACGGCGGTGCACAGGGACATTTTACAATGCCTCCGCCAGATGAACAGCAACCAGTCCACACCTCCCTGTGTGCCAACAACATCTGGTACCGAACAAACTGCAACTGCCACAGGGAGGGAGGAGGACTCTGGCGGAGAGTCCCCTGCACCGCAGCAGCCTGCACTTGAGGGCCCCCCCAAGAAGAGGGGTCGTCTGAGGAGGGGAAAGTGAGAGGCCGATGGCCAAGCGCAACTCCCAGGAAGCCTGAACCTGTTCTGGATGTTCGCCTTTGTGCACAGACTGTTCACCCTGTTGACGGCAACACTACTCCCACACATTGCATGGGGAGTACAAGTTGGACCAATGTGTCAGACAACTGTGGCCCCGATACTGGGGATCCTATCTACCCGGACTTTCAATTCACCTAGGAACTTGGGATTGCAAGATTCATGTACAGCACAACACATCCTATGCACTATTTACACAAATGTATCACAATAAACACACTAATACACCATACTTGCCTCTGTCGTGATTCCAACGTGGGTGCTGTTATGGGGATGATGAACTGCAAAATTACACTGTGTATGCGAACTGCAACAGCAAGGACAACACAGGCATGTGAGTAAAGGCAACGTGACACATATGAGGGAGACACACCACCAGGGCTACACAACACATACACACCTAGGCCATCTGACTCATTGCCTACACTGATGTTGCCAGGGAAGACGGTGCAATGCACAGACACCACACCCATTCCCAGTTGTAGTCAAGTAGCCCACAGGTGCAGTAAGCAAATGGCAGTCAAATGTGTGACCACAGACAACGCACATCACAAAGTGAAGCACAGGTTTATTACACAGTAGCAACATGCCGTAACCACTACAGATGCAAGGTAACCCCACCTGGTAGCGGGCACGCAGTCAACAACTGTAGACGGAAGGAAGTCCATGGGTGTGGCGCACATCACCTGTAGGGACACAACAGCTACCAGCCTGGATGTGCAATCACGTCGTCGGTGGACACAGTTGACCAAACGAATCTGAAAGTACCCTGTGAAGGACAGAAATGACACACAGTCAAAAGCAATGCAGTACAGGACAGAACAGCAAAACTCATGCACAATACATGTTACAAGATACCCACCCAGAACCAAGTTAGCATGTCAACACTGTTGGGGAGTACAGCCCACCTGTAACCACACATCGCAACACACATCCAGTCAAGTAGCCCATGGACACACTCCAACAGCGCCAGAGCCCCACCCACACATCATGCCAACTCACATCATTCACATGACACCTCAGGATACTCACATTCAGCTAAAGAAGTTGGTGATGAGCTGTGTGCGGACATCACCATCACCATCATCATCATCATCGTCACTGGCATCTTGGTCCAGGCCAGGATCCTCCACAGGTGGCGGATGTTGGTCATCGTCATCCTGGATGAGAGGCAACTCCTTCCGCACTGCCAGGTTGTGTAGCATGCAGCAGACGATGATAATCTTGCACACTTTCGCAGGGGCATATGGGAGGGACCCTCCGGTCTTGTCCAGGCAGCGGAAGCGGCTCTTCAGGAGACCAAAGGTCCGCTCAATCACTCTCCTGGTCCGACCATGTGCCTCATTGTAGCGCATCTGGGCAGGTGTCACAGGGTTCCTGAGGGGTGTCAGCAACCACGGCATGTTGGGGTATCCCGAGTCACCTACGGACAGACAAGTGCACATCAGCTGACTTGGAAAAGTGGGCAGAATACTACAGATCAGATCACACACAATGGCACAAAGTCAGTACACACCGACAAGCCAGGCACGCTGGTTCTGCATCTGTGCCATTATCCTGGGGATGCGACTACTCCTCATCACAAAGGCATTGTGTGCTGAACCAGGGAAACGGGCACACACGTGTGTGATGGTCATGTCTGCAAGACACACCACCAGTGCATTGACCGAGTGGTAGTGCTTGCGGTTCCTGTAGGCCTGCTCCTGGGCCTGTGGTGGTACCAAAGCCACATGTGTCCCATCAATGGAGCCAATGACATGCGGCATCCTCCCCAGGGCATAAAAGTCAATCTTCACGTCAGTGAGTCGTCGCAGTCTAGGGAAATAGATGTACCGGTTCAGGAAGAGCAACATTGCCGCCAAAACATCGCGGAGCACACGGCTGAACATGGTCTGTGACATCCCACCAGCAGATGCCACAGTATGTTGGAAGGTACCGGTGGCAAAGAAGTGTAGGGCTGCCATCACCTTCACCTTGGGGGTCAGCGCTGTAGGATACGGCCGGCCAGGCTGCAAATGTGGGGACAACTGCACTGCCAAATCCTCAATCAGCTGCCTTGTGAAGCGGTACCGTCGGATGCTGTCCCGTTCCACCATCGTTGCCAGGTCTGGGAATGGCCGATGGACAGCAGGAGCCCTGCAGTGCAGAGGAGAAGTAAGCAAGATCGTCAGTCACCCCACATATGCGGCATTGAACACACTCAAGATCCCAACATACATCATCATGAGGCACAACTACATGAAGTGTGCAGTACCGGAAGGACATGTATGGTACATACATGGCAACATCTGTCAACACGGTCCTACAGGTGGCATCAATTTGTCCCAGGTTGGCCCATTGGATATCATGATGCCGTGTCACAGTCACCCCCCACAGTGACATGTGAGGACAGATGTGCCCCAGGCACCACAGCTCAACGACAGGTACATTCCCAGGGACCCTGTAATGCCACATGGACACTGGCATCACCTGGAGTATCATGTGTACACCACAGCAAAACAAACATGACCCCCACAGGTAGTGGCCACACTTGCCATGGCAGGACAGACATGGACGTCTGTGACACACACGCACAACATCAGAGTCCATGCACACACAACGTGGATGTGGAGACTGTCTCCCATTGTGCACATGAAATCAGAGACATTGTAAACACTACATGCACAAAGACTGTGGAGGGCCATCACTATTGTGCCACTGGGACACCCTGGCTCAAACATACCGTCCCACATGGGACTCACGGGGTATGTGACATGACATACACAAACACCACTGTGAAATGTGACCATGACACATGCACAGATATGAACAGTTGCACATCACAGTGGTCACGTACACGTAACACCCAGGATCCTGTCCCCATGAACACGTGCACAGCCTGGGGGTGGCTGCCCACAGGTGACACCCACAGGACAACATGTACACCAACATACACACAATAGGAAATGCAGCCTTACATGCCTTATGATAAGGTTTGGACAGGCTGTCGTGATGTAGGTGTGCCCCTCACTCCCTGGGAGCTATCTGTGGCTGGCATATGTCCATCTGAGACAGGCATGCTGACCTATGCCAGTCACATGTACAGTGATGCGTTGTACCGCAATGGACCGATCGGTGCCTCCGGCCGGCCCATTGCCTTCAATGTGTGCGGGTACGCGTTGTACCCCTGTGCGCGTTGTACCGCAATGGACCGATCGGTGCCTCCGGCCGGCCCATTGCCTTCAATGTGTGCGGGTATGCGTTGTACCCCTGTGAGCGTTGAACACCGATCGGTGCGCACCCATTGACAATGGGCTTGCCTGGCAACGGACGCGTTTTCGAATTTCGAACGAGTAGGTTGCTGGGAATTCAGTTGGTCACCCACAACAATGTTGCAAAATCATGTATGTCATGAAGTTGAAGATTTGAAGGATGCTGTGGGCGTGTTTTGGTGCTGCTATTCCATGGATTGGCCAGATTCAGAAGATGCAAACGACTTGGACCTATCACTTTGGACACAAGGGACAGGATCTGCCTCTCCAGCACATATATATTGCTGGCTGTTCCCCTGAGAGCCCACTTGCCTGCACTACATGCTCCAGGACGACATCTGCCACTGCACTGCTGCTGTCTCTGCCCCTCTGGACCCTGCAATGGCACGTACTGTGGAGAGAGCCCCAGCCTTCAGCCTTGAGGAGAACCAGGCCCTGCTGGACAGCCTACTTCCACAGTACAGCAAGCTGTATGGGACACCAGGGGAGCAGGTGAGTGTCCTGTGCACTGCCTTTCTGAATGTGCATTTTGTCTGACTAGCAAGGCTGAGAGTCTGCACGCCACTGGCTAGCAGGCTCACTGAGTAGTTGTCACCCCCATAGTGTGTAGTGACTTGCACTGGACAGGTATGGTTCAGTGACAGTGCTTCTGAACAGGGTTTTACTCCCCATGCAATGATACCATGTAGTGACTTCTGGAAAACTGTCCATGGGCAGCCGTGCACTGCCTGTGTACACCATGTGCCCCTGTGATTGCGACATGTATATGCAACTGTGTCATGCACGGATATGTTGCATGTGTAGTAATGGCCTTATCACTTTGTCATCCTGACAGGCTTCTGCCCATCGGAAGCAGGAGATATGGAAGGACATCGTCCGGGCTGTCCGGTCCGTGGGGGTCTACAAGCGCCGGATCCGCAACTGCCAAAAGAGGTGGCAGGACCTTCGGGGCTGGACCCGGAGGATTGCACGGGTCCAGCTGAAGCTGTCGCCTCCTCGCAGGAGGGGCGGAACACGGACCCTGACCCCCACATGCTCAGGATCCTGGCGGTGGTCTTTCCAGACCTGGATGGGCAGCTGAAGGCCAGAGAGCAGCAAGGAGGGGGTGAGTCAAAGACTGCACTGTGTACTCTGTCTAACATGCTATGTGCCCTCCTCGGGCCTGGTTAAACTGCCACAGTACAGCGGTCATGTTGTCCAGGAGCCATGTCCCTCTATTGTGCACTGCCCACTCCTCATCTGATACCCAGGTGTGGCCCTTACATGCAGGGAATTCTGTCACTTAGGACTGTGTCCTTGCAGTTTGCTTGACTCAAGGTGGGAGACAGCATCTGTTTCCCTGACTCTGTGGTGGGCATCATGGGTGGGTCCATTGCTTACACAATGCCTGTATTCTGACATGTATTCAGCGTGTTACTTTGATCTGTGGTCCAATTGCTGAGCTGATCCACCACATGTGGCTGGGGTATCTGGCACACACCCATGCTGCGGGTGGGAACAATGTTTGGGCCCCAGGAGTATGTATATGACGTGTGTCACACATACTTAGCCAGCTGCCTACAGTCCAGGGCTCATCCCTCATTCATGTGGGGCTGGACAGTCATGCCTACTCCAGGCCATACAATACACTCTGTACTCCCACTCCCGTGTATCAGCTGACACATTGTGCGCAGTGATTTGACCCCTCAGGTGTCTGCCTCTGTGTCAGTGTGCTGTGGATTAGTCGCCAGGACTGCTGTGGAGTTTCTTGGTAGGGTCTCAGCATGCCACTGGAGATGTGACCATAGGAGACGATACTTGTGTGACACATAGGTGTCTGATCAGCTGCCCATGCAGACTGGGGCATGTGAATGTGAAGTTCAGGCAGCTGTTCCCCATGCACAGCAGAGTGTGAGGGGCTCAGGTTCAGAGGGTAGTGTCACAGGTCTACCATATGTCCAATAGGTATGACCTGGACAGATGAGGGTTAAGAGGATGTGTTGTGGGGGGATGTACATGTGCACTTGTGCAGCTCCAGGACTTGCATTCCCCATGACCTACTATTGTGACACAGTGCAGAGTGTTGTTGTCTGGCTGCAAAGTCATACATCACTGAGACAGTGATGTATGACTTTGCAGTCATGCCTCCGCCATGGCATGTGTCTACTGATTGGTGAGCCTGCAGGGGAGTGACATGTGCTACATGCACACCATAGTTGCGCTGGCTATCAGGACATGGGTGCATCATGGTGTCTGTCGCTGGTATGCATCACATGCATTTCCTATTTGACTCTGGGCATCCCTTTCATCCGGAAACCTGTACTGACTCAGTGGCAAGAGCTGTGATGTGTGCATGTCCACATGCCACACCGTGTCCTCTGCACTGTCCAACTACTGTGTACTTGGTGCATGTGTCAACACTGGGGTGTTGCAATCCAACAGACACCAGACAGATGGGTGCAAGGCCATGTGGGATGTGAGTGCCATGCTTGGCATCGGACTGACAATTGACTTCTCCTGTTCAATTAGGGCACTTTTAGCAATGTACAACTGATGATGCCAGGGCTTGCTCTGTGATGTGCTGTGCTCACAGTGGTGTGTGCGTTATGTGCAGGTGACTGATGTCTGTCTGTATCCCCATTGTTTGCAGATACATCCACGGCCACGGAAGGGGACAGCTCCACGGACCAGGAGGAGCCAGAGAGCCAGACTGGGTCAGCAGCCGAGGAGTGGTCGGAGGGACCCAGTGGCACGGAGGGCGAGGGGAGCCACACCGAGGAGTCCTCAGCAGCATCCACCTCAGCTGAGGACCAGAGCAACTCGGAGGATGACTCCCTTGTGGAGGCGGGTGTCAGCAGCCACCACACCCCAGCTAGTGTTGCTGTCCCCGCCACCACCAGCACCACCACCGCCCTCCCATCGGCTCCCATTCCCCAGGTCGTGGAGGCTCCCATGTCCGGGAGCGTGTTTCCTTTGGGCCAGGCACCGCACCCCCTGCCCCTGTGTCCCCTGCTGCCCTGAGTGAGGAGTCTGTGTACCTCCTTCGCCAGCTCCATGTAGGGCAGACAGCCATGCTGAGTGTCCTCCATGCGCACACCGCGCTGTTGACTCAGCTGGTGTCGTTCATGGAGGGCATCTCATCGGGCATGTCTGACCTACAGAGGGGCAATAGGTCCATGGACTCCTCCCTGACGGCAGCAGTGTCCCTCCTCAAACGGTCCCTCACCCCTCCTGCCTCTGCTCCATCCACACTCCCCAGCACCTTACCCGTCCCAAGCACACACACACCGGCACAGGCACACACCAGCACACACACATCCAGCACACTGACACACACGCCAATGACAAAACGCACACGCACGCACATTCAGGGGACTGAAGCCAGACTCACAGGGGATGGGGCCCTGGAACACACACACGCATCCACATGCACTGCGCAGTCCTCAGTTACCTCTCCCTCCAAAGCACCCTCCCTTGCCTCACCTGCAACCCCAAAGTCACAGCAGCTCTTCCTCTGTGACCTCGGCCTCTTCCCCACCGATGAAGCTGCTCCAGCATCCCGGGGGAAGAGGAAGCCCACCCACACGGAGCAGAGTGCCCCTCGCCCCCGGACACCCTCCCCCAGGTGCAGACGGACTGAGGCCCCCACCCGCAAGTCCCCCGGAGTCCTAAGAGCAAGACCCCGCCACCGCCCTGCAGCTCAGGCACAAGGTCTCCGTCCTCCATCCCTCAGGCCCCCACTGCACAGGTGCCCCCACCACACCCTGCCCCAGGTTCCCCCACCCACAGATATACCATCCCCAAGAGGATCAGGCCTTCTCCCCCTGCCACTTGCTCTCCCAGCACCACACCCCCCGCTGCGCTTGTCTGTGCCACTGATGTGGTGAGGGTGTCCTCCCCTCTGTCCAACCCACCTTGCCTGTTCCCCATTCTCCTCCCCTGGAGGTAGGCACTGCAGTGGAGTTCACTACCGCCCTGTCTGACTTGGGCACTGCAGTGGCGGACCTGTCCACTCCATCTGCAGGGTCCACTGCAGTTGTGCCGGCACCCACGACATCTGAGTCATGCCCCCAGTTGTGCCGGCACACACCATGTCAGACACCTCCACTGCAGTTGTCAGTGGCTCGCCAGCACCCACCACCCATTCCCTGACTCCCCCTGGTGAGCCCTGATCCTGTCCCTGCGGTGCCTGGCCTGCCCCCCCGGTTGCCCCTCCTAGTGGACTGTCCCTGGTTTTGTGCAGGCATGCGTAGGGTGACATCTGCCAGTGTCACCCTGTTTGAACTTTGACAATGGACTGGCCATTGGCCTTTGCTCTATTTTTTCTGGACGTCGTTTTCAATCAACACATATGCTGAATAAAGCAACTTTCTTTTCTCTAGTGCTCATGCTTCAGATGTACATGTTGTTGGTGCTGCTAACCATGCCCTTGCTGCAGTGATGGTGATATCTGGTCTCATGATTATGAAGTGTTACTGTGCAGGAACCCATGTGGTCCAGGGGGAATGTGTCCTATCATGTGGTGTATCCATATCATCAATAGCAGCATCTGAGGGTGTCATGTGTTCAGTATTTGGCAATGGGTTTCCTACTTACATTAGCAATTTCATATCTGTGGCTTCCACCCCTGCACATCTGTTGTGCCTGCCATCGTTGCATTTGTCTACTTCCCTGACCGTGTTGCCATCTCCAGTGGACATGCAGGTTTGGGCATCAATGGGGAAGGACTCATCCGTGTAGTCAGCGCAACATTGCTATACAAGTGTGTTGGATCTGTGCTGATGATTCCGTTGGCACATCCATGACCAGGCTGATGTGATGGGAGCCCTCATTTGGTGCTAATTGTTGATTGTGTGACCAAGTGCTCAGCTGACATGATGGGGCCCTACTGAGGCAACATATGGCACAGCTTTCCTCACACAGGAGTGGAGTCCCCTCATGGCAGTGTGTACACGTGTGACATTGCCTGCGCCCAAGGTGTGTATTGTATGTGCATGTCTGTGTGTTCACTTCCATTTATCTGCGCATGCTGTGATCCCTAGTGTTGTACCTGTTTGTGATGCTTGCTGACTTGAGCTATGTTCCCCCAAAGTCTTCTCCCTGTGTTCTCTGTGATGTGGGTGCATGGCACATTACTGGTCATCAGGGTGTCACCCATAGGTGTGTTTGCTGTCAGGGCTGAGTTTGTGTGCAGACGCAGATGGGTCACAGTCAGGTTTCCCCTTGGCACTTGTTGTTTGCCCCTGTCATGTGATTTTCAGTTCGTGTTGTCTTTCAGTGATTGTGACACGTTGTGTGTGTGACTGCTGGCACTCCTCAGGGTCCGGGCTGCAATGTTGGTTGTTGTCTATGTGTGTTCTTTGTGGGTGACCTTGGCTTCTTCATTGGTGTGTGACTGTGGCTGGGATCCCATTGGTTGGTGTGGTATCGCCGTCATGTCCATGTACAGCGTAGTGTGCAGTGTGTCAGACATTCTGGAGTCTTGTTGAGTGGCCATGTGTGATGTGTTTCTGCACCTTGGTTCCCACCCACCACCCTGGAATAGTCATGGGTGCATGTGCAATGTCACCAGTGCATGTGTACTTCACTGCTGCACATTGTTAGAGGTCGAGGGTGTGGTCTTGAGTGTGTGCAGATGGGAGTTGTTGCCCAGCTAGTCCCCTGCCTCCATGTTGGCCTTGGCTTACTGGCCATGCTGATTGATTTGTGCTTGTGTAGGTGTGATGGTAGTTTGTTGCTCAGGACACCTGACTGTGGTTCACAGTGTGAACGACATTTAGCTTTGTCATCACAGTGGGATTTTTATTCAGCCCAGGGTCACCACATTGTGGGGGCCCTGGGGGTGGTGCGTCTGTGTCTTGCTGTGTCAGTTGTTGTTCCTACGTGCCTGTGTGACATGTGTGTTTTGTGCTCCCTCTCATCTGACAATGCCTGCTTGCCCACATAGGGGATTTGGATCCATGAGTTACCTTAGTGTGGCAGGGTATGCACATCTGTATGATTGGTATTCAGCTCTCCTCATGTGTTGTGTGGTTGCCTGGGGACACTGGCACCCCCACCCCTCACCTGCTGTGTATGATGACAGTGTTGGTCTGCCTGTTTGTGTTTGTGCATCTGCACCACTGCATTGGCATATCTTGGGTGTGCCATTGGCTGTATGTTGTTTGGTGTGTTTCCCCTGCTGTCCCTGGGACTCCTAGGTCATCGGTCAGCACAGTGATCATGGTTTGTGTGTCCCATTGCTGCCATGGTATGGTATCTGTTCACCTCACATCTGCTGTCTCCACAGGATATCTGAATTTGTGTGCCCATTGGTGCAAATATGTGGTTCTGCATTCTGATGGTCACTTCTGTCATTGTGTCATTGATGACTGTTGACGGTCTCAGCCCCCATGGGTGTTGTTTGTCTGCACATGGCCAAAGGAATGTTTCATTTGCACTGCAGTATTTGGCTCCCCCAATTTATGTTGCAATGGGACACATACACTACTTTGCCACAGATGAGTTTTTGGTTCTGTGACCAGGAATGATCCATGCAGTTTGGCAGTTGCAGCTCTTTCTTTGTCAACAATTACCTTTTGGTCACTGTGATGATGAGGGTGTAGACCCCATTGCCACAATGGTCAAAATGTGCTTCGGCTATGGACCCCACACTTGCCTTTTGGTCACTGTGATGATGGGGGTTTAGACCCCATTGCCACAATGGTCAAAATGTGCTGCAGCTATGGACCCCACACTTGCCTTTTGGTCACTGTGATGATGGGGGTTTAGACCCCATTGCCACAATGGTCAAAATGTGCTTCAGCTATGGACCCCACACTTGCCTTTTGGTCACTGTGATGATGGGGGTTTAGGCCCCATTGCCACAATGGTCATGGGCTGCTTGCATTGTGGGTGCCACACACATATATGTGTGGCACATGTGCTAGGGGGTCACATTGTATGTTCAAAGTCATGTTCGGTGTTGTAGGCATTTGACACAGCCTACACACGCTTGTCATGGTGGTGGGGGGATGTCTTTATCTTGCATTCCCTAGGTTGTGGTGTGCTTGTTGTGTCATGCATTGTCCATCTTATGAGTGGGGGTGGTAGTAGTGGTAGGCATCCAGCCCCCCTGGCTAAGGGTGGTAGTAGTGGTAGGCATCCAGCCCCCCTGGGTGAGGGTGGTAGTAGTGGTAGGCATCCAGCCCCCCTGGGTGTGGGTGGTAGTAGTGGTAGGCATCCTGCCCCCCTGGCTAAGGGTGGTGGTAGGCATCCAGCCCCCCTGGGTGAGGGTGGTAGTAGTGGTAGGCATCCAGCCCCCCTGGGTGTGGGTGGTAGTAGTGGTAGGCATCCAGCCCCCCTGGGTGAGGGTGGTAGTAGTGGTAGGCATCCAGCCCCCCGGGCTAAGGGTGGTGGTAGGCATCCAGCCCCCCTGGGTGAGGGTGGTAGTAGTGGTAGGCATCCAGCCCCCCTGGGTGTGGGTGGTAGTAGTGGTAGGCATCCAGCCCCCCTGGGTGTGGGTGGTAGTAGTGGTAGGCATCCAGCCCCCTGGGTGAGGGTGGTAGTAGTGGTAGGCATCCAGCCCCCCGGGCTAAGGGTGGTGGTAGGCATCCAGCCCCCTGGGTGAGGGTGGTAGTAGTGGTAGGCATCCAGCCCCCTGGGTGTGGGTGGTAGTAGTGGTAGGCATCCTGCCCCCCTGGCTAAGGGTGGTAGTAGTGGTAGGCATCCAGCCCCCTGGGTGAGGGTGGTAGTAGTGGTAGGCATCCAGCCCCCTGGGTGTGGGTGGTAGTAGTGGTAGGCATCCAGCCCCCCTGGGTGAGGGTGGTAGTAGTGGTAGGCATCCAGCCCCCTGGGTGTGGGTGGTAGTAGTGGTAGGCATCCAGCCCCCCTGGGTGAGGGTGGTAGTAGTGGTAGGCATCCAGCCCCCCGGGCTAAGGGTGGTGGTAGGCATCCAGCCCCCTGGGTGAGGGTGGTAGTAGTGGTAGGCATCCAGCCCCCCTGGGTGTGGGTGGTAGTAGTGGTAGGCATCCAGCCCCCCTGGGTGTGGGTGGTAGTAGTGGTAGGCATCCAGCCCCCCTGGGTGAGGGTGGTAGTAGTGGTAGGCATCCAGCCCCCCGGGCTAAGGGTGGTGGTAGGCATCCAGCCCCCCTGGGTGAGGGTGGTAGTAGTGGTAGGCATCCAGCCCCCCTGGGTGAGGGTGGTAGTAGTGGTAGGCATCCAGCCCCCGGGCTAAGGGTGGTGGTAGGCATCCAGCCCCCCTGGGTGAGGGTGGTAGTAGTGGTAGGCATCCAGCCCCCCTGGGTGAGGGTGGTAGTAGTGGTAGGCATCCAGCCCCCCTGGGTGAGGGTGGTAGTGGTGGTAGGCATCCAGCCCCCCTGGGTGAGGGTGGTAGTAGTGATAGGCATCCAGCACCCCCTGGGTGAGGGTGGTAGTAGTGGTAGGCATCCAGCCCCCCTGGGTGAGGGTGGTAGTGGTGGTAGGCATCCAGCCCCCCTGGGTGAGGGTGGTAGTAGTGGTAGGCATCCAGCCCCCTGGGTGAGGGTGGTAGTGGTGGTAGGCATCCAGCCCCCTGGGTGAGGGTGGTAGTGGTGGTAGGCATCCAGCCCCCCTGGGTGAGGGTGGTAGTGGTGGTAGGCATCCAGCCCCCCTGGGTGAGGGTGGTAGTAGTGGTAGGCATCCAGCCCCCCCTGGGTGAGGGTGGTAGTAGTGGTAGGCATCCATCCCCCCCCTGGGTGTGGGTGGTAGTAGTGGTAGGCATCCTGCCCCCCCTGGATAGGGGTGGTGGTGCGCATTCAGGCCCCTGTGTGCATATGTGGCATTGGTGATGGGCATCCCGCCCCTATGGTGCTGCTGTTGCTGGTGTAAGTATATTCTGCATCCCCGTGTATGTGTGTGATGTGTCGTGTACGTGTTGTATGTGTTTTGTGGTTGGTGTCTGGCTTACCTTCTGTGCCGTACGCGTCCGTGCCTGTTCCGGTAGTAGATGTAGAATATTGGTATGATCGGGACGAAGGGATTCATGGTTGGTTCGTGTCGTTCGTCCTTCTCGTTGCTTCGCGTCGTCCTCGTCGCTTCGCCTCGTCCTCGTCGCTTCGCGTCGTCCTCGTCGGTGCCGTGTTCGTCTCGTAGCCGTGGATCATGTTGTGGCGCGAATCGGAGCTTATGTGCGCCTCTCCCAGATGCTTTAACGTGCCGTGCGTAGCGACGGGTTCGGCGCGTACGGGAAGCGCATCGTACTTGTCCGGCCGGACGGGGCTGCATTTTTCCTTCCGTGCGACTCGATTCGGCGTTTCCGGATTCGCCTCGGTCGGAGAACAGGACCTGGTTTGGGTGAGTACGGCTCGGCCGGATTTTTTGCTGTTGTGCGCATCGTACTTGCTCGTTCGGTGTGCTGTACGGATCGGTCGGGAAACAGGCTTTCGCATGGCTTTTTTCCCGACCGAATGGTATTGGGTGCACCTCCGACCGAGATCGGAATCGGCCCCTAAGTATTCAATTTCTTCTAATGTTTTCAACACTCTATTTCGTGTGCAGGCAAGACCTAAACGTACCCAAATGATTCCTCGTGACTTTGAATATAAACTGGAAGAGCACAAGCGATCCGAACATTCATAGGATCCAATTTCTCTGTGGGAAAGCATTTTCAAGCTAAAGCTGTACAATTTTTTGCTAAGGCTCTTCTCTTGTGAAATTTCTTCCCACATTTCTTTCATCTCTGTCTTTTCTGATTTTGTTATATATGTTGTAACATAGCGTGCAACGGCAATTGAGTTATCTGCAACATATTGAATGTCCATGTTTGCATTCCACATTTTCAAAATAACTGGATTGTAGTCATTAATATACTTTGACTGTTCTGTTCTTTTTAACCCCTTCGCTGCTAGGCCTTTTCCCCTCCTGTGCTAAGCCTTTTTTTGGCTATTTGGGGTAGTGCGCGCTTAGGCCCCTGTAACTTTTTGACCACATAAGGTATCCATGCCAAATTTGCGTCCTTTTTTCTAACATCATGGGGATTGTAAAGGTACCCAGGGTTTGTGGATTCCCCTGGAGGGGACCCAGAAATTAGTCAAAATACAGCTAAATTTATTTTTTTTTGAAAAATGCAAAAAAGGGCTACAGATGAAAGCGTCTTGATTTTTCCCTGCAAATGGCATCAAAAAGGGGTTGTGGGGATGAAATCACCATCTTCCCAGCTTTCAGGGACAAGCAGACTTTTGTCAGAAAACCAACTTTTTTTACACAGTTTTGGCATTTTTCTGGGACATAGCCTATTTTTGCTATTTTTTGTGCTTTCAACCTCCTTCCAGTTAATGGTAGAAATGGGTATGAAACCAATAATGGATCCTGGAAAGCCATACATTTATGAAAAGTAGACAAAATTCTGAATTCAGCAAGGGGTCATTTGTGTAGATCCTTAAAGTTTTCCTTATAGAAACTAACAGTTAAATAAAGGAAAAATTGAAAATTAGTTGAAAAAAACAGCCATTTGTGTCAACGTTTTCACCTGTAACTTCTTCTAATTATGACAGCTATTTGAAGGCAATATACCGTTATATCCGCTGTACCTTTCTGGTTGTGGGGATATATAGGACTTGTAGGTTCACCAAGAACCCGACGAACCCAGAGCCAATAATTGAGCAACATCTTGCAATGATTTTTTTTTAAGTACCGGGTATATAGCAATTATTTTGGGAAAATGTATACATGGAAAAATTGTTATGAAAGACACCTATGTATTTCTGAAATGGGAACAAAATGTAGATTTTAGAAACAGTAGATATTTGCACATTTCCGAAATTGGGAGTACCCATACTAGCATGAGAATTATAGGTCATTTTTCAAAATGACTTATTTTTACACATTGTCTTTCATTTGGAAGGCAGAAATGCATCGAAAGTCAATAGGTAATAACAGTTGCTGTACAATTCTGTGTTACCCTAAGTCTCCCGATAAAAATGGTACCTCACTTGTGTGGGTAGCCCTTGTGCCCACAACAGGAAATGGCTCAAAATGCAACGTGGACGTACCACATTTTCACAATGAAAAATTACTCTTTTTTTGCAAAGTGCCTAGGTGTAGTTTTTGAACCTTAGCTCTGCCGGCACCTAGGGAAAGCTAGCAAACCTATACATTTTTGAAAACTAGACACCCAGTGGAATCCAGGATGGGGTGACTTGACTGCCTCCCACCAGGTTCTGTTACCCAGAAACCCTTGCAAACATAAAAAATGGTAAAAAAAAACACATTTTCCCCACATTTCTGTGGTGGAAAGTTCTGGAATCTGCGTGGATCCACAAATTTCCACCCACCCCGCGTTCCCCAAAGTCTTACGAGAAAAATGGTACCTCACTTGTGTGGGTCGGCCTAGTGCCCGCGACAGGAAACGGCGCAAAACGCAACGTGGTCACACCTCAACTTCGCAGTGAAAAATGACCCTTTTTTGGCAAAGTGCCTAGCTGTAGTTTTTGAACCCTACCTCTGCCGGCACCTAGGGAAACCTAGCAAACCTATACATTTTTGAAAACTAGACACCCAAGGGAATCCTGGATGGGGTGACTTGACTGCCTCCCACCAGGTTCTGTTACCCAGAATCCCTTGCAAACATAAAACATTGTCAAAAAAACCACATTTTCCCCACATTTCTGTGGTGGAAAGTTCTGGAATCTGCGTGGATCCACAAATTTCCACCCACCCCGCGTTTCCCAAAGTCTTACGAGAAAAATGGTACCTCACTTGTGTGGGTCGGCCTAGTGCCTGCGACAGGAAACGGCGCAAAACGCAACGTGGTCACACCTCAATTTCGCAGTGAAAAATGACCCTTTTTTGGCAAAGTGCCTAGCTGTAGTTTTTGAACCCTACCTCTGCCGGCACCTAGGGAAACCTAGCAAACCTATAAATTTTTGAAAACTAGACACCCAGGGGAATCCAGGATGGGGTGATTTGACTGCCTCCCACCAGGTTCTGTTACCCAGAATCCCTTGCAAACATAAAAAACTGTCCAAAAAACACATTTTCCCCACATTTCTGTGGTGGAAAGTTCTGGAATCTGCGTGGATCCACAAATTTCCACCCACCCCGCGTTCCCCAAAGTCTTATGAGAAAAATGGTACCTCACTTGTGTGGGTCGGCCTAGTGCCTGCGACAGGAAACGGCGCAAAACGCAACGTGGACACACCTCAATTTCGCAGTGAAAAATGACCCTTTTTTGGCAAAGTGCCTAGCTGTAGTTTTTGAACCCTACCTCTGCCGGCACCTAGGGAAGCCTAGCAAACCTATACATTTTTTAAAACTAGACACCCAGGGGAATCCAGGATGGGGTGACTTGACTGCCTCCCACCAGGTTCTGTTACCCAGAATCCCTTGCAAACATAAAAAATTGTCAAAAAAACCACATTTTCCCCACATTTCTGTGGTGGAAAGTTCTGGAATCTGCGTGGATCCACAAATTTCCACCCAGCCCACGTTCCCCAAAGTCTTACGAGAAAAATGGTACCTCACTTGTGTGGGTCGGCCTAGTGCCTGCGACAGGAAACGGCGCAAAACGCAACGTGGTCACACCTCAATTTCGCAGTGAAAAATGACCCTTTTTTGGCAAAGTGCCTAGCTGTAGTTTTTGAACCCTAGCTCTGCCGGCACCTAGGGAAACCTAGCAAACCTATACATTTTTGAAAACTAGACACCCAGGGGAATCCAGGATGGGGTGACTTGACTGCCTCCCACCAGGTTATGTTACCCAGAATCCCTTGCAAACATAAAACATTGTCAAAAAAACCACATTTTCCCCACATTTCTGTGGTGGCAAGTTCTGGAATCTGCGTGGATCCACAAATTTCCACCCACCCCGCGTTCCCCAAAGTCTTACGAGAAAAATGGTACCTCACTTGTGTGGGTCGGCCTAGTGCCTGCGACAGGAAACGGCGCAAAACGCAACGTGGTCACACCTCAATTTCGCAGTGAAAAATGACCCTTTTTGGCAAAGTGCCTAGCTGTAGTTTTTGAACCCTACCTCTGCCGGCACCTAGGGAAACCTAGCAAACCTATACATTTTTGAAAACTAGACACCCAGGGGAATCCAGGATGGGGTGACTTGACTGCCTCCCACCAGGTTCTGTTACCCAGAATCCCTTGCAAACATAAAAAATTGTCAAAAAAACCACATTTTCCCCACATTTCTGTGGTGGAAAGTTCTGGAATCTGCGTGGATCCACAAATTTCCACCCACCCCGCGTTCCCCAAAGTCTTACGAGAAAAATGGTACCTCACTTGTGTGGGTCGGCTTAGTGCCTGCGACAGGAAACGGCGCAAAACGCAACGTGGTCACACCTCAATTTCGCAGTGAAAAATGACCCTTTTTTGGCAAAGGGCCTAGCTGTAGTTTTTGAACCCTACCTCTGCCGGCACCTAGGGAAGCCTAGCAAACCTATACATTTTTTAAAACTAGACACCCAGGGGAATCCAGGATGGGGTGACTTGACTGCCTCCCACCAGGTTCTGTTACCCAGAATCCCTTGCAAACATAAAAAATTGTCAAAAAAACCACATTTTCCCCACATTTCTGTGGTGGAAAGTTCTGGAATCTGCGTGGATCCACAAATTTCCACCCACCCCGCGTTCCCCAAAGTCTTACGAGAAAAATGGTACCTCACTTGTGTGGGTCGGCCTAGTGCCTGCGACAGGAAACGGCGCAAAACGCAACGTGGTCACACCTCAATTTCGCAGTGAAAAATGACCCTTTTTGGCAAAGTGCCTAGCTGTAGTTTTTGAACCCTAGCTCTGCCGGCACCTAGGGAAACCTAGCAAACCTATACATTTTTGAAAACTAGACACCCAGGGGAATCCAGGATGGGGTGACTTGACTGCCTCCCACCAGGTTATGTTACCCAGAATCCCTTGCAAACATAAAACATTGTCAAAAAAACACATTTTCCCCACATTTCTGTGGTGGCAAGTTCTGGAATCTGCGTGGATCCACAAATTTCCACCCACCCCGCGTTCCCCAAAGTCTTACGAGAAAAATGGTACCTCACTTGTGTGGGTCGGCCTAGTGCCTGCGACAGGAAACGGCGCAAAACGCAACGTGGTCACACCTCAATTTCGCAGTGAAAAATGACCCTTTTTTGGCAAAGTGCCTAGCTGTAGTTTTTGAACCCTACCTCTGCCGGCACCTAGGGAAACCTAGCAAACCTATACATTTTTGAAAACTAGACACCCAGGGGAATCCAGGATGGGGTGACTTGACTGCCTCCCACCAGGTTCTGTTACCCAGAATCCCTTGCAAACATAAAAAATTGTCAAAAAAACACATTTTCCCCACATTTCTGTGGTGGAAAGTTCTGGAATCTGCGTGGATCCACAAATTTCCACCCACCCCGCGTTCCCCAAAGTCTTACGAGAAAAATGGTACCTCACTTGTGTGGGTCGGCTTAGTGCCTGCGACAGGAAACGGCGCAAAACGCAACGTGGTCACACCTCAATTTCGCAGTGAAAAATGACCCTTTTTTGGCAAAGGGCCTAGCTGTAGTTTTTGAACCCTACCTCTGCCGGCACCTAGGGAAACCTAGCAAACCTATACATTTTTGAAAACTAGACACCCAGGGGAATCCAGGATGGGGTGACTTGACTGCCTCCCACCAGGTTCTGTTACCCAGAATCCCTTGCAAACATAACAAATGGTTAAAAAAACCACATTTTCCCCACATTTCTGTGGTGGAAAGTTCTGGAATCTGCGTGGATCCACAAATTTCCACCCACCCCGCATTCCCCAAAGTCTTACGAGAAAAATGGTACCTCACTTGTGTGGGTCGGCTTAGTGCCTGCGACAGGAAACGGCGCAAAACGCAACGTGGTCACACCTCAATTTCGCAGTGAAAAATGACCCTTTTTTGGCAAAGGGCCTAGCTGTAGTTTTTGAACCCTACCTCTGCCGGCACCTAGGGAAACCTAGCAAACCTATACATTTTTGAAAACTAGACACCCAGGGGAATCCAGGATGGGGTGACTTGACTGCCTCCCACCAGGTTCTGTTACCCAGAATCCCTTGCAAACATAAACAATTGTCCAAAAAAACACATTTTCCCCACATTTCTGTTGTGGAAAGTTCTGGAATCTGCGTGGATCCACAAATTTTCACCCACCCCGCATTCCCCAAAGTCTTACGAGAAAAATGGTACCTCACTTGTGTGGGTCGGCCTAGTGCCTGCGACAGGAAACGGCGCAAAACGCAACGTGGTCACACCTCAATTTCGCAGTGAAAAATGACCCTTTTTTGGCAAAGTGCCTAGCTGTAGTTTTTGAACCCTACCTCTGCCGGCACCTGGGGAAACCTACCAAACACACACATTTGTGAAAAGTAGACACCCGGGGCTTCCAGGGAGGTATGGCTTGCGTGGATCCCCCAATGTTTCCTTACCCAGAATCCCCTGCAAACCTCAATTTTAGCTGACAAAATCACTTTTTTCACACATTTTGTGTGGGAAAGTGTGGCATCACTGGCCTCACACAAATTTCCTACCACCCAGCGTTCTCCCAGGTCTCCCGATAAAAATGGTGCCTCACTTGTGTGGGAGGCCCAAGTACCAGCGACAGGCAGGGCCCACAACGTAGTGAGGCGACCTCAAAATGGCCTTTCACAAAACCACCTGGTTTTGCAAGGAGTCACCTGGGTTTTGGCCCCGTGCTCGGCGGCCATCTAGAGAAACCTACCAAACCCACACATTTCTGAAAAGTAGACACCCGGGGCTTCCAGGGAGGTATGGCTTGCGTGGATCCCCCAACGTTTCTTACCAGAATCCCCTGCAAACCTCAATTTTAGCTGAAAAAATCACTTTTTCACACATTTTTGTGTGGGAAAGTGTGGCATCACTGGCCTCACACAAATTTCCTACCACCCAGCGTTCCCCAGGTCTCCCGATAAAAATGGTGCCTCACTTGTGTGGGAGGCCCAAGTACCAGCGACAGGCAAGGGCCCAAAACATTTTTTGATAGGCAATGTTGATGTTGCCTCAAAACGTTTTGTGTCCTTGCATGTCGCGGTACTTGGGCCTCCCACACAAGTGAGGCACCATTTTTATCGGGAGACCTGGGGGAACGCTGGGTGGTAGGAAATTTGTGTGAGGCCAGTGATGCCACACTTTCCCACACAAAAATGTGTGAAAAAAGTGATTTTTTCAGCTAAAATTGAGGTTTGCAGGGGATTCTGGGTAAGGAAACGTTGGGGATCCACGCAAGCCATACCTCCCTGGAAGCCCCGGGTGTCTACTTTTCAGAAATGTGTGGGTTTGGTAGGTTTCTCTAGATGGCCGCCGAGCACGGGGCCAAAACCCAGGTGACTCCCTGCAAAACCAGGTGGTTTTGTGAAAGGCCATTTGAGGTCGCCTCACTACGTTGTGGGCCCTTGCCTGTCGCGGGTACTTGGGCCTCCCACACAAGTGAGGCACCATTTTTATCGGGAGACCTGAGGGAACGCTGGGTGGTAGGAAATTTGTGTGAGGCCAGTGATGCCACACTTTCCCACACAAAAATGTGTGAAAAAGTGATTTTTTCAGCTAAAATTGAGGTTTGCAGGGATTCTGGGTAAGGAAACGTTGGGGGATCCACGCAAGCCATACCTCCCTGGAAGCCCCCGGGTGTCTACTTTTCAGAAATGTGTGGGTTTGGTAGGTTTCTCTAGATGGCCGCCAAGCACGGGGCCAAAAACCCAGGTGACTCCCTTGCAAAACCAGGTGGTTTTGTGAAAGGCCATTTTGAGGTCGCCTCACTACGTTGTGGGCCCTTGCCTGTCGCGGGTACTTGGGCCTCCCACACAAGTGAGGCACCATTTTTATCGGGAGACCTGGGGGAACGCTGGGTGGTACGAAATTTGTGTGAGGCCAGTGATGCCACACTTTCCCACACAAAAATGTGTGAAAAAAGTGATTTTTTCAGCTAAAATTGAGGTTTGCAGGGGATTCTGGGTAAGGAAACGTTGGGGGATCCACGCAAGCCATACCTCCCTGGAAGCCCCGGGTGTCTACTTTTCAGAAATGTGTGGGTTTGGTAGGTTTCCCTAGATGGCCGCCGAGCACGGGGCCAAAAACCCAGGTGACCCCCTTGCAAAACCAGGTCATTTTGAGATAATGTGTTGTTTATTTCTGCAGCGTGAAAATTTTGGCACAATATTGCAAGGAAAATGTGACAGACATTTTGAGGTTTGCAGGACATTGTGGGTACCATAACTTGTTGGGATCCACAATAGAGATATCACCATGTACTCCCATGGGTGTTTCGTTTACGACAATATCTACAGTTGGTAGGTTATTCTTAGACGGAATGTACACCTTGGCAGACAGACTAAAAAGACAAAGATTACTGCACAGCCATCTATTCCTCAAGCACACACACATACTGGTTGGATTTGGCACGAGGGCAAGTGATGGTTCAGTATATACAATTTTATTAACAAGAGATTTCACAAAAATGAAATGCACTGTCAATAATTGAAAGGACAAAAACGGAACCAGTGACTCGCAGCTCGTGAGCTGTAAAGCCACGTCAAGGCCCCAACCGCTTTACAGGCCATTCACACACCTTTCATACGTGATACACACAAGACCATTCACACCCCCAGGCACGAAACAAACACATTACAACATTCACAAAAAGGGACAAGGTACACCCTGCTTGAGAAAGACAAAAAAAAATATATATTACTGCACAGCCATCTAATCCTCAAGCACACACACACATACTGGTTGGATTTGGCACGAGGGTGAGTGATGGTTCAGTATATACAATTGTATTAACAAGTGATTTCACAAAAATGAAATGCACTGTTAATAATTGAAAGGACGAGAAACTGAACCATTGACTCACAGCTCGTGAGCTGTAAAGCCACGACAAGGCACCAACCTCTTTACAGGCCATTCATACACCTTTCATACGTGTGACAAATACAAAACCATTCACACCACCAGCCGCGGGCCCATCACATTACAACACTCACACCAGCAGACAGCGCCATTCAAGGGCCCATCACTGTCACACGCCCACATTCCTAACACAGCAACCACACAAGCTGATGGATTGCGTGGAGTGTCGCTCGGCTAGCAGTGTGTGTAGTGACCAGCAGCAAGTCACTACTCACACACTGCCAGCCGAGCGCCAGTCCACGCACACTGCCAGCCAAGCGCCACTCCACGCACACCGCCAGCCAAGCGCCACTCCACGCACACCGCCAGCCAAGCGCCACTCCACGCACACCGCCAGCCAAGCGCCACTCCACGCACACCGCCAGCCAAGCACCACTCCACGCACACCGCCAGCCAAGAGCCACTCCCCGCACACCGCCAGCCAAGCGCCACTCCACGCACACCGCCAGCCAAGCACCAGCCTACACACACCGCCATCACATTTAGGATTTTTTTATACAAAAAAGAAAACACAAACAAATTGCAAATAGATACAAATCTACTAACACAAAATCAGAAACTAAATACATTGCACTAATGCCAACCTTGAAACAGAACAACAATTCTTAAACATTACAGACCAGGCAGTTCACTTTACCACTCATGGTTGCTCCCAATAATTCTTTTGCTTGTGGTACGCTCTATAACAAGCAGGCACACACAGCCCAGGGTTTGAAGGACACTCAGGGCAGTACATACGAGTCTCCTTCCGCGTACCTCTTCGCCAACAGACTCTACATCTCCTAGTGGGAAAGTCTTTTGAGGGTGTAGGAGGAATGTGATCAGGAAAGTGGCGATCTTTCAATCGAGCCACATCCTCCACCACTCCAACTCTAGGAACACTTGCCTGTTCCACAACAACAAGGCTGCCTATGACAGACTCCTGAAACTTAACAAAAGTCAACTTTGACGCAGGAGAACACTCCTTGAACACAACAAAAGCATTGAAAGTTGCTAAATTGAAGAGATGGATGGCCAACTTCTTATACCAAATGTAAGACTTACGAATAGCAGTGTAAGGTTCCAACCTCTGATCTACTCTATCAACACCACCCATGTGCTTATTGTAGTCTAAAATGCACACAGGTTTGCGCACTTCAGCAATCTGACCCCAAACAGCCACAGGTGAAGTACTCTCATCATGGATGGTAGTCAGCATGTACACATCCCTCCTGTCCACAAATTTCACAGCTAGCAGTTCCTCACTACGCAAGGCACTGCACTGTCCCCTCTGAAGTTTTTTGCAAACAAGCTCTTTTGGATAACCTTTACGGTTAGAGCGGATTGTGCCACAAGCAAAAGTGTCCACTTTGAACAATTCCTTAAACAATTGCACAGCAGTGTAGAAGTTATCAAGGTACAAATGGTGGCCTCTGTTAAACAGTCCTCTAGCAAGTTCCCACACAATTTTCTCTGAAACTCCTACTAAAGTGGACGGACAACCAGGGGGGTCAATAGTGGAATCCCTACCAGTGTACACACGCAAATTAAAAACATATCCTGACCTACTCTCAGACAACATATACAGCTTAATTCCATAGCGTGCCCTCTTGCTAGGAATGTACTGCCTAAAAACCAAACGGCCCTTGAACAGCACCAAAGACTCATCAATAGATATTTCTTTCCCTGGAGTATAGATCTCTGAAAATCGATCTACAAAGTGATCAAGAACAGGCCGAATCTTAAAAAGACGGTCACATTCAGGGTGATCTCGTGGCAACGCCAAACCATTATCAACAAAATGCAGCATCCGAAGCAAAAGTAAATACCGATCACGAGTCATAACTGCAGGAAATATGGCCGTTGCCATCAAGGGACTGGTAGACCAATATGAACTCATGGACGGCTTCCTTATCAAACCCATCAAAAAAGTCAAACCCAAAAACTTCTTCATCTCTTCCAGATTTGTGGGACTCCACCGGGTAGCTCTAGAATGGGGCCTAAGTCTGGCACTGTTGTCCCTCAAAAACTGTTCAGCATACAAATTAGTCTGCTCAACAATCTCACCCAAAAATACATCATCCATAAACAACTGAAAATACTGTATAGGCAAATAATGTTCACAATCCACTCTACACCCTGCATAACCACTAAAGGCAGGCAACACCGGCTGCACCATGTTTGGATCAACCCAGAGTCCAGCACTTCCAGTAGGAAGCCTAGCAGCCCCAGGCTGCAATCCAGATGCCTCTTGCACCATCGGCACAGTAGTATCCTCCTCTAAATCAGGCACTTCATCTGCACTGAGAGTACCTTCATCATCCGATGATTCCATGTGGAGAGAAAACTCACTGCCTGAATCTTCCCCTCCCTCCTCTCCCTCAGACGCACTGTCAGTCTCATAATCCTGCTCAGAGGAAGATTCAAGAAGCAAACCAACCACCTGCTGAGCAGTAATTCTACGGCTAGCCATAATGCTTACTAATAAAGGTTACTTGTCAAACAAGTCAACAACAATAAACCCTTTGTAAAAAAAAGAAATAAACAAAATGTAGCTTTATCACAAAGACCTATATACTCCAACACTATACCACTCACGTGACAGAAGCAGCTAGACTCACCACCACCTACTCTGCAGACACAGTAAGGATCAACAATATCCCACTAAAAAAGAAGAAGAAAGAAAATTACACATAAGACAATGCAAAACATCGCAAAGAATTTCATGCTCTGAACACTAACAAATATGCTGCCATTATGGCACCACTTACAAAAAATTCATTCATGCATGACAATAATACTCATTTGGAGTACACACAACAAAAATATTTTTCTTACCAAATAAATGCAATTACGCAAAACTGCAGAACCACCACTGCCGAAACCGCAAACAGGAATCAAAAGCTTTACACTAGAATAAAAAGGAGAAAAAAAAACATTACAATCACATATGCAAATAATGCACCAGTCCACACACAATCCACCAGCCAAGCTAAGAGGTAGGTGGGCCTAACAGTATAAATAAAATATTCACCCCCGTAAAAGGGGAGCAACCCTTGCCCTTTTGGCCACTCCCCAACACAAAAATTTAAAAAAACCCTGGTGCCTAGTGGGCATTCCTGCTGCACGATCACATGATCGTGCAGCAGGAATGCACAAAGAGGCATCGGGGGAAAGGAAAACCCTTTCCTTTCCCTCAATGCCTCTTTTGATACAAACCCCCCCTCCCCGAGCCAAACCTCACCTGATTTCCCCGATGCGCTGGAAGCAAATGGCTTCCAGCGCGTCGGGAAGAAAGGGAAACCCTCAATGATGTCAGCGCGCTGACGTCATTGATGGGGCGGGGAGGCAGGGGAAGCCCTTCCCCTGCCTCCCCCCAAAAAAAACCTAACGATCGGATTCCCACGGGGAGCGCCAGCGCTTCCCCGTGGGTGGTCTTATGACGAGCTGGACTCGTCATGAGCACACGAGCACTGTGTGCCATGACGAGTCCAGCTCGTCATAAGCACCGAAGGGGATAAAGGGTCAGAGCAGGATCTCAGCGGCAGACGAGGAGAAGGAACCTCCTGGTCACAGGAACTACACAAGCATTGCGCTCGAGAAATTCAAGGATGCAAAGACCTCCATCAAGGATTACAGCTAACTTTTCAGGGTGTAAATGGAGAGAAGGCACATCTGCCCTGCATATTTCTCCACGAAGATGCCACCGTTTTGTGCAATACCTCTACTCAACTGGAGTACTTTCTACTGGCTAATCAGTAAGTGCTACCTCGTTGGGTAAATGTATAGCGCCTTACCTACACTACAGCTGCGTAAAGGCCCAGAAGAATTGTCTCCAGTGACCTGGTGTGTCTGTAACTTTGCCACCGCGCCGGAAAGGCGCCGGGGTCTTTGAGTAAGCTGTCCATCATAGTGTGGAAAGGGCGGGAAGACGTTGCATACCGCCAGTGTATGTGGGGCAGGGCTTCCATGCGAGTTCACATGCCTCTTGTTTATAAAGGGTCAGAGCGCGATATGAGCAGCAGATGAGAAAGAACCTCCTGGTCACTGGACCTACACGGGGATTGCGCTCGAGAAAATCAAGGATGCACAGACCTCCATCAGGAATTACAGCTAATGTTTGACGGTAGATATGGGCAGAAAGCACTCCTGCTTAGCCTCGACCTTCCTGACGAATTTTGTGTGCTGATTAATGCGTTACCGAATTTGAGCTTCAACTCGGGCACCTGCTTTACTTATATCTGGAAGTGCTTCCTGTTGAGGTTTAATTTTTGAGACAGGAGCATCGTGCCAGAATGAATCCTGCCCTGCGTATTTATCCACGAAGATGCCACCGTTTTGTGCGATACCTCTACTCAACTGGAGTACTTTCTACTGGCTAATCAGTAAGTGCTACCTCGTTGGGTAAATGTATAGCGCCTTACCTACACTACAGCTGCGTAAAGGCCCAGAAGAATTGTCTCCAGTGACCTTGTGTGTCTGTAACTTTGCCACCGCGCCGGAAAGGCGCCGGGGTCTTTGAGTAAGCTGTCCATCATAGTGGGGAAAGGGCGGAAAGACGTTGCATACCTAAAGTGTATGTGGTGCGGGGCCAAACGGGCAGAGCATCCATGCGAGTTCACATGCCTCTTGTTTATAAAGGGTCGGGAGCACGATATGAGAAGCAGATGAGGAGAAAGAACCTCCTGGTCACTGGACGTACACGGGGATTGCGCTCGAGAAAACCAAGGATGCACAGACCTCCATCAGGGATTACAGCTAATGTTTGACGGTAAATATGGGCAGAAAGCACTGCTGCTTAGCCTCGACTTTGCTGACGAATTTTTTGTGCTGATTAATGCGTTACAGAATTTGAGCTTCAACTCGGGCACCTGCTTTATTTATATCTGTAAGTGCTTCCTGTTGAGGTTTAATTTTTGTAACAGGAGCATCGTGCCAGAATGAATCCTGCCCTGCGTATTTATCCACGAAGATGCCACCGTTTTGTGCGATACCTCTACTCAACCAGGAGTACTTTCTACTGGCTAATCAGTAAGTGCTACCTCGTTGGGTAAATGTATAGCGCCTTACCTACACTACAGCTGCGTAAAGGCAGGGATTACAGCTAATGTTTGACGGGGATTGCGCTCGAGAAAACCAAGGATGCACAGACCTCCATCAGGGATTACAGCTAATGTTTGACGGGGATTGCGCTCGAGAAAACCAAGGATGCACAGACCTCCATCAGGGATTACAGCTAATGTTTGACGGGGATTGCGCTCGAGAAAACCAAGGATGCACAGACCTCCATCAGGGATTACAGCTAATGTTTGACGGGGATTGCGCTCGAGAAAACCAAGGATGCACAGACCTCCATCAGGGATTACAGCTAATGTTTGACGGTAGATATGGGCAGAAAGCACTCCTCCCTCCCTCCCTCGTGGGCATTCCTGCTGCACGATCACGATCGTGCAGCAGGAATGCACAAAGAGGCATCGGGGGAAAGGAAAACCCTTTCCTTTCCCTCGATGCCTCTTTTGTTGCAAAATCCCCCTCCCCAGCCAAAACTAACCTTATTTCTCCGACGCGCTGGAAGCAAATGGCTTCCAGCGCGTCGGGGAAGCAAGGGAAACCCTCAATGATGTCAGCGCGCTCGCGCGCTGACGTCATTGATGGGGGCGGGGGGCGGGGGAGGCAGGGGAAGTCCTTCCCTGCCTCCTAAAAAAAACCCCGACGATCGGATTCCCACGGGGAGCGCCAGCGCTTCCCCGTGGGTGGTCTTATGACGAGCTGGACTCGTCATGAGCACACGAGCACTGTGTGCCATGACGAGTCCAGCTCGTCACTAAGCACCGAAGGGGTTAAGTTGTACGTATTCTTCGGAGATTTCTGAGTTATTGCATGCCTTACAGCAGACAAAAAAGAACCTACTCTTCCTTTAGAAATTACTGGACGTGGGAATCCAAACCGACACTTGGTATAAAATTTTCCTTTAGACTTGTATTTTCGTCGAGAGTACTATCCACAACGATGACTTTGGAAACGTAAAACTTGTTGTCTCAAGCTTTTTTCTCCTCCTTCTCTTGGAATCTCACAGGTAACATACTGTTCGATGAAAGACAATACTGTTCCATCAGTATCAGTTCCAAATTTCGGAGTATTCCTTACCCATAATAGCATGTGTATATGTGAGCACCTCTCGCTTGATACTCTTTTCGCCAAAAATAATCTATAACTTCTCCAAGAGGACAATTATTTTTATTGCAGATAAAATACATCATAGTTTGAAACCTATGATTAAAATACCTGCACACATTTACAGGATCCAATAAACACAGTTCTCCAGGTGTCTGCATTTCAATATTTTTTATATTGGAATTTGCTTCTCGTAGAAATTCAAGTAAATCTTCCCATGCATACTCAGCACAGCTAAGTGTTACAAACCATGTTGGTGTACCTAAGTTTCTTAACATACACTTAAGTTCACCATGACGACAAAACCAATACTCATTGGTTCCACGTTGACATGCCATCAAATTAATTAACTGTGCTTCTAAATTTTCATCTGTTCGTTGAACTTTGTCCATGAAATCTTTGGCTGAAACAAGTGATTGATGAACTCCCATTTTAAGTATGTCATTCAGTGCATACGAAAGAGAAGACAAATCACTTTCAAACAAAAGGTGAAATAAATATTGAATGCACTGTCGAAATTTAGGATCTTCAGAGTATAATCTTGTTGAGCGATATTCTGAAGCTGGAATCCGTACATGTCGCTCATCAAATCGTCCACCTTGTCCAGTGGGGAACAGCTTTGGAAAACAACGAGCTTCTAAGCTTTTCTCCCATACACTCATTGGAGTTCCCTTTGCTTTTTTCATTTGAAATAATTCAATGCTGTTTCCTATTACTTCTTTTGAATGTAGAGGACATATTGTGTAATGTTCATAAATCTCTTCACTCCTCGGCTTGTCCACTTTCTCTATTTGACCACTTGAAATTTCTGATTCATCTTCTAAACATATTACCTGTTCATCAACATTTACAGTTTTATAATAAATATTGTTCTCTACAAGATATAACGTAGCCTTATGAAGTTTATTAACATCTACAAACTCTTGCCATATTTTCCGACTCTTTGTTGGTACACCGTTTACCAGAATAACTACTGGCTCATTTTCCTCTATGTCTCCACCAACAGTTTCAATGTTTTTCTTAAAACCTAAAGGTAAGTACACAACTCTTCCTTTCAGACCGCTTTGTAAATCTGTTGGTGGCAGTTTACCTGTTTTAGGCTCCATACGAATTATAGCTTGAAATGGGCGAACAGATTGAATAAGAACTGACTCATATGTATTAAAATCTGCCAGTTCCTCTGGAATAGCTACTAATTCTAAGTTGTTATGTACTCCTCTAGCTGGCATTTTGTTCTCTTCTAATTTCTTGTAACAATATTTACAAATACGTTGATCAGTACCCAACTCAAATCGACCTTCCACCATCAAGTAAGCTCCAAATTGCTGCCACCTATCATTGTTCTCCTTTTCACTTTTTAAATATAAATTAACATTCCTAGTTTGACTTTTATAATGAGTATGTCGACAACAAATACAAACATAGTTTAGTTTTTCAGAACACACTGTCTTAAAATTTCTACTTTCTTCTACAAACTGATCAATGCTAATCTCTTTCCCATGTTCTTCAACATCTGCACTTGTCAAGCTCTCACTTTCTACACACTGCTGTTCTGAACCAAAAAAACGAAACTCAATTTCATCACACATTTTTTCTACATTTGATAAATAACCATGTAAAAGAGCTGTGTTCAGTTCACTTAAACATAATGCAGGAGTTTTTACATAGTACACTTTCCTTACAAACTTCCGCATTCCTGAGTGGTGTACTGCTAACATTCTTAAGTGATGAAAAGTACTTTTACACACTTTTCTTGAAAGACAAGCCAGAGAATGTCCGTGCAACTTAGTATATTGTCTTACATTACATAGATCTAGTCCTTGTAACAATCTAATCTTCTGTTTAACACTTTTGTTTGCATATTGTCGTAAAAAAGTTCGAATTATGTCAATAGATTCCTGTTGAATACTGCAAATACTACTACAATCCCACTTATATACAGGAGCTTGTATGCAATTCCCTTGCACTTCTTCAGCTATTAATTCTTCTGCACTCCTAACAACTATTTCTTCTTTTGGAATGGGACAACCATTCCGAACTTCATAACAGCGACCTCGAGTATCAACTGAAAAAGCTAATGTATTCTGTTGAAAGTAGCTTTCTTCATTAAAGAAAGGCTCACTAGTAGAAGTGTGTTTCCATTCACCACTGAAACTTTTACAAAAGTTACTGCTATTAACAAGTCTTTTTCTTTAGCTTTTGTCTTTCAGAAACTTCATTATTTTATCCAATGATTTAATTCTCTTCAATATTAAAATAAATAATTTATTTTTCAAATTAAAAGCAGTATCTACTAAAGTTTCAATCTGCTGCCTCTGTTTATAGGCTAGTAATCTTCTTTTATACTTTTTCCAATCTTTCAATAATTCTGAATTACTCTACTTCGAAAGAGTCGTTGTCGAATCTGTTGAAATTGTTTTTGTCTTCGTGTAACATGTGTTGTTTTCCCCAAAACTTTTTTTTTACCATTTGAAGTGTCATTCTCCTTCTCCCTAGTTGAAAAACTCTTCTTTTTCCTTTCATTCCTATTCTGTTCATGTCATTTCTCGACAACTCTTTAAAGAAAGTGTTTAGTGCTCTTACCTAAACAAACTTTATCCTTAGTAACATTGTCATTTGTTTGTAACACAGTTTTTTTACTTTTCTTTAAGTAGATCTCTTTTTTTTGTTTCCTTCTCTTTTCATCATTTCTTGCCATCTTAAATTTGTGATCCAAACAAAATAATTTTCTGAAAAACAAAGAACAGTTTCAATAGTTTCTTACATCTATTCAATATTTTAAAATAATTACATATGATTACTGATATTAACTACCAAGCAATTATATACATTACTATTTTCTTGATTTCAAATATCAAAACACTACTCATTCCACTTAAATATATAGTGCATACTTCAACAATACCTTCCTAAACACTCATACAAAGTACCATAATCACTAATTCCTTTGCCACCATGTCTTTAACCTCATTCACCTGTTCCATATTCACTACTCAGCAACTACTAACAATGTTGGGCCTACCCAAATGCAAACCAGAAACCCTTTCCATGTCACAGTTGAAAGTCTCACCATATTACTGAAAGGATGCATGCATCTCCCTGTGCCTTTTCCTAGTGGCATCATACTTACAACAAATACAAATAGATCTATACCTGTGTTTTATAGGTATTGGATCTTCCTTTACATACCTTGTGTGAAAATACATGTTGAAGCATAGACATACCTCAGCAAAGTTAAACTGTTAAGACGAATCGTCGAGCAATGTAAATTGGGGCGTTATGTACGTTGAAACTGTGTGCGGCTTTTTTGTATAGCATAGAAATCGATTACAACTTTCTCTGTGCTCGTCAGATGCCCCAGCAGCCCAGTGAGGGTCAATGCAGATGGGCCTCTGTTACCTTCCTTTTGCAAACGAGAGGAGAGGAGAGCGGGAGGAAGGAGGGGGGGGTCAAGGGACATGTCATTCCCAGTCTCTCGATCTGCCGCCCCTGTGATGTAGGCAGCTTCAGCACAAGCAGGAAGCCTGACAATTACCTTAACTTATATTCATGTGTGCTACACCAGTGTGAGCAAACCCGTGCACTAAGTGTGCAGGCAACATTTTATTTTTTTCATCTCCCTGAAGTTAATAAAGCATGTCCCTGTTAAAGCCCCCCCCAGTATTTTCCCACAAGGTTCAATCTCCAGCAGGCCATTTTTTTTTACATTTCCCAAGCCAACTTTGGACCCCAATTCATCCCTGTACCTTAGTCACAAGACCATGTAGTCCTTGCAACATGACACACTGCACTCGTGTAGCATTGAAACTGATTGCGACTTTCTCTGTGCTGTACAGATGCCTCCAACAGGCCAGTGAAGGTCTAAGTGCTATTTTTCACGGTAGATGGGCCTCTGTTACCTTCCTTTTACAAACGACAGGAGAGGAACCGTTAGAGAGCGGGAGGAAGGAGGGAAGGGGGGGTCAAGGGACGTGTCATTCCCAGTCTCTCGATCTGCCGCCCCTGTGATGTACGCAGCTTCAGCATGAGCAGGAAGCTTGACAATTACCTTAACATATATTTGCGTATGCTTCACGAGTGTGCGCAAACCCATGCACCAAGTGTGCAGGCAACATTTCATTTTTTTCATCTCCCTGAAGTTAATAAAGCATGTCCCTGTTAAAGCCCCCCCCCAGTATTTTCCCACAAGGTTCAATCTGCAGAAGGCCATTTCTTTTACATTTTCCTGGCCGATTTTGGACCCCAATTCATCCCTGTACCTTAGTCACAAGACCATGTAGTCCTTGCAACATGACACACTGCACTCGTGTAGCATTCAAACCGATTGTGTCTTTCTCTGTGCTGTACAAATGCCAACAACAGGCCAGTGAAGGTTTAAGTGCTATTTTTCACGGTAGATGGGCCTCTGTTACTTTCTTTTTCGAAAGAGGAGAGGGAGGAACCATTGGGGGAGAAAATAGGGGGAGTCAAGGGACGTGTCATTCCCAAACTCTTGATCTGCTGGCCCTCTAATATACACAGATTACGCACAGGAGAGAGCCTGACAATTACCTTCACTTATTTTCACATGTACTTCACCAGTGTGAACAAATCCGTACACAAAACATGCAGGGAACATTTCCATTTCTTTTTTATCTCCCAGACATTCATAAAACATATCTCTTGTAAAGAAACGCCCCCACCCCCTGTATTTTCCAACAAGGCACAATCTACAAACATCCCTATTTCCCTTACATTGACCGGGCCGATTTTCGATCTTAATTCAACCCTGTACCTTAGTCACAACACCATGCAGTCCTTTCAACATAAGAGACTGCATTCCTCATTTCAGGAAGACACATAAATATATACGGCGCACTTCAACAATACCTTCCCAAAGACTCATACGAAGTACCATAATCGCTAATCCCTTTACCAGCATGTCTTTGACCTCATCTGTCTTTTGCATCTTCACTACTCAGCAACTACTAACAGTGTTGACTCTACCCAAATGCAAAGCAGAAACCCTTTCCATATCACAGTTGAAAGTCTCACCATATTACTGAAAGCATGCGTACATCTGGCTGTGCCTTTTCCTAGTAGCACATACTTAAAAGAAACATACAAATAGATATATACCAGTGTTTTATAGGTATTGGATCTTCCGATGCATAACACGTGTAAAAATACATGTAGAAAGGGACGTGTCATTCTTAGTCTCTCGATCTGCCGGACTTCTAATGTCTGCACATTCTGCACGGCCAGGGAGTGTGACAGTTGCCTTCACTTATATTCAAATATAGCTCACCAGTGTCAAAAGTCCGAGCACAACGTCTGCACACAACATTTCCATATTTTTTTCATCTCCCTCAAGTTAATAAAACATGCCTCTTTTACCCCCCCCCCCAGTATTTTTCGACAAGGCACAATCTGCAAACGTGCAACATTTCCTTTATGTTGCCCTGGTCGATTTTGGAACCCAAATTAACCCTGTACCTCACTTTCAAAACCATACACTCCTTTGAACATGACAAACTACACTTCCTCTTTCTCGAAAACACCTAAATATATATGGGGTACTTGTTCAGCAACTATTCACAATCTATGCGCATTTTGTAACAAATGTGAAACAGCACACTTCAGTAATACTATGTTATTTTAAAAATATATATATTTTCAAACTTAAAAATATCGCCTCAAAGACTTAACCACTACTACACAATATATAACACACCTTATTAATTTGTAACTCACCTCTGTAGTTGGTATGCAGATTTCAAATTTCACAAACGCATGCAATATTTTCTTTCTCACACAATAAATGTAATTCAAGACTCTCATCAAGAATAGAACCAGTAATGGCAAAATTTCCCTCTCTTTCCGCACAGAAATAGATGTAAATAACAAATCAAAATCCTTCCTTCATTATTTCAAATTGCAAAACACATTTCTATTTGTTACTCATATTAACCCTCTCTAACTCTCTTCTAAAACGCCCCAAACTGGTTCTCTTATTTTGTGGATTGGAGACTCCCCCACACTGCTGCATCGCCATACAGCCCCGAACCCTTACAACAATTCAGAAGCCTATTTCGGGAAACGGCCACTACAACGCTGCCGTTTTCACGCATAACTTAACCACGCATGCATTACAACGCATGCGTGGTTACCACGAATAGCCTTTACCATGCATACCTTTATTACGAAATACGTAGTAAAGGCATGTGTGTTAAAGGCTAAAAAAAAAAAAAAGGGGGCTTGGGGGGGTCTCCCCCCCCCAAAAAAACGTGAAAAAAAGGGAGATTGGGGGGGTTTCCCCCCAAAAAAGAAACTGCACCTATTTAAGTAGGGATGTGGAGGCAATCGGTAGATGGGCCTCTGTTACTTTCTTTTTCGAAAGAGGAGAGGGAGGAACCATTGGGGGGAGAAAATAGGGGGGAGTCAAGGGACGTGTCATTCCCAAACTCTTGATCTGCTGGCCCTCTAATATACACAGATTACGCACAGGGAGAGAGCCTGACAATTACCTTCACTTATTTTCACATGTACTTCACCAGTGTGAACAAATCCGTACACAAAACATGCAGGGAACATTTCCATTTCTTTTTTATCTCCCAGACATTCATAAAACATATCTCTTGTAAAGAAACGCCCCCACCCCCTGTATTTTCCAACAAGGCACAATCTACAAACATCCCTATTTCCCTTACATTGACCGGGCCGATTTTCGATCTTAATTCAACCCTGTACCTTAGTCACAACACCATGCAGTCCTTTCAACATAAGAGACTGCATTCCTCATTTCAGGAAGACACATAAATATATACGGCGCACTTCAACAATACCTTCCCAAAGACTCATACGAAGTACCATAATCGCTAATCCCTTTACCAGCATGTCTTTGACCTCATCTGTCTTTTGCATCTTCACTACTCAGCAACTACTAACAGTGTTGACTCTACCCAAATGCAAAGCAGAAACCCTTTCCATATCACAGTTGAAAGTCTCACCATATTACTGAAAGCATGCGTACATCTGGCTGTGCCTTTTCCTAGTAGCACATACTTAAAAGAAACATACAAATAGATATATACCAGTGTTTTATAGGTATTGGATCTTCCGATGCATAACACGTGTAAAAATACATGTAGAAAGGGACGTGTCATTCTTAGTCTCTCGATCTGCCGGACTTCTAATGTCTGCACATTCTGCACGGCCAGGGAGTGTGACAGTTGCCTTCACTTATATTCAAATATAGCTCACCAGTGTCAAAAGTCCGAGCACAACGTCTGCACACAACATTTCCATATTTTTTTCATCTCCCTCAAGTTAATAAAACATGCCTCTTTTACCGCCCCCAGTATTTTTCGACAAGGCACAATCTGCAAACGTGCAACATTTCCTTTATGTTGCCCTGGTCGATTTTGGAACCCAAATTAACCCTGTACCTCACTTTCAAAACCATACACTCCTTTGAACATGACAAACTACACTTCCTCTTTCTCGAAAACACCTAAATATATATGGGGTACTTGTTCAGCAACTATTCACAATCTATGCGCATTTTGTAACAAATGTGAAACAGCACACTTCAGTAATACTATGTTATTTTAAAAATATATATATTTTCAAACTTAAAAATATCGCCTCAAAGACTTAACCACTACTACACAATATATAACACACCTTATTAATTTGTAACTCACCTCTGTAGTTGGTATGCAGATTTCAAATTTCACAAACGCATGCAATATTTTCTTTCTCACACAATAAATGTAATTCAAGACTCTCATCAAGAATAGAACCAGTAATGGCAAAATTTCCCTCTCTTTCCGCACAGAAATAGATGTAAATAACAAATCAAAATCCTTCCTTCATTATTTCAAATTGCAAAACACATTTCTATTTGTTACTCATATTAACCCTCTCTAACTCTCTTCTAAAACGCCCCAAACTGGTTCTCTTATTTTGTGGATTGGAGACTCCCCCACACTGCTGCATCGCCATACAGCCCCGAACCCTTACAACAATTCAGAAGCCTATTTCGGGAAACGGCCACTACAACGCTGCCGTTTTCACGCATAACTTAACCACGCATGCATTACAACGCATGCGTGGTTACCACGAATAGCCTTTACCATGCATACCTTTATTACGAAATACGTAGTAAAGGCATGTGTGTTAAAGGCTAAAAAAAAAAAAAGGGGGCTTGGGGGGGTCTCCCCCCCCAAAAAAACGTGAAAAAAAGGGAGATTGGGGGGGTTTCCCCCAAAAAAAGAAACTGCACCTATTTAAGTAGGGATGTGGAGGCAATCGGGAGGCAATCAGCGTCGTTAGAGGAAACGGAAAAACACTTCAGTTTCCTCAATACGACGTGCAACGTCAACATGGAAGAAAAAAGAGAAGAGACGACGTGGAGAGGTAAGGGGAATTTTAAATTTAATTTAAAAAAAAGCAGGGGTCCGATTTTAGGGTTAAGGGCAGGGGAGGGGTATTTGTAAGAAGGGTTTAGGGGTGGGGGAATAACCTTTACCAAGAGTATGCCCTTAACATGCATGAATTTACAACGAAAATCGTTGTAAAAGTATGCGTGGTAAAGGAATATTCGTGGTAAAGGTTATGTGTGGGAATGGCATTTGCGTTGTAACGCATGCGTGGTAAAGGCATGCGTTGCAACGGAATGCGTTGTAACGTCATACAACCGCCTATTTCTAATAATACTACTGCAAATTTTGAACAACACACTTCTTCTAGACATACTACTCATTTTGAAAAACTAACTTTAATAGCTTATCAGTTGTAATTAATTTTGCATTTTATATTTCAATGCCACAGTTATTTCTACTCCTCCCCCAATCACCTTATTGCCAGTTTCCATACCAACAGTTTCTGCAACATACAACGGCAGGTGCAGGTCACAAGTTCACCATATTTCAACCCAACAGTTTCTGCAACATTCAACGGCAGGTGCAGGTCACAAGTTCACCATATTTCATCCCAACAGTTTCTGCAACATTGAACGGCAGGTGCAGGTCACAAGTTCACCATTTTTTTAAGTTCAGAACAGTACCTTCCAAATGCAAGTAGCAGGTGTGGTTGACTTCTGCACGTCTGATCGTATCCTATGTAGTGTACGTTTAAAACATTTTTTATTACCCAATCTGAAACATACTTTTTCACAACAGTAACATGCACCCTAGTTTTCACTGCACAATGTTCTTCTTCAGCCAATCAGTTATCATTTTCTAAAAAAAAACCTTCTTCTCCACCTTTCAACATATCTCTCATTCTACCAACGGACTACAGGAGCTACAGACATCTTTTCAAGGGGACTTTATCCCCCAACTTAAAACACGCCATGGGGTGCGTTTGCACAGTGGTGAAGGGAGGGGGCGGGGCCTGAGGTGACATGTGTGCAAATACGCCCTGTGGTGTGTTTTAAGTTAGGGGATTAAGTCCCCTTGAATCCTGAGAGTCCCTGGGATCCAACTAGCCCACCAGGTACCTCCAGTTAGCACCATAGAGCTGCGTTGCAGAGAAGTGTAAAAGGGGCGTGGCCTCTGATGTCACTGACCATGTCATGAGTGATGTAATATGTGATGTCATCAGCAGTGCATTGCGGGGGCGCTAGTTATAGTTAGCTGAACTAACTATAACCGGGGAATTTCTATGGTTTTGTACGAGTGAAATGTCCAACTAACTATAACGTCCCTGAAACCTATGGTTTTTTCAGTGAATATATATATATATATATATATTCACTGGAAAAACCATAGGTTTAGGGACAGTTATAGTTAGTTGGACATTTCACTCGTACAAAACCATAGAAATTCCTACGTTATAGTTAGTTCAGCTAACTATAACTCGCGCCCCGCAATGCACTGCTGATGGCGTCACATATTACATCACTCATGACATGGTCAGTGACATCACTGATGACATCACTGATGACATCTCAAATGAAATCACTGATGACATCATCCAGTGACTGTGTGTTTCTGTAAAGTTTAAATATGTTTAATATATATAGGGAAAGGCGTATTGAAGAATGAGTGGGTGTTTAAGTGTCTGAATGGATGATTTAGTACGTGCGTGACTGACTCTACAAGTGAGTGATTAAACGTATCTTACTGAATGCATGGGTTAGTGACTAAACTGTGTGAATGTCTGTATCCGTCTGTTTGTTGGTGTGTAAGTGGATGCATGGATTTGCGAATAGCTACATGAGTGTCTATATGGTTTATTGATTGGTTCTCTGAGTATCTGTATGGCTGCCTGAGTGTTTGTGTGGGTGGGGTGTGTGTGACTCTGTACATAGATGTGTGAGTGGGTGATTCACTGGGTGCATGATTTCAAGAGTGCATCTGTGATGGACTGCTTGGGTGGGTGAGTGTGTGTATGGGTGTGTTAGTGAGTGAATGTATATCTCAGTGGTACATGTGCGAGTAACTACATATGTAAAAGGCAGTATATATGTGTGTTAGATTATTTAAATGGCTATAAGTGAGAGTGTGTGATTGTGAGAGTGGCTGTATGGATGCGTGTGTGCTTGTATCAGTTATTGTATAAGAGCGTAAGAATGTGCTAGTATTTGTATGAGCAAGTGAGCTGGTGTGTGTATAACTGTATAGGTGAGTAAATGGGTGTGTGATTAATTTTTGCATGACTGACTAGGTGTGTGAGTACCTCTATGGATGAGTGGCGGTGTGTGAGTGTTTATATAGGTGTATGAGTGCATGTGATAGTCCTGTACTGAGTGACTGTAAGTATGAGTGACTGTACGGGTGAGTGAGTAGATGTGTGTGTGTAGACCTAAGAATCAGTGAGTGGGTATGTAGTTATTGGTATTGGAGTGTGTATGGTTTTGAGAATGGCAGTCTGTAATTTAGAGTGGGTGTATCAAAAGCTATATTAGGGTGTGAGAAGATGCATGAAATTATCACATGGATGATGTCATCAGTGATGTCATTTGAGATGTCATCAGTGATGTCATCAGTGATGTCACTGACCATGTCATGAGTGATGTAATATGTGACGTCATCAGCAGTGCATTGCGGGGCGCGAGTTATAGTTAGCTGAACTAACTATAACGGGGAATTTCTATGGTTTTGTACGAGTGAAATGTCCAACTAACTATAACTGTCCCTAAAACCTATGGTTTTTTCAGTGAATATATATATATATGTATATGTATATTTATTTGTGTGTATACATGTATATATATATGTGTGTGTGTGTGTATAAAGACCAACACGTTTCAACTCCCTCAAGTCTTGCTTACAGTCCATTTTATTCTGTTTTACAGAACCTGAGAGGTCACAAACAGAGGCAGTAATTTATCAAAAAACTTTCATGCACATGAAATCAGAGTCCCAAATAGGGGCTGATACACTCATTCGGATATGGGCTAAAGAACTGACACTTTCTAGTCTAACATGCAGAGAAGTAACCCTTGCATTATGTTTTAGGCCTGTTAAACTTCAGCCAGTGCATGCAGTTTCATAGCTAGGATGACCTTCAGCTTTAAAACTCATGCATAGACATAGACTGCTCTTCTACTATGTATAAGTCACCACTGAGGTAACCTCCAGCTTGGACCAAGAATAAAAATACTTACACAGGGGACCCGTTAGGATCCCTGGATGGATAGGTGATCAAGCCTCTGTGGTATGCGATCATACAGCCTGCTTTTGAATTCTTCCAATTGAGGAGCATTTTAACATCCTTTTTTAAATCTGGAATTTGCTATAAAATTGAACGCACAGGTCATATTTACCAAAGTATTCCATCTATCCGGGGTTCCTAAAGGGTCCCTGTCCCCATCCAGCGTTCTTAATGGGTCCCCGTGTTAGTAATTTTATTCTTGTAAACACTTCTGCTGGGTTGCACTACTTTGTGTTTTCTTCAAGTCCATCAGGTGTCCCTTTCATTCTATGGGCCTGATGAGACCCCATATCCTATAGCGGGTCGAAACGTTGTCAACAGTGTCTAACGAACTTTATAACTCAGCCCCCTGATTTTTATGAGGGTTGAGTGATACTTATGTATAATTGTTTTGGTTGTTTCTTGTATAATTTTGGAAATCTTTCTTTTGTCTAGTAGTATACTGGGATCTCTGTACTATTGTTCTTTTTGTGTAAGTTTGGTTCCGTTTCACTTGGGACACTACGTGCTATTTACATGTATGCTTGACAAATATATATTGAAAATAACAATAACTACTGGATATGTGAGACTCCTTTGTTTGTCTATTTCTCTCTACATCATACCACAGTCTAATTCTTGTGATTGTGCCTTTGATTTACTAAGGAATATATGTATAATTCCATTGAGAATCGCTGTTGCTGATAATATTATTCAGGTTTAAGTGTCAGCTCTCCCCTCTCTTCCTGCCCAGGAAGAATTATCAGTATGTAGATGAATGCAGATGAGTTCTCTGTCACACTCACCTTTCCTATGTTTGTGGCTATCTAGAGGGAATGTACAAAGTGTAGCTGTCACCCATCTCAGACATGCATTGGAGACAGGCTGCAAGGCACGCAGCGCAGTAAGAGCAGAGAAATATCTACTTTCTAAAAGTGGCATTTCTAAAATAGAAATGCTAAATCCAACTTTACCAGGAAAGAAGATTTATCATTACTATTTCAAAGATATGAAACATGATGCTGCCACTCCTTTCTAATCAGAAATCACAGCTTAAAAGTGTATTAAGGGATTCCCAATGCTAGCCTATGAGAGGAGTAGGCCTCACAATAGTGAAAAACAAATGTAGCTGTTTGTCATTACCAGGACACGTAAGACTTAAAAGTGCATGTCCTATCTTTTACTTACACGTCACCCTGCCCTTAGAGCTACATTGGGCATACCTTAGGGGTGACTTATGTGTCTTAAATGGGGAGTTTAAGGTTTGGCAAGTAGTTCTAAATGACAAGCCGAAGTGGCAGTAAAGTGCACACCCAGGCACTGCAGTGGCAGACATGAGACAGGTTTGAAAGGCTACTGACGAGGGAGGCACAATCATTGCTGCAGGCCCACTAGTAGCATTTCATTTACAGGCCCTGGGTATATGGTATACCACTGCCAAGGTATGTACAAGTAAACTAAATATGCTGATCATGTATACACCAATGTCGCTATGAGAAAAAGATACATCAAAAAGGGGAGGTAAGCAGGCAAAACATTTGGGGGAAGACCACTGTTAGAAATGTGAGTCTCTAGTTGGCAATCTTTTGCACCTTTGTCCAAGTAGAGACCCTTGCTTCTAGTCAGGGTAAGGGAGTTATGCCCTTAGACAACCCCTGCGCACCCCCTTGGTAGCTTGGCACAAGCAGACAGGCTTATCTCAGAGGCAGTGTGTAAAGCATGTGTGCACACAAGCAGTAATAAAGTGAACACACTACAAAAGGACACCACACCAGTTTAAACAAGCATTTGCAATGCAATAGGTCTCGCATTACTAAAAGTTGGAGCTATTGGCCTTGCAAATAATAATGCAACACTAAAAGCTCAAACAATCAGTAATGCGAGACCTATTGCATTGCAAGTGCTTGTTTAATGTGTGCCTAGGTTGTGAATTCTGCATTTGAACCCTGACTTAAGGAGAATGGATGACTACAGTTGCCAAATTGAAACTGGACTGGATTTTGTCCTTGCTTGTAATCCTGGACTAAGGGAAGCTTAAAAGAATGATCTTACTTGTTTCACGTTTTAGGTTTGGCTGTATGTTTCTCTCCAACTTAATGCCAGATATTTCGGAGATGTAAGAAGAAATGACTTGAGTGGGCCAAGTGGCACTGTGACTGCCTGAGCACAGGTCAGGTGTCTGGAGCGGGTTCTAGGTGTTGCACCATGCTGACCTAGCACCTGATGTGTTAATTGGTGGCACTGGAAAAAACAAGGCATGTCTTTACCAAAGACATTTTGGATTTTTTTCTAGGCCAGAGCTTTCATGTTTTTAACAGTGCACTCTGAGAGTTGTAGTCTTTATTTTATTAGGCCAAGTGGACTAATACACTTATTATGATTGGTAAAAGGAAATCTCAGTACCAGATGTATCGTATTTGTTGTAGAGGAGACAGTCAAGCGTAACAAAAATAACATACACTAATCCACTCATTTTACGTCATTCACATTTGCTGCCAGTCTTTGTGAATGTTTTCTTGCTGACGAATTGAGGCATTGATTGTATCAGCTCCATCTTAAGAAAATCGAGCATCATTAGATGCAACAGCCTGTGTTTATTTTGTCTGCACAGCTTTTGATAAAAGCAAGCATATTGTTTTATCAAGAGCCCTGTTTATTTACATTAATCACGTATTCTTCTCAATCATACAGTGCAGTGAGATTATGAGGTTACATGGTCACTGCATGCACAAACCAGTTTCACAATTCGTTTTAGTAAATACACGTTGACTGATGTGCAACTGCTGGGGAGGGCCGCTGTGCATAATATTTGTTTATCCAGTGCCGAGCACATGGCGGGTCAGCACTTCTTTGAAATGCGCACTCGTGGGTCCCGCAAATGCTTTGTTGATTTAGGTAATACACACCCGAGGGTGGCAGCCTCTTTCCCAGACGGCGAATCAACAACTTCTGCGAGCTGCCCCGCCAAGTAATGACCCCCCCGGGCCGAGGCTTGAAAGCGCCCCCCTAACATACACACACACGCCTAGATGACGAGCTGGCGGTTCAATTAGCATAAATGCCCCTATTATAATTAAGGCCTCCTGTAAATGTGCCAAAGCTGCTGCCCTAGGGACCCCCTGCATCAGCCATGACTCTGCTTCCGGTATAAAGAGACAGGGCCCGAGGGCGCCACTGCACACATAGCCCGAGGCCTTGAAGAGAGAGAGGAGAACCAGGATGCGTCTGATGCCGTTTCAGCTTTTGGTGGTGACCTGGCTCACAGAGGGCAGGCTAGGGAGAGAGCTGCAGGCCAAAAAGAGGCGGCAAGCGCGACTGCTGTCTTACCAGGACCAGGTCCGACTCGGGAGGGAGGGCCAAGGCATAGAGGTGTTGGAGGTCGAGCCCAACGCCTTCAAAGACATGCTGCAGCACGGTGGGCCTGGTCCGGCTGCTGAGCCAAACGTAGTCAAGCCCTTACAACCTGCAGGAAGCAAGATGGCGGGAGAGAGGAAGAAGGCCAGGTTGAGCCTACCCCCCATCGAGCTTCATTGGGAGGTAGCCTGGGCAGCTGGGGGCTGCCAGACACCGAGAACATTCCATTGGAGGCTCTGAGGAACGCTTTCCCGCCGCCTCCCCCCCAAACAAGGAGCCCACGGACATGAAGAACGCCAAGAAGTTTTGGAACCTCTTCCTGCTCAGGAGGAACTCGGCCTCGGAGGAGCTGGCTCTGCCCATGAAGAGTGAGGGGACGCAACAGGAAAACTGCCACACGCTGCCCTTCTCTCAGGTAAGAGGCATCTACTGGTGATGGCTGTATAACCTTCTTTTACCACTTCTCTCCCTGGTGTCTTAGGGCACCGGATACGACTTCGAACTGCCCGTTGCAATCTATGAATCAACAGTGGCACCACAGCACAACAATATAACACAATAGTTACAAAAGCAGAACACAGCCACATAACACATAGAAACACTTGCCACACTATAGTGCAGAGTAGCATAACATAGCACGCAATTCCATTCAGCATCAGACTGTAACCCAACATACATGTTGTGTTTGTGGTGTAAACAAAGTTGTACGTTCCATTATGGCGGCTCTAACAAAGTGGCCCGATTCTTACAATAAGTTCATATTCTTATAATGTTGCTCCCAAACTTTTACATGGAATCTAAACTTCTATTTGAAACGGCAGGATCAAAGACATTTAACGTATTCGAGTTCTTCAAATACACACTTTTGCCATACAATGTTCCTATACCCGCCTCGTTCTGAAAACAACAAAGGTGCAACTTCAAAACACGGCCGGTCAGAGGCATGCGTTCAACTAACAGCCCGGCTAGTAGTGACCGAACTGGGGACGACAGCCAACGTCTTGCTTTACATTCGTGCCCTCTGTAGACCGCCCTCTGTTACCAGCGCTGTGAAGCAGCAACAGGGCAGTGTGGGCACTTTAAAACCAGTGGTGCGCGCGCACCACAGAGGAGCGGGGGGGGAGGGAGCGCGGCAGCGAGACGAACGCGCGCTGCTGCGCGTGCTGGCCACCGACGGGAATGGGAGGAGCAAAGGCGGGACATGCGCCCGCCTTTGCCCAATCGCGGGCCGTTTTTCCGAAAAAAAAACACGCTACAGCCAATGTGGGCTTTGGAAAGCAAAACCACACGCACGAGCGTGTGGGTAGCTTTCAGAAGCCCTTTCTAAAGGTCTCGCGCTGCGCGAGCAGTTCTGCGCACTGCAACGCTAGGCGCGAGACCTAAAAAATAAGTAATCTTTATCTAAACCAAACAAGACCAAAACGACAAAAATCCAACATGCAGTTATCAAAATATGACTTTTAGAATGTAAAAACAGTTGGTCCATAGCAAACTATAGATGTGATGCTTTCAACACAAAGTTCCTTGGATGCCTCAAAATCACAAACAAAAACAGCTGCTGGGAAGGTGGTGCATCGGTTCCTTACACACAGGGAAGGTGATGCGTTGGTTCCATACTCCAGGGGAAGTGATGCGTTGGTTCCTTACTGCCACGCAGGGGAGGTGATGCATTGGTTCCTTACTGAAGGGGAGGTGATACGTTAGTTTCCTACTCTGTGGGGAGGTGATGCGTTGGTTTCTTACTGTGGCCCTGGCATTGCTGTAGACTTGGCACCCCGGTGCAATGCGTGGGGACTCAGGGATGCATCGGTTCTCGATGCGGCGGCAATGGCGCTGCATTGATATCTTCAGCTGATGTCCCCTGATGCGTCGGTTCTTGCAGTCGCACAGCAGGGCCTGCTTCAGAATCGGTGAGGTGATCTCGGACTTCGAAGTTCTTGACAAGATTTAGTGTGCGACGATTTCTGCAGCCGCGGGCAGGCGCTGCGTCGGTTTCTTCAGTGGCACAATGGCAATGCGTGGGAATTCTACCCACATGGGGTGTCACGTCGGAAATGGGTGCAGATGCATCACGCTTCTTTAGTTGCTTCTCTTTTCCCAGCTCCCAGCAGCAGGAACAACCTCCATAGGCCCAACTCAGTAACAGGCACCACTTGGCAGGTCAGAGCTCTCAGCAAGGAGGTTCAGGGAGCTGGTGGTGAAGTCTCCGTTTCCCTGAGACTTCAGAACAGAAGGCAAGCTCTACTTCAAGCCCTTGGAGATTTTCTTCAAGCAGGATACACAGCACACAGCAAAGTCTGTATCCTCTCCTTGGCAGAACCAGCCACTGCAGGCCAACCCCAGACAGCACACAGCAAAGGGGCAGTACTTCTCCTTCAGCTTTCCCAGCTTTTCGCCTTGGCAGAGGTTCCTCTTGAGTCCTGAAGTATTCTAAAGTTCGGGGGTATGGGACCCAATATTTATACAGCATGTTCCTTTGTTCTCTGGTGGCAGAGAGGCTCTGTGCTCAGTCAAAACCAGTTCTGTCCTCTCTGGTCCAGCTTCCCGGCAGGAGGTGGAGACAGCATTGGGTAAGGCAGATCAGGCCCATTCAGTTGCAAGGAAATCTCCCCCCCTACTCAAAATGCAGCCCAGGTCTATTCAGCGCAACCCTGACTCATCCAGGAAAGGCAAGACACACCTCAACCCCACAGTGGCTGTCTACAGTGAATGCACATATCCAGCCCCTGTCACTCCAAAGCCAGACAGTCAATCCACAAACCAGCAGAGGCACACAGGATGGCTAAGCAAGAAAATAGAACACAACAAAGCCCTCGGTCTGAGAAATAAAGTTTTAGACTAAATGGGAGCACACCAATTCAAAAAGGCGTCCCTTTAAAGGAAAGCTTCCCTCATTCACCAAAGGTTGACACTCAATCACCCCTAGTGCCAACATCTTGGAGACTTCCTACTTGATGCTAGCTTTGATTCTGTCAGTCAACCAGTAAATGTTGTGTTTAACAAGAGGATTGTCCCCAGTGTCCACATCATGGACACACCACTGAGTGACACCTGGGTTAGGGATAACAGAGTGGCATACTGCCCCAACAGCTGCCGGCAGTCCCTCTGCTGTTCAGGGGTCAGAGTGGAGGAGATGTTTACAATGTCAACTGACCCATCATGTTCCTTAGCAGACAGGAGGTCAAGGAGAGGCTCAGTCTCCTCCTCCATTCCATCATCTGTCACTAGGAGCATGCCCACTTCGGACCTCTCCAAGGGAGGCTTGAGGCAGTTCCCCTGTGGGACCTGCAAAGGGTTCCTGTTAGACTGCAAGTCCACCAGATAGGTGACTTTACTCTTGCACTCCACCACCTCAAAGGGCCCAGCCCACTTGTCCCGGAGAGCACAAGGCTCCACTGGGGCCATGATCCACACTTTTTGGCCAGGCTGAAACTCGATCAGAGTGGCATTCTGATCATACCAATGTTTCATCTCCTCCCAGCTGGCTTCCAGATTCACCTGAGGGAGTTGCCTGAAGTACTTAGTCTGGTTCCTGAAGGCCAGCATGTAGCTATATACATCCTGGGGAGGTTTACTGGGAGCTTTCTCCCAGCCTTCTATCACTAGACTCAGAGATCCTGTTACAGGATGCCCATATAGGAACTCAAAGGGACTGAACCCTAAGGACTTCTGTGGTACCTCTCTGTAAGCAAACAGCAGGCATGGTAAGAGGATGTCCCACTTACACCTCATGGGTTCTGCAAGGCCCATAATCATGCCTTTTAGGGTCTGGTTGAATCTCTCAACCAGCCCATTACCTTGGGTGTGGTAAGGAGTGGGGAACTTATAGGTAACACCACGCTCCTGCCACAAGGACTTCATATACTTGGATATGAGATTTCTACCCCAGTTGGATACCACCTCTGTGTGGAACCCCACACTGGAAAAGATCCCCATCAACGCCTGGCCCACCATGGGGGGCGTCGTGGTCTGGAGAGGGATAGCCTCAGGGTACCGGGTGGCATGGTCCACCAAGATCGGGATGAACCTGTTGCCCATGGCTCTCTTGGGGCCCAGTGGCCCCACAATGTCAATACCCAACCTCTCAAAGAGGGTGCTGACTACAGGAAAAGGTTGGAGAGGAGCCTTGCACTTCCTCCCACTCTTACCACTTGCCTGGCAAGTCTGGCAAGACCTACAATGCGTGTCAGAATTCTTGCTCATTTGGGTCCAGTAGAAGTGGGTGACAAGCCTTTCAAAGGTATTGTCCTGCCCCAAATGCCCTGACAAAGGCACATCATGAGCCAGACCCAGTAGGTAGGCTCTGAAGCGATGGGGTAGCACCACAACACAGGCTGACCCAGGCTCAGCAACCTTAGGCTCACTATACAGGAGACCATTCTCCCAGTAAATCCAATGTGATCCAGACTGATCACCTGCTGCCTGGTTTGCAGCCTGCTGCTGCAAACCAAAAAGAGAAGGGAATTCCTGCTGCTCCTTGCAGAATTCCTCCCTGGAGGGGCCCCCTTCCTGCTGCCAATGGGTCAGCTCAGGTAGATCCCCCAGTTTGGTCACTTGCTCCCCTATAGGCTCCTGGGCATCCTTCTCAAGGTCTGCCTCCTCCTTAACCATAGGAACTTTGGGGGCCGATTTCCCTCACCCCCTGCCTCTTCTCTTTCTGGCAGACACCTGGGCCACTCTTTCAGGCTCCAGGTCCTTTTGATTGCCCTTAATGGCTGCCATTGACCGAGTGGTCATACACGCCTAGTCAGGTAGACCCAACATCTCCAGATGAGACCTGTGTACCACCTTCTCCGAAGGGGAACTCTCCAGGTCATTACCAAGCAGACACTCAACAGACATGGCTGGTCTCACAACTACTTAAAAGGTACATGAGAGCCCCCCGCTCAAAGGGAACCTGTGCTACTTTGCAGAGGCACTCTGAGTTATCAGCTGCAACTACTGGGTAAAGTACGTTGGGGACCACCTGCTCTTCAGACACTAGACAACAACTGACAGCTGTCCCACTGGCTCCAGTGTCTCTCAGAGACTGCACCCTATGGCCATTAATGGTCACCCTCTGCCCGTATTTGTTAGTGTTAGTGGGCAGGTGGGACCTTTGAACCATCTCACTGTCCCCTAGTGAAACAAGGGTCAATTCTGCTGGCTCCCATCCTTCCTGGGGACCCAACTCCTCCACCAAGGCTACACTAGCCAACCCACGGGACACTTAGGATCCTCAATGAAGTGACCCACCTGATAACAAGCAAGACATTTGCGGGAACCCATCTCTGCAGGCTTCCATGAAGAGACCCATGGCTTCTTACCACCAGGGGGCTGGGAACCATTCCCTTAGCAATTATTTTGGGGCCCTTTTTGCAACTCCTTTTGTTTACTCTTGTCCCCCACATTCTTCTACTGGGGACCCTGCCCACCCTTGCCTGAGTTTCCCACATAACACTTGTGGACTCTGGTGCTGACCCAGCGGTCCGCCTCCACAGCAAGCTTCCTGGCTCTCTAATGACTGTGGTCCTTGGCTCAGAAGAGAGAAATACAATGGAGGGAGCACGTGGAACCCCTAAGAGAGATCGCACCTAACCTGATATCTCCAATATATTAGGAAGAAACAACAAGCAATGTAGCTGGCATTGTGCACACAATTCAAGCACCCACTGTCAAGGTGTGGTCCTAAAAAGACCATATAAATTCAAACAAGATACAGAGGTGCACCATGCAACAGTTATATATCAAAGCAACCAGAAAGTACAATTCTATTTCCAGAGACGTGTTTCAATTCTTCTTTTTATTCAGTTATAATCACATATAAGATGTGTGTACAGCAGAAAACAGCCAACATGTTTCGTCCAAACCATTGGACTTCTTCAGGGCTGCAAAGTAACACATATGTCCATATATATATGTCCATATATATATATGTGATCAAGCTCGCTTTGACGAGCGAAACGCGTCATGGCAGGCACTATGCCTGTGTAATTCTGTGGTTTATTTTTCATTAAACTACACTGCTTTCTCCACGAGACTTCGATTTGATGCCTTTCTGTCAGTGTGATTGAGGTCCGTGCCTGCTGGTTCTGCTGATGATTGGCAGAGAGGAACTTTTGGCGAGATATATGTAGGAGAGTAGGATCTGCTTCACATGGGTACCCCCACTTTTTGCTGATGCTTCACTGTTTTTCGACCTTAGTCTCGCTGGGGCCCTGCTAATCAGAACCCCAGCCTAGCTGCTTCCTCTTTAAAATGGTTTCCATGTGCCTTAGGCACATCTCTGATTGGAATCTGGAGTGCCCTTATAAGTCCCTAGTATATGGTATACTATGTACCCAGGGCATAGGTACCTCAGAGGCCTACCAGGGGCTGCAGCATGTATTGTGCCCCTCCTGGAAGGCCATCCAAACTGACACCACAGGTCTGCTACTGCAGCCTGGGTAAGGTGGTGCATGCACCCCTTACTGTGATATAGGCTACCTATATCACTACATACATACACACATATAAACCTATAAGTCACTCCTATGGCAGGCCTTATCAATCCTGAAGGCAGAGTGCATGGTTCCTATGTGAGAGGGTGCTCCTGCATGAGCGGGGCCCCTCTGCAGCATTCGGAGACCCTTCTCTGATGCTGTTTGTAGTGCAGCCCGACAATATACTCTTAAGCGCTTTATAACCTTGCGTTAAATGCTAACCTTGGGATGGCTGCACGGAAACATGTCGTGTTTGGTGTCAAACATCTTGGAATACTACCCCCCTGCCAGTTCTGGTGGTGGGGGTAGCATTCCACCCTTCTAGAGGGAAAGACATGTACACACCGGTATACCCGGTACTGACTTTCCAGAGCCCTGGCATCACAAAATGGATGCCGCTGCCACAGACACGAGTCTGGCCTCCTGCTGCTGACCGAAACTCCGGCAGGGGAGGCCTGGACAATAGGTTTCCTGTCCCAGGGAGGTGTGACCACCTCCCCAGACAGGATAGTGTGTATTGGGGCTGGGCGGGAGCACTCTCGGGTGCTTTGAAGTCCTGCACTGGGGGCACACTTGGTGTCCCTGTGCATACCCCAGTTCAAACCGGCTCAGGGGCTTCCAGCCCCTGCTCTGGCGCAAAACTGGACAAAGGGAAAGGGGTGTAACCACCCCTCTGCCCTGACCCTCCCATAGGTGGGGCCACAGAGTATGTCCAACCCCCTACCTTAGTATAAGTAGGGGACCCCAGTCCTTAGGACTTTAGATTTACCTGGACGAAACTCTGATACAGAATCCTGGACCTTTGACACTCTACTTCAAGATTAGAGGACTGAAGAATCTCCCTTGGGGTCAAGGAGTGACTCCCCTGCTTGGCAGGCACCAAAGAAGCAATTGTCCGGTCTGCATCACTGAAGCTCCCGTCGGACGCCGAAGTCTTTGCATCACCAGAGGTAGATTTCCAGACTTCCCCGAGGCTGCCCTGACTCTCCAGCAAAACTGAGGCCCATAACTGTCGTGGGTAACATAGAACCGTGACCACTGGACACCGATCGCATTTGCAAGTGCATCCTCTTCTGGGTCTCCCACAAAGTCGTGCTTTGGGCTCCAAGTAGCTCCAGCCTCCAGCACCAACTGCACCAAAGATCACTGGCCTCCACTCCACGAGTGTCCTGTGAGCCAGCTCCACGTGCATCGTCTTGAGGCTCCTTTGCGGTCGCTAGTCCGTTGGCTAGTAGGCCCTCCTGAAGGCCAATCTTTTTCTGCTTGGGCTCCCTGGTTGCTCCAGGCATGCCCTGACTTATCCTCGCTGGGTGAGTCCCACAGACCTTGCTGATCTGCGACATCGTCCTTCTTCCATTTCCACAAGACTTGCTGTTGCCAAGGCTTGTTGGGTTCAATCTGGTCGCCGATACCCCTGCAATCGACAGACACCATGGGACAGCTCGAATCCAGCTCCTGGTTGTCGTCGACACCTCCTGGACCTCATGGCTGAAGAGTCAAGACAAACGTCAACCTACCTGAAGCACTCGACATCGGTGGGCATCTGCTCATCGCCTTCCTGGTCACTGGCTAGTGACCCAGACTCTGTCCCCTCTGCTTTCAGGTTCTTCAGATCTTCGATCCACCTTTGGATCCACCCGAACACTTTCGACTTGGCCGCCAGCAGCACTTTGCAGCAGATCGCCATTGAAAGCGATGACGAAACCCGACCCCGAAAGACACCTATGCACCCGGCTCCCCTGGGTGAAGTAACTCGAGTACTCCGGTGCTCCCGTGGGTATTGACACTAGAACAGCCTAGTTCTCAAAGGGTTTGCTCCAAGTCCTCCTCTAAGTGTCCCTTTTCTTTTAAATTCTAATCGCGACTTTCCCCATAGAAGTTAACGGTGGTTCGCGGCTGTGTTCATACACTGCACGCGTCACCCGTGGGTCCCCTGTGTCACTGCCTTGGGTGGTTCCTTGTGGTCCAAGCACTTATACAGGCTCTAGGCCTTGTGTGTAGCTCAGTCGTGGTTCTTATACCACTTTATTGGTATATGGTTTGGTACGCCCCTGGGGCTCAAACGTGTATTTGTGCTATTACTGTAGATAACTAACTTATAATTTATGTACTTGAACTCTAGCCTCATAAAGAGACTAGAGGAGTGTGTTTAGTAATAAATACATATATTTTGAATATATACCTGGTGTGGTCCTCTTTCATTTGGTCACTCAAGAGATTATAGACTGGTAAAACAAGCTGCTTTACATTCCTTCAAGACTTAGCCTGAAGGCTGCTCTCCATAGCTACCACTAGGATAGCTTTCAATAAAGGTTGTCTTTAACCTATCTCCAATAAGGGGTTGTTTGGACTAGTGCAAGGTGCCCACTATAATTAGTGGACAGCATATGCCAGGCCAACTTCTCACAATATATATATATATATATATATATATATATATATATATATTAGCCCCAAAGTGATCCTTTTGTTCGGCGCGCTCACCAGCTGGTGCTCTGCAAGGGGGCCGGATCCTGGCCCAAAACAATTTTCCCAACAAAGAACGCGGCACTCCAGAACTGGGTTGTAACACAATTTATTTGGCAACTGCTCAGACCAACGCGTTTCAGCCCTCCCACGACTTTTCTCACGGTTAGTGAGTCCTATGTTTGTTACACTTATTTATACCCACATGTAGCCTTAATGAGGCATTGTGGGATATGTAGTGTATTATCTAAAAAACTTTATTTAACATTAAAAAAGGGGTTAACATACGAACTTTGCATTTTATGTCAGGTTCAGTGATCCGATTACTATATCTATTTCAAATGCTCATGAGTCGAGCGCTCTCTATGACATTTACACTTTATGATTTTTTACTTCATAGTATTTCTAGATCTAGTACCACGTCATGTGTCATATTAGAATGGTGACCATATTGTGCACATAAGTGATTAGGAATAGTTCCTACCACATTATAAAAATATTTAGTGTAATATTATAATCAATGTGCATCAAATTATAAAGTGCAGACAATTCAAGTTATTGGTATAGTACCATAAACCATTCATTTAGCTTTTTCTGTTCTCATTCAAGTATCAGTTTCTTACATCTTTTATCCTAGATGTATAAAAAGTTCCTCATCATTGTTAATGCCCCTAGGAGCCTTAGTTCTTAATCTAACAATGTAACGTGATTCAGTTTGCCTTAATCGTTTGATCCGATCTCCACCACGTTCTCCCACTGGTATCATATGGATTCCATAATAGCACATCTTTGTCCAATCTCCATTCTGGCATTGCTGCATGTGCTTGGCTGTAGCATATGTCATATCTTTGTTCTTTACTGCACGTATGTGCTCCAGGATCCGTTATTGAGCATATATGTGGTGCTTCCGATGTATTTCATTCCACAGTCACACTCAATAATGTAAATTACAAAGCGAGATATACATGATATACTTTGATCAATGTTCGTCATTGTTCCATTTGTTTCCACAATTGCTCGCATATTTTTGCCAATTTTGCAAGCCTTGCATGTATTGCATTTTTAAAACCTTTTTGCTGGTCCAATAGCCAATTTGTTTTGGGCTTTTCTTGAAAATGACTTGGGATAAGCATGTCTTTTAACGATCTTGTTTTTCTGTAGGTTACCACAGGTTTCTTCCCCAAATTTTCCCAATATCTGGGTCTCCAGAGATAAGGTGCCAGTATTTCTTAATTTTATTAATTATCATCCCACTTTCCTTACTATACGTGGTGATGAATCTCGAGCGCCAGTTGTTTATTACATTCTTCTTTCTCAATTTTGGGAATTAATATCTCTGTTCTTGGTTTTTGGTCAACCTTTTTCTTACATTTTTTCAGAGTTCTTTCACTATATCCTCGTGCCTTCATTCTTGCCATGGTTTCTTGTATATTGTTCTCAGCATCTTCTTCTTTAGAGCAATTACGTTTCATCCGTATAAATTCTCCATACGGAATACTGTTCTTCAAGGGAGTAGGGTGGAAACTTGTTCCATGCAGGACACTATTGGTTGCAGTTTCTTTCCTAAATAGGGTAGTGTGTATCTGTTCATCTTCAATAAAAACTTTAATGTCCAAAAATGCAATTTCTTTCCTGCTGATTGTATACGTGAAAGAAAGCCCAATATCATTTTTGGACAATATCTCATAGTATTCTATAAAATCTTTCTCCGTACCATTCCAGATTAAAAACAAGTCGTCGATGTACCGGACCCATAGAACAATCTGTTCCAGTGCATCTTGATTGTCCGTACACCATGCAATTGTTTTCTCCCACCATCCCATGACTGTATTCGCATAATTTGGTGAAAATGAGATGCCCATGGCAGTGCCGCACTGTTGTTTAAAGAGCTCTTTATTGAATAAGAATATATTGTTTGTGAGGCAAATCTCAATCATCTTCAATAGCATTTGTGTATGCTTTAGATCCAAAATGCTATGTTGTCTTAAAAAGTAGTTGCAAGCTTTTATTCCCACATCATGCCTAATGGAGGTGTATAAAGAAACCACATCTATTGTCACCATAAGATATTGTTGGTTCCATGTAATTCCATTCAAGGTTCTGAGGAAATCGCCCGTGTCTTTTATATACGAGCTCATACTTTGAGCTATAGGTGCCAAAAATGTGTCGACATATTGTGATAAATTTTCATATAATGAATCACACGAGGAGACAATGGGTCTCCCCGGTGGATGTTGAAGAGTCTTATGGATTTTCGGTAAGAAGTATATTGTTGGTATTTGAGGGAAATCTTTGATGAGAAATTTAAATTCGTCATTGCTAATGAGATTTTCACTATGCCATTGCTGTAATTGTGTATGTAATTCCACAGTCATTTTGTTAATGGGATTATTTTTCATCTTGCAATAGTTGGTGGTGTCATTTAACTGTCTCATTGCCTCTTGGACGTAATCTTGTGTGTTCATTAAAACAATATTTCCACCCTTATCAGCTGGTTTTATTGTAATCTCATCATTATCAATCAATTTTTGAATTGCTTCCCTTTCTTTATTTGTTAGATTTTCCCTTTGTTTTTGATTCCTAATTTTTGGCAATTTTTCCAGCTCTTCAATTATTGCATCGGAAAATAAATCAAACTTATTCCCAGGAGACAGCGATGGATAAAATTTGGATTTTTCTTTAGTCCACTTTCAGGTCTCCTATCTGTTTCAATATCCAGGTGTGCTAATATTTGTTCCTCTGACATATTCTCTTCGTCCAAATCATATAATAGATCAAACATTGTTTTTAGATCACTCATCTGATCTATCGTAATTGTTGGTTCAGTTGGTATTTGTTCGGCCGAGTTGTCTTGATTACTTCCACTATGCTTTGAGGCATGTATTTTTGCAAGTTTTAGCTTCCTTATATACTTATAAAGGTCGATCCTGACCTGTGTATAATTGAAATGACTCTCCGGACAGAAGGTTAGTCCTTTATTTAATACAGTTGTTTCTTCTGATGTCAATTCATATTTTGAAAGATTCACAATTAAATTGGTCTCTACTACTTCCGGTTGCGTAGTGGGTACTGTCTTCTTTCGCTTTGCCCTTCTGGTTTTTCTTGTACTTGTGAGACATTCCCTCCTTCTTTTCCTCGACCTCGGTTCATGCTTCTTCCACGTCCTCTGCCCCTTGTTAATGTTTTGTCTAAATTCATTAGACGTATTTCTTCTAAAAAAGGAACTTTCGTTGTTATACTCGTGCCTGGAGTGGTTTCGTTCTCACTGATTCACTTGTAGTATCTGCCATTCTTTTATGTTGTTGCATTGGATAATTCTTTTTAAGCATATCAAATCGCTTGGCAAATGTAAGAATTCTACCCTGTAGGTAATCCTGTTCATCCCTTTTAAATTTTCGTTGTTTACGTTCCTGGATGTCAGCTTCATATTTCTCCAATCTACTATCCATCTCTTTTCTTGTTTTAAAAACTTCCTCTTTGTTTGTTAGATTTTTAATGACTTCCTCCATCTCTTTCAATTTTTGGGTTATCTCGATTACATCTATTTTAGCGTGTTTTATCAAGATGCGCATCATGTTAAACGAACATTGCTGATTGTTTTCAACCCATTCTTCCAATAATTCCACTTTAGTATCTGGGTGCGTTGGCATGGTAAAAATACGAAGCCCTCTGGGAACACGTTTTACTTCAAGGTAATTCTCTAATGCTATGATTTCCCAACTCTTGTTTACTTCTTTTTATACAGTCTTTCAATATTATTGAAATGTTGTCTCACAGAAATGTCCGTTTCTTTTGGCGTTATGTCTGCATTTAGTTCTACATTTTCTGTTCTGTCACCAGATCTAAACATTGTCATTGCCTTTGACGCTCGTTTTGCTGCGCGTACCTCCATTTGCGATTATACCTGACTTTGCTTCACTTTTGAGCAGTTGCTCGCAACACTTAATTATTGCTTTGATTTTGGTCTCCAGTTCCCGCCTGTTTGTTTTCTTGCCAGCCGTGTAATTACATGTCCGGCACCTTTTGTGAAAACAAAACACGGCCGCTTCAGACCACAGCTAATCCTTCCACACAATGCCACTCACCTCGCCAGGGAGACTCCCACTGTGACGGCGTCCTCCGACTCTCGTCCAGCTGCGCTCAACCTCGGGTGAGTTTTCAATTGCTTTTCCCAACGTGAACGTTGATTCAATGCTGCGGTCCGGGCGCATCCAAACGTATTTATAATAGCCCCAAAGTGATCCTTTTGTTCGGCGCGCTCACCAGCTGGTGCTCTGCAAGGGGGCCGGATCCTGGCCCAAAACAATTTTCCCAACAAAGAACGCGGCACTCCAGAACTGGGTTGTAACACAATTTATTTGGCAACTGCTCAGACCAACGCGTTTCAGCCCTCCCACGGCTTTTCTCACGGTTAGTGAGTCCTATGTTTGTTACACTTATTTATACCCACATGTAGCCTTAATGAGGCATTGTGGGATATGTAGTGTATTATCTAAAAAACTTTATTTAACATTAAAAAAGGGGTTAACATACGAACTTTGCATTTTATGTCAGGTTCAGTGATCCGATTACTATATCTATTTCTAATGCTCATGAGTCGAGCGCTCTCTATGACATTTACACTTTATGATTTTTTACTTCATAGTATTTCTAGATCTAGTACCACGTCATGTGTCATATTAGAATGGTGACCATATTGTGCACATAAGTGATTAGGAATAGTTCCTACCACATTATAAAAAATATTTAGTGTAATATTATAATCAATGTGCATCAAATTATAAAGTGCAGACAATTCAAGTTATTGGTATTGGAGAATTTATACGGATGAAACGTAATTGCTCTAAAGAAGAAGATGCTGAGAACAATATACAAGAAACCATGGCAAGAATGAAGGCACGAGGATATAGTGAAAGAACTCTGAAAAAATGTAAGAAAAAGGTTGACCAAAAACCAAGAACAGAGATATTAATTCCCAAAATTGAGAAAGAAGAACGTAATAAACAACTGGCGCTGAGATTCATCACCACGTATAGTAAGGAAAGTGGGATGATAATTAATAAAATTAAGAAATACTGGCACCTTATCTCTGGAGACCCAGATATTGGGAACATTTTGGGGAAGAAACCTGTGGTAACCTACAGAAAAACAAGATCGTTAAAAGACATGCTTATCCCAAGTCATTTTCAAGAAAAGCCCAAAACAAATTGGCTATTGGACCAGCAAAAAGGTTTTAAAAATGCAATACATGCAAGGCTTGCAAAATTGGCAAAAATATGCGAGCAATTGTGGAAACAAATGGAACAATGACGAACATTGATCAAAGTATATCATGTATATCTCGCTTTGTAATTTACATTATTGAGTGTGACTGTGGAATGAAATACATCGGAAGCACCACATGTATGCTCAAAAACGGATCCTGGAGCACATACGTGCAGTAAAGAACAAAGATATGACATATGCTACAGCCAAGCACATGCAGCAATGCCAGAATGGAGATTGGACAAAGATGTGCTATTATGGAATCCATATGATACCAGTGGGAGAACGTGGTGGAGATCGGATCAAACGATTAAGGCAAACTGAATCACGTTACATTGTTAGATTAAGAACTAAGGCTCCTAGGGGCATTAACAATGATGAGGAACTTTTTATACATCTAGGATAAAAGATGTAAGAAACTGATACTTGAATGAGAACAGAAAAAGCTAAATGAATGGTTTATGGTACTTTACCAATAACTTGAATTGTCTGCACTTTATAATTTGATGCACATTGATTATAATATTACACTAAATATTTTTTATAATGTGGTAGGAACTATTCCTAATCACTTATGTGCACAATATGGTCACCATTCTAATATGACACATGACGTGGTACTAGATCTAGAAATACTATGAAGTAAAAAATCATAAAGTGTAAATGTCATAGAGAGCGCTCGACTCATGAGCAATTGAAATAGATATAGTAATCGGATCACTGAACCTGACATAAAATGCAAAGTTCGTATGTTAACCCCTTTTTTAATGTTAAATAAAGTTTTTTAGATAATACACTACATATCCCACAATGCCTCATTAAGGCTACATGTGGGTATAAATAAGTGTAACAAACATAGGACTCACTAACCGTGAGAAAAGCCGTGGGAGGGCTGAAACGCGTTGGTCTGAGCAGTTGCCAAATAAATTGTGTTACAACCCAGTTCTGGAGTGCCGCGTTCTTTGTTGGGAAAAAAAATATATATATATATATATATATATATATATATATATATATATATGTATATATATATATATATATATATATATTATCTACTGGCGGTCGCCAGTAGATAGTTATAGTTAGGACCTATTTTCCATAGGAAATCCGCGACATTCTATTTGAAATAACTCTTGTGTCGGTTGACGAATCTTCGCGAAATTTTCAAACTTTATGGCCCGCTCCGGTCCGCTCCTACCCTGAAAGTCTCAGGGTGATTCGTCAAGCGGGGGCCGAGAAAAAGGGGGTCCCAAAACGTGTTTTCCCCATTCCTTTTCCCATAGGAAACTTTAGACACGGCTACAGCCCGAACTGCTGAACGGAATTACACCAAATTTGGCAAAGAGGTAGTTCTTGGCTCAAAAAGAACCCTTTTTGTTAAATGGTGTAAATCCGTTCAGTAGTTGCGGAGAAATTAAAAAAATAAGAGTCAAAAAATCAATTTTCCATAGGAAACTTTATGCAAGGCTACAGCCCGAACTGCTGAACGGAATTACACCAAATTTGGCAAAGAGGTAGTTCTTGGCTCAAAAAGAACCCCTTTTGTTAAATGGTGTAAATCCGTTCAGTAGTTGCTGAGAAAATCAAAAGTAAAAACACATATATATCTGGGCGGAGCCTAACCACACATGTCATCGTGAGATTTGATTGGCTGTCAGCACTTCATCCTGGAATTGCTGGCAGCCATCTTGGGACCAATATAAATGATAGTACCCCATTGAAATGCATTGTAGTGAATCGAAGATTTTGAGGGTTACCAAAAGGAGAACTATAAAGGGTGATAACAGACTTTAGTTACATTATAATTCATTTGTTGATGGTACCATACTAATTTCAGGAATTGTGGTGTGTTCTGAGGTGATTTTACCCAGTGAAAAACCTTCTGCTGGGATATCATGAATCATGTTTGAGAGAAAACTATTTTCACATGCTTGTCCCATACAGTTTTGGAAGGTGCCCCAGAAGCTAAAATGAGAGCATATTTTCTGTAAATTCACATTATCTTTCTCAGTCATGTGAGAATGAAGTCTGACATTCTCAGTAAAACATGTACATCCAACAAGGGCAGAGACTGTCAGTTGATTCCTTTGTGTTCTACTGCAGCTTCCCAGAGTGTTCTAAAGAACAACTAGAGTGCTAACAGCCTTACTTATGACAAAAGTATGGCACACCTGAAGCCATCTTGATTGGAATAAACTGGTAACACTTAAAACATTTAATTTAAAAAGGAACAAAATGATGGGGTTCATCTTGTCATAGAAATTATGGTTAGTGCTCTGGAAAGAAAATTAGGACATGTTTCAAGTGTGATCTCAAATATCTTCCTGTTATATTTCAACAGGAGCAGCCTGTCAGTTGACGCCTTTGTGTTCTACTGCAGCTTCCCAGAGTGTTCTAAAGAACAACTAGAGCGCTAACAGTCTTACTTATGACAAAAGTATGGCACACCTGAAGCCATCTTGATTGGAATAAACTGGTAACACTTAAAACATTTAATTTAAAAAGGAACAAAATGATGGGGTTCATTTTGTCATAGAAATTATGGTTAGTGCTGTAGAAAGAAAAATTAGGACATGTTTCAAGTGTGATCTCAAATATCTTCCTGTTATATTTCAACAGGAGCAGCCTGTCAGTTGATGCCTTTGTGTTCTACTGCAGCTTCCCAGAGTGTTCTAAAGAACAACTAGAGCGCTAACAGTCTTACTTATGACAAAAGTATGGCACACCAGAAGCCATCTTGATTGGAATAAACTGGTAACACTTAAAACATTTAATTTAAAAAGGAACAAAATGAGGGGGTTCATTTTGCCATAGAAATTATGGTTAGTGCTGCAAAAAGAAAATGTAGTGCATGTTTTAAGTGAGATCTCAAATCCTCTTCTATTTCATTAGAAAATTCTGACATGCAGACTGAAACAATCACTTTCAATACCAGCAATAGACTTCCAGTTAACTCCTTGGTGAGCAGTAGCTTTACTATAGTGATCTAATGAACAACTAGAGTAATAACATTCTGAATTTATGGCAAATGTGTGACACATCTGAATGCCTTCTTGATGGAATCAAAGTAAAAAACTGAAAGCATTTCCTACTGAGGAGACTGCAGTAAATGAGGAAATTAGGAAACTTCATAACAAAGAAGTCTTCCAAGATGGCCACCAGTGAAAAAAGAGCCCAAATGTAGCACAAATATTACCCAGATGTAGCCCACATATAGCCCAATGACAAAAGTGTGCAAAACACTTTTTATTTTTAGTTTTTTTGCAGTTTTATGTAGTGCAGACTGGTCAGGTATTGGAGCGTTGCATCTTAAAACATGACCCCCCTACACTACAAAAACACCACTGCACTACCCTAAACCCTAAAACACTACCCCAGCACGACCCCCTACTACACAAGCACCACTGCACTATCCTAAACCCTAAAACACTACCCCTAGCATGACCCCCTACACTACACAAACACCACTGCACTACCCTAAACCCTAAAACACTACCCCAACACCACTGCACTAACCTAAATCCTAAAACACTACCCCCAGCACGACCCCCTACACTACCCAAACACCACTGCACTACCCTAAAACATGACCGCCTACACTACACAAAGACCACTGCACTACCCTAAACCCTAAAACACTACCCCCAGCACGACCCCCTACACTACACAAGCACCACTTTTCTACCCTAAACCCTAAAACACTGCCCCCAGCACGACCCCCTACAATACACAAACACCACTGCACTACCTTAAACCCTAAAACACTACCCCCAGCACGACCCCCTACACTGCCCGAACACCACTGCACTGCCCTAAACCCTGAAACACATACCCTAGCACGACCCCCTACACTACCCGAACACCACTGCACTGCCCTAAACCCTGAAACACCACCCCCTTCACACCCCCTACACTGCCCGAACACCACTGCACTGCCCTAAACCCTGAAACACCACCCCCATCATGACCCCTACACTGCCCGAACACCACTGCACTGCCCTAAACCCTGAAACACTACACCCAGCAAGACCTCCTACACTGCCCGAACACCACTGCACTGCCCTAAACCCTGAAACATCACCCCCAGCAAGACCCCCTACACTGCCCGAACACCACTGCCCTAAACCCTGAAACACCACCCCCAGCACGACCCCCTACACTGCCCGAACACCACCGCACTGCCCTAAACCCTGAAACACCACCCCATGCATGACCCCCTACACTGCCCGAACACTACTGCACTGCCCTAAACCCTGAAACACCATCCCCAGCACGACCCCCTACACTGCACAAACACCACTGCACTGCCCTAAACCCTGAAACACTACCCCCAGCAAGACCACCTACACTGCCCGAACACCACTGCACTGCCCTAAACCCTGAAACACAACCCCCAGCAAGACCCCCTACACTGCCCGAACACCACTGCCCTAAACCCTGAAACACTACCCCCAGCAAGACCTCCTACACTGCCCGAACACCACTGCACTGCCCTAAACCCTGAAACATCACCCCCAGCAAGACCCCCTACACTGCCCGAACACCACTGCCCTAAACCCTGAAACACCACCCCCAGCACGACCCCCTACACTGCCCGAACACCACTGCACTGCCCTAAACCCTGAAACACCACCCCATGCATGACCCCCTACACTGCCCGAACACCACTGCACTGCCCTAAACCCTGACACATCACCCCCAGCAAGACCCCCTACACTGCCCGAACACCACTGCCCTAAACCCTGAAACACCACCCCCAGCACGACCCCCTACACTGCCCGAACACCACTGCACTGCCCTAAACCCTGAAACACCACCCCCAGCATGACCCCCTACACTGCCCGAACACCACTGCACTGCCCTAAACCCTGAAACACCAGCCCCAGCACAACCCCGTACACTGCCCGAACACCACTGCACTGCCCTAAACCCTGAAACACCAGCCCCAGCACGACCGCCTACACTGCCCGAAAACCACTGCACTGCCCTAAACCCTCAAACACCAGCCCCAGCAAGACCCCCTACACTGCCCGAACACCACTGCACTGCCCTAAACCCTGAAACACCACCCCCAGCAAGACCCCCTACACTGCCCGAACACCACTGCACTAAAGCCTGAAACACCACCCCCAGCAAGACCACCTACACTGGCCGAACACCACTGCACTGCCCTAAACCCTGAAACACCACCCCCTGCACGACCCCCTACACTGCCCAAACACCACTGCACTGCCCTAAACCCTGAAACACCACCCCCTGCATGACCCCCTACACTGCCCGAACACCACTGCACTGCCCTAAACCCTGAAACACCAGCCCCAGCACAACCCCCTACACTGCCCGAACACCACTGCACTGCCCTAAACCCTGAAACATCAACCCCAGAAAGACCCCCTACACTGCCTGAACACCACTGCCCTAAACCCTGAAACACCACCCCTACACTGCACGAACACCACTGCACTGCCCTAAACCCTGAAACACCACCTCCAGCAAAACCCCCTACACTGCCTGAACACCATTGCTCTGCCCTAAATCCTGAAACACTAGCCCCAGCATGACCCCCTACACTGCCCAAACACCACTGCACAGCCCTAAACCCTGAAACACCACCCCCAGCACGACCCCCTACACTGCCCGAACACCACTGCACTGCCCTAAACCCTGAAACACCAGCCCCAGCAAGACCCCCTACACTGCCCGAACACCACTGCACTGCCCTAGACTCTGAAACACCAGCCCCAGAAAGACCCCTACACTGCCCGAACACCACTGCACTGCCCTAAACCCTGAAACACCAGCCCCAGCACGACCACCTACACTGCCCGAACACCACTGCACTGCCCTAAACCCTGAAACACCAGCCACAGCACAACCCCCTACACTGCCCGAACACCACTGCACTGCCCTAAACCCTGAAACACCAGCCCCAGCACGACCCCCTACACTGCCCGAACACCACTGCACTGCCCTAAACCCTGAAACACCAGCCCCAGCACGACCCCTACACTGCCCGCACACCACTGCACTGCCCTAAACCCTGAAACACCACCCCCTGCATGACCCCCTACACTGCCCAAACACCACTGCACTGCCCTAAACCCTGAAACACCACCCCTGCAGCACCCCCTACACTGCCCGAACACCACTGCACTGCCCTAAACCCTGAAACACCACCCCCTGCACCGCCCCCTACACTGCCCAAACACCACTGCACTGCCCTAAACTCTGAAACACCACCCCCAGCACGACCCCCTTTACTGCTCGAACACCACTGCACTGCCCCAAACCCTGAAACACCACCCCCAGCACGACCCCCTACACTGCCCGAACACCACTGCCCTAAACCCTGAAACACCACCCCTGCACGACCCCCTACACTGCCCGAACACCACTGCACTGCCCTAAACCCTGAAACACCACCCCCTACACTGCCCAAACACCACTGCACTGCCCTAAACTCTGAAACACCACCCCCAGCACGACCCCCTTTACTGCTCGAACACCACTGCACTGCCCTAAACCCTGAAACACATACCCTAGCACGACCCCCTACACTGCCCGAACACCACTGCACTGCCCTAAACCCTGAAACACCACCCCCATCATGACCCCTACACTGCCCGAACACCACTGCACTGCCCTAAACCCTGAAACACTACCCCCAGCAAGACCTCCTACACTGCCCGAACACCACTGCACTGCCCTAAACCCTGAAACATCACCCCCAGCAAGACCCCCTACACTGCCCGAACACCACTGCCCTAAACCCTGAAACACCACCCCCAGCACGACCCCCTACACTGCCCGAACACCACCGCACTGCCCTAAACCCTGAAACAACACCCCATGCATGACCCCCTACACTGCCCGAACACTACTGCACTGCCCTAAACCCTGAAACACCATCCCCAGCACGAGCCCCTACACTGCACAAACACCACTGCACTGCCCTAAACCCTGAAACACTACCCCCAGCAAGACCACCTACACTGCCCGAACACCACTGCACTGCCCTAAACCCTGAAACACAACCCCCAGCAAGACCCCCTACACTGCCCGAACACCACTGCCCTAAACCCTGAAACACTACCCCCAGCAAGACCTCCTACACTGCCCGAACACCACTGCACTGCCCTAAACCCTGAAACATCACCCCCAGCAAGACCCCCTACACTGCCCGAACACCACTGCCCTAAACCCTGAAACACCACCCCCAGCACGACCCCCTACACTGCCCGAACACCACTGCACTGCCCTAAACCCTGAAACACCACCCCATGCATGACCCCCTACACTGCCCGAACACCACTGCACTGCCCTAAACCCTGACACATCACCCCCAGCAAGACCCCCTACACTGCCCGAACACCACTGCCCTAAACCCTGAAACACCACCCCCAGCACGACCCCCTACACTGCCCGAACACCACTGCACTGCCCTAAACCCTGAAACACCACCCCCAGCATGACCCCCTACACTGCCCGAACACCACTGCACTGCCCTAAACCCTGAAACACCAGCCCCAGCACAACCCCGTACACTGCCCGAACACCACTGCACTGCCCTAAACCCTGAAACACCAGCCCCAGCACGACCGCCTACACTGCCCGAAAACCACTGCACTGCCCTAAACCCTGAAACACCAGCCCCAGCAAGACCCCCTACACTGCCCGAACACCACTGCACTGCCCTAAACCCTGAAACACCACCCCCAGCAAGACCCCCTACACTGCCCGAACACCACTGCACTAAAGCCTGAAACACCACCCCCAGCAAGACCACCTACACTGGCCGAACACCACTGCACTGCCCTAAACCCTGAAACACCACCCCCTGCACGACCCCCTACACTGCCCAAACACCACTGCACTGCCCTAAACCCTGAAACACCACCCCTGCATGACCCCCTACACTGCCCGAACACCACTGCACTGCCCTAAACCCTGAAACACCAGCCCCAGCACAACCCCCTACACTGCCCGAACACCACTGCACTGCCCTAAACCCTGAAACATCAACCCCAGAAAGACCCCCTACACTGCCTGAACACCACTGCCCTAAACCCTGAAACACCACCCCCTACACTGCACGAACACCACTGCACTGCCCTAAACCCTGAAACACCACCTCCAGCAAAACCCCCTACACTGCCTGAACACCATTGCTCTGCCCTAAATCCTGAAACACTAGCCCCAGCATGACCCCCTACACTGCCCAAACACCACTGCACAGCCCTAAACCCTGAAACACCACCCCCAGCACGACCCCCTACACTGCCCGAACACCACTGCACTGCCCTAAACCCTGAAACACCAGCCCCAGCAAGACCCCCTACACTGCCCGAACACCACTGCACTGCCCTAGACTCTGAAACACCAGCCCCAGAAAGACCCCCTACACTGCCCGAACACCACTGCACTGCCCTAAACCCTGAAACACCAGCCCCAGCACGACCACCTACACTGCCCGAACACCACTGCACTGCCCTAAACCCTGAAACACCAGCCACAGCACAACCCCCTACACTGCCCGAACACCACTGCACTGCCCTAAACCCTGAAACACCAGCCCCAGCACGACCCCCTACACTGCCCGAACACCACTGCACTGCCCTAAACCCTGAAACACCAGCCCCAGCACGACCCCCTACACTGCCCGCACACCACTGCACTGCCCTAAACCCTGAAACACCACCCCCTGCATGACCCCCTACACTGCCCAAACACCACTGCACTGCCCTAAACCCTGAAACACCACCCCCTGCAGCACCCCCTACACTGCCCGAACACCACTGCACTGCCCTAAACCCTGAAACACCACCCCCTGCACCGCCCCCTACACTGCCCAAACACCACTGCACTGCCCTAAACTCTGAAACACCACCCCCAGCACGACCCCCTTTACTGCTCGAACACCACTGCACTGCCCCAAACCCTGAAACACCACCCCCAGCACGACCCCCTACACTGCCCGAACACCACTGCCCTAAACCCTGAAACACCACCCCCTGCACGACCCCCTACACTGCCCGAACACCACTGCACTGCCCTAAACCCTGAAACACCACCCCCTACACTGCCCGAACACCACTGCACTGCCCTAAACCCTGAAACACCACCCCCAGCACGACCCCTACACTGCCCGAACACCACTGCACTGCCCTAAACCCTAAAACACCACCCCCAGCATTACCCCCTACACTGCCCAAACACCACTGTACTGCCCTAAACCCTAGAACACTACCCCCAGCACAACCCCCTACACTACCCGAACACCACTGCACTACCCTAAACCCTAAAATACTACCCCCAGCACAACCCCCTACACTACCCAAACACGACTGCACTGCCCTAAACCCTCAAACACTCCCCCAGCACGACCCCCTACACTACCCGAACACCACTGCACTGCCCTAAACCCTAAAACACCCCCAGCATGACCCCTACACTACCCGAACACCACTGCACTGCCCTAAACCCTAAAACACTCCCCCCAGCATGACCCCCTACACTACCCAAACACCACTGCACTGCCCTGAACCCTAAAACACTACCCCCGCATGACCCCCTACACTACCCAAACACCAATGCACTACCCTAATCCCTAAAACACTACCCCCGCATGACCCCCTACACTACCCTAAACCCTAAAACACTACCCCCGCATGACTCCCTACACTACCCAAAGACCACTGCACTACCCTAAACCCTAAAACACGACCTCCTACACTACACAAACACCACTGCACTACCCTAAACCCTAAAACACTACCCCCTACACTACACAAACACCACTGTACTACCCTAAACCCTAAAACACTACCCCCAGCAGTACCCCTACACTACCCAAACACCACTGCACTAACCTAAACCCTAAAACACTACCCCCAGCAGTACCCCCTACACTACCCAAACACCACTGCACTACCCTAAATCACTACCCCCAGCACGACCCCCTACACTACCCAAACACCACTGCACTGCACTACCCTAAACCCTAAAACACTACCCCCAGCACGACCCCTACACTACCCAAACACCACTGCACTACCCTAAACCCTAAAACACTCCCCCCAGCTCGACTCCCTACACTACCCAAACACCACTGCACTACCCTAAACCCTAAATCTACCCCCAGCATGACCCCCTACACTACACAAACACCACTGCACTACCCTAAACCCTAAAACACTACCCCCAGCACGACCCTCTTCACTACCTAAACACAACTGCACAATTTGTTACAGGCGTTGCAACGCAGGCCTGTGGTGCTTACTGGAAGTACCTAGTGGGCTAGTTGGGCCCCAGGGACCCTCAGGATTCAAGGTGACCTAATCCCCCAACTTAAAACGCACCACGGGGCGCGTTTGCACAGTGGTGAAGGGAGGGGCGGGGCCTCAGGTGACATGTGCGCAAACACGCCCTGTGGTGCGTTTTAAGTTGGGGAATTAATTCCCTTTGAATCCTGAGGGACCCTGGGGGCCAACTAGCCCACCAGGTACCTTCAGTAAGCACAACAGAGTTGCGTTGCAGAGAGGTGAAAAAGGTGCGTGGCCTCGGAACGCCTCTCTGCAACTCAGCTCTGTGGTCCTAACTGTAGGTACCTGGGGGCTAGTTGGGCCCCAGGGACCCTCAGAATTCAAGGGGACTTAATCCCGCAACTTAAAATGCGCCACGGGGTGCGTTTGCACACATGTCACCTCAGGCCCCCCTCCCTTCACCACTGTGCAAACGCGCCCTGTAGCGCGTTTTAAGAGGTAGTTTTAATCCCCCTGCCCTATTATGTACTAGGGACTTGCAGAGGAGGTCATGCTAATCACAGGGGTACCCCAACGCATAGTGTTCCCTAGTGTATGTAGGTGTTTTCACTGTATTCTAAGTGTCTTTTAGCATAGCACTGGCTCTGGTTAGTCAGAGTCAGTTACCACCAGTACCCGAAAAAGTTGTGGGCACAGGATGATTTTGCAACAAGGCCTCTTTCTGCTCCTCTGTTGGTTCTTTCTGCACATCTTTTGCTTCTTTCTGTTCGTTTTTTCTTCTTTCTTCACATGTCCTACCTCTGTAGGCATAGTTAGAAACTAGCATTTAAAAAAACCTTTGAAATTCACTTAAAAAATCATAGGTTTCAGGCACGTTATAGTTAGAAATTAGCATTTAAAAAACCTTTGAAATTCACTGAAAAAACCATAGGTTTCAGACACGTTATAGTTAGAAATTAGCATTTAAAAAACCTTTGAAATTCACTGAAAAAACCATAGGTTTTAGGGACAGTTATAGTTAGTTGGACATTTCACTCGTACAAAACCATAGAAATTCCCCCGTTATAGTTAGTTCAGCTAACTATAACTCGCGCCCCGCAATGCACTGCTGATGACGTCACATATTACATCACTCATGACATGGTCAGTGACATCACTGATGACATCTCAAATGACATCACTAATGACATCATCCATGTGATAATTTCATGCATCTTCTCACACCCTAATATAACTTTTGATACACCCACTCTAATTTACAGACTGCCATTCTAAAAACCATAGACACTCCAACACCAAAAACTACATACCCACTCACTGATTCTTAGGTCTACACACACATCCACTCACTCACCCGTACAGTCACTCATACTTAGTCACTCAGTACAGGACTATCATATGCACTCATACACCTATATAAACACTCACACACCGCCACTCATCCATAGAGGTACTCACACACCTAGTCAGTCATGCAAAAAACTTAATCACACACCCATTTACTCACCTATACAGTTATACACACACCAGCTCACTTACTCATACAAATACTAATACATTCTTACACTCTTATACAATCACTGATACAAGTACACACTCATCCATACAGCCACTCTCACAATCACACACTCTCACTTATAGCCATTTATATACTCCAACACACATATATACTGCCTTTCACATATGTAGTTACTCACACATGTACCACTGAGATATACATTCAATCACTAACACACCCATACACACACTCACCCACCCATACAGTCCATCACAGATGCACTCTTGAAACCATGCACCCAGTGAATCACCAACTCACACATCTATGCACAGAGTCACACACACCCCACCCACACAAACACTCAGGCACCCATACAGATACTCAGACAATCAATCAATAACCCATGTAGACACTCATGTAGCTATTCAGAAAGCCATGCAGCCGCTTACAAACCAACAGACAGATGGATACAGACATTCACACAGTTTAGTCACTAACCCATGCATTCAGTAAGATACATTTAATCACTCACTTGTAGAGTCAGTCACTCACGTACTAAATCATCCATTCAGACACTTATACACCCACTAATTCTTCAATACGCCTTTCCCTATATATATTAAACATATTTAAACTTTACAGAAACACACAGTCACTGGATGATGTCATCAGTGATGTCATTTGAGATGTCATCAGTGATGTCACTGACCATGTCATGAGTGATGTAATATGTGACGTCATCAGCAGTGCATTGCGGGCGTGAGTTATAGTTAGCTGAACTAACTATAACGGGGGAATTTCTATGGTTTTGTACGAGTGAAATGTCCAACTAACTATAACTGTCCCTAAAACCTATGGTTTTTTCAGTGATATATATATATATATATATATATATATATATATATATTATATATATATATATATATATATATATATATATATATATATATATTACCTACTGGCAGTCGCCAGTAGGTAGTTATAGTTAGAACCTAGTTTCCATAGGAAAAGCGTTTTTTGGCGTAGTTTGACGAATCTTCGTGAAATTTTCTAAACTAATGGGGCACTCTGGTCAGCTCCTGTCTTGAAAGTTTCGGGGTGATTCGTCAAGCGGGGGCCGAGAAAAAAGGGGGGTCACAAAACGTGTTTTCTCCATGTTAATTTCTATAGGAACTTTAGGCAAAGCTACAGCCTCAACTGCTGAACGGAATTACACCAAATTTGGCAAAAAGGTAGGTCTTGGTCCGGAAAGCGCCCTTTTTTTAAATGATGTAAATCCGTTCAGTAGTTCATGAGAAATTAAAAAAAGAATACTTTCGATATCTGAGCACCGAGGAGGAGTCGTGACTCCTCCCGAGCACGAGCTGACTTCTGATTGGCTGCCAACACTCCAAACCAGGAAGTGTTGGCAGCCATCTTGTGACTCGGTAACCGAGTCAAAAGAAAGTAGAAGAAAAAAAGGATAAAAAAACAAGAAAAGGGGGCAGGGTAGAAACACCTTGACCCCTAGGCCTGCTCAGGGGGTCCCGTGCTTCGTTGTACTTAAGCCCCCGGGTGGGCCAGGTCCCGGGGGCAATAAATAAAATATATGCGGGGGCCCACGGGGGCCCCGCAGCACCGGGGATCGCCACCTCCCTGGGGCTTTTGAAATAATATGCTGAGGGGTAACGTGCAGCTCGGTGGGCCGGTGCGAGGTTCCTATCAAAATGTGTTTAGTGCCCCTTAATTCACACTAATGAGTACATTAGTGTGCAGCGTGGTGTAAAAAGGGGCGTGGCCTCGGAACACCTCTCTGCAACGCAGCTCTGTGGCTCTTACTGGAGGTACCTGGTGGGCTACTTGGCCCCCAGGGACCCTCAAGATTCAAGGGGACTTAATCCCCCAAATTACAACGTGCCAGGGGGCGCCTTTGCACAGTGATGCAGGGAGGGGGCAGGGCCTGATATAACAAGTTAACAATCCTGCTGTGTTGGACTTACTGGAGGTAATAAAAGGGGTAGTTGGCCCCCAAGGTTGACGTTGGGGGCTAACTATCCCTTCTGTTACATTTGCTAAATCCCACACAGTGGGATTGCTAAAAGGTGTTTGGAGGCCACGCTCACCTTTCTCCACCACTCTGCAAACGCGACTGCTATGTTATAGTTAGAAATTAGCATTTAAAAAACCTTTGAAATTCACTGAAAAAACCATAGGTTTCAGGGACGTTATAGTTAGAAATTAGCATTTAAAAAACCTTTGAAATTCACTGGAAAAAACATAGGTTTCATCCACGTTATAATTAGAAATTAGCATTTAAAAAACCTTAGAAATTCACTGAAAAAACCATAGGTTTCAGGGACGTTATAGTTAGTTGGACATTTCACTCGTACAAAACCTGAGAAATTTCGCCGTTATAGTTAGTTCAGCTAACTATAACTCGCGCCCCCACAATGCACTACTGATGATGTCACATATTACATCATTCATGACATGGTCAGTGACATCACTGATGACATCACTGATGACATCTCAAATGACATCACTGATGACATCACTGATGACATCATCCACGTGAACATCTGATGCACCTCCTCACACCCTAATATACCTTTGATACACCCACTCTAAAATACAGACTACCATTTTTGAAACCATAGACACACCAATACCAGTTACTACATACGCACTCATTGATTCCTAGGTCTACACACACATCCCCTCATTCACCCATACAGTCACCCATCAGTACAACAATATCATATGCACTCATACACCTCTACAGACACTCACACACCGCCACTCATCCAGAGTTACTCACACACCTAGTCAGTCATGCAAAGAATCAATCACACTTCAATTTACTCACCTATACAGTTATACACACACCACCTCACTTATTCATACAGATACTAATGCATACTTACTCTCTTATACAATCACTGATACAAGTACACACTCATCCATACAGCCACTCTCACAATCACTGACTCTCACGTATAGCGATTTATATACTCCAACTCTCACATACACTGCCTTTTAGATATGTAGTTACTTGGACATGTACCACTGAGACATCCATTCACTCACCAACAAACTCATACACACACTCACCCACCCATACAGCTGTTTCCACATGCACTCTTGAACCCATACACCCAGTGAATCAACAACTCACACATCTATGCACAGAGTCACACACCTCCCACCCACCCACACATACACTCAGGCACCCATACAAATACTCAGGCAACCAATCAATAACCCATATAGACACTCATGTAGCTACTTACCAACCCATGCAGCAGCTTACACAACAACAGACAGACTGATACAGACATTCACACAGTTTAGTCACTAACCCATGCATTCAGTAAGACACATTTAATCACTCACTTATACAGTCAGTCACGCACCTACTAAATCTTCAATCCAGACACTTATACACCCACTCATTCTTCAATACACCTTGGCATATATATAAAACATATTTAAACTTTATAGAAACACACAGTCACTGGATGATGTCATCATTGATGTCATCGGTGATGTCATCAGTGATGTCACTGACCATGTCATGAATGATGTAATATGTGATGTCATCAACAGTGCATTGCGGGGGCACGAGTTATAGTTAGCTGAACTAACTATAACGGTGGCATTTCTCAGGTTTTGTACGAGTGAAATGTCCAACTAACTATAACGTCCCTGAAACCTATGGTTTTTTCAGTGAATATATATATATATATATTTATATATATGTATATTTTTTGTATCATTTAAAAAAATATATTTTTAGTAACTGTCTTTTTTTATTTTTTATTATTTGGTAATTTATTTAATGTCTTGCATTTGATTGTTTTATATATATATATATATATATAATGATGTGAACAAGACCGTGGAAACGTGGTCGAAACGCGTCAGGCTGGGCACTTGCTTGATTTATTTCTATGTACTTGTAAACTGCAAATAAAGAAGATTTACGAATTTCCACTCAGTGGTCCGTACCTGTTTGGTTGCTGGAGGAAGGAACCTACCACAGGACTGTGGTCATCATATATATATATATATATATATATATATATATATATATATATATTGTCAACCAAATTACCACTCACTGCTGAACACCATTGAACGGGTGCATCCGTCGTGGCAGTGGTCATACCACGTATTTAATAGACAACCAAAGTCCCACATGGAAACCAGAGCACTCACAGCTAAGTAAGTTTCTGGATTTAATTCTCATATCTCCTCACATCAGCCAGACGCGTTTCAGCAAAAAATGCATTTCTCAATGGCAGTGAGGCACCTAAAAAGTCACATGATATTGCACATTTTATTTAAACAGGACTGGATCATTCCTATTGGATGATGCGTCATGGATGGCACGCCCACTTCTCTCCGCCTCCATGATGTGTCCAACCAGCATATCATCATCGCTGATTAAAACAGTTCTCAATTAATCTCGATGACAAACTCCATACGGACGTATTTCTCTCCAGTAGATGTTTCAGCCAAAATGGGCACTCGACCTATGGATAATTTGAACAGGTAATGCTGTCTCTCGGTCATGTATATTTTTGTGCAGATTACCCTAGTTACTGCAATGCCATTGCATACAGGGGGCCAGAAGATGCACACTTAGTAGGCATGTCTCAACATTAGTTAATGTTCCTTCTCGGCCTATTCCCTCCATCTGGGCAGCGGCGGTTCTGGCAGAAATAACATTGTCAACCAAATTACCACTGTTAGATTTGGGGGTCTCTAGTTGGCAGAGGTAGGTACCTTTGACCAAATAGGGACCCATGCGTCTAGTCAGGGTAAGGGGGTACACTCCTAAAATAACCGCTGCTCACCCCCTTGGTAGCTTGGCATGAGCAGACAGGCTTATCTCAGAGGCAGTGTGTAAAGCATTTGTGAACACATATAGTAATCAAGTGACAACACTACAGATGGACACCACACCAGTTGTATATTAAAAATAAGTATTCTTTATATAGATTTAACACAAGACCACAAACAACAAAAATCCACAATACTGTACTTCAAAAATGGTAGAATTAGCTCAGTTCTCTTAAGATGGTAAATGCGACACTTTGAGTTCAATGTACCTTAGGATGCGTAACGCTATACAACGAAAGTGTTGCAGGGAAGGTGATGCGTCGGTTCCTTACACGCAAGAACGGTGATGTGTCGGGTCCCTACTGATGCGTAGGGGATGCGTCGGTTCTTCTCGGCTTGGGGAGGTGATGCGTCGGTTTCTTACTGCGCTTTCGTGGCGATGCGACCAGCAATGCCGTGATGCGATGAAGATCCGGTGCAATGAAACAAAGATGGCGTCTTCTTCTTGATGCGACATGATGCGTGCACGCCCGACGGCCGTGCGGTGACTCAACGATTCTTCTGAGCCGCGACAGGCCCTGCGACACGCTTCCCGGTAATGCGGCGGCATCTGATGCGACGTCGATCCTCTTCTCCGGCGATGCGAGGCGCTTCGGCAACGATGCTTCTGAGCTGCGACAGGCCCTGCGACACGCTTCCCGGTGATGCGGTGGCATCTGATGCGACGTCGGTCCTCTTCTCTGGCGATGCGAGGCACTTCGGCAATGATGCGACAGCCGTGCGGCGAGTCAACGATTCTTCTGAGCCGTGACAGGCCCTGTGACATGCTTCCCGGTGATGCGACGGCGTCTGATGCGACGTCGGTCCTCTTCTCCGGCGATGCGAGGCGCTTCGGCAATGATGCGACAGCGGCGGAGACACTCTTCTCCGTTGATGTGGCCGCATCTGATGCGACGCCGATCCTCTTCTTCGGCGATGCGAGGCGCTTCGGCGGCGACGCTTCTTCTTCGTGAGTCGCGCTTCCAGCTCCTTGCGACTCGCAGTCCCTCAGACAGTCCAGCACAGCAGCAGGCACTTTACAGAAAGACTCTTGGGGAGCTGGTTGGTGAAGTCTGTTGTCCCTGAGACTTCAGCAGGAGGCAAGCTCTTCTCTCAAGCCCTTGGAGATCGTTTACAAGTTGATGAAAGTACACACACAGTTCCTTTCTCCTTTCTTTGGCAGTCAGGCAACCACTGCAGGCCAATCCCCCAAACAGCACTCAGCTTGAGGATAGTCTCCTCCTCAGTTTCTCTGGTTCCTCTCCTCAGCAAAGGTTTCTTCTTGTTTCCCAAAGTGATCTGATCTAAAGTTCTGGGGTTTGGGTCCCCTCTTTTATACACATATTCTCTTTGTTCTCTGAAGGCAGAGGCCTTTGCCTAGTCCAAACCAGTTCTGGTCAGTCCTGGAGCACTTTGTTGACAAGACTCCTTCTTTCCTTTCACAGTGTAGGCCAGGGACATCAGACACACCACAGGAGGTGGAGCCAGCATTGTGGAGGGAAGGCACAGCCCTATTCAGGTCCCAGGTGCAACTCCTCCCATCTATCTCCATGCAGATCTCTCTATTCAGCCCTGTGCTGACTCACCCTGTCTCCTGGAGTCCCCCAGCCCCTGTCACTCAAACTCCAGACAAGGAATACACAACCTAGCAGAGGCAGGCTTGGATCGTTAGGCAAGAAGATACCTACTTTCTAAAAGTGGTATTTCCAAACACAGAATGTTAAAACCAACTTCACTAAAAGATGTATTTTAGCATTCTGAGTTCAGGCATACTAAATTCGTTTTTCTACCATGTTCCCTGGGTCAGTTAGGATTATAAGATGTAATAATCAAACTGCCCATTCTGGCCTATGGGGAACAGGTAACCTTGCAATAGTGAAAAACAAAAATGGCTGTAATTCACTATTAGGACATGCCACACACACCAGGGCATGTCCTACCTTATACTTACAATGCACCCTGCCCTTGGGCCTACCATAGGGGTGACTGAGATGCAGAAAAGGGAAGGTTTAGGGACTGGCAAGTGGGTGTACTTGCCCAGTCAACATGCAGTACCAGACTGCACACAGGCTCTGCAATGGCAGGCCTGAGACACACTTTTACAGGCTGCTTCTGTGGGTGGCACAACCAGTGCTACAAGCCCACCAGCAGCATTTGGTTTACAAGCCCTGGGCACACTCAGTGCACTGTACTAGGGTCTGACAAGTAAACCAAACCAACCAATCATGGACTCATTAATCCATACACCAATTTATCATAGGGAGCACTTGCACTGTGGCACTGAATAGCAGTGGCACAGTGCCCAAAGCATCTATAACCAGCAAAAACACGAGGCAACAGCAAAAAATGGAAGGGAGACCCACGCCAACAGTGTCAGGTCTAACAACCACTCACTGCCGAACACCATTGAACAGGTGCATCCGTTGTGGCAGTGGTCATACCACGTATTTAATAGACAACCAAAGTTCCACATGGAGACCGGAGCACTCACGGGTAAGTAAGTTTCTGGATTTAATTCTCATATCTCCTCACATCAGCCAGACGTGTTTCAGCAAAAAATGCTTTAAATAAAATTGTGCAATATCATGTGACTTTTTACGTGCCTCACTGCCATTGAGAAAGGCATTTTTTGCTGAAACGCGTCTGGCTGATGTGAGGAGATCTGAGAATTAAATCCAGAAACTTACTTACCCGTGAGTGCTCCGGTCTCCATGTGGGACTTTGGTTGTCTTTATATATATATATATATATCTGTTGTAGTTAGAAATTAGCAATTAAAAAAACCTTAGAAATTCACTGAAAAAACCACAGGTTTCAGGGACGTTATAGTTAGTTGGACATTGCACTCGTACAAAACCAGAGAAATTCGGCCGTTATAGTTAGTTGAGCTAACTATAACTCGTGCCCCCGCAATGCACTGCTGATGACGTCAGATATTACATCATTCATGACATGGTCAGTGACATCACTGATGACATCTCAAATGATATCACTGATGACATCACTGATGACATTATTCAGTGACTGTGTGTTTCTGTAAAGTTTTAATATGTTTTATATATAAATATGCCAAGGTGTATAGAAGAATGAGTGGGTGGATAAGTGTCTGAATGGATGATTTAGTAGGTGCGTGACTGACTGTATAAGTGAGTGATTAAACGTGTCTTACTGAATGCATGCATTAGTGACTAATCTTTGTGAATATCTGTATCAGTCTGTCAGTTGGTGTGTAAGCGGCTGCCTGGGTTGGTGAGTAGCTACATGAGTGTCTATATGGGTTATTGATTGGTTGTCTGAGTATCTGTATGGGTGCCTGAGTGTCTGTGTGGGGAGTGGGTATGTAGTAACTGGTATTGGTGTGTCTATGGTTTCGAAAGTGGTAGTCTGTATTTTAGAGTGGGTATATCAAAGGTTATATTAGGGTATGAGGAGGTGCATCAGATTATCACATGGATGATGTCATCAGTGATGTCATCAGTGATGTCATCTGAGATGTCATTTGAGATGTCATCGTGATGTCATCAATGATGTCACTGACCATGTCATGAATGATGTAATATCTGACATCATCAGCAGTGCATTGCGGGCGCAAGTTATAGTTAGCTCAACTAACTATAACGGCCGAATTTCTCTGGTTTTGTACGAGTGAAATGTCAACTAACTATAACGTCCCTGAAACCTGTGGTTTTTCAGTAAATTTCTAAGGTTTTTAAATGCTAATTTCCTAACTATAACGTCCCTGAAACCTATGGTTTTTCAGTGAATATATATATATTTACAACTATAATAAACATAACATCTATTAGCCAAAAGTACAGGACCAAAGAGATATTACTAAACATTGTAACACATATAGATACCATCAAAAAAAGAGAAACAAGGTACAACATAAATTAAACAGTATGTGTGTATAAAAAGAGAGTCCCAAAATATAATTTGGCATTGTTACACATATAGATATCGTCAAGGGGACAAATAGAGAGGAGATATAACATGAATCAAACTGCCTATATATGTGTTTTAAAAAGGATTTATATAATGCTAAAAGGCACTGGTGACAACATAATGACAGAAGATGTCCTTCTTATTTTCACACATAGGCATAAATATTTTAAATATTTTACAATATTCTATAAAAGGTTCACATTATACCAGAGGACACTTCTGGAGACATGACACAGGACACCTAATGGTCTCTACTGAACAAGAAATAGAACATTGTGCTCTTATATACACATAAGTAAAGTATTCCCAAAGATGCCAAAATGCAATAATCCTAGTCGTAAGCAGAAGGAAGTGAGAAAACCTCTTTGAAGAGTGGTGGGAAAGCAATAAAGTAGTGGATATTATTACACTGGTAAATGAGATGTCCATTATTACAACAGTAGGGGTATATGATAGTAAAGACAAAAAAACTCACAACCACAAAACCAGAAAAGTAAAACAAACTAGGGAAGGCAAAGGTATCGTAGTGGGAAGCCATGATAGAGAACATAACCTGGAAAAAATGGAAATCATTTATAAAGCTTAAGCAGTAAATAAATGAGTTTATGAGATACCCACCAAACGTTAAATAGGTGTATATGATGATGTTTCAGATTAACTGATCCAATTGTGAGGGTTTAGCGTGGTCCGAGCGTATTCAATTGTAAGGGTAGAGCATGGTCTGAGCGTATTTGTAGTACCGCAATCCAATTGTTAGAAAAGTGAAAGATATAGAGTTAACTAGGGCATGTCTACTAAAGTGTATGCAGACTCGGGGCGACGTGTATCAATACTATGTGAGAAGAACCGTTTAGTAAGGGGTAATATAGATAGTCAATCAGGGTGAGTTCACTCCTGCAGCTTCCAACTAAGGAGGCCAAGGGTGCATAAACCCTAAGAACTGTACCTATTGCGAACAAGGAAAAACATGTAACCATAGTATAGGGGCTCAAAAGATATATATATATAAGTGGCGCAACAGAAAATTGAGGGAATGATCATATAATGGATATATACCCGACCAAAACATATATTGGGAAACAACTACACATCCCTCACATGATGGGGGGGAATCAAAATCACCCCACTACGGCGTAGAAATAAGTCCCACGAAAAGGGACTCCCACCTCAAATTTAAATTTAGTGGGAGCCGTAACCAGGGACAACCCTCAACCCCTGGGGTATTCACTAGATATGGATATCAAGTCTGAAGCAGAGACATAATCCTACATAATCACATAACAATGTACGGAGTGAAGCATGCAAGAGGCAGTGAGGAAAGGAAAAAAACAAACCCAGCCCCTAGGGCAAACAATGGGAATGTGAAGGACAGACGGGATACGGACCCCAACACCAAATAAACTTGCTGGATTCCATGCCAAAGACAAGTTTGTGCCTCGCTAGGACAGACACACTACTGTGGGCTTGAATGAACCCGAATGGAGGACGCACCTGGAATTTAAAATGCCTGCCTGCATTTGAAGATGTCACACACCTCTGCTGATGTTTAGTGCTGGAGCAGTGTGGATCATTATGAAATGGCAACAGCGGGTAGCCATATTGGGGGAAGAAAAATGTCACCCATATAACATCAGTAAAATGAGATCAACTGTGGATGGACCATGCCAAATCGTTACTATAATGAAATATGCATATGTATAATGCATACCTGTATTGTATATATTTATAAAACAAACGGTGGTAGAATACACCGCAAAAAATGAGTATCAGAGTCAGGGATGGCAAGGGAAGAAGGAAAAGGGGGCAGCCATTTTAGAAGAGTCGTGGGCGCAAGAGTCCTAACGTGTTGCAATAGTGAAAGACAACAGTCACAAAAAAACGCGCACCATATCAGGTGTATGAGTAGACTCGAGTGAAACCGATAAAACGGGTCTATATACAAGCATCATGAGGATCACAATATGGTAATATGTAACGCAAAATGAGATCTCCTTGCTCGCATAGCGAGTGATCTTAACTTGTTGTAGAAAGGTGAGGAAGATACGATAAACAGGGAATGACTGAAATATATCCTGCAAAATACAGCAAATCGGTGTATCATGTGTTGTCTTGGGCAACAGTGATAAAATATTACAGCGGAAACCTAAATATCAAACTAAGATATGGCAAACAGAGGCAGTCATTTTAAAGGAGTCATGGACGCACAGGATAACAGAGGACGATAGGTAACTGCCACAAAACCTGAGTGTCAAAGTTAGATGTGGCAAGCGGGGGCGGCCATTTTGGAGAAGTAATGGACACAAGACTACTATGTAATATAAGAGTGAAGGGAAGTGGTGGCAAAACAGCACGCCATATTGGATATATAAATGAATCCTGGTAGATACACCAAACCGAGCCTATCCACAATATTTGTTAAAATAACAAAATGAGTCTGTGTGTCACCGGCCGATGATTCCAACTTCATATAACAATCGGCATAAGTGGCCGATTAGTAGTAGACAACAACAAAACAACAATGTTCTTTACAAATAAATCGCAAGAATGATGTGTAACGTTCTAAGAAGAGCAACCATGTAAATGAGAGACAGAAAAAGATCAAAATTGTGGAAAATGTATGAATTAACAAGCCATACGCCAACAATCACCGTAGATGAGTGCGTAAAGGAGTGCCCCCCTTTTCTTAGAAAAACTTGTAAAGTATATAATATGTGAGCATAGAGAAAGGAGTATACAGAATATAGCCATAAATGGGCACAGTAAGGGAAGAAAAACAGAGACATTATTCTCCCAAAGACGGCTAGCATGGGACCCCCGATGTGAACTGGAAAGGTAAACAAATGAAGTCTATATACTATAATAGTCCAAACAGGTAAATGAATGGAAAGTTTGTGGTGGGCTTTGAAGCAGGTGGTGATCCTGTCATATCCAAGAATGTTCATGTTCACAGACATCAGTACACTTACAGCAAACTCAGGAGCCACTGGTGGCGGCAAAATGTCTTGCTACGCCACTGTTTGAAAGTATTTTTTAATGACAACAAGACATCACAGTTTCAGAAGTAAAAGGTGGCTTATACCTCTTTCTTGCTCAACATTTTATTCCCATTGTTTCTAGGTTTGTCTTTTTAACTGGATATGCAACTATAGGTGGGATCCTTCCACACATGTGGTGCTTTCTTGCCTCTACAATATTTATTACTTAGAATTACACTATTGCAATATTGTAATAGCATTGTTGTACTGTTTTGGGTTTGGTTTGGGCTATTACAACCTGTAGTGATATGCTGGTCATTGTACTAGTCTTTGCTGTGCAAGCCACTCCCCGAGGGCTAGCTTACACTTCACCCCACACCCCACACCCATCCAACACAGGCGTCACTGGACATGTGACCCTGATAATAAAAGGGGCTGGACGCACATGCCCTGGGCCAGTTCCACTAACCCTATGCTAGTGTCCATATCATCATTCTATATGCATGGGGGCCTAGGGCCCCACCACATTATATTGGCGATGAGAGGGTGGACCTGCATGTGTAGCCGCCTTGATGGTGGTAGAGGGGGAGAGTGTAACCCGTGTTGAGGGCACCCCCTGCCAGCAGGCGTAGGAAGCACCTGGTTGGTCGCGGGCGTGAGGTGAGCCCCCGGGGTGAAGGAAATGCTGCAGAGCTGTGCCTGTCCCTTGGCGACATAAGAGATGGAGTGGAGTGGGAGCCCACCCCGCATCTGAGGTGCCTGCTGAGTCGTCCTGCGGAAGGTGAGCCCCAATCGAGGGCAGAGGGGTAGCGAAGAGAGAGCCTGACGGAGGAAATAGAAAGGAGCAGCTGCCTACTTCCCCCCACCCCCGTGAAGAGGAACACTACCCCGGAGTCACGTAACAGGTCCCGTGAGAGGATTGAGGTGCTGCAACTCCCTCTGGTCCTGGTGAAACAGGGAGAACACTGGCAGAGGTAGGAAAGCTGCCAGACCCGCAAGTACTACAGCACTAACACCTAGTGCCCATACTCAGCAACCACGCCAGAAGGAAAAGGAAAAAGTATTTGAAAGGGACAGTGAGAATTTGAAAAGCGACACCACACAGGGAATGCCACTGCGGATCAATGTTGACGGGAGAAGGTGTATCTGCTTAAAGAGAAGTAGCAGAACCCCCCCCCCCCCAAGACTGTTATGTGAGGTGTGGAGGAAGGACTACATCCTCAGTCAGCGAGTGAGCTCTGAAGCGAACTTTAAGCGGAAAGGCTGCCAAGGCCTGTGAAGAAAATTTGCAGTGATGCCTAGTGGTCATGGGTGGTCACTGCAGCAGTAAAGACACCAGTGGTTACTGCACCTGGATGGCAGGTGTGGTACAGGGCAACAGCCCCAGGCAGCAGGTCCCCGAAGGTCTGAAGAAAGTGTGCTGCCTGCGCACCCAGGGCTAAAGGAAGCCACTACAAGTGGAGAACTTGAGTGCACAAGGCACCAGAAGAAGGAGCACCCTCAAGTGAAGAGCCAAGGGTACAAAAGGTGGAAGGGCACCGAAGACTGCATCAGAGAAACTGACAGTACAGGCTGGAGCCCGAGAGTGAAGAGCCCTGTGAGGAATAGGGTCCAGGATGTCACAGGGAGTGACAGACCATGCATAGACTACCTGAGTAGAGACTGAAGAGTACCACAACAGCGTAGCCTTGAGGCATAAGTGTAGATGACCTGCGATCGGTCTGAAAAGATTGACCTGAAGTCAAAGTATGAAGACCTAGGAGAGGTCGTGAAAGGAAGAATGTTGCGAAGTGAGGTCTGGTCACCGGACGAGAAGAGTGCATTGTCCTAGGGGTAGGACAGGGCCAGGGAGACCGGTGTGAAGTGCACGTCACATGGAGAGGCCTGGTCAGAGAAGAAGAGCAAGACAAGATGGGACCAGACCGCGTTGCGAGGTAAAAGAACACGGAAAAGGAAATCGTGTGGCATGAGACCACCGCAGAAGGAGTCCAAAGAAAGAAAAGAAGAGAATGAAGAAGAGAAACAAAAGAAAGAAGAGAGGAGTGTGTGATTAGACATTTGGCACACCACAAGATAAAGAAGAAGACTGCGTGCAAGAACATCCGGAGTGGAGCACAGTACCTCGGTAATATCGGTGGCACAATGAGAGGCTGGCTGTCCTGAAGTCTTCGGTTACACCAAGCAAACCTGGCGCCTGCAGATGTGAGCAAGCTGGACCATGGTAACATCCATCTTTGGGGTCGCATGGGAGATTGGATTGTTGTTCTGCTCGGATGTCCTGAGTGACCTCAGATGTGAGGTCTAGAAGAGGGTCCGATCACGCCACACCAGACCGTGGCATTCCAGTGGCAAGGGCCTCAGGGATTACTGGTGAGAGGGGGTCCCGTCACGAAAGATGAGTCTACAGCAGCTCCCCCACAGGTTCCATGAAGACTAAGATCTCGTGTAGTAAGCTGGTGCTTCTAAAGGCCATCCTATCAATGCTGGTGCACCAGAGTCTGGATGGCAGGAGTAATCCTATCCAGAAACAACTACCCTCCAGGTGGAGCGAGGGACTTGAAGGTGGGACTCATATTGCTTCCTCCACGAACCTAGAGGGGAGTGCCACAGCAAAGTACACCCAGTCCAGTGGAAGCCTGGTAAAGAGGACCTCGAGGACATCCCGTGAGAGGGGAACACCCATGAGAGGGGCATCCTGGTGAAAGAAGGATGTCTGTAACTACTCCACCACTCAGCAGCTGGAAGCACTCTTGCCTCGGCGTAGACTCAACAACAACAACCATAATGTCATCCGTCGTCGGAGGCTTCATGTTCATGGAGCCAGGACGTATTTTGTGAAAATGTAACATCTGCCTGATTCACTATCACTCCCCCTGCACCGTCACAGAGAACTGTATATAAAGAGACTTTGGGTGTCAACTTCAATGCTTTGAGTCCAGGGAGGACTGGATCCGCAGTGCACCACTAAACTGTGCCAAGTAGAACTGGTGATCCCAGCTGCAGTTTTACCATTGTCCTGTTCTAAAAGTAGCTGAATAGACTCCGTGGGAGTGTTCTATTTGTTGTTTTATTCTCTCCCCAGGTTGGACTGTGTTGTCCCATTTTTAATAAAGTTTGGGAGGGATGTAGTGACCTGCTGATCACTGTTCTAGTCTTTGCTGTGCCAGCCTCTCCCCGAGGGCTGGCTTACACTTCACCCCAAACCCATCCATCACAGGTGCACTGGACACGTGACCCTGATAATAAAAGGGGCCGGGCGCTTTGTGCCCTGGGCCAGTTCCACTAGCCATATTCCAGTGTCTGTGTAGTTCTTATATGTGCATGGGGTCCTAGCGCCCCAGCCCATTACACAACCCGTAAAGATGCTTGTTTAAAAGCTTTGAAAGCTTGAGAGATGTGCAGCAGGCAATGACAACGAGCAGGGGGGTAGGGGCCACAGAAGAGCTGCTGAGGTTTCTATCTCTGTCACTTAAGGTTTGTGGTGCTCATTTCTGCTGAGGCGTTTTTACACATGCATGCTTCCTCCCGGGTGGGCACATGTTTTAGCGCCCTGCTGTGATTTCAAGTGAAAGTTAATATCAGTCACAGTGGAGACCACCATTACTGCTGCTCCGCTGCTGCGACAGAGCATTTTTATTTGAAAAGCGTTTGCTACCTTCTGTTGAATTAAGATCTGTTCAAGTAGGGCCTGGACTAGACTATTGTAAGCCACGAGACACTAATACGAATTATGGACACCGAGTTGATGGCAAAAATGCAAATAAATAAATACATATTTTTAAAGTGATTTATCTTGACAGAGTATCCCATTTTCGCGGGAAACTAAAATAAACAATAATTCTGATGAATTCTCATTGACGTTATTGCAATAAAACATATCATAGCAGCAACATAAATCATGTTGTTTATTTATTTGCATTCTAATTAAAGCTAGTGGAGCTTTTTGTTAGTTGGAAGTATAATGCAAGCACGTACTAAAAAACTGCATGTTTTAAGGAAAGAACCTCTTTTGAAGTTTCGTTCTTATTAAAACATATTTCCCTAGCGTGGAACGAAATGAAGCAAATACATGTTAAAAGACCTTTGCACGGGTAATTAATTGAAAAGAGGACAGTTTTCAAAGAAAATGTATTGAAGATTTGTTGCATACTTAAACACGTTTGAAATCTAATATAAAATGTTATGCTCCTAATTGCACCAAAACCCATGGATTTAAATGGTATCAGAAAAAAATGTAATTATTTTTAACTGAATTAGAGATGCCGAAGCCTACATCTTTGCAAACTCTGGCCATGTATATACAAATACATATTTTCTGGTCTTATATGTTAAAAGTCACGTGTGTCGTTTAACTAAAACAATTGATGCAGTGACATCGTAGAGGATCACCAGAGATTAAGATAAAAGCATATTAGCATTGCAAGAAGAAATACAATATTTGTGGCTATATGTAAAATGTTTTCTACAGTGTTAACCTAGCACATTCAAATTCTTGGATTATTCACTCATATGGGACTCTGCAACCCAAGAGTAATTGCTGAAAGATGATAGGAAGCGAATGATAGGATAACATACAGACTATACATTAAACGGCATACTTTATGATTCTCAAGAGTAAAGAGGGGCATTGCTGTTGTGCTGGAGAATGGTAAATCGATGTAAAGTTTTCGAGGCTATCATAAAAACGCGAAGATAGCTTAAGGTTGCTGGGTTTCTTTCATATGTTTCGTTAATACATTTCCACATAAGGATCTCATGGCTGAGCTGTAGTAAGGGCCTTTGATTTAAAGTCATGTGACATATTTGATCTATAAATTTGTAATCCATTCACAAAAGTTCAATACCTCTGGTAACTGTGTAGAACAAACAGTATGTAACCAGCTCAGCTTTCAGGTCTAAAAAGTTGACAGCATGTCTAGGTTTATTTTCAAAGTGGATATTTATAAATTAAGGAGATGTCATAGGCAGTTCGAAAATGGTTTCTCAATTCTTTACCTTGTGTGTGCATCCTTTTGGGGATTTTGCGGATGCCTGTCTCCGTTTATCCTCTGTGGGCTACATTCCCAGATGAAGGGCCTCATTTAAAAGAGGCTTGCACTGCCGAAGCATCACTATTTGTGACGCAGCGGTGGCACTGGCCTCTCTGTCATATCTATGAGGCGAAGCAAATCCACCCTGCGTCCTTTGCATGGCCTCAAAGATATTAAGTAAGGCAATGCAGTGCAAAGTGCTGTGTTGCCTTACTTTGCATCAAGTAGGCATTCCATGGACGTTGTGGTGGTTGTTCCCATGCAACTCCCATGAATTTTGAGGCTGCCCCTGATTTACAAATCACGTAAACCTAGGGCAGTGCCAAAATCTTCTCCCCAAAATAGGCATAACAAGGAGAAATGTTTTAATTTCTCCTCATTTGTTCCTCTTTCCATGTGAGTTGCATTCTGCAGCACACATAGAACAAGGAGAATGCCTCCCTTGATTGTTTTTGTGCAGGAAAGTGCCCCTTTCTGCATGAAAAGAATCATTCCTACAAAGGAGACACCCTTGCACCATGGTACAAGATTGCCTGTGTTGGAGCAAGGCAGCCAAAACGGTGCCAGTGCAGTGGCAAAGGACAGCAATGTGCCATATATCATAAAGAAAATGCATTTCTGATCGTTCCTTTTGATGCAGGGCAGAGCAGCAAAGTGACTTACTGTGCTGCCTGCATCAAAAACTTGTAAATGAGGCCCTAAATTCACACAAGAGATCCAGTATGAAAACAAAACCTGAAAGCAGTGTTGTGGTAATTGTGAAAGGAAAGTAGAGTTGTGTCTGTCAACCTTTGAAAAATTGGATAGAAACGTCTGGTAGAAAATGGTTTCCATCCATTTAATGCCTCTTGAATTAAATGGACTGAAAGTGCTAACTGTCAGTGTCTGCCTTTTAACATAAGACCACTGCTAGCTAGAGGCTACCCTAGACGATTAATAAAACGTTCCTTGAAACGTGCATGGTACTCCCATAGAGAATTCCTGCCACATCCTAAACAAAGAACCCCAATGTCAAGAATCACATGTGTCACTACCTTCTGTCCCGTCAGCAACAAATTGACCAAAATGATTAAAAAAAACATTTGCCGTTGCTTACAACGGGCAATATTTCTTGCGATGCCCCTCTCTTCTCCTTCAAAAGAGGTCGCAACATCAAAGACCATTTAGTGAGAGCACACAAGCCCAAACATAGCAAGACTACTATTTACTCCTACCTAGGACTTCCCCCAGTCCAGGGCCATTTCAAATGCAATTGCATGGCATGTGTTCCACCGAAAATACGAAAGGTTTTGAGTACGGCAATGTGAAACATGCACTTGATTTCTTTTCTAATTGTAATTCAAGTAATGTCATTTACTGTATTTGCCATCCATGTAACTTGCTATACATAGGCCAAACTACTCAGAAAATTAAAGCAAGAATATCTCAACACAAGAGCAGAATCCGCTGTTAAGTCATCACGGCCCCTCTGGTGGAACACTTCTTGGAGAAAGCACACTCAGAAAATGACTTCACTTGGCAAATAATTGACATCTTATGCCCACAACACAGAGGTGGTGATCACCAACGGATTTTAAACAGACTTGAATGCAAAAGGATTTTCAATTGCCGTTCTATCGATCATGGCTTAAACACTTTGGAAGAGTGGAACACAATTCTTTAGATTCTCTCCCTTTCAGACAATAGATAACTTTTTTTGTATATATTCTTTACTGTAACTTGAAATGTCCTAGCTCCAAACACGTTCTATTAAAAAAAGAACATTGCCCCAGCAACTGTTTATATGCCATGTTTTAATCATGTGTCACTTGTCTTTCCTTCTAATTAAAATTGTAGTACTTTCTATCACAAATGCTCAGCTGTATTCTGCATTTATCTGTCTCACCCTACATGTGCTGGCCTGGATTTGTTTCTCCTTTACTTCTGGTCTTTAACCTGCCTACTAACTTCATCTGAGCATGGCAGGCACTGGTCATTAATGTACCGGACCGAGACTAGGAAAGCACCATTCCTCTCCCTGCTTGTTCCACCACGCATGCATATTAATTGCGCGGTCTAGTGTTTCGCACACTTGTTCATCGTCCAGCCCTTTAATTAGTTCTGTGTTCCATTTACCACAGTAGAGAGCAGGCTCCACAGGCACGAGACGGAGCAGCTGCCCGTCTCCAGGAATCGACCGACTAATGCGGTCATACGCAAATAAGTGTTCCGCAGCGTTGGACGCTTTTACCGCCCTGGCCCCCGCATCCTCCCCCTTGTAATTTTTACTTCCTTTCCCCCAGCTGGACTCGGTAAGACCGACTACGCGGTGTGGATATTACCAACTTCACAGTGATTCCCGACACCGCTGACGCAGTTTGGGTTTGCTCGGAAATCTGAGCTCCCGCCCTTTCCACTTTGCACCATTAATCGGGTATCTGGAGCCCTGTGTATTTGTCCTATTGATCTCCTACAAGTAAGTGCAGCATACCTAATTCTAGCTATAATCACATATACGGCCCTCCCCCGTGTTAATCACCTTGTCTTCCTCTCCAGGACGTGATCTCGGGGCCATACTCACCCTACCTCCCCATCCATACAGGATTAAAACCGTAACTTCCACGGCTTCCTTCTGGGTTACCTAGTGAGTATTTGTTTAGCACACTTTCATTCACCCGACAAGCGCTGTTCCGTAATTAATCCACGGTTTTCTGAATTGCGCTCACCTTGGTGCTATTACCTACAACTCCTTAGGCACGTAGCACTTCTAGGTATTGTTTTCGCTTTCGTGTGTGATTCACTCTCCGTATCTTTTATATAAACTGCATAACTTGCATCTTCCTAGCCTGTCACTTTGGTCCACTGCATGATAACTGTCAATTATGATCAGACTGTTACAATTATGATGTTCTACATTATGACTGAATATAATTTTCGGGAGCACTTCTTAAAATATGTACTTTAAAAATATGATGTTCTTCTTTATGACTGAAAATATATTTTCCCGGGACAACCTCTTAAAACATGTACCTTGCATTTTCCTTATCATACAGATTCCTCATGCTCACAAACCTTGTCCTGATGAAGATCTCAAATTTCTGAGATCGAAACGCCGTCGACCTCTTGTACAACAACAAACTCCTTTACTGTTTAAAAATTATCAATTTGTCATATTGGAATGCCCCAGAATGCTGTGTAGCTGTGCAGGGGGGTTGGACAAAGGTGGAATGATGATGTGCCCCTTTAGGGTTGACCAGGGCTATCGAGCATCTAGAACATACCGCCCCCATTAAATTCCCTGCATAAGGGAGATACAGATACAGATACAGATGAGAAGACATTGGCTCTGGGAGTTGACAAGGACAAAATAATGCCCAGGTGGAAGGAGAAGCTACCTGATGCCAGTGCAAGGATGAACAGAAGGACTTTACTTCCAGCTCATCCCCAGTACTGAGATTGGTCTCTCGCTGGCCTCCTTTTGACCCCAAGGAACAGTTTGAAGACTGGACCAGCTGCTGGTCCCTAAATGTTCACACTGGGTCTTCCGGGAACTGGACCGTGACTCAGCTGCTGACACACAGATGAAATGCAAGACGGGTAGGAGACCAAGGGGCCTGGGAAGTGTGACAGGGAGAGTTCTTATTTCTGCCTCTGAAGGAGCTCTGGAAGATATCCCCTAAGTAGGAGCATAAGCACAGCACAGGTCTGGTACAGAGAGAACTGGGGGAACCAAGTGCAAAATGGAGCATGTACAGCTTCTCTAAAGCACCTAAAACCACTCTTATGTTGTACCATTGCCCAGGGATCAGTAAAATTATAATTCTTTAAATATATATTTATCGTTTGGGGGAAGGGTGTTCATGTGGGTCCAGGGACCTCATCTCTTGAAGCCCACCAAATTCAGTGAAGATAAATTGAGCTCCATGGTACTCCAACATGGCATCCGCAGAGTGGCCTGCTCCCCATGCACATACCTGCTGGACCAGGGGAGGTGCAGTATAGCAGCCACCTATTCACAAGGACACAGGATGGGAAAAGGGCATGCTGGATCATGTGCTGGAATTAGATAAGGTCAGCTGGGTGGGGAGCTGGCAAGGCAGCTCTGGAACAGGCTTTCTACTCTGCCCCACCTGTTGCAGCACCCAAGTACCCAGTGAGCAAGAGCATGAAGGATTTAAAAAAGAAAATGGACAAAGAAACGTGACAGGGGGCAGTATTGAAAAGTAAAGACACCTCAAGGAAGCCACTAATCTAATATTCATGCTTCAGGGAAAATGAGCACCTCATAATTGCTGACTTTTGGCCAAATTGCATATTGTGCTTCTTTGTGGAGCCTTTCAAAACACAGAGGCATGACTAACATTTAAAATAAATGTACTAGTGGGGCTTGGAGAGCACATCAGCACACCATAAGATGCCCTGAAATATTGTCCTAAGTCTCCAAGGGAGTAATAGGGATTCTCCCAGGAGAGGCTTTGCTGCCTTTCGGAGCACTTCCTGAACCTGTGCGAATGTATGTGGGCTTGGCAATGCAGGGACCTTTTTTGGTAGATCCTAGAGCTGCAGAAGCAGCTCAGTAAAACTAAAAGAAAGGCTCTGAGATGCATGTTTTCCAACACAATGCTTTATTGATAATGGTGATGGTTGGCAATGCAATGCTTTACAATATAATAAATGCTATTTAATATTTGTAAAATCCCCATTGACTTCAAATGTGGGTTATAACATGTATTGCATATCAGTGCTGTTCTTATAGATTTTAGTGTTGTTGCAATGGTGAAGTACAACATGTGGCTGCTTTTCCTGTTGTGGTGACACCCTGACAAATCAAGTAGGCAATTCTTACTGAATATGACACTGATGTATATTGTAATATTGACTCTAGTATAGGTGGTGGAGTTGTTCTTATAAGGTTCGAAAGCTGCTAGAGGCGTAACATATTATGAGAGTATCACCAAAGATATTCCTGTCTACCTGATTGTTTAGATTTGTAATATATGTGTAGTATTTAGTAGTGCATGTTTGTATGTGTGTAATTTTAGGAAAAAGGACGCACTGGGCAATGTTTCATTGAGTGTTGTTGCTGCGTGTCAGCAAGCTGAGGTTACTAACTCACAAAACTACCCGTGTAGACCTTGGGCTGCTCTGCTTTGCTTCCCCAAGTGAGTAAAGTGATACAATAGGGGATGGTCCCCACTAGAGGAAAGATGTGATCATCACAATTAATAAACCCAGTGGCTTATTTTTGAGCGGCCTGCATCACTGTTGCATCACTAAGTTTGGCATTATGGCAGTGCAGGCAGTACTCCATATTTACAAATAGACGCATGTGGTCAAATGCATCCATTTTAGGAGGACTGTGTTGGAAAATACCTTTGCAGAACCTGCTTCACCACGCGGAGACTAATATATTCAAGGTAGGTGTTCCCCCGTAACATCCATCACAAAATCCACAAAGTAATATTTGTGGGATGCTTTGTTGGCTAGCAGCATGCAGAGCCTGAAATGCATCACAATTTGTGCACATCGGCAACCCAGGCATAGGAAATGATGCATTGTCTGTGGTGCATGAAAACAAGCCACACAAAACACTTAAGCAAGCTCAGCTACGCCATGGAGGTGCTAATTTTGCAGCTGAGAGTTGCAAGGAGACCACCATCACCACCACCCCCTGATCCTCACCCACCCACATCGGCAGCACAGGAGAAAGCAGTGCATTATTCATCAGCGGGCTTCCCTTATTGACCTCAGGGAGGATGAGGTCATCAAATACAAGAGTACCAACTCAGAAGGGAGTCCATTATAAAACTGCTGAACCAGTGTTGCGGGGATTCTGCACCTACACAGAACTATGCGCAGGAAACCGGGACCTCGGTGTATAGGGGTGTACCAACCTACCACCTTAGTGCCCAAAATCCCAAAACCGACTAGCTATAGTGTCTCATTCATTCTCCTCCAAATATCACAGAGCTACAAATGATTAGACAACCCAGAACACAACACTCCCGACTCTCTCAGGAATCGCGGTAGCAAGACATACTCTTTCGCTCACTCACTCGTACTTGTCCACAACGGGAAACATTGTTTACAACGCACGCGTTACAACTCGTTCCATTACAACGAATGTTTTACAACGTGAAATCCATTACAACGCATGTCATTACATCGCATAATCCATTACAACGCATTCCCCAAAGTAACGCACAGGCGGAGTTAGAATAGTAATTGCGTTGTAATGGATTATGCGTTGTAACGACATGCATTGTAACAGATTTTGAGATGTAAAAAATGTGTTATAATGACACGCGTTGTAACGCGTGCGTTGTAAAGTGTCATATTCGTCCACAACAAGATTAGGCAGAGTCACTGTAATAGTTCAAAATGTTTATTTTAACTATCGTGCTCTACAATAAAGTATATGAACCACTATCAGAAGCAAAATGCATAAACTCAAAACGATTAGCATTGTTACAATTCCATAGAGTACAAAAGGGGAAGTCATTTTATAAAGACAGTGGAAAAAGGACTATAAGGCCTAACCACCCTCCCCTGGACTGGAAGAAGTTTATTTATATAAAGGAAGATCTCTGGACTTTTATAGCAGACCCCATACCTTAAAGCCTAGATGCAAGGTTTACATAATAGGAACAGCGAAGCTCTTCTCCATGGTAAGGGCTCTCTCCAAGTGTCTGATAAAACAACATGCATCCCCGTAATATCAAAGCACGAGTCTCCAGCATTGCAGCTGTGTTTAGCATGTTATGTCTAGGTGCTAGGGACTGACCAGAACAGAATAACAAGGGGCATTGTTTATCGACCTTGCACATCGTGTTCAGACAAAACTCCAGGAACTTCAGCAAAGAAAGCGAAAAGCAGACAGTTCTCATGTGAAAGGCACAAACAGCAGCTTGCAAAAATAAAGTCATGTAGTAACGTACGCAAAAGCAGCATCATAGCAGAAAAGCTCATGCTAACTTAGCAATGTCGACAATGTCTCTAAGAGCCATATAACACCCTCCCCCTGGTAAGGCCATAGGACATAGAGAAAGGACGGAAACAGAGTTCAAAAAGCCAAGCAGCCGCACAGATATCCCATTCAGCCAATCCTCCAAGTGCTGCTGCACGCACAAACAGCCATCCCGAGAACATGCCTGGTCATGAGCCTCTAAGGGGCCCATCAACAGGACAAAATATTGGACTGGGCATGACGTATTAGAGAGACATAAATCCATAGCCCAATAGAAGGGGCATTGTCGGCTGTAGAAGACGGGTTGCACGCAAGTAAAGTAGGCAAAGCGAAAAGTTAATCCATAACTCACGCTAAGCGTCGCTAACGGCAGGCATCCAAAAACTTGTTGCTTCCGATCATGGTACAGTTGCAACTGGCCTGGTCTGTGCAGGACCACAAGCTGAGCAGCCATTGTGCAGCAGGAGCAGCAAAAGCAGTATCCCACCAGCTAACGCTAGTATTAAGGGGAATCCACCGAAGACGCTGGAAAAAATAGAATCAATAAAAGCCGGTAACCAAATATCGTCTGAAAAGTAGTCACAAGGCCGGCTCCCACTTGATTAAAAAAATGTGCAAGGCCTTTAGTGTCAGACGCATTAAATATTTGATGAATAAGCTCCCCAAAGTGTAGTGGGAGGTTAGTATTGAGAAGTGACTGAATCTCACTAGATGTTCTAGCCACCTGTAACTCGAAGGTCTCTCGGGCTGAAGTTAGAGCCACTTCTTGTTGGAACAAAAGGGCCTTTAGCCTGCTTAATTTGTTGAAATCTGTTTTCAAAGTAGGAATGGAAGGCCAAATAGAACTATCTACACTCCCATGCGGGGGTGGAAAAAGCACATTGCTACAACAAGTAACGAGTTGTGAAACAGTTACCAAATACGGGACACCTGCCCGCAAACCACAGCAATCCTGGTTGTTCAAAATAAGATAGCTACCGTTAGTAAGCAGGGTAAACGCGGGAATTATTGATGGCACCGGTGTCCCTTTTAAAAAACATGCAAGATTAGGCGCTGACACATTACAAGCGCCGTGCAATTTAACGTGTTTACAAACTAGGGAATGTCCTACTGTGGAATCGCAGTCCTCCCCTGTTAGGAAGACCTCTTTATCTTCCCGTTGACATCTATAAGTGAAAGATAGGGACCATAATTTATGCAAAAAGGCACTACCCAGAGGTTCGAAGCGGCCAATTGGAAAATGTTGCATGCATGATTTAAATTGAAACAGTGAGAATGGGAGGGAGATAACTCCATGAATTAACCAAACAGCAGAATCCGTTTCCGCCACAGAAAATGGCAAGGGTTCCAATTGTTCAATGTGTAATAGCGTGTATGGAGCATCTTTCATTCACAGAAAATGCTGTTTATCAGTCAGATTAAATGGTAAAAACAGAGCAGGAGCATTCAAATAATCCCAAGGGACTTTTCCCATTTTAAGGGTCTGTAATGTCCATGCAAACTGCATAACAGAGCGTAATTGATTCTGACAATGATACAATACAGCCACATCATTCTGAACAATATCAATAACGGAAGAAACAATGTTATCCAATGTATAAATGCGTGATGAGCGTATTGATACTATTGTCGACCACGGCTAGAACCTTTTCTAAATTAGCCTGATCAATTTGACGCAGACGAAAGGCTGCTTCCATCTGCGAAAGTTTTCAAATTTCATAGTAAGCTGCACACATAAATCTTTTAGCTCTCGGAGCCCTTGGTCCCAAGAGAAAATCAGCCAAATCAATGTCACTCAATAAGAGGGACAGGTGTTGCTTTACTGATGAAAGGTAGGAGTGTTCCATCCATTGTTGTCATAATTTACCCACCGAGTATGTGGTAACCGAATGTGAACGTGGATAACGTGGGTCCGGTCTAGTCTGGGTGAAACCAGGTGTTACATTATAAAAACACAATTGACATGCATTTGAATTGGTTTGCCACACCAACCAACCGGATGAATCAATTCCTGAGACATTAAAGGTGTCATTTTGGAACAAAGCCCGCAATGTATCGATGGTATAATTTGTGCGAGCACGCCAATTGTCATATTCCGCTAAAGACGGAATGGAAGGGATATTTAAATTTTTTACCGTAGCCATACCAAAGCACGTTGTTTGGTAAACAGTATCATTTAAAAATAATATTTGAACCGGGATTAGACAGGCATGATGTAGTGCCTCAGTTCCTTGAACCTGCCAGTGTTTTGTACCCAGGATTGATTTTAAATCAATGGTCCCTTTCCAGTGATCATAACCCTGTGTGGCTAATTTAGCTCTGAATGAGTCGGAATAAATTAATTTAGTGTGGGTTAGGATAAATTTGGATTGAGAAGGCAATTGTAATTTAAAGAAATATGATCCTGTATTGGACATGTTATAATCTGTAAAATAGGTAAATTTATTTCTAAGAATTCTAGAACTCCCTCTTATGGGAGTAGGACAATGTTCCCATTGAGTGTAATTAAAAATCGGTCTCAAAGTATTTGTTTTATGTAAAAAATGATGCCCATAGTTTTGATAACAAAAGAGATCAGAATAATTGGCAGAATTTAAGAACAAATCTTCAGCATCAAAAGCAGCATAATACTTCAAATCAGAAAATAGTGAATGTACTGCTTTCACATCCCAATCATCAGAATGTATGTCTCGTGTGACCACATCTCCTAATGAGACGCGAAACACATATGGCACCCTGAGCACCTCCGTCGGGCCGTGGACTTCGAAGGCTACTTTATCCCAAACTATGCCATCTGCAACCGGGAATGCTGAAATTTTCACATGAGTCTGATAACGTTTCATGATGTGGGACGATGTGTGTGGGGCCAGAGTACCATCGACCAAGTTCACAGCAGAGCATTCTGACAAATAATAAACATTGATGAGTAAAAAGAACACTGTTACAAATCCAATCGACATGAAGAGGAAAACCAGGATAATCACCAACCAGATGTAGGCCCACGGAGGGACCAAGTATGTCTTTTTGAACCAAGAGAAGAAAACACTTAATTTGGTTGGTGGGACCGCCAAACTCGAAGTTGAGGAGGATGAGTCAGAAGAGAAGCTGGCATGATCTCCAAAGTAACCGCTTGCAGTTCTGTTAATGAGCGTTGGTAGTGCTGGGTCAGCTTGATGTTGTCGAGGACCGACCGGGATGTCACTAATGGACCCATCTGTACGATAAGTGTACTCGACTTCTGCATTGGAAGATAGAGGCTGGACGGATGAAAGGTCAATAGTAGGGTCCATCACCTTCCCAGTCTTGCGAGCATCAGAGGAAGAGGATGAAATTGCGTTACACGAAACAGCAGGCGTGACACTATTCAGAATCGGCCAGACAGTGTAGCTTGACATTGTCCACTGAGATATATCTGTTGTCTTTTCGACCAGGTAAAGGTGGTAAGATAACTGTACGAGTACCCTTCAATCCAAGTACCGGGACTGGTGTACGATAGGAGGGACCAAATTCTTTCTTGTTCTCCAGCTTTTCTCGTACCAGGTCTCCAATCTTGGGAAGCCTGCCTGCTACAGGAATCAGCAGTGCGGCCTCATCGGAAGAGGGTAAATGTTCAGTTGCATAGCTATCACAGGTCTTTTGTAGATCCTGTAACACAGTAGAATGATTATCTACGTCAAAGGTTGCGGCAGCCACCACAACGTCTAAACAATAAAGGTCTGGCACAAATATTTTGATGCCAAAGAGCATCTCGTATGGGGTCCGCCCACCCATAGATCTTCTAGGGAGATTATTGAGTGCATGTTGAACACCATACAAATGAGCCAGCCAGTTCCTGCCAGTACCTAAGACTCTAGCTGTCAAGGATTGCTTTAAGTCACAGTTCATTCGCTCCACAATTGAATTGCCCTCAGGCCTGTATGGAGATGAAAACTGCACCAGCACCCCCATAGACTTAATCGCATCCTTGTACGCCTTAGAGGCGAACGCCGGACCTTGGTCTGAATGGAAGGTGCCACAGGCAAACATCCTGACAAAGACACGCAAATCCCTGATGACATTTCGAGCATCAGCACTGTGTTGTGGCCAAACCCAAAGGAATCGTGGGCACGAATCAACTGCAACTAAAATATATTTATATGCAGTATCTGAAGAGAACGGACTGCAGTGATCAAGATATACACAGCCAAATGGGTTATTAGAAATACATAGCTGTGTTTGTGGTGGGCATGACACCGTAGATGGCTTGATTTGTTGACAAATGTCACAAGAAAGCACATAAGTACGGGTCTGTTTATATAAACCACGCCACCAATAACATTGCTGAAAAATCGAGACCGTCGCTGACACCCCGGCACGTGCAGAAGCCATGCCCTCGTGTGCGGCTCTGATCAAACCAAGTCTGCGGTCCATGTTGGGAATCAGCCGATCCCCAACAGATGGAATAGAAGTGTAAGGAACTTGTTCGGGAGATATATGATAAGAGTATTTCAAAGGGAAACCCTGAGGGTAACCTGTTCCCTCCCTCGTAGCAGCCACTGCTGCCAAAATATCATTATCTATTTTAGTCATGGACCTTGTAGCTGCTGCTATGGAACACGTGGCTACTGCAGATTTGGCTGCTTCGTCAGCCAAAGAAATACCAAGAGCATGTGCTCCCACACGCTGATGGCCAAGAGTATGGATAACCTGTGTGAGGGGCAGAAGCTGTTTAAGCTCCGCCACTCGAACCCAAAGCATTTTATGCTTAATTGCGTTACCTTTAGAGTCTCGATAGTCATTTCGAGTCCCAAAAAATAAGTTGTCATTGAAAGATTCAACACAGTAGTAAGAATCGCATACGATAAGAGTATTCACATTAGGATCTGCGAACTCGAGAGCAAGAATAAGAGCGCGTAGCTCTGCTAATTGTGCCGTATAGTCCCCAAGTGCTTGAGTATGCACAATGGAAGACTTAAACTCTCCATTGACAATGGAGCCAGCAACAATCGCGCAAGCCGCTGAATAAGCATGTCTGGAACCCGTGGCCGTTTGAGCCGAGCCATCGGTGTAAATGACACATTTGTATTCATGTAAAGGAAGCAATGACAAGGGAGCAGGATGAACATGTTCATACTGTAAAAACTCCTGTGTCTGTAGTGCAGGGTCAAAGATAAAAGTGACATCTGACGATGTCAAAGATGTAGCCGATTGTATCCAATGGGGATGTAATGCTTTAGAGTTTGGTACACTTTCCTTAGTCACGGCCTCCAAAGCAGGGAAGGGCGTGACCATAATAATGCGTTTACCTTGCGCCAATGAGCGTTCCTTCAGAATCGCCATCTGTACCACGGTCAAAACTTTCTCAACTTTGGAAAAACGCATTTCAGCTGCAGTGTACAAATGTCATTTGTATGCAATAGGTACTGTGTCCCCCTCATTGAACGTCAAGTAAGTGAAAACCACCGTCCCTGGTATGATACGTATCACCAGGTTCGTGGTGTTATCAAGAGTCAATAAGTAATTAGTTGCAAGCAAGTCAGATTGCAATGAATGTAGAATAGAGGTATGTTCCGGGAGCCAGCTGGCAGAAGAATATGTTGGTTGTATCAACGCATAAAGCGGTTTGATACGCTGGGCATAATCGGGAATGTAAGTCCTCCCGAAATTCAAAAATCCCAGCAAGGACTGAAGTTTCTTCAGAGTAGAAGGTGGTTGCAAACGTGCACATTTCTCCAGGAAGTGGGGGGCTAACCCCTTTCCTTCATTATTGAGCTCATAGCCCAAAAAGAGCACCGCCAAATGGGCAATGTGTGACTTTGCAAAGTTGAATTTATAACCATGGTCGGCGAACGCAGAAATTATGCGGTCGACTCGGACAAGATGCGGCATAAGCTCATCGTCCGTGAGATAGATATCGTCCACGTAGGAGAACGCATCTGGATCTATGTTGTGTAGCAAAGACACAACACGTGCAGCAAATGCCCCAGGGCTATTCTTATACCCCATGGGCAAGCGTGTAAATTTTTTCTGATTTCCGACAGCTGTGAATGCTGTCAAGTCACAACTCTCAGGAGCAATATTGTGACTGTAGAAACTATTGGATATGTCCAGTGTAGTTTTGCATGTTTTACGGACAATATTGAGCTGTGTGTGTTCTGCACGGCAAAAGTGCGGCAATGACTATTAACATTTCGGTAATCCAATACAATCCGATATGAACCGTCAGGCTTTGATACCGTAAAGAGAGGATTATTCATCTGTGATGTACAGGTTTCAATCACACCTTGATACTCTAACTGCGTCAGAATGTCACAAATGTGAGCCTTAGCTTTGCGCTTGATTGGATATTGCGGTTGTGGCTGTGCCTTAGACCGTAAAGGTATCTCATGTGCCGGTGAATCTATATCCCAGCCCACCTGGTTATGGTACACAGCGGGGGCAAGGGCCAAAGCCCACTCAGCTGCTAAGGCCTTTGCATGCTCCACAGGGACGTAACGCGAAAAACTCGGAAGTATCACGTCCTCCCCTCGAAAAGCGGCTAACACAAATGGTGGAGGCCAATCCGCCTCCGCCAACAAAATGTCATATGAGGAGGTTAGATTTTCCCAGAAAACTGCCTTAATTGGACGTTGTACATCATGCTCAATTTGAAAAATAATTTCATACAGTCTATCCGGGGCGGTAACCCGGCTATCTGCTGTTTCCACAGTAATGAAGTTATCAGTTGCTGTCGCCTCCAGACAGGGAGGCAGTGCCTCCCGCACTATGGTAACTTCTGCTGCGCTGTCGAGCAGAGTCACCGCCCATGTCGAGTTCAGGAGTCGCGTTCTCACCGTCTGAGGCATATCTCGCTGTTAAAGCGGCAACTTTCTTCTTCTGATATGGGGGTCTAAAACGAGGCATGTCCTCTTATTTGACTTTCACGTCAAACTGTCGAGGTTGATCTCGTCCCTGTTGTGTGGTCTGGCTTTTGCCACGATCCTGGCACTCCCCACCTCCGACGTGAAATTCCGAAGTGTCCTGTAAAGAACGAGGAGAGCGCTGATCAGGGACTTGAAATCTATCAGGTGTCTTAAGTTTTGCTCGATCGCGCAAGTCATAAGTTCGCTCAGAAGACTCAGGTGTCGGTGAACCAGCACGTGAACCTTGCTTGTGTTGTTGCTGCCCCCGTTTCTTATTCTTCCAGTTATTTTTAGGAAAGAACAGACGCCAGTCTTTTTCAGTCTGGGCTTTTTGTTGAGTTTGGGATTGTGTTTGCGTATGAGTAAAAGGCTTAACTCCCAGACTATTGCGGCCTATAGTTTTATATGCCTTTGCAATAATCTTTGGTAATTCACCTGGTTTGTCTGCATCAGGTACAGCCTCTAAGCGGTTTTCCACTTGAAAGCTGACAGCATCACCCTTGACATTAGCAACAATTATGTCAGCAACCAAGTCAAACACCCCCACCAGTCTCATTCCCAACTCCACAGCCGCTTCGGCTCCATGTTCATCTTGAACGCGTTTTATCACAGAGGGGAGTACGGTCATGGAGGGAGTGCCTAAACACTCCGTATATACCGCCACGAACACCTTACCCCAGGTGTCACAATCAGCCAATTCAGGAAGTAAGTCTTTATGCAACCTTATAGTTAAGAGCCTGTTTTTCTCCACAGGAGTGGTATTTGGAAAAACAGCCTCTAGTTGTCCAAATTTACAGCAAGCCAATAAGGGAACTCATCCTTATTCTGTGGACGATTGCCCATCACTGAATTAACCATAAGAGTACTGATGGTTACACCACCAGGTCCAACGGGTTGTGCAGCAACGCCAGGTGGTCCCACCTGAAAGTTGGGTGACATGAACTGTATAACAGCTCGATGCACCTGTATCAAGGATGTATGTAATATGCGATGGTCTGCAATTGCAGCAGTCAAATAACGTGGGTGTGGGGTATACCCAGCCAAAACGGGCCATGTGGCCCCGTCTATCGACAAAGGGCCAAGACGGACCAGCATTATTGGGTGAGGAAGGGCGCCATTTAACCAAATTTTTTGTTGCCAAGCTATAAGCGGAACTTCGAGAGCCCTATAAGGCTGATAAACTTGAGGAAGGGCCGTGGCAGTACATTCATGAAACAAATTATCTGTTCCATCCAGCGCCGGAAAGGTGACCCAAGAATAAAACACCTTGAAGCGGTAAGCTGCATCCACTTCTACAACAAAAATGAATGCAACACCAGCATTAGGGATTCCATTTTGAGTCAAATAAGCTGTGACTGAAGCCCGATTAGGCGGTGCAATGTTGACCGCCATAATTTATAATAAAGAACGACAACACAAAGCGGGGCAGCACAATTTCGGGTTAAAAAAGAAAAGGAACCTTTTAAAACTTCAAGCTTGAAAGAACCTATAAAACATCAATATAGGAGGTTACACCGTCACAGCTGTTTCCGGAAACAGATGTGAGGGGAATTGTGGACAAGCACAAGCACTACTCAAGCGTCTCGCAGATAAGAACCAGACCAAACGTTGGCCACCATGTTGCGGGGATTCTGCACCTACACAGAACTATGCGCAGGAAACCGGGACCTCGGTGTATAGGGGTGTACCAACCTACCACCTTAGTGCCCAAAATCCCAAAACCGACTAGCTATAGTGTCCCATTCGTTCTCCTCCAAATATCACAGAGCTACAAATGATTAGACAACCCAGAACACAACACTCCCGACTCTCTCAGGAATCGCGGTAGCAAGACATACTCTTTCACTCACTCACTCGTACTTTTTATTTATTTTTTATTTATTTATAAAGTTTTATATAGCACTGGCTAGACCCGGAGGTATCAGAGCGCTTTACATAAGGATCAGTGCATTACAGGTTACATAGTTACAGGATCAGCGAGTTACAGGTTACATAGTTACATCAATTAGATCAACGAATAACGGAGGGGGGAGAGGGGAGGAAAAACAGCGGGGGACGAGGAAAACAATGTCAGCTGTCCGGCTGGGTAGGTGATGGCCAAGGGGGTGAACTAGATCCAGACTCCTCTATAGCTGCAAAGAACAGCTCCACCGGGCATCAGCCAAGGTTGCTCGGGCTCCGCAGTAGGTACAAAACAGTTTTGGAATCAGACCAGTGGGCATCGTCATACCTCCATCAAAAAGCACCGGTCCCGGTATTCCTGGGGAGTGCCGTCCGCCTAGTCTTTCAGCTTACCCCAGGACACAAGTGGTGGGTGGAGAGGAGGAAGGGACAGTTCCAAGGTCTGAAGAATTCACACAAAGAGCTGACCTGGGAAAACAGCACAGGGATCCCTGAAACCAACGCCCGTACTCCATAGCTGTAACCAGTCTGGATAAGAAGACCAGGGAAGCAGCGCTGGGATCCCTGAAACCAGAGCCCATTCTCTGTGTTTGAAGCTAATCCGGAAACTTTCAAACCCTGGCCTCACTGGAGAGACACTGGCGATAGCCATCTTGAGGAGTGAAATAACTGGCGGATCGTCGCAGTTGTCCACAACAAGATTAGGCAGAGTCACTGTAATAGTTCAAAATGTTTATTTTAACTATCGTGCTCTACAATACAGTATACGAGCCACTATCAGCAGCAAAATGCATAAACTCAAAACAATTAGCATTGTTACAATTCCATAGAGTACAAAAGGGGAAGTCATTTTATAAAGACAGTGGAAAAAAGACTATAAGGCCTAACCACCATCCCCTGAACTGGAAGTAGTTTATTTATATAAAGAAGATCTCTGGGCTTTGACAGCAGACCCCATACCTTAAAGCCTAGATGCAAGGTTTACATCATAGGAACAGCGAAGCTCTTCTCCATGGAAAGGGCTCTCTCCAAGTGTCTGTTAAAACAATATGCATCCCAGTAATATCAAAGCACGAGTCTCCAGCATTGCAGCTGTGTTTAGCATGTTATGTCTAGGTGCTAGGGACTGACCAGAACAGAATAACAAGGGGCATTGTTTATCGACCTTGCACATCGTGTTCAGACAAAACTTCAGGAATTTCAGCAAAGAACGCGAAAAGCAGACAGTTCTCATGTGAAAGGCACAAACAGCAGCTTGCAAAAATAAAGTCATGTAGTAACGTGCACAGCAGCATCATGGCAGCAAAGCTCATGCTAACTTAGCAATGTCGACAATGTCCCTAAGAGCCAGATAGCACCAATGTTCCAGCTACCAACTTCCAGACACACCAACATCCCACTCCAGGACAAGCTGATGGTTGTCCTCCACATGCTGGAAACTGGTTCATTCCAGATCACAATATTGCAGCCATCTTTTTCTGCCTTCCTACTCTCTGTCCTAGATGCCATCATCCACCTCACATCCCAGTACCTCCTGTTTTCCAAGACACAACAACAGCAGCTGGACACCAAGCAAGGTTCTATGCCATTGCCAGATTTGCACATCTGCTGGGCGCCTAGTTCCCCCTGCTGCAGCATCACAGCTGTAGAGAAACCAGAAGCACACATACTCTATCAACATCCAAACCATTGTATACCATCAGGGGATATTTACAAATGTGCTGGCAAAATACCCAGGGAGTGAGCATGATGCCTATATCTTTAGGCACTCCATCATGGCCAATATGGGAATGGACTACTTGTTGGTAAACAAAACTGAAGTACATAACAGACCTACAAACAGTAAGAAGTGAATGACATAATAGCCATCTCATTGTCTGTTGCATTTGCACTTTAATGAAGATAAAGCAAAAGGATGATTCCAGGAAAAGTCTTTTTTCTATTATAGTCCAGTACAGAGCCCACAGCAAGCACAGCCACCACATCAGAGAGTCGGAGTTAACTGACTCAACCCATGCGCCAGCTATCCCAGCAAAGCTCTTACAAATTCAATAGCAAAAAAATCCACTACAAGTCATAACACATTCTTACACTGCGCGCTCATTTTTATACCCAAACAATTCCATGCCACTGCACATTCTACTTTAAACCCATAAAATACCTTGCCATGTCTCAAGCTTGTACAACAGCACTACCCAAGGAAAAGCACCAGACATGGACATAGAAGAAAACATAGATATGCAACACCTTCACCCCTTTGAAAACAAAAAAAATAAAGACAATGACAAAACACTTAAGATACAAAATAATCCTTGAACATAACAGGCATACCCACATTTCTATTTAATCAACACTGCTGGGTATCACACACATTATTCGCACTTATTCCCAAATGATTCGACTCATTCTCCACATTCTCATGCACCACAACACCTTGTGCAGCACCATCATCAATAATCAAATTCTCCACGTTCTCATGCACCACAATACCTTGTGCAGCACCATCATCAATACTCAAAGTCAACGGACTTGACCCAACAGCAATACCTTCATACGTGCTTGCCAATACAATCTCCCACAAAATCATACCCTTGACACACATTTACATCTCTCACCTTCAAAATCTTCATAGCTTACTCTCTTGAAATCTTAATCACATCTTTTTTACTCCTCCACCCTTTTTCCTGTAATCGCACCCTCACTAGCACCCAGTCACCAACCTTGATCTCCACATCCTTCACTCTGTTGTTCCTGTCAAACAAAGCGTTCATTTGTTCCTGTTTAGAACTTACCCTGGACACCACTGACTCAAACTTATCCACTTTGTCCTTGCATATGCTTCTAACCCAGTCCAGACAGAACTCACATCTTGGAAGTCTCTTCCACAACAGCACAAACAAGCACACAACTGTGGTGGAATGTGGTGTTAATAAATATGACCACATTTTCCTCCCCAGGAACAATTTCACATTAACACCTATTGCTAATGCTGTTTGAACACCCTCTTTAAGGAATCTGTTCATGAGTTCCACCAGACCATTTGATGTTGGAGAATATAAGGCAACCTTGATATCAATCAATCAATCAGGGGGGCATATTCACAAGAACGTGTGATAACCACCGCAAGTTTAGCTTAACGCAACTCTGCACACCGCAGTCCATCGCGGGAAAATAATGCTGTGTTAACGTGGTATTCCCAACACGGCGGTACCATGCGATAGACACACAAGAACGCGACAAATGAACGCGTCAAAAGCTATGGGACGCCGCAAAAACGCGAAACCCCAACGCGAAAATAGTAGAGATGACGCCAATCGCGATACAAAAATCTGCGAAAACCAGCCACAGGCCTGCAATTCCCAAGCGTCATGCGGGAAAATGCACTATAAAAACAGAAAAAAAACAACAAACAAAAGACAAACAACAGCGAAGCACAATGGAGGCACCCGGAGCAAACACAGAGGACAACCAGAACCCCACAAGCCCCACGGAGGACCAGCCTGGGACCTCTGGGTCAGGGAAGGGCAAGGACAAGAAGAGTCGGAAGAAGCGGTTCAGTCCACAGGAAAACAGGATCCTGATCACGGAGGTGATAGAACACCATCAACTACTGTTCGTCACCTCCACTGTGTCACTGGCAACTAAGAATGGAATATGGCAGTCCATTGTGGACAAGGTGAATGCAGTAGGAGTGCTGAAGAGGACAATGGACGAGCTCAAGAGGCGCTGGTACGATGTGAAGCGCAAAACCAAGCTGAAACTCGCAAACAACCTGAAGGCAGCAATGCAGGCTGGAGGTGGGATCCCAGCGACACAGGAGGAGCTGGATGAGATGGAGGAAATGGTCTCCACAGTCATCAGTGGGGAGACGGTGGCAGGAGTGGGGGGACCGGTTACTGCTCAACATGACCGGACACAACAGCGACAGGGTGAGTAACCACCAGGGACTGGGGGGACGGGGGAGATGTGCACAATGGCACACATGCACAATTAAGCAGACCACATCTGCGGACAAACCATGCCCCAGACCCACAACTCCCACCAAGAGACCAATGCACACAGGTATGCAACACCTCAGGACTGCATAAGCACAGAACTCAGAGGCACACCGCATGTAAGGGATAAGGCCAGCGAAATCAGAACTGCAGGGGCGAATCACCCAAAATGCGGCACACACACATTACATGCAGAGCACATCAACATTGACAACGATGTGGTACAAACCGCAACACGTCCACAACAGAACAGAGGACACAACTGGTGCCGCATGTGTGTAGTAACTGGACAATCACATTTGGCATTGCAGGGAAATGTGAGTTGACAATGTACAAGTACAAACACACATCCGTGATGTAGTCGGAATGGCCACTGTCCCCCATCAAATAGGCAGCACCCCCAAACAGTCACAATGTACACTGTCATGCAGTCTGTATGTGAACCTGTAAAATGCGGCAACATACATGTGAACATGTTGTTAAACTGCATCTCCCCTCCACATTGCAGGGGGAAATCCAACACCTCCTGCAGAGCAGTCCGAACCTCTCTTCTCTGATGATGAAGAGGACCACCAAACCTTCGACTCCGATGCCCTCCAACAGCTCGTGGACAGCCTCCGCAGCCCACTTCCAGGAGCAGGGCAGCCCAGCTGCCACGAGGAGAACCCACCTCCTGCACAGTACACACAGCAGGCAGCACCCACCACCATGGCCGCCTCCCAGGACCCCCACAAAGAAACACATGGCCTTCCAACGCCGTGTGTTGGGGTGCCAGGAGAAGCTGGCTGAACAGGTGCAGGTGGGGTTCGACCACATGGCAGCCAGACTAAACGTCATACGTGGGTGTCTAAGTCCTATCAGGGACCACTCACAGTCCCTAACAGACACCCAAAGTCCGCTCCATGCTCTCCAGCGAACCATGGCTGACATCGCTAGAGTCCTGACTCTGCGACAGGAACGACTGTCTAGTCCGAGTGCCTCCAGCGATCTCGCTCGGGAGTTGGGACACTTGCGGAGGATCATGGAGAACATGGAGCGGACGCAGGCGGAAAGAGCGGCTGCCAGGGCTGCACACCAGCGAGATCTAGCGGGGTCCCTCCATGCCATAGGGAACACCCTCATGGCATTGATGCCACAAGGCCTGACGCTGATGCATGCTGCTGCTATCACCCCATCCACATCTCCGGCCCCTGATGTGTCAGTGCCACCAAGTGCAGCAGACATAACACCACCACCCACATGTGAGGGATAGGCAACAGCAGCGGATGAGGATGCGGATGAATCTGACTTCGTGATCAGAAGGACGCAGTAGCATGCATCTCCGCCATGTGGCCTGTTTCTGCTTGGTGCTGCCCTCTGCATCATCACCTTCCATTGTCCCCCAATGCACTCTGCCACACTCACCTCGGACCTCGACATGGACTGCCATATTCTGTTTGGTCACCAATGACACAGCTATCAGACTGCGGACTGAATTCCTCCTCTGCTGCTGTACCGGTCACTCCCTGAAGGACTCTGGCTGGCCCTACATGGCCCGACAATGTGGAGTGGGGTTGGCATGGCCCTGTACTGCTCCAGCTGCAACACTCCCTTGAACGTGCAATAAACATTCATATTCACACTGGTGTGTCATGTCTATGATCTTTCAAGTGTGGAAGTATGGATGAATGTAGGGTCAGTGATTCCCCCTTACGTCCATGTTGCACATGTTGTGGGACTTCTGTCACAGGGTGGCACATTTCCGTTATGGGCCGGGGGTTGCCGACACTACAACAGAGACACATCCATTAGTCACTTCCTTGTCCAGCCCAGGACGGAACCGCGCCCAGAGCCCCGGGGTCATTGTTCACACCCTTATGCTGGACTGGCATACGCCAGGGCAGCCCACTCCGCTTACGCACACAGGGGGGGACGACAACGCGACATGTCCCAGGTCTTCACTGCAGGGATCTGCAGCTCACAGGTCTAGTTGTCAGCATGCCACAGCTCTCTCTCACAGCTGGGGTACACCCACACCACACCCATCCAACACAGGCGTCACAGGACATGTGACCCTGCCAATAAATAGGGCCTGGCGCACGTGCTGGACGCCATTTCAACTCTACAACTGGGTGTCTCCATGTAGTTCCCATCTACGCATGAGGGCCTAGGGCCCTGCCACCTCACATTGCCCAGTGCCGGAGGTGACATGATGGCATCCGCACCACGGGACTCAATCATTCAGGCTCCATGGCTAGCGGGGCACAGACTTGGTGGCACCGGATACACTGTGGCAGGCACAGGCACCCCGCAACGGGACGGTGTCTTGCGGTGCAGTGAGATAGGGGCACCTGAAATGCTGAGCGGGTGTGCAGCCTGCGATGATGCGCCATCCTGGCGGTCTGGACAGGCATGGGTTTGTGTGAGACCTGCTGGCCCGCAGTGTGGGCCTGGGCAAGGGCAGGGCGGGCCTCCCACCACGTGGCGTTGCGTTGCGGTTCACAGAGTTAGTGGCACCTCAAATGCTGAGCGGGTGTGCAGCCTGCGATGATGCCGTGTCCACAGATGTGGTCTCTGCCATTGCGAAATCAAGACCCAGCAACATGTGTGTGACCTGGTGGCCCACGGCGCAGGGCTGCATGATGTGGAGGGTGCCATGTTCGCGGGCCAAGGGGCTTGGAGATCCCTCCGGAACGTGGTGGGCCCTCTTGGAGACATGCCGATGGCGGAAGGTGAGCAGTGAGGCCTTGTTGCGCAGGGGCGGGCATTCAGCGCTGGACGGCGGGAGGGGCTGGGGTGCAGCTGCCTGTGTGCGCAGGGGCGGGCAAGCGATGGTGGCGTGTGCAACTGTATGGACTCTGACATCCATGTCTCTGGAAACTGTTTCAGATGAGGGACCTGGGGGACTGCTGTGAATCCCGGCACGTGGTTGGAGACACACCGGTGGCAGCAGGTGAGCAGTGGGGCATAGGTCCGCAGTGTCGGCACTCTCTCTCCCTCTCTCTCTCCCTCTCCCTCTCTTTCTTCCTCTCTCCCCCTCTCCCTCTCTCTCCCTCTTTCTCTCCCTCTCTCTTTCGTTCTCTCTCTATGATTTGATGGGCACATGGCACTCCTTCTTATACAGATTTCTGTTTTGCAGGCTGTGACCTACTGGATGTCGTAGGACGACCCGCCATGCCTCTTGTCATTTTCAGTTTTTGTTATGTTCTGTAATAAATGTGTTATTTGGATATTATGATATGGATGTATGATTTCCCTCTTTTCCGAACACACATGTATGTTGGGTGTTGTGCTTGTGCGACTTCAGGCGATTTGTTTGGTTCATGGTTTCGTGGAGTTGATGTGCGATATCTGTGTCCTAGGGGGTTGTGGGGGGTGCCCGGGGTAGGGCCCCGGGGGGGGGGGGGGTGGTGGTGGGGGTATTCGGGGTGGTGGGGTCCTGGGGGTGGTGGCGGTGGGTGTTGTTGGCCTATTGGGGCTCAGGCCTGCATGATGGGTTGCTCCAGGGCATCTGTTGTTCTTCAAGTGTGGCTATGGGCTGTGCTCCCTTGTCTGGTGCAGGTTGTTGTCCGACTTTACACCAGGTCAGAGCAGGTGTTAATTTCCTGCTGCTAACTCACCTTATCGCCTGTCTTGTGGTCTTATCGCCGAAGTGGCTGGTCGTTGAGAATGTTGAGGTGTGGTGTTGTCGCGGGTTTTTGCTCGGGAACGCCTACTCTGCATCTCATTAGCGTTAGTTGCCGGCGTCATCTGTGGCGATGTTTTTTGCGACTGCTTTCGCAGGAAAACTGGTGTTATGGGCTGTTAGCACCAGCTTGTGAATGGGGCGGTAAATTTAGCGCGACTTTGGCTGCGATAAAGTGCCGATAGATCGGCGATAGCTCCTTGAGAATATGCCCCTGGGAGTTTTAAGCACGATTCTCACCAGTGAGGTTCTCAAGGTGCTGGGAGGAGGCAGCTCCAGTCAGTCGAAGAGCCAGGTCTTGAGGGTCTTCCTGAAGATGTGCAGGGTGGGGGCATGTCTGATGTCGATCGGGAGCTCGTTCCAGGTCTTGGCCACTATGTAGGAGAAGGTTCTTCTACCCGTTCTTGCTCTGTGGATGTGTGGGGGTTCGGCAAGGTCGATGGATCGGAGGTTTCTCTTGGGTCCGTGAAAGGAGATTCTATCATTGAGATATTGGGGGCCGGTGTTTTGGAGGCATTTGTAGGCATGGGTGAGTATCTTGAAGGCTACTCTCTTCTCGAAGGAGAGCCAGTGGAGGTTACGCCGGTGTTGGGAGATGTGTTTGTGTTGAGGGATGCCGAGGACGAGTCTTGCTGTGGTGTTCTGTATGGTCTGGAGTTTGCGGAGCAGAGACTTGTTGATCCCGGCGTAGAGAGCGTTTCCGTAGACCAGTCTGCTGGTTATGAGTGCATGGGTGACGGTCCTCCTTGATTCAGGGGGGATCCATTTGAAGGTCTTTTGGAGGATGCAGAGGGTGTTGAAGCAGGTGGAGGCGACGGTGTTGACCTGTCGGGTCATGGAGAGGGAAGATTTGAGTATGATGCCGAGGATTCGGGTGTGGTCCTTGGGGGGGCTGCCGAGGGCGGTGGGCCACCAGGTGTTGTCCCATGCAGAGGGGGAGGGTCCGAGGACGAGGACCTCTGTCTTCTCCGAGTTGAGCTTCAGGCAGCTGCTGCTCTTCCAGGATGCAACATCCTTCATTCCTTCCTTGAAGTTGAGTCTGGTGGTTAGGGGGTCCTTGGTGGGGGAGAGGATGAGCTGTGTATCGTCGGCGTAGGATACTATGCTAAGTCCGTGTTGTCTGACGATGGCGGTGAGGGTGGCCATGTAGATGTCAAAGAGCGTGGGGCTGAGCGATGATCCTTGGGGTACTCCGCAGTTGATTTCCATGGGTTCGGAGAGGAAGGGTGAAAGTCTGATTCTTTGGGTTCTGTCAGTGAGGAAGGAGCGGATCATTTGATATGAGAGATTTGATGTTCTGAAATGAATGACTTCATTTTTTGTAACACAAAATGTGTCCCATTGTCTGTCACCAGTTCCATGGGTGCCCCTTCAATTGAAAAAATGTGTCTTAAAAAGGTTAAAACAGAATCAGTGTTAGGATGAGCCATGAACTCCATGTAAACCCATTTAGAAAAATAGTCTACCAAAACTATCATGTACCTCTGATTAGATGGGAGAAACTCAAAAGGCCCAGCAAAATCTAACGCAACCTTCTGCCACGCCTCAGCTGGAAAAGGCACAGGTTGAAGAGGTGTTTCATGTAACTTCCAATGCTTATCTGACATCAAACAAACAGTACAAGCTCTCAACAGCCCAAGATAAGGCAAGCGCTTCACGTTTAATAGTACTACAGCTGGACTCCGCAGAACTTAGAGCATGCAAAGCAAAAGCAATTTTATATTCCTGTCCTTTAACAAATTGTGCCAAAACAGCACCCAATCCAACTTGACTGGCACCCGCCGTGATCACAGTTCTGCGGCTGGTCATGAACGCTAAAAGGGTTGGAGCCGAAATTGTAAGATCTTTCACATTCTGAAAGGCCATTTGAACATCATCAATCCAAATGAACTTCAAACCTTTCTTTAACAAAGTCCTCGTGGGTTGAACAGCATAAGAATAACCTTTTAGAAAACGTGAGTAATACTCACTGAGACCCAGGAACAATCTAAAGGTATCCTTATCACGAGGAGGCTCATCTTCCTGAATGGCCTTGATTAAAGAGAATTTAGGAGAAATACCTTTTGGACTAATGTTATGACCCAAACATTCAAAATTAGTAACATTCAATTTACGCTTATTCCCTCTCAGGGTAATTCCAAAATTCTCAAATCTTCTAAACACTTCATTCAAGACTCTATCATGCTCATTCTGAGTTTCTGCAAAAACGAGGACATCATCCTGAAAAGGTTGAACCTCCATAATACCATCTAGAATAGTGTCCATCAACCTCTGAAACAAGGTGGCTGCTGATGCCAATCCAAATGGAAGCCATGCAAATTCATAAGCGCCAAACGGTGTATCAAATGTAGTTAGCTCCTGTGATTGCTCATCTAAGGGAATCTGGTGATAAGCAGGTCTTATATCAAGAGAGAAAAATGCTTGGCTCCACCTCAGTTGGCTAGGAGATTCTGAACCCTGGGAAGGGGGTGATATTCCACTATAATATTTTTATTTTCAGACAATCAAAGGGGGTGATATTCCACTATAATATTTTTATTTTCAGACAATCACAATGAGGCTAACCCATTCAGATGGACCAGCCTCGTTGATGATGCCATCTTTAACCATCCGACTCAGCAAATCCTTTAATTCCCTTCTTATACTCAGCAGAACAGGAAGCACCTTGTGAGCAACTGGCAAGGCGTATTTTAAAATTTTTATAGAGTGAATATAGTTTTTCACGCAGGTAATGCTGTTGTTAAAGATTTCAGGATATAACATGCGAAAGTGCTCCAAAGTGGGATGATCACGATCTTGGACATGTGACTCAGACATTTCAGCCAATCTAACTGGTGGATCAGCACCAGGTACAAGAATGATGCCAAGTTTGGCCAAATCACGCCAGCCAACAATATGTCTCCCTTTGATTGCAACATATACTTTAGTGCAAACACTCCTACACAAGCATGTAATCATTTGCCCGAAGTACCCCAACATCTCTATATCTTTCTCACCGTAAGCCTTAGGGTGAACATCAGGAGGTAACAGGGTTACAGTGGAACTCCTGTGATTATTAAATAGTGTGTCTGAAATTATGGTGATGGGGGCACCTGAATCATACATCATGCTAACTGTGAGTACATTCCCCAACCTCACCTGGCAAACTGGGTCCTTGATTTTAACTTCACTATCAGATTCAATCTCCAAACTAAGCACCATGTCTGCTAAATTTAACAGAACATTCTTCTCCATGACTTCAATACGGTGGACCCCGATTCCATTCTTACCCATTCTGCAAACACTGAAAAAGTGCCCCACTTTCTTTCGTTTTGTTCATTTCTTGCCTAAAGCAAGACGCTGTGGAAAGTTACTTAGATGAGATCTCGATCTGCGCCTGTAACAAATCTGATTATTCTTAGGCATTAAAACGTTATCACTCTTGCCCTTAACAAACAAGATCAACATGTAATGATTTATCCACCACATTCACAACTAGTGAAGAGCCAGGTACTACTTGACTTTAGAAATCAACCGTGTAGAAACCATAGCCCATTCTATGCTTTTTGCTAAATCCAAAACTTCAGTCAATAAAGGGTCTCTGCAGGACAAGAGCCTTTCTTGTGCTTTCTTACAATAACAACTGTAAACAAATTGATCACGTAAATATGTGTCAGGTGATGCACCAAAACAACAAGTTGCAGCCAAGGAACGCAAAGCAGAAATGTAGTCTTCAACAGATTCATTTACTTACTGTTTTTTCCTGAAAAAAGTCAATCTTTCAGGTAGAACACTTGGGGCCTCTGAAAACTTCCCTTTTAAGCGTGCCAGTGCTTCCGCATATTTATCCCAGTCTCCAGCATCAGCAGATGGAGCTACAATCCTGGGCAGATTGTCAAAAACTTGCTGACCCTCCTGACCCAAATGACTAAATAATATTGCAGCCTTGCGTTTTGGTTCAAATTCATCTGCGCCTACAGCCATCAAGTAGTTCTCACAGCTGCGCAACCATACTACCCACCTGACAGGCGGTTTACCAGGTAACTGCAGAAAAGGTGAAATTTGCGCAAAGTTGGTGGATGCCATTATTGCAATGACGGTAAAACTGTGTTGAATGTGCTTAAAGTATCAAGATAGAGCAGCAAGTCTGAAGGTGCTTCAGAATATTCGTCTCCAAATTCACAAACTGCAGTGGCTTAAAAAACATAATGTAAAATCTCACCAGAATTTGGTTTCGCTGCGTTCCTGTAACTGCTTGTGACAAATATAATCACCGCAAAATTTGCTGGTTAAAATTAACCCTGTTTCATGAGCTAACGATGCTGCACATTTGACCTTAACCAGTGTGAACCTGCTGGAGAAGATCAACTCCAAATGCCTGAAACTCAGTGACTTTAGACAGCTGGCCATTAGAATGCACAGGTTGCCTCAGCGAAAACAACTCCTGTTGCTTAGCAACCAGATGATAGAAGAAAGACACTGCTGTCGTAAAACTGCAGTTAGTGCGGAGCCGAACACGTCGATAACTGGCAATTCCACTACAAGTCATAACACATTCTTACACTGAGTGCGTAACTTTAAATCCTACAATTCCATGGCACTGCAAGGGCTACTTTAAACCCATAAAATACCTTGCCATGTCTCGAGCTTGTACAACAGTGCTACCTGAGAAAAAGCACGAGACGCGGATATAGAAGAAACCATATATATGCAACAGGTGTGCCTCATACATACACCATGCATCATGGTACACGTGTAATACAAACCCCCTAGTTACACATGATAAGTGATGGAGCAGGGTAAACGGAAAAAAAAATGCAACCTCCTAATATTTACGTTGAATAATTAACACACAGGTTCGTCTTAGAAAATAACCAACCACGTATGTGTCATGATAAGGGTTATGGGTAACACGCTATGTCCGTGCAAACTAATTTACTTACATTTGTTAACGTGGATAACATAAATCTAATAATTTGCGTACTAATTAAAATAATAATTGCATCATTTGTGCTTGAAAATAAACTGTGTGGTGGCAAAGTAAAGCGGTTGGTAAGTAAGAAATAGCTTTATATGTCGCTTTTGCTAGGTAACACGTAATTGGGGTGCGTAGAATGATGGGAGGGAAACGAAAAGGCTTATATTCTTTATTCTTAACTATGTTCTGTTTATCTTTATAAATAGTTCGCTTAGGCCTGTTGTGCCGCGATGTAAAATGGCTGCCGAGGCAAGCAAGCTAGAGTACGCAGGCGCAAATGGTTTCCGCGAATGAGAAAGGCTGTGAACAGAGGGATCATGTGACCGTCCCAAAGCCTAGGATGGAAGCTTGGTCAAGGCTGCGATGACCTTATTATACAAACGTGTGCCAAAGAAGGACATTGCGAAAAGCGTGAGAAGTTGCAGTGAATACGTGAAGGAACAATGAACTGTCCAACTTAAAGTAGCAAAAAAGGATACAGATAGAGACCAATGTACGGATGGGTAATGTCATGAACCCATGAGAAACGACAGAAGTATGAACTTTCCACAAAGAACTGGTTGAAGCAAGGATATTCATAATGAGATGTATACTGACCCCAAATGGACCAATTAGAGAGAATCTCGCCCCCAAAGATGTAACATTTTCACTTAGTAAGCTAGTTTTAGGGTATAAGAAGACCTACTCTGAAGGAGGGGGGACTCCTACTGATGCTACTGCTTTTTGCCGGTGTTGTTGCTGCGGGAGCCGCTGTTTTATATTTTTATTGAGCACGGGACGCTGCTGATGGAGAAACCTTTTTGCTTTAATAGATTTTTCCATTTTTAATATTATTAGACCTTTTTATTCTTAAATACTATAAGGGGAAAAGAACTGGATTGTGGCGGGAAACACCATATAGGTGATCCGTCGAGAAGGCCTGTTTTTACAGGACAGATAGACAGTCTTTCGGGAGTTTCTATGCTGTGATCTGAATTCATTGCTGTGACGAACTTTGTCTTTCCATCTAATAGGTATGCATTGCAACTTAAATTTATTCTTATAATGATGAAAAATGTATTAATCTGAATAATACATTTGAAACTTATTCATGCTTCTAAAAATTAGTTAAACTTTATTATCTTTAAAACAATGAGTCTGTGGTTCTTTAGCTCAATGATAAATATAAATGTTTAAAAGTTTATAGTGATTGAGCTGGTCTTAATCACCATCAACTGACTCCTACTAGTTGGTCCATCGACCGATGAGCGGAATACCTTAAGGTTTGAGAAGTATTATGTCGTTTTAAAGGGTATCCCGTCTCCTTCCAGCAAATCATTTACTGTTTTCTCCTAAGTAAACGGATGAAATCCAGGGAGTATATGAGAGAGTGAATGTTTATGCGGTGTTATGGGCCCCACCGTCATATGGATATAAGTTGTGGAAAAGGGATATTTGTACCTGGACGTCCAAAGAATATAGGAGAAGACATTTTATTGATAGCGCTGGATCAGATTTCTTGGTAGCTGAGTTATGGTTACTATAGATTAGTTTGGTGATTATTGATTATCGATTATTGATTATTTTTATGTATAATACTTCATGTTGTATGGTATTACGTTATATGTAAGTCAAAGGTTTTGAAGCTTCCGGGAAGTAGGAAGTGGACACGTGCGGCAAGAGAAGTCACACGGAATAGTGCATTGTCTGAATTCATATTGGTGATAACACAGGTTGTGTTATGATAGGGACATTTTCTGTATCAAAGGTGTGTGAGTGAAATAGCAACCGGTTTTCTTGTGAAACTCTGTCCTTAATTCTCAGGAGCAGTGTAGTCTCCACATGTGTTTTATCCCCAGAGAAACGGGTTTACCCCTTGCTTGAAAGAAGGGTAAGGTAGAGGGAAGTGCTACACTTATCGAACGAAACTGTATTCTTGCGAGATAGAATAAAACTGTCACTTTGTTAGCGAAATCAGACAATGAAATGTGTTTTTTAATGTCGTAACTAACCAAGAACAGTTGAAAAACAAATTGCCGATAAATTTTTGTAAAGGAGGGGTCAGGAGCAGAACTGACGTTGACAAAAGTCGCGCTGGGATTGGACAGTGCACTAGTTATACAGAAGACGCTCTGATTGGTGCGTTGGCGTGAGTCGCGCTGGGATTGGACAGTGCACTAGTTATACAGAAGACGCTCTGATTGGTATGTTGGTGTGAGTCGCGCTAGGATTGCTTGAATAAGCTGTGACGTAGAAACTTTGGATTGGAGCGATGGTGTGAGTCGCGCTGTGATAGGTCCGAATAACGCATAGAGAACAGTGTTGAATTGCGGACTTTGAGAAAGGAAAAGAGATCGTGAATTATGGCTTATATGAGTATGGTAGAGAGAAAACGTCGTGGATGGCGAAAGTTAAGAACTTTTTTAAGAAAGACAAAAAGGTAGTGACTAGAGAGGGACAAATAATTCCTCCGCCGAAGTCACCAGCTTCGCATATGATGCTGAAGTACAGATATCATACCTGCATATGGTTAGAAAATTGGACTAAATATACTCAAAATGATGGAGCATTAGCATTTCCTGAGAATGGTTCATTTAGTGTAGCTGTACTTCGGAATTTGAGGGAGAAGATGACGATGCTTGAGCCTAAACCTAGACCAACACAGTTTGAGGCTTTAAGTGAATGGGAAGATGAGATGTATGAACGAGAAAGATTCAGAGGATTAAGAAATCATGAGTTTGTACCCGGAAGGTTATGGGGAGTGAATCATGAGGACAGAATAAAGCGTTGGAGATATGCTAATATGACAGGAGGTTTGTTTCCAACTTTTACAGTTGAGGAAGAAGCAAAGAGAAAATGTACAGAGAAAAAGAAGCATTTAGTTACTGAAAGGTACGGGTATGGTGGTAGTGAGACGGAAGATGAATTGCTGGAAGATATTTTAAACAGAAACCCACCTCCATACCAACAGAATTCTGCGGTGGTGACACCTAATGCACCGCCAATGGAAACTGGGAGGAATAAAAATCCCGAACGGAGAGATGAGATAAATAGGTCACAAAATCAATTGAAAACCCCACAAAGCGAGAAAGTTGAAAGTGACAATACAACTGAATTAGCAAAAACCACGAGAGAATTGACTGAAAAGATAAGAGAATTGACAATGAATATGGAAGCTGTAACTGTACCCGTAACAATAGGTCCAGTAATACCAGTTTTTGAGAATCAGAAGATAGAAGAGAATTCTTTAGTCATTCCTATGAATTCAAATTTGCAAAGAAGAAAAGAAGGGATGGAATTAGACAATGAAAGGGCAAGAAATCTGGTTAGTTCATATAGACCAAGCCCACCTACTAATTTGACGGTAAATGAGAATGAGTTTTTGAGGATTCCTATGGGAACTGAGTCTGCGTCAGAGACACCAGAAAGGAGTAAAAATTGGATAGAATTAAATAGTACACCTGTAGGTCCGACTCCGGACGAATTGAATGAATGGATGAAAACCCTGAAAACGAAAGAGACAGAATCAAAACCATTAGATGTAATTAGGTTAAAAATAGATATGGAAGAATTGATTTTAGGGACAATTGGTACAGAAAAATTGAAAACTTATCAGGATGATGAGATAATGTTTTTATGTAAGAGTATTACATGGAGAGCTAGAAATTTACATGACAAATTAGAAGAAACAGCAAATGAACTAGGAGTAGAATTTGTAAAAGTGAGAAGTTTGCAGAAACCATATAGAGTAGATTTTTGCGAGAAAGATATAGAAAATTTGAACACATCAGGACGGTTAACCCAAATAAAAGAATTAATTGTTTTGCTGAGAAAATGGGGTGATGTGGATAGATGGAGAAGCAGGTGGACTAAAAGGAATGAGAAAACGACCGATAAAGCGTCTTTGGCTTTTGCGGTGACAGACAAGGAATCAATTGTAAGGGAGTACCCGATGAGAGAAACTCCAGGAGGTAATTATGTGCATGTCCCATGGTCTAGACAAGATATACTGTCATTTACAAATGACTTCCCGAAATTAAGAGAAAAACCAGTAGAATGGTACAGACAAGTGGAGAGGTTTGTTAAGGTTTCCAATGTGTTATGGATAGATTTGGATGGATTATTTGACATAGTAGTACCAGCTGATTTATGGACAGAATGTAAGATTACTATTGATTGGCCAACTGTAGAATATCCAAGAGACGCTAAAACAGGAGCGCCAGGACCAGAAGTGATGAGGAAATATGACCAAGTTATTACCTTTTTGAAAAATAAAATCCCACCCAAAGAAACGGATTGGTTAAAGATTGACAGAACCACACAGGAGAGTAAAGAATCTGTACATGCGTACTATGAAAGGCTACTGTTAGTTTTTAAACAGTATAGTGGATACGAGACACTAAATGTAAAGGACATGAGCCATTTCGTATATAGGTTTGTTTATGGGTTAAAACCAGAGATAAGTGAAATGATTAAGCAACATATGATATGTTGGCAGAATAGCACAGTAGACGAGGTTTTGAGATATGCTAAATACTGTAGTGATGATATTGAGAGTAGACAGCGTAAATTGAAAGAGAAAGCAATGTGGGCACAGGTGAAAGTTGCAGAAAAACAAGAAGCTCAATTGAATAATCAAGTTAATGAGGCAGGACAGACGAAATCCAGACCAAATATAGGTAAAGGAAAGGGTCAAATGAGTATAGAAGGGGCAAAGAAAAAGTGGCCATGCCACAACTGCGGAAAGTTAGGACATTGGAGAAACGAGTGTAAATTCCCTCCAAAAACTAATGCGGAAAATCAATCATTAAATCCACATGTGCAGAGTGAGGTGAGTTACCAACAGCTGCAGCAACCACAGGTAGTGACTCAGCAAAGTCAGGTGCCTCAACCACCACTTCCCAAGAGTGTAAATCCACAGAGATACAGTGCAGAAACAGGATTCTACGGAGGAGAGCAGGTAACACAATTGCCGCGCACAGCTGCCATATCTCAATACTGGTTACGACAGGATGGGAATGAGTCGGATGAAAGTTTATGACGGTGCCTAGGAGAGGAGGAAGAGTGCGTACTTGGCGCAACTCTAGAGGTAGATCAAGCAGGTCCATTTGTGGATGGAGAAGTGAATGGTGCAAATGTAACATTCCTTGTGAACACTGGAGCTACCCGTTCTACTGTTAGATCAGTGGAAATTCCAAACCTTCCTCTCTCAGGTGAAAATATCCAAATCGTGGGTGTTTCGAATCAGCAAATTAGGGCGCCTCTTACCAAATTAGTGGAGGTAAAGATTGGGCCATTCAGTGATATGCACCGATTTGTGGTGTGTGATTGCAGTCCTGTGAACCTATTAGGACGCGATCTACTTTGCAAGATGAACTGCACCATCTATTGTACTCCAGATGGGATTGCATTTCAAACCCCAGATGAAGATGTACTCTATAAAATGACATTGGTAAATTTAGAGTCAGAAGTGAGTGAGTTGTTCCCTGTGTTTGACGTAGAGAAAATCCCAATTGAACTGAAAGAAACAGTGAAACAGGAAGTGTGGGATTTTACGGGTGAAGATATAGGGTTAATGAAATGAGTAGACCCTGTTAAAATCTCTGTAAAAGAAGGAATAAGTTACCCAAATACGCCACAGTATAAATTGACACCAGAAATAATTGAAGGAATAACACCTGTAATAAATAAAATGATTGAACAAGGAATTCTGAGAGAAATAATGAGCAGCCCATGTAATTCACCTATAATGGGACTGAAAAAGCCGAATGGAACATATAGAATTGTACAGGATTTGAGAAAGGTAAACAAAATTGTTGTGCCTTGCTGCCCAATAGTACCAAACCCTGCTGTAATTCTATACCAGATTCCACGCGAAGCAGAATGGTACACAGTTATTGATTTGTGCCATGCATTTTCTCTATCCCATTACATCCAGATAGCCAGCCATTATTTGCGTTCAGGTTCGGAGAGCGTATTTTGGCATGGTGCCGAATTCCTCAGGGGTATACAGAAAGCCCCTCGATCTTTAATCAGATTCTAAAGAAATCATTGGAAGATTTAAAAATGCCAGAGAAATCCGTGATGGTTCAGTATATTGATGACCTATTGGTGGCATCAAAAACAAAGGAAGCATGTGTTACTGACACAATTGCTTTGCTGAATCATTTAGCAAAAGGAGGACATAAGGTGTCCCCATCAAAATTACAGTTTTGTCAACAAGAGGTCCAATATTTGGGACACAAGATTGAAAAAGGAGTGCGAAAGGTAACGACTGAAAGGATAAAAATAATTCAAGGAATGAGAGCTCCAATGACACAGAGAGAAGTAAGAATGTTCCTAGGAATGGTGGGGTATTGTCAACAATGGATAAGTGGATTTTCACTGATTGCAAAACCATTACAGAGATTGACAAAGAAGGATGTTAAAGATCCTTTTGAAATGAATGATGAGGAAATGAAAGCATTCAGAGAACTAAAAACAAAGCTGTGTGAAGCCCCGGCATTGGGAATGCCTGATTATGAAAAAGATTTTGAGTTGTATTGTAGTGAAAGAGATGGGTGTGCGTTTTCAGTCCTAGTGCAGAGACACGGAAACATGAAATGACCCATTGCATATTTTTCAGCTGTGTTAGACCCAGTAGCAAAAGCGTTGCCTGGATGTTTGAAAGCAGTTGCTGCTACTTGTGTAAGTCTGGAGCAGAGTGAAGGCATTGTGATGGGATATCCACTAAGAGTATATGTCCCTCATTCTGTGGAAATTCTTTTGACAAGAACCAAACCCAATGTATGACACATAGTCGGCTGACTAGGTATGAAAAAGTAATTTTGAGTGCAGACAATGTCACCATTGACAGATGCATAAATGTGAATCCTTCAACATCATTGCCAGATGAAGAGAGTGTGATTGAAATGGATGAAGTTGATCATGATTGTCTGAATGTACTTGAATATTGTACAAAACCGAGACCCGATATACGGGATGAGCCTTTAAAGGAATAAGATTATATTCTGTTCGTGGATGGCTCATGTTTGAGAACGAATGATGGAGTTCTGAGTGCAGCATATGCAGTTTGCACCGTAGCTGCTGTAATGGAAGCATCTTGTTTGAGAGGGATACGTTCTGCTCAAGTAGCGGAGTTGATTGCTCTAATTCAAGCATGCAAATTGGGAAAGAATGTCCGAGTCACAGTAATCACGGATAGCCAATATGGTTTTGGAGTGGTTCATGATTTTGGGCAGATCTGGTCCCAGAGAGGTTTCTTGACGTCTGCAGGAACCCCAATAAGAAATGGTGAATTTGTGAAAAAGTTGCTTGAGGCAATACAGCTGCCTAAACAGATTGCGGTGGTAAAGTGCAATGCACATAAAAATGGGGAAGACTACATAACTGTTGGCAATAAGTTTGCTGATGAAATAGCTCAGTACTGTGCCAAAAATGTAGTCTCATTAAACAGAAACCAAGAGAGAGAGCATATTTCATGTCCGTTGCTTTTTACTAACCATGTCGAGACATGGGATGAGGTGAGACAATTGCAGGAAGCAGCAGATGATGAGGAAAAAGATAGCTGGATAAAAGCAGGATGCAGAAAACGGGAGGAAAATGATGTTTGGGTTTACAGAGATGAAAGACCAGTTATGCCTGATAGCATGATTTCTGACATGGCACCGATGTACCATGGACAAGCTCATATTGGGAGAGATGCAATGATCAGACTTTTTAGGCAAACATGGTATAATCCAAAATTCAGAGCCATAGCTGAGAGTCTTTGTCAAAGATGTCTTATCTGTCAACAGCTAAATCCAGGAAGAAAGACAGTAGTGAGTCTAGGAACAATAGGACGAGAGGGAGGTCCTTTCACAAGAATGCAAATGGATTTTATAGAAATGCCGCCAAGCAATAGACTAAGATACGTTCTTGTAGTCGTCTGTTTGTTTTCCCGTTGGGTGGAAGCATACCCGACCAGAAGGAATGATGGAATTACAGTAGCTAAACTAATGCTGCGAGAATTCATTCCAAGGTATGGTTTTCCAGTAACGATTGAAATAGATAGAGGAACACATTTTCAAAACGAATTGATTCAACTGATTTGTGAAGCACTTAGTATTAAACAGAAATTGCACTATGCATACAGACCAGAGGCTTCTGGAATAGTAGAGCAGGTGAATGGAACAATAAAGAACAGGCTAGGAAAAATGTGTCAAGCCACAGGACTCAAATGGCCAGATGCCTTGCCATTGGTCTTAATGACTATCAGAAGCATACCTGAAAGAAAGACAGGACTTAGTCCCCACGAAATAATCATGGGACGAGCAATGAGGCAAGCACATGTACCTGTCAACAAACTACTGACTATAACTGATGATTTCGTGTTGGATTATTGCAAAGGATTGGCTGATGTGGTACGTTCCGTGTTTCATCAGGTTGGACCGGATGCGACCACTCTTGAAAGAAAACCAGCTCATGACTTGAATCCAGGAGATTGGGTCCGCATAAAAGTCCACCGAAGAAGAAACTGTTTGGTTCCTCGCTGGGACCAACCACGACAAGTGATCCTGGTGACAACAACTGCAGTCAAATGTGCAGGAGTAAAACACTGGGTACATGCCAGCCACACCATCAGAGTTCCAGATCCTGAAGCTCGACCTGTGAGTCGACATCTGGAAATATCAGATACCAGTTCAGCATCTGATGCAGAGGAAGAGACGAACAGGGCTCCAGAAATTGAAGATCGACCTGTTAGTCGACATCTGGAAGACCCAAGTACAAGTGTAACGACAGGAGGAGAGGAGGAAATAGCAAAAGTTCCAGAATCTGAAGATCGACATGTGAGTCGACATCTGGAAATATCAGACCCTAGTTCAGCATCTGATACAGAGCATTCTGACTGTGATGAAAATCTGAAAAGAGATTGGAAATTTGATAGCATAAAAGAAGAAACTGAGCAAAAAGATAGTAACAGTGAGCAACCAAGTACAAGTTATGGTGAAGATCCTTCAGAAATTATATTAATAGAAGAAGAAGGGACAGTTTCAAATAGAAAAGTAGAAGAATCGGAAGACCCCCGAGGAGCAATAGGGACAGATCGGCGAACAAAGAAACAGGGAAATTCAGAAACAGATAGAGAGATTGACACAAATTCGGAAGAACCTCGAGGAGGGACAGAAGTAGGTGATCAAAGGAAAACACGAGGAAAATCAAAAACAGATGAAGGAAGTGAAATTCTAAAAATTAAGATAAGAGACAATAAAGAAAGGACTGAAATAGAGTCAGAAGAAAGTGGAGAAGAAAGAAACCAGAAACTAGAGTCGAGAAAGAGAACTTGGAGAACAGAAAGAGAGGAAAAAGAAAGTGAACCAAAAAGGCCAAGAAAAGGAGACAATTGGCCCCACGAAGTTAAGAGATTGAGATACAAGATCATAAGGTTAGATGGAAAGAATGCAGAACAAGTAAATGAAATAACAGGTCAAAAGGAACAAGAAAGACAAGGAGGAAAACACTTGCAGAAGACAAAAAGAGTGAAGAAAGCTAATGTAAAATATAAATTGCCTGAATGGATATACATTGCGTTGACTGATATCAAAGAAGAAGAGATCACTCACGAGAACCCGGAACAAAGCTACAATTTAATGGGTGAAGGTGAAGTGCAACAAATTTAAAGAAATTTGAACACATTTCTACCGGACTGGACAAAACACTGGATTTGACAAGAAAGAGTTCTGAAAAGAACTAAAGGAAGTACCAAACGAGACAAAGTGAGAGCGTAGGGTGGCTAAGAGGTCATTTCTGAGGTGTGGTGACACATTTTCTGTACATACTATAAAGTAGGTAATAGAACAAAATGGTAGATACTAAAAATAGAACATGTAGATGTGAGTTCTTACGTAGATGGTGTAAGATGTACTTCTTTTGTACAGGATTATTAATGTCCGTATGGATTATTTTAGCAATCACCATTCCAATTAGATTAGCTGTAGAAGAGACGTCTATATTAAAGAATAACACAGAGATAGAAAAGGGAGCTAACATGCAGGAAACAGCTATATTAAAAAGTAGTGCAGAGTTGCATAAGGACAAATCAAAAACAGATTTTTCAAAAAATGTTTTTACTAAATTATTATATGAGTATGTAGAAACCATGGATGTGAGAGATTGTTACGTTTGTATGCAATTGCCTGCGTCTGTTGCAGAAGGTGTGACCTATCATCACCTTCCTTTGACGTATGGAATAACATGTAGTGTTTTAGCAAGTCTATTTTACAAGACAGGAAGATTAGAATATTATTATACTGATATAGATAAGATTTTTGCAGAGATTCCTATAATTTCTGAACTAAACAAAGTGAAAGAAGCAAGAACGTTTGGTGAATTTTTCATAGGAAATAAAATTCTAACATTAGATGATATAGTTAAAAACAACCTTACCTGTGAGTTAAGGAATGAAGAAAAGGTGTTTTTAGAAATGGTCGAGGATAGAAGAGTAAAATTTCAAAGAAAAGTGATAGAAGAGACAAAAACACCTCTTTGGGCGTTTGAGGAAGGAAATCATGACAAGAAAAAGACAAATGCAGCTATGTCTCTGGATTGGCCCCAACAGGGAAGGTTGTGCATTAGAAGAAATAGAACAAGATATGACAACTATTTCGTGGGTTCCAGTGATTGCCAAGACAATTATAACATGTTAGGAGGTTGGGGATTCAAAGGGGGAAAAGATCCAATATTTCCTGGGATCTATTATATTTGCGGTAACAGAGCTTATTACAGGTTGCCGGACCATGGGTATGGATCATGTTACTTAGGCCTGGTCTTTCCAAAGATCTTTCATGTAGATAGAACAGAAAAGGGAACACACGAAATAGTAAAGACATTTACACGTAGGAAAAGGGAGAGCTTTTCAGAAATAGTAGGTGATGTTTTTGGAGCATTGATACCAGCAGTGGGAATATCTTTGAATGCATTTAAAATTCGGAAGTTATCCACAGTAGTAGATCGTTTATCTACAGATACTGCTGGAGGGTTCTTGATGGTAAATACCGAAATGGTTGCCATGAGAGCTATGGTGATGCAAAATCGACTTGCCCTTGACATTCTTTTGGCAAAAGAGGGTGGAGTCTGTGGAATGCTGAAAGTCCAACATTGTTGCACTTACATTCCAGATAAAAGTGAAAATATACAAAAGTATATTAAGAATATTACCAATTTGCACAAAGAACTTGTTCCACTGGAGGTTGAAAATGCATTGGGAAAACTTGGTAAGAGTTTTTCCTCAGTAATAAATTGGTTCACTAGAATGAGTAGATTAGTAATAGGGAAAATCATAATAATAGCGACCATAATAGTACTAATAGGCCTAGTATTAAAATTGATTATTGTATGTATAAAGAGAAGAAAAATACAGAATAAAATAGAAAAGGAAAATAAGATAAATAAAGAAAGAGAAAGAGAGATGGGTGAAATAGAGCTAGAAGAAATAAAAGAAAACATGTATAAGAAAACAAAGAGACAAGATGAAAGGGATACAGTTGTGTAAACTAACAAAAACAAACTGGACCAGAAATATGCTATCTGACAAAATTGTATAACATGGGTTTTTGTGGTGATATTAAAAATCACCAAAGGGGGAGTTGATGGAGCAGGGTAAACGAAAAAAAATTTAACCTCCTAATATTTACGTTGAATAATTAACACACAGGTTCGTCTTAGTAAATAACCAACCATGTATGTGTCATGATAAGGGTTATGGGTAACACGCTATGTCCGTGCAAACTAATTTACTTACATTTGTTAACGTGGATAACATAAATCTAATAATTTGCGTACTAATTAAAATAATAATTGCATGATTTGTGCTTGAAAATAAACTGTGTGGTGGCAAAGTAAAGCGGTTGGTAAGTAAGAAATAGCTTTATATGTCGCTTTTGCTAGGTAACACGTAATTGGGGTACGTAAAATGATGGAAGGGAAACGAAAAGGCTTATATTCTTTATTCTTAACTATGTTCTGTTTATCTTTATAAATAGTTCGCTTAGGCCTGTTGTGCCGTGATGTAAAATGGCTGCAGAGGCAAGCAAGCTAGAGTACGCAGGCGCAAATGGTTTCCGCGAATGAGAAAGGCTGTGAACAGAGGGATCATGTGACCGTCCCAAAGCCTAGGATGGAAGCTTGGTCAAGGCTGCGATGACCTTATTATACAAACGTGTGCCAAAGAAGGACATTGCGAAAAGCGTGAGAAGTTGCAGTGAATACGTGAAGGAACAATGAACTGTCCAACTTAAAGTAGCAAAAAAGGATACAGATAGAGACCAATGTGCGGATGGGTAATGTCATGAACCCGTGAGAAACGACAGAAGTATGAACTTTCCACAAAGAACTGGTTGAAGCAAGGATATTCATAATGAGATGTATACTGACCCCAAATGGACCAATTAGAGAGAATCTCACCCCCAAAGATGTAACATTTTCACTTAGTAAGCTAGTTTTAGGGTATAAGAAGACCTACTCTGAGGGAGGGGGGACTCCTACTGATGCTACTGCTTTTTGCCGGTGTTGTTGCTGCGGGAGCCGCTGTTTTATATTTTTATTGAGCACGGGACGCTGCTGATGGAGAAACCTTTTTGCTTTAATAGATTTTTCCATTTTTAATATTATTAGACCTTTTTATTCTTAAATACTATAAGGGGAAAAGAACTGGATTGTGGCGGGAAACACCATATAGGTGATCCGTCGAGAAGGCCTGTTTTTACAGGACAGATAGACAGTCTTTCGGGAGTTTCTATGCTGTGATCTGAATTCATTGCTGTGACGAACTTTGTTTTTCCATCTAATAGGTATGCATTGAAACTTAAATGTATTCTTATAATGATGATAAATGTATTAATCTGAATAATAAATTTGAAACTTATTCATGCTTCTAAAAATTAGATAAACTTAATTATCTTTAAAACAATGAGTCTGTGGTTCTTTAGCTCAATGATAAATATAAATGTTTAAAAGTTTATAGTGATTGAGCTGGTCTTAATCACCATCAACTGATTCCTACTAGTTGGTCCATCGACCGATGAGCGGAATACCTTAAGGTTTGAGAAGTATTATGTCGTTTTAAAGGGTATCCCGTCTCCTTCCAGCAAATCATTTACTATTTTCTCCTAAGTAAACAGATGAAATCCAGGGAGTATATGAGAGAGTGAATGTTTATGCGGTGTTATGGGCCCCACCGTCATATGGATATAAGTTGTGGAAAAGGGATATTTGTACCTGGACGTCAAAGCATATAGGAGAAGAAATGTTATTGATAGCGCTGGATCATAAGCCACGCAAAACCACTTTGTGTGCCTTTGAATGATGTAAAGGTACAGAGAAATGCAACGCTGGCCAAAATGCAGTGTAGTATCACTCTGTGCAAGGGAGAAATTCTATGGGCATTGTGGAGGTGTCTCCATTCAACTCCCATGCTTCACGAGGCATGTCATGTATCCCACAACAGGTAAATTTTGTAATATGATAAATCAATAGTTTTTCTCAGGTGATGTGTAACAAGTAAGATGAACTGAAGCCCTCTAAGTAACTCCCACTTTCTATGTGTGGTGCAGTCTGTGGCAAACAGAGATGGACAATCATGGCTCCGAGGCTTCATCATCTGCAGAAAGGTGCCTCCTCCTGCACAAAGACAATCCCCCATGCAATGCAGGCACCCGAGTGCCATTGAGCAAGTGTGTCTGTGTTTGTTCTAGGCAGCACATTGTGTGCCAGTTTAGACTGAAAGGTCAGGCTTGTTCTGTATTGCCTAACTACTGTGCACTACTGCCCTTTCTCAGTGACTCAGTGCAGACAGGTGATTTGCTGCACTGGCCGGTGCCACTTGTCCAACTATCTGGGCCCCTGTGTAATGTGCATATAGTGGGAACAATGCACTGCAATGTGTACACAATGATGTGCCACATTGACATGCACTCACTAATCTGTGAATGGCAGTAGTGACCGAATGAAGTGAGTAGTCATGTGTAATTTTACTCTGTACGGATGGATAGAACCACATCAACTGCAATGGGTAGGGAATCCTTAAGGAAATCATATGCCATGACAGACAAGGTAATTATGAGTACAAAGCAATACAAGAGAAATGTCTGGGGTAAGTGTGTCCTCAATGGCCTACAATGTCCGTGAAGTGAGAAGAAGTACAAGTGTTGTACATATGGCAGTATTCATTTATGTTGATTAAAGTTTCAGAAGCAACACAGTCAGAAGTATGTTGAAAGACTATGCGCTGGAAATAGCCCGCAAAGTTTTGGAACGCAGGGACTGACCTCACTTTGAACCAACAGATTTCATTATTGGTCTGTTAGAAGTGGCCATGACCAAAAACTTTTTTATGTTCCAAAAAGACTTCTATTACCAAACCAAGGAAGTCGCTATGGGGGCCGGCTTTGCTCCAGATATAGCCAACTTGTACATGGACAGCTATGAGGCCAAATACATCTACAGCGTCGATAACTCTTTCATAGAAAACATAACTCTATGGAAGAGGTATATCGATGATGTCCTCATGGTATGGACTGGTAATTCAGACTCAGTTAAAGACTTCTGCATATGGCTCACTGACAGATCCAGAGATATAAAATTCACCTTGACTTTCAGTGAAGAACAGATAGATTTCCTAGATCTTACTATCAGAACAGAAGGGAACATGTTGTATACTTCACTATTTAGGAAACCATTGGAACGCAGCACAATTCTGGGTTACTCCAGTCATCACCCCAGGACCCTGAGAGATAATCTCCCCTATGGTCAGTTCCTTTGACTTCGGAGGAACTGTACCCATAGTGTGCACTTCTTCAGGGAATCGGACTCCTTAATTGCCAGACTTAGTGATCGAGGTTATCCTCGCAGTCTCCTGAAAAAATCTAGAAAACGGGTGTGGTACTGACACAGAGAGACATTATTAGAAGTCAACCAAAACAAAAAAACAGAAAGTGACAAAATTGTCTGTGTTTCCACCTTTGGTAATAGGAGTAATAAAATAAAGAAAATCATCAATCAGAACTGGTCACTCATATCAGATGACATAGGGATCACTGATCCGCCATTTTTTGCTTTCAAAAGGGGAAGAAACATCAGGGACCAGGTAGTGAGGTCATACCTGAGGGACAAATCATCATCAAACATACGATCTCAACTAGGGCTACCACCATTGCAGGGTCATTTTAAATGTGGACGATGCAAGGCATGTGATTTGACAGTTGAACACAAAGAATTCACACACATAGATAGACGTTTTCAGCTCCGGCAACACACCAACTGTGACACTAAGGATATGATCTATATCATCAGGTGCCCTTGCAACATGGTATATGTAGGTCAGACCAAACAGAAGATTAAGGCCAGAATCTTACAACATTGCTCAAGAATCAGATGTAAAGTACAAGGTGCCCCGCTAGTAGAACACTTCAGTGAGATGTGTCACCCTCTGAAATGGTGGGTGTTAAAAAAAGTCTTACCCAACCCTAGAGGAGGGGCACTTACAGCCACTCTGAATTTGCGGGAATGTAAGTGGATACACCTTTTAGACTCAGTACACAGTGGATTGAATGAATCAGAAGATATCTTGAGACAAATTTCACTCTTATGTCCAGGATGAACCACCAGTAGTCATCTAAACTGTTTCCAAATTATTGCACACGGTTATCTTGTGTTTTTACCTGTTCTAAGTTTTGGAACTGCTGTTAAAACGTAAAGCAATATAATGTAATATATGTTTGGTGTACATTTTGTATTTACTGAAGTTTCGGAAACCTTTTCCTTTTTACACGACCAAGGCACATATGCATTGCAATGTTTACAAGAGATCCAATGTTCTCTGTCTGTTGTGGGTGTATACCACTGAACCACTCCAACATGTACTGTGTGTATTATGCTTCATGAAAAGGTCCACTCTTTTTCTACAAATTTCAAGTAACAGGTTCATAATAATTATATTTACTATCTTCAGAAATGTTTTGGAATTGTTCCCCAACATCATGATTTACCTACCTAGGGTCTTTTTGTTTGTTGTTTTTTGGTTCTATGAATAAAGCAGATATGTGCCCTATGATTGGATCTAACATTGGCAAGGCATGACATTGGGGCTCCTACATCCAGAGCTACCACAAAATAATTAAAAAGTTTACCCCTGTGGTTGACTTGATTTCACTGCAACCTAGATTTCACCGCAACCTAGATTTCACCCTGATCCCACAAGACATCCATGATACTGTTCAGAAAGTTCCCCTTTAGGAGGCGGAATGAGAGCGCAACTCCTTTAATTCATATGAGATTAATAACATGATATCCTCTCTCACTCCATTTCTGCAACAATAATTTTCATCATACATTTTTCCTTTCACGATGTAACCATTAGCAGCGTTACACCGCGGTGTCTCTAGAACAAACCCGGTATTGAGACGCAGCAGTGCGCTGACACTTTGTATCAAAGCCTCTTTACAGTTTCCAAGGCAGCACATAGGAATTCCTATTCCGAACATGCTTAATGTGCACGCGGGCACCGGCGGCCCCGTTTTATCTATTTAAGTAGAAGCGCTCCACCACACACGGAGGACGCTTCTTCACCATACTCCGAGCACAAGACGCCGGAGGTAAGTAGAGAGACGAGTTTGTTTCCACAGGTTTTTTTGCTGTTCGTAGGACAGGAGATTCATTATGTTCTCTTATTTAGATCTCAAGGCATCAGGCTTGCTCCTGATATTTGGATTTTCATGTAAACGGAAGTAATTTGCTCCGTATTTGCATATTTGAAATCTGAGTTAACAGAGACAGCGGGATATTGAAACCACTACACTCCGAGCATGCGATGCCGGAGGTAAGTGCACAGACTACTTTTTCTTGATGTAATCAATTACCCTAGATTTGTATGGACAACACAGTGACCATGTTTTTCCACATTTTGGCACACAGATTGGAAAATATCAGGCTTATTCCTGAATTGTGGCAGATTTTTGCCTAACGGAGGCGTTGGGCCCCGTTTCATTTCGCAGAAGTAGCGTATCAATTCGACAGTACCCCGAGCGCTTGACGCCGGAGGTGAGGTCATTTACCATCCAGTACTGTCACAAGAGTGTAATTTATTTTATGGAAATTACAATGGATGTATCCTTTTCTTACCTTTAGACCATAAGGGAGCATGCTATGCCCCTAATTTCTTATCTGATTGACTTCAGTCAGGATCGCCACACTTGGGCTAACCTTTCAGAGAATTTATTCACCTTTGACTGTCGGCGAGGTGTATTTACAATTATGGCTAATGCACTGGGACAACTCTAGACGGTGAGCAACAAGCTTTTGCTTTTGCATTTGACCCTAATTAGAAAATAAATAATTTGGTGTCACACATTGATCTCTAAAGTACACTCAATCTTCTTTCCACACAGGCAACACACAAATACTGGTCGTAGTCCTGATGAAGACCCCCAAGGTGATGTGTTTTGATACTCACACCGCGTCTAGGGGTCGAAACGTCGACATATACTAAATCAAGCGTTACTGCCCAACTAGACCTTGTATTTATGAGAATTGAAGCTAGGTTGAGTTAGGGCTTCCCATGGTATAAGCAACGCTGAACCAACTGATTGTGTTATATGTATATTATTGTTTATGTACAAAATGTATTGTGATCTGTGTGTATAATTTCACTGTACTCACCTATTGTGTACTTTCACCATTGTGTAAAACCCTGAATTTCCATTTGTGTGTATATGTCCTGGTCTCTATGATTTAATTCTGTAAAGATATGATTTTCCTTATATAAATTCTACCCACATTTCATTTTTTGTCAGTGGTCCATCCTTTAAGAGAATCATTGTTGTGACTGTTTGCACCATCAATTGGAGGTCTTCCATTTGTGGGGACAGAATAAGAAGTGTTTCATTTAATTTTCGTGGCAGAACCACTGTTCGCATAACGCAATTATCCCCAGGTTCTGTGCGTAACTGGGTTACCCCATTGTGATTAACAAAAAACTATGCCTGGCATGATATGTCAGTGTAGGCCCCAGACATGTGGAAATGTCAATACAGGATAAAATTGTGACACCAACAGTCCAAAACACACATATGTCTCAGCAATACTGACAGTCTATGTACACACATACACATAGGCAGACAACCGCATTGACTGATGTAACCAATGCAATGGCTCACCTGTTCGGTGTTGTAAGTAGCCCAGATGGAAAGTATATGAATCCAGCAATGAGAAACTCACAAAGTCAAACACAATGCTGCCAAACATGTCATACATCAGTCATCAACACAGAATTAAATCCAACCTGGACAAGCCACCACTGTGTACTCAGAATACCAATCTCAACAATCATGTGCCACAGCAATGAGGAAAAACTTAAGGTATAGAAGTAAACAATCCCCTACAATTGGAGTCATACACATAGATTTTAAAAAACAATGTATTGTGTCCACTTTTGTAGTAGACAGCTCCTTGTTACAACATCAGTGTGTCCCACAGAAAGATGGCCCACGTTGAAATACATATGTGTCAATGAAAGTGCACCATTACAATTCATCTGCTAAAAACAATAGTTTAAGCCTGACAATAAATAGCATTACAATTCATGTGGCATGTTTGAACTGCACCACATGTATGCTCCAAAATCATATGGTCAAGTAAATGTACTATGAAAAGGCAATGTCATGTAGGTCACCAACAACCTCAGTGGTTTACCATTGACATATGTATGTGTGAGTGTAATAAGTGTTGGCAATGTCACTACCGACCTAGGAAGGACCAACAAGCCAAATATCTGATAAAAAATCTGACCCTTCAGACATGTAGTGACTGCACATAACATAGAGTGATCAGGAACATCTTCAAATAGCCATCACAGTAAACTACTGGATTAACATGAAAGTTAGGATATAGAACAGTACAATGTTTCAGGTCATGATCATCATTTGCCATTACACAGAGAAAAGGAAGAGACATGTGTAAACCTATAGCAACTGTATAAGTAACACATATTGTGAAATACCGTCAGAAATGTGTATGAGTGATTCAGTACACATAACACACATGGCCAGGAATGTTGCTTTAACAGAGAGTTAAATAATTGACAGGTGTTATTTCTTTGTAACTTTCAGCTGACTAAGGATACGGTCTCCAGCCATGGATCATGCCCCCAATAGCACATCCCCAGACTGAGGTGGAGCAACACTCTATAATCAGACACTGACAAAGATCCGGCAGATTGTGGAGAGAAACTTGTGCTGAAATCCCTGTTCAGATGCTTGGACATGTCAGGGGGTAATTGCTATACTCACACCCTATGGTCTGCAAGATCATACTAGTATGTGCCATTCTCCACAACATCTGTGTCCAGACAGATGTCCCGTGGGATGTGGACCATGATGAAAAGGATCCAATGAAGGATGAGGATGATGATGGAGGAGAGATCCAAAATACAGTGGCTGGGCATAGGCAACACACCCACATTGTACAGAACTTCTTTTCTTAAACGTTCTGTTCCTGAATGGACTAAATCTGAGATATGGACTGATTTCAGCAAAATGTAAATGCATCTCTATACACTATCTTTGTGTTTCAATTTTATGTCGCAGTCACTGTAAACATCAAAACACTTGCAGCTCCTCACTTGATTTAGGTCTATACCGAAGGTCTGTAGCTGGGTGTTACACTCACCCCAGCACAACATCATGTAGAACAAAAGCCATGTGCATATAAACACCATGTGCCTGGGCAAGACATGCACAACTGAAATATGTCAATGTGGAACAGTGTGCACATTCTGAGAGCGTGTGTGCTGCAACCATGTGTTCACCTTCTGGCACTCAAGCACAGCTCCAAGGGAGTATAGATCCAAACATTGTGAGCTGACTGAGTGTGTGTGCTGCACATCATGATGATGTTTTATGTCAGACACATGTGCATCAGAGCTGTGTTCCACCAACATCCTGTGATAGTAAACAGAGGGGCATAAATTCGACATAGCCACACAGTGCAGCACTGATATACTCTGTAATGCATGGCTGTGTGTGAATGGACATTAGAAGTAATGTGTATCCATACTTGAATACAAAACAATCATGCCAAATCCCCTACCCCACTGCTATTTTTGGTTAGCTAGGGCATAAGCAGGCATACTTGCACCATGAAGCAGGGAAGCAAATATCACATGCAAGAATCTATGCATCCATGAAGGGGCTATCTCTCGTAAGAGTGATATCCTTTGAGCCTAATGCCACCATCAATGTGGGATTCAGATCCCAGCTCACATAGAGAACTGAAGTGGCTAGAAGATTTTTTGGTAAAATACCTTGTAATTTCACACCTGTAAATGCATTAGTTACTGGCACATTCCCCACTGTATGTGCTTTGTTACGTTTCAGAATGCATATGTTACCATCGTGTGTACATGGGTACCCGCAAGCAACATTCAAGGAGGCTATATCTGGTGCAGCAAGTTTCAATGCCTTGATTTGTGAAACATTGTGTCACCCAGTATTATTGAAACTTTTCCCGCCTATACCAGCTGACCTAGCATTTACACCACCTGGAAACTGTCCTCTGTCACACCGACCTAACAAATGCTGCAAACCCGGTCCACATCTGTGCCAAGTACCATTCAACACTGGATGTTGTTATGAATAAATTAAATAACTGCAGCCTCAACACATCTAACAAAGTAGCCCCAAGATACTTTCAAACCACTACATGAGGATGATTAACTCAATGCCTCAATACATTACAAATTTTCCATTGTTACACTCTCAATAAATTGTTACTCTAGATGTCATATGTTAGATAGAATTATGTCACACATGAGCACACTATGACCAATTAAATGACACACATAACCAGCCTTTGAACACATCTGCTATAACTGTAGGACCAATGGAAGTGGGTACAAGCTGTGACATCTTGTTTTTAACTGTCATTTACATTTCAGTTCACATATTGGGCCAATAGCATGTTTTACAAACCACACATTGCCCCTGATGTGTGGCGCATTGCACCAGTTGTGCCTGTTATAATTTCGTATCAAGGCCAATGCACGTACAAACCAGCATAAGTGTCATTGCATTGTGCGTTTGTTTTACAATATCAAATTCTCTACGGCTGAGTCAGAAAAAAATGACACATTTGCTAAAAATGGGCATTAAGTCAGCCAGGAAATGACGCAATGGGTGTGGCAGGCTGCATAGTAGGAAGTGTGAAATTACTTTCACTTTCACTTACTCTCTATTAGTCTGAGCTGGGTGTTGGTGGTTTTTGAGAGTTTGTCTACGAATGGTGGTTGTTTGGTCTTGTCTGTGTGTGCTCTGCGTCTCTAAATTTTGTTGTTGTCCATTATTGTCTTTTTGTCTAGTTTTGTGAAGTTTTTGTCACTGTATTGCTGGGAGTTTGTCTTTTGCAGAGGTTTTCTTCTAGGTGTAGTTTAAGTAGTTTGAGTGGCTAGTTATTTTCTATACTGCTATCACTAGACAGTAGAAAGATAGTGGTGCAAGCCTTGGTGACATCTAAACTAGCCTATGTCAACAGTTTGTACCTCGGATTGCCCAAATGTCTCATTCAGTGCCTGCAAGTGGTGCAAAATGCGGCGGACAGAGCTATTGTAAGGCCTAAATTCAGATCTAGTATGACCCCCATTCTAAGGTCCTTGCACTGGCTGCGCATGAAGGAAAGGATCGACTTCAAAGCTATGGTGACATTTTTTAAAGCTTTTTATGGCTTAGGAGCCTGTTACCTTAATAAGCACGTTCACCGATATATTCCAACTAGATCCCTAAGATCTTCAAATGCTAACCTTGCCCTCGTTCCCAAAATACGCTGTGTGCTTATGGGGGGAAGAACGTTTGGTTTCCTTGGTGCACGGATGTGGAACAGTCTTTCAGAATCTCTGAGATTGACCACAGACTTGTTAACTTTCAGAAAGAATCTTAAAACATGGCTTTTTAAAAACTAGCCCCTCCTCAGCACTCCGCCACTCTTTCCGCTGTTTTGCGCCAACACACTTTAGTTTGAGTAGCTGTGCGCTATATCAAATGCGTTCATTTCATTTCATTTCATAGTGTTAGTGGGAGGAATAGGGATATCTCCTGGAGGAGGAAGAATTTTTTGGAGCCGGTTTTGGGAGGGCCAATCTGGTTGGTGATGCACTACCTGCCGAAAATGGTTGAGGCTGGGGGCAGGGTGAGCAAGGAATATCCTGCAACAGATAAAAAGGACAAATGGGTGGAACTGGCTGCACGACAGATGAAGCATAGGTGGGCTGACGTGGTGGCACAGGAGGCTGATCTCATTACCATCTTGGGACTGGAGATTGGTGGACCTGTTCATATGTATGGTTGTTCCCTCTCATGTTTGTGAAGTAGCTATTTAATTCATGCTAAACAAAAGCATGCACTGCATATCATTTTTAAAATGTATTTTTAATGACTGCAACATCCAAGATGTATATCAAAATGTGAGGATTTCATGGACATAATGTACATAAAATAACTTTTTGGCATAAATCTGAGAGTCTTGTTGGGGCATTGCATCACTTTTAGTGATGCAGCGCAGGCACAAACCTCTCATTCCTATCTATGAGTCCATGCTAAGCAACTTTGCGTGGCTTACAATGGCTGCAAAAATATGGAGCAAGGCAAGGCAGCGCAAATTACTGCTTTGGCTTACTGTTTGTCAGGGAGGCCTTCCAAGGTCGTTGTGGTGGGTGACCCCTGCAACACCCATGGATTGTTATGCATCACCAAATTTACAATGCCCAAGAGATGTGAAACAGTGCATTTTTTCTTTATGCCTCCTTGTATTTTTTCTCTTTTCATTTGTGATGCATTCAGCAGCACACATAGAAGATGATAATGCCTCACAGGATTTTTTTATGTACAGGCATCTTCCCCTTCCTGCACTAAAATAATCCTGCATGCAACACGGACACCCTTGCACCATAGTACAAGGATGCCTGTATTGGCGCAAGTCTGCTGAAATGGCGCCAGCCCTTTGGAAAGGAATAAAATGTGCCATATTCTATCCAAATGGCACATTCCTGCTCTTTCACTTTGACGCAGGCCAGTGCAGCTAGGTGGCATGGTACTACATAGTCTTACATGATGTTGCTCAGCAGAGCTAAATATATTCCAAGCCTGAGCCATGCTTCAGCCATGTGATGATGGATACATCTGAAGTACTTCCTCGAGCCATTTCAGACCTGCATGCTGATTAGCTGTGTTCAATGATTTTGCCATAATAAGATATTTGTCACAAAGCTGTAATGTAAATATGAAATACTGTGTTAGCATAGTTTATAAGATGTACCTGTAAGCATGTGTTAATGCACCGTTTACAATTCTATATTCAAAATCATGTTTTCCAGTGGGACATAGACCAGTCACCTGGGGAGAGGTGGACTCATTCCATGACCCCCATTCTTCCGGTTAGTGTGATAAGTACATGTATATTGAATGTTTAGGTCTATGTGTGATCTAAGTTACATGTAACATTGTGATATGTTTTTTGAGATAATGGTCACCCACTATCAAGTTGCTGTCAGTGTGTTGATACAAGGAACCTGCCCAGAGATTAATTGTGAATGAACAAGGAAGCCTTCCATTGTGAATGTAGGGTGCATGTAAGCAGACGCATATGATGGAAGCATGTAAGCATTTTGATAATGTATGCACATCTACATCATGTGGCTTTGGGCACACTAACCATCACCTGTTGCGGAATCTACATGTGTTCAAAATAAACATATTAGTTCATACCAACAATGGCACTTACCTATACAATTACGTTTCAACAAATGTAGTAGCACAGTGAAATGTGTGTTGGTAAGCATGTCTAGCTAGTGTTCAGTTGCTTATGTAAAAAATTGGGTTGGACACAGGTACAGACGATGTGCAATATGTTCACACAGACACTGTTAGTATGTGAGTAAAGATAGTTATGATGGAGTCCGAGGCACATAGTGTGTCAATATGCCACATGTGTTGCATAGACATGCAGTATACTTAGCCCAGAAATGGCACATATTTTAAATCTCTCCAGCTAAACATATATTTGTTTGACTGACTATAAGGGTGGAAAAACATATCAGCTGTGTTGCACCTCATTTATTTGTCAACAACATACCTGTCCCTGTAGCAGTATGCCAGACAAAATATATATTATAAATAATTAATGTGTGTCATCAGGGTAGCCATCATAACTAACCTAATTTGTAATGGATATTAGCAACATTGGTTTGTAAGATGGAAATGTTAATAATTCAAAATGGAAATGATCCATGGCAGTAACATGGCTACATGTGTGACTGCTCATGTGTTTGTTCATCATCATGTAGATGCCTAGTCTTGTATTTCATGGCCTGCCGTGAGGTATGGCTGTTGTAATGCAGCCTCAGGGGCACTTGAGCCTCACTCAGAGTCATGGTGCAAAGGTGTCTATATTATATGCTACAAAGTTCTTGCTCTTATGTGTGCTCCATCATGCATATACACACTGCTGAGAAGACTTGCCTAAATTATGATGTTTGCACCCAAATGCCCTGCCTTGTGATGATGCGTTAATTGAAATATTTTGAAATATGATTAAGCATGTTTTTGGCTACAAGTGTCAACCAGAAGCCACATGTCACATTTCCCAACAGTTGCTTGAGGGTACATAATTGATAGCTATCCCAGTCATGTTTTTCAGAAGATAACTGACATACACATATCCATGTATGGGCTACCTGACACTGACTAAGTTCAGTCTGCAATGCCTGATGGCTCGTGTGACTCCAGATGAGGTATGCAACATAGAGACACACTACCTGGATTGTATCACCTCAACCACTCTAACATATGTGTATGTGAAAGTCTCTGCCCCCTTGCATAATGGAATCCCTCAACCCAATTTACTAACTCAGGACCATGTGTCTTATATAAAATCTATACATCATCATGAGTCTGAATCATTGTTAGGTATCATATGGTGTAATCTCATTGTGAGTATATTTACAAAAAGTAAGCCTACACAGATGGCAGCAGACTCTATTTTCCTTGCTCAAGTAGGGGATACCCATGTAGTGACAGTATCTTGTGCATATATTCATCTCAATTTTGTGAGTTGGTCTGGTCATGAACATATGATTGTGTCATAATTTCAAATATTTTCACACACATCCTGTACATGTACAGTTGTGCTAAGAATGTTTTACCATACCACCCTAGATAATAGATCATCTGAAGATTCCAAGACATTCGATATGTGGAGGGACCGGTACCGCCACATCAGAAATGTTGCAAAATGGTACTGTAAAATGGAAAATATTTATACACGTGCCAACGCAGCAGGTCATGGAATGTACCTCATTCACCAAGACCATTAGCAGGCAGACCCGCCTCAACCTCTCAAAACACGGCAGGTGCAGGTGAGCAACAGGCCCCACCATCCCACATACCAGCGGCAACATTGGCAGCAACATCAACGCCAACCACACAAGTCAGAGGAGTGGTTCACTCTTTAAGTGGTTCATTTTAAGGGAACTTAAGAAGATCACCTCCAGCTTAGAGGAAATAAAGAGGTAACAGGCACTCAGCAGAGATGGCAGGATACACTTGAAGAGACCCTGCTCCAGATATCCCAAATCCTTTGAACTTTGTTTTGGACCTTGTTGGAAGCAGCACAGTACTGACATGTGCCTGATGGCTTGTCAGCAAGGCAACTGCAAAAGGAACAAATGATTTATGGAATGCTGAACAATGCAAACATTCACCCCCAGTCACAAAGATCTGGGTTTAATCCATCGTTCTTTTGCTCACCACGCCACCCCAGTTTGGACCCAGCCATGTGCAAATCAGTCTTGACCCTGTGTCTCATTATTATTATTATTATTATTATTATAGACTTATATAGCGCCTGAATCACCCCCGAAGGGGTATCTCTGTGCTGCAGAGCCTACAAGAGAGAGCTGAGGGCAATCAATTAGAACAGGACTGTTTTAAGGAGTTTCCTAAATTGTAGATGATCTGGGCATTATCTCAGCGTGATGGGGAGCTCATTCCAATGCTTCGGTGCAAGATGCGAGAAGGCTCATGGAACAGTCCAGCCCAAACTACCAAGCCAGGTCCTTCCTGGACCAGAAACAAGCATCCTGGGACCAGTTTTGGGGAAATCACCCCTCATCAGCCAGGCTAGCTTGAATCCAGTGGCACAGTGAGCACGGGACCCACGTCAGAGCATACCCTTCCCACTTAGGACAACAAATGCAAAAGGAACAAATGATTGACAGAATGCTGAACAATGCAAACATTCACCCTTAATCACAAAGATCTGGGTTTGATCCATTGTTCTTTTGCTCACCACGCCACCCCAGTTTGGACCCAGCCATATGCAAATCAGTCCTGACCCTGTCCCTCATGGTAACAGTCCAGCCCAAACTGCAAAGCCAGGCACTCCCTGGAGCAGAAACAAGCCTCCTGGGACCGGTTTAGGGACATCACCCCTCATCAGCCAGGCTAGCTTGAATCCAGTGGTGCAGTGAGCAAGGGACTCATGTCTGGGCATACCCTTCCCACTTAGGCCGACAAATGCAAAAGGAACAAATGATGGATGAAATGCTGAACAATACAAACAATCACCCCCAGTCACAAAAATCTGGGTTTAATCCATCGTTCTTTTGCTCACCACGCCACCCCAGTTTGGCCAGCCATATGCAAACCAGTCTTGACCCTGTCCCTCATGGAAACAGTCCAGCCCGAACTGTCAAGTCAGGTCCTCCCTGGACCATAATCAAGCATCCTGGGACCAGTTTCGGGGCATCACGCCTCATCAGCCAGGCTAGCTTGAATCCAGTGGCGCAGTATCAGCAAGGCAACAACATTGGGGTAGAAGGCACCCATAGTAGGAATGTAGGAGTCCTGCTTCTGCTCCATAGATTGGAGGATGGTGTGGATGGCTCCCAGCTGGATGGCAACCTCACTGGTGTCGCATTGGCAGGTCTGTTGTTGTTGCCTTTGCCTCATTACACTAGCAATGTCATCTAGGGACTGTTCCATTCTATGGAGCAAAGGGCAGGTGCCTTTGATTGCGTCAGAAGTGTCCTTATTAGGACTGAGGCACCTACAGACTCCCTCTGGGGTGCCCACAATGGTTTCCATCCCCGCCCATATCTCATCTACCAGCTGCTGCTGGACAGCTGCTGCTCACCATGGAAAACAACTTGGGGGTCCTCAGAGTCCTGGCTTGGGCTATTGCTGGCAGATGGGGCAAGATCTGTGGATGGCCGTTCCTCCGGAGACCCAGTGATGCTGCCTCCGGTTGCTGTGACTGGAGAAGTTGTTCCAGTGGAGTCCAGGAGTTTCTGAAAGGTGTCATCATCCATGGGGACAGGATGTCATCACCAACAGATTGGTCATCTAGGACAGGCTGCTGGTCAGGAGGTGTTGGGTCTCCCTCTGCAATGAAATTGGAATATGTTAATGGTGATTTATACTAGATGTGACATTCAGATGTTATTGTCATTCACTTTCAGTTCAGATGCGTAGTACATATGTTACTCATAGGAATTCTGGCCAAGATCTACTGTAGTTGCCTTCCAGATAGCATTACCTTTAGATTGTTCAAAGGACCATTGTGTGACAAGGAGGATATTTTGTGTTATACCACACATTGCAACACAGTTGCACAGCTTGCTGGCCCGCCCTGCTGGGGAGGGTGAGTTGAGGTAAGGTTTACATCTGCCTAGGTGATAGCCTTTCTTTTTCATGATGGCTATGGTGAATGGAGTTTCACTTGATGACACCACTACTGTGTGAATTGTACCAAGTCATGAGGGTGCCTGCATTATCTGTAGCCACTACTCAGACCACAGCCCCTGGGTAAGTGATGAGACTTTGGTCATGTATTATTGTTGATCCTGCAGTCTGTCTTTCACACAGTACACCAAGCCAATCTTCCTTGATGTGCTGTCTTGCATGCAAATTGTCCATTTGTGTGGCCAACGACTCATATTTGACATGCATCTACACAATTCTACCGAGCTAGCAACCTTGTTACACTGCAGGTATGTGTAAGTCCATGTACTTACAATGGTTTTCCTAATTGTGTAAACTCATGTGATTTCAGTACACACACACAGTTGTTTACATAGTACTGTACTGAGTACCAAATTTGAGGGCATAGGCCCAGTCAAACTGGAAAGGTTGCTACCCCAGCGTTCACCCCATTTTGCAATCACCAGACTTTTTTATCTGCAGAGTATCACACATCGCTCAACTTAACCCCACTCAGTTGTACATGTACATGACTCCTCTGCCACTCCTCTAGTGGACCCAGGGACTCTACTTTCTGTCACATACTGATGGAATAAAAATGGAATATAGATGATCATTGTAACACACTCATGTGACCCCACCAATCCCAATGTGAGTCACCATTTGCATTTGAGCAACACAGCTGACTTTATCTGAGGGCTATGGCTAAAGCTGTGGCCCACATGCTAGTAGTTATAATATTCTGTGACATGTGCCGACCCAGATTGGCCACCCAACTAGGCCCATACATCTCACCCTCAAAATATCACTAAGTCCTGCCCATCATCTTTGGACACATATCTCATCCGGTCATTTCAAAATTCCCTGTTTGACATCTTTCTACTTTCACATATGTGGCATAGTCAGACATTTCTCTCGCCAATTCCCTCCTGACAGGTGCTACATCTTCACCAAGGTCCAAATCACATTTAGGATGTAGTACACCAGTGTGAAATTATCAGGCACAGCAGTGCTGGAGTATCGCTCAGGCTACCTTTCATTCCACACATCACTTCTCACCTCCTTACAATATAATGTCTCCCCATTCAGACATAGTGCCAGTTCATTATGCTCAGCCACACCTACATTGTATTACTCTACCAGGGGCCTCACACACCATCTGGTCTTCCAATAAACACTCATGGTCCTCTTTTGTGCATCACTTGCAGCCACCCCGAACCCCAGTTTTGATTTGTGCATGACAGGAGGTAGGGTGGTGTGTACCATGGCAGCCAACACTTGTGTGCTCTCACCCCGCACAGTAGTACAGCTATGTGCAATATAGTACCATGCTAATGATTGTACACATAGCTCTTTGTATTTTCCTATGTGTTGGTACTTCACATACACCACACCTGAAACCCATCTCATATGAGGAGTTAATTCTCTGGCAACCTCATTCCATTCCATTACTTTACAGTCCAGATTTCGCTGCATGGCCCCAAGAAAGATATACTAGCCTCATGGTGCTAGGGGGCATGCATTGTCAAACTCGGAGTGGGACGGGTTCCAGTGTCCACGCATGATGTGGTGTTCCAGTCCAGGAGTTTTGCTTTGTATTGTGAGACTTGTAGTTCTGGTCACAAATTATAAATCTTTAACTACACGTGCAATCTATACAAAGGTGAACCTGAACTGTTGCTGTATATCACATATGGACTGGACATACCTGAACGAGGTGGACTGGGCTGTGCAAAATTTAACTGGGAAGTTTGACTTACATTTAGATGATGTATGACTGGACATGTAGGCAATTCCATCATTTTCCTTACACTCAGTGCAATGCAGGGTAGGAATGTAGCTTGCTGCACTGCAGAACATGACATTGTTTGTCATATTGTACCTTAGTTGCCACTTACTCTGTAGTTCTTGTTGGTCCTCTTAGCCAGCACTGTCCTGTCTGGGAACTCCTACCACCAACTCTGCTGGGACAACTGATGCCACCTGCTCCTCCAAAGAGGTCAGCTCATTTTGATCCTTGGGTTCTCTGGTACTCATGGCTGCCTTCAGGTTCTAGGCCAGTTTCTCCTTGATCCTACACTTATAATCATGCCAGCTCTTCTTCACTCTGGGTCTGTTCTCTTAGCTTGCCCGACACTGTTAATCTTGTCCACTATAGGCTGCCAAATGGCCTCTTTCTTCCCTTATGGCAATTTGGAGGTGACAAAGAGTTAATGTTCATACTTTGCCAACTCTGTTATCAGAATTTGATTCTCCTCCTCACTAAAATTACTCTTCCTCTTCCCCTGGGGATGTGCTTGGACATCCTGGCTGGTGCTGGGGTTGTTGCCCTGGCTGCTGCTGCCTGCTCCATCTCTCCAATCAGAGGTATGGGTAAATGTTTTTTCTTTAAATGCATCACTTTTTAATGTATTTTTGATGCATGACACACTCCAATGTGATGCTATGGTGATTTGCAATGCTTTATGTCATTTTTGCTGCACATGCATCAGTTTTCTCTGCAGCAGCCGTCCTATGGAAGTGGAATTTTTTTGACGCACCATGTGGCCTTACACCATGGTGCTCCATACCATATATACGGTGCATCCACTGCATTTGGAAATGTCATGATGCATCTCTGCCTCGCCGCAGTGATAAATGAGGGCCCTAATTTCTTACACTCCTGAAGACTGGAATTTCTTATCTTCAACAAAATGTGTGGCAAATTGAAGATTTGAAACATGGCAGAAGATGAGCAATATATAAATAGGAATTTCTTACTATACATGGCCCACAATGGAAATTTCTTAAATTGTCTGCCAAAAATACTATAGTAAATAAAAAGTGGGACAAACAAAAACGCATTTAAGTTTTGTTTAGGGTTGTGTGAAAGTTGCATGAATTGCGTTTACATATTTATGATAAATAGCACAATACTAGGCAAAATTATGCATATTTACACAAAATGCAAATCCGTCATTTTGTGCTATATTGTAGTACAAAATGCATGCTTGCGTCAATTTTTGGGGAGAGGATACATTTAAATGGGAACACCACAAACAACAGCTGTTGCTTCTGTGCGTTCGCATGTACATTTTTACTGTGAATTACCGTAAATTGTGCCATTTGCTGTACATTTTTACTGTGAATGTTATAAAACTATATGAAATGGGGTGAAGGTGTAATTTCAGGGGTTTCGCAGAAGAAGTGTAACAAGGAATTACTGAAATAACGCAAATTACGCTAGCATAATTTTAATTTCTCCTAGGACTAGTATTGAAATGGACCAAGTCTGTATCAGAACTTTGTATTTACATGTCTCAACAATTGTGACCAATGCATAATGAGTTAAGAGACTCAATTGTGGGCTTTAGCTCTTGAGATGTATCTCAGCAAACCACAATACCATCTCTCATTCTTCTCAGGATGATAAACCATTTGTGATTTACAGTGCTTAGAAATGCACAGAGGCGTGTGCTCTATACAACGATTTAATATTGTTATTAACCTCAAAAGTATGTCAAATTTGTCATAAATATTTACTCAAGGTTAATTATAATTTCAGTTAGTATAGCTCGGTGAATAACAGCACTGGTCTGGGAACAATAGAACAAAAACTGTTCTGACTGCTCAGAGAATGATGTGTTCATGAATAATGGCATCATCCGGTAATGCGCTGGATGTACATGTGAATATTGTGAATGTAATAGTTTTTGTTTGGCTGAACCCTTAACTCAGCCAAACGTCAAGTGGTTCACAGAGATGGGCAACGTTCCAGGAATTTCTGACGGTGCAGCAAGGCAATACAGATTATTGACTTCTGGATCTTCTTAGGAGTCTTTAGAAAGCCTGCAAAGAGGAAAATGGAAGCAATTGTTGACACTGAAATTTTACCAAGGAGGAAAGGTACTAGGGTTATTTCGTCCATGAACACTTTTGAGAGCGCTTAATAAAACAAAAAGCAATGGAAATAAAAAAATGTACACCAAACTGGGGTAAAGTGGTAGCAGTAGAACAGGAGTCAGTAATTTCAAGAGGAGTGGTGTCTGAAATTCAAGTTATACACTTATTTTATTAGCATGCCCCCAAAGAAATTGGCAACAAAGATGTTAGACCTGACCCCCGTGGGTAGTAGTGTCACATGGCTATGTTAGGCCAAGGAAGAAACACTGCCATTTTACATGCACGAGTTTCTAAAATTGCCTTCTTTTTCAAAATTATGACTTTTGGCACATATTTGCATACGTGACAGTGCAGGATTAGTTTCTCTGAATCCACATTGCTTACAATTCCACTTCATAAGTTCACTATCATGATACTTTGAACTTTCGGTACAAGGCCTGAACATACATTGTGTAAATATTGTTGTTTATTATTTATCCATAAGGTGACAGCGCTATCACAGAGACAATAAAGAATGTCAGCTCAGCTGAAGCCTTAACACAGAAGCATGAATGCTGTTGTTATAAATACGCGTGCATTTCTGTACTCTAATTAGAGGAGCACTCTGTTGTCATTGTGACGTCATCGTTATCGTTGGCATTTCAGAACAGCTGATTCCTGTTCACCCTCCGTGAGGAGGTGTGTTCAACATTTAACCAAGACTGGGACCTACATCCCTTGCCTTTTATGTAATGGGGATTTAGATCATCCAGTAGGGAATTCTTGGCAGGGCACCCGCTCTAGGCATCTAGGTTAGGAAATTCATAAGTACGAGTACACTATACACTACACACAGTACTTATATGCCAGCATATATTCACCGATCAAGCACGATGGTGGAATCATTCATTCTTTCACTGTCCTTATATTGCTAATCACATTCGTCTGCATCAGTCTATTAATCATTGCAGCGCATATATATTATAAAAGAATTGCAATGATTCAATAAATACTGAAAGCACCCCTTTGTGTATATTTCTTGTACAACTCTCTGAAAGAGCACGAGTCACTGAGCAAAAAGACTCTAGGGGGGAGATTTACAAAAAAGTTGCGCAACGCGGCTCAGCCCCCCGCGAGACTGCACTGCATTGCGCGACAGGGAGGGAGCAGTAGAGCGCCATATCTTCAAAGATATGGCTATCTCCTCCCCTTTCCCTTGCGCTGGCGCTGATTACAGCTGCCGTGCGCCATGCACACACCTTATCGCCGCAGCGATAGGGTGTGTGCATGATTCCAGCATGGGTTTTGTACAGGAAGGGTACTCTTCCTGTAAAAAATACTATGCTCGACACAAGGGAAAGCTTTTCCCACTTTGTAGGCATGCTGCAAAGTGCAGCATGCATGCAAAGTCGGAAAAGGAAGGAGAAATGAAAGCATTTCTCCTTCCTTGCGCCTCGTTGAAAAGGGCGCAGTTTTCTCACGCTAAACCCAATCTACTGTTTTTAGTAAATTGGGTTTAGCGTGAGAAACCTTGGGTGATTGCATGGGAATGCCCATGCACCACCCTTGGTACGCCCCCATGGCGCAAAATAACGCTTCACATTACTTTTACGCTATTTCAAGCGCTAAACAAGTTTAATGCTGGAAAGTAAATTATGAGAAAAAAAAATTGCGTCGTTTTGCGTCACTTTTGTGACGCAAACACGGTGCAAAAGCTTAGTAAACCTCCCCCTAGATCTGTTACCACCATTCCTTGGGGTTCAGAGTTGTCATGTACTCAGGTTGCCCAAATCATTTGTTACCTTACTAGGTTTAGGGGTACTTATGGTGACACTGTGAGCTAGCAGGACTAAAGGCAAACATATCCTGAGGGGGTGCATGGAATCAGTCTTGCATCATCCCAATGTTTATGTTGTCCAACAAACAAACAGTTCCTACTGAAAAGTGCAAACCGTGCAACAGTAGTATCCCAAACTTTTTACCTCACCCCTCCTATTTTGCTGATTTAATTTTTGTTGGCTTTAGGACTCTCCGCATTTTACCCCTGCTAACCAATGCTAAAGTGCTTGTGCTCTCTCCCTAAAACACGGTACAATTTGGCTACACCTAACTGGTACATTTAATATAACTGTAAGTCTTGAGTGCTTGGTACTGCATGTAGTCACGGCCTGTTAATAAAATGCTACTAGTCGGCCTGCAGCACTCAATGTGCCATGAAATAAAGTGTCCTTTTATAACATTTCTCAGGCCTGCCACTCTAGCCTTTAGTGCAGTTTTAAACTGCAATTATGGCTTGTCAAAATCAACCTTTTGCTAAGCATAAACCTTCCTTTTAAATACAGATAAGTCACCCCTAAGGTAGGCCTTAAAGGCTTGTAGCTTTCAGAAAAAGAAGAGCAACCCGCATGTCCATGCGAACTGGGTACTAAGTATCAACTTATAACAAGTGTTCATATGGAACTCATTTTTAAAAACAATTTCCTATTATCATAGAATCATTCTGTGTAGATTTAATCAAAAGGGAATAAATAATAGTGAAACAGAACACATTTGTCATAAATAAATTAAAGCACAAATTGTATAGCCCAATTATTGCAGTGATAAAACTCAATTCAGCCAAACTGAGTTGTTTATTTTGATTATGATACAAAAAGTTTTAAAAATATATATATATATGTATGTATATATAAATTCACTGAAAAAACCATAGGTTTCAGGCACGTTATAGTTAGAAATTAGCATTTAAAAACCTTAGAAATTCACTGAAAAAACCATAGGTTTCAGGGGCGTTATAGTTAGTTGGACATTTCACTCGTACAAAACCATAGAAATTCCCCACGTTATAGTTAGTTCAGCTAACTATAACTCGCATGCACCCGCAATGCACTGCTGATGACATCACATATTACATCACTCATGACATGGTCAGTGACATCACTCATGACATCACTGATGACATCACTGATGACATCATCCTTGTGATAGAGTGGCAGACCTCCTCTCAACCTAATATAACCTTTGATACACACACTCAAAAATACAAACTAACATTTTCAAAACAATGGACATACCAATACCAGTTACAACACACCTATTCGGTAATTTCAAGATCTACACACACATCCACTCATTCACCAACAGTCCCTATACAGTCACTCATACATGTACTCACTCATCATATGTACTCATACACCTATACATCCTGTTACACACCGCCACTCATCCATAGAGTTATTCACACACATAGTCACACATGCAAACAAAGTATCAAACATCCATTTACTTGCATATAGAGTTATACACACACTACCACACTTACTTCTACAGAAACTTACACATACTTACTCTCTTAAACAATCACTTATAGAAACACCTACTTATTTGTACAGGAACTCTTCCAATCTCTCACTCTCACATATACTCACTTATATACACCAATAATCACATATAATAGTTTAAAACATATGTAGTTACTCATAAAGACACTATTGAGACAGTCATTCACTCACTAACACACCCATACACATACTCATCCACCTATACAGTCCTGCACACATGCTGTCTTCAACACATACATACAGTGAGTCACTCATTCATGCATCTATGCACTAAGTAATACCCCCACCGAACCATACAGACACTCAGACACTCATACTGATACTCAAAAAACCAACTAATAACCCATATAGACACTCATGTAGCTACTCACCAACCCATGCAGCCACTTATACACAAAGTGAGAGACTGATACAGATATTTTCATATTTAAACATTACTCACTAACCCATGTATTCACTAAGATAGTCAGTTATACAATCAATTTTACAAAACAAAATCATCCATTTAGACACTTATATACCCATTTATTCTTCCATCGACCTTGAGATATACATATGTAAAACATATTTAATTTTCAGAAAAACACACATTCACTGGATGATGTCATCAGTGATGTCATCAGTGATGTCATTTGAGATGTCATCAGTGATGTCATCAGTGATGTCACTGACCATGTCATGAGTGATGTAATATGTGACGTCATCAGCAGTGCATTGGGGCGCGCGAGTTATAGTTAGCTGAACTAACTATAACGGGGAATTTCTATGGTTTTGTACGAGTGAAATGTCCAACTAACTATAACGCCCCTGAAACCTATGGTTTTTTCAGTGAATTTCTAAGGTTTTTTAAATGCTAATTTCTAACTATAACGTGCCTGAAACCTATGGTATTTTCAGTGAATTTCTAAGGTTTTTAAATGCTAATTTCTAACTATAACGTGCCTGAAACCTATGGTTTTTTCAGTGAATATATATATATTTATTATACTATGTATACATGTGAAAATGTCTCGGTCCCCTGTTTGCCTCGGTGGCACGGAAAAAATGGGTGGAACTGACGTCAGCACGCCGACGAGGTCCTCTTATGGCTCCGATGACATCATACGGTGTCGCGAGCGGAGCCGTGCTATTATGACGTCCTCGTTGACGTGGGATAGCTAGGAAAGAATTTCCGTGGAATGCTGGTGCAGGGGATGTTCACCTAAGTGTTCAGGCTAGTCCTTTGGGAGCAACCGTTTATGTTGCCACTCCAGAAACTGAAACCAGTGATTCGAGGGAAGAGGCCCTGCAGATGGCACACGAGGTGGGGTGCCCAGTCGTGTGCACCGGCGGGGCAGCGAAGTGACAAGCACCACAACCCACAAAAAAGGTAACGAGGGCACTGAATAACACAGGATCTTCTCTTTGTATCTGGCAGGAACAACGAAGTTAAAATGCCCTAGTACCAAAATGTAGAATTAGTGCTACAACGGTCTTCAAGAGGACCTGCGATGCCGCTTCTGCCTCCCGTACCCTGGAGGCGCCACATGGGTCACGCGGTACGGTCATACTGCGGTGGGACGCACACTTGTTGACCTCTCATGGCACTGCTCCACACTTCAGGGAGGATGCTTTCCATTAGCTATGTATTCTGATGACATGTCGGGCCGGCCCCGTCCAACAACAGAACTCCTTTAGATCCAAACAGACTCTTCCACTCTCTCACCGGAAGTGAAACCAGGCCACGCGGACACTTTCACAATACAACAGCCGGGAATGCACTTTTCGGTAAAAAAACACATTCCTTCCTCCTAATTAATCAAATGAACGTCTCACTGAAGAACAGGGGCCAGCTCGATCGGTAAACAGCCGTTACAACGACTTTTTACTTTGCAATACCATTACAACGCATGCATTACCACGCATGCGTTGTACATCTAAAATCATTACTACGCATTTTTTTAGAACGCGTGGTCATTTACCACGCATGCCTTTACAACGAATTTTGTTGTAAAGGTATGTATGGTAAATGACCATGCGTTCTAAAACATGTAGAACGATTCATGTCGTTGTAAGGAAACAGAGGCTGTTCCGTTTCCTCACAACGACGTGCACCGCCCCTCAGAGACGACGTGAAGCAGGAACCACGAGGAGAGAGGAACCACGAGGAGTGAGAGGTAAGGGGGATTGGGCATGGGGTGGGGGTTTCTTTTCTAGGGTTTAGAGTAGTGCAGTGGTGTTTGGGTGGTGTAGGGGGTCGTGCTGGGGGTAGTGTTTTAGGGTTTAGGGTAGTGCAGTGGTGTTTGGGTAGTGTAGGGGGTCGTGCTGGGGGTAGTGTTTTAGGGTTTAGGGTAGTGCAGTATTGTAGGGGGTCGTGCTGGGGGTAGTGTTTTAGGGTTTAGGGTAGTGCAGTGGTGTATGGGTAGTGTAGGGGGTCGTGCTGGGGTAGTGTATTAGGGTTTAGGGTAGTGCAGTGGTGTTTGAGTAGTGTAGGGGGTCTTGCTTGTGGTAGTGTTTTAGGGTTTAGGGTAGTGCAGTGGTGTTTGTGTAGTGTAGGGGGTCATGCTGGGGGTAGTGTTTTATGGTTTAGGGTAGTGCAGTGGTGTTTGGGTAGTGTAGGGGGTCGTGCTGGGGTAGATTTAGGGTTTAGGGTAGTGCAGTGGTGTTTGGGTGGTGTAGGGAGTTGTGCTGGGGGTAGTGTTTTAGGGTTTAGGTTAGTGCAGTGGTGTTTGTGTAGTGTAGGGGGCTGTGCTGGGGTAGTGTTTTAGGGTTTATGTTAGTGCAGTGGTGTTTGTGTAGTGTAGGGGGTAGTGCTGGGGGTAGTGTTTTAGGGTTTAGGGTAGTGCAGTGGTGTTTGGGTAGTGTAGGGGTTCATGCTGGGGGTAGTGTTTTAGGGTTTAGGGTATGGCAGTGGTGTTTGGGTAGTATAGGGGGTCGTGCTGGGGGTAGATTTAGGGTTTAGGTTAGTGCAGTGGTGTTTGTGTTGTGAGGGGGTCATGCTGGGGTAGTGTTTTAGGGTTTAGAGTAATGCAGTGGTGTTTGTATAGTGTAGGGGGGTTTAGGGTAGTACAGTGGTGTTTGTGTAGTGTAGGGGGTCATGCTGGGGGTAGTGTTTAGGGTTTAGGGTAGTGCAGTGGTGTTTGTGTAGTGTAGGGGGTAGTGTTTTAGGGTTTAGGGTAGTGCAGTGGTGTTTGTGTAGTGTAGTGGGTCATGCTGTGGGTAGTGTTTTAGGGTTTAGGGTAGTGCAGTTGTGTTTGTGTAGTGTAGGGGGTCGGGTTTTAGGGTATAGGGTAGTGCAGTGGTGTTTGGGTAGTGTAGGGAGTCATGCTGGGGGTAGTGTTTTAGGGTTTAGGGTAGTGCAGTGGTGTTTGGGTAGTGTAGGGGGTCATGCTGGGGGTAGTGTTTTAGGGTTTAGGGTAGTGCAGTGGTGTTTGTGTAGTGTAGGGGGTCATGCTAGGGGTAGTGTTTTAGGGTTTAGGGTAGTGCAGTGGTGTTTGGGTAGTGTAGGGGGTAGTGCTGGGGTAGTGTTTTGGGTTTACGGTAGTGCAGTGGTGTTTGTGTAGTGTAGGGGGTCATGCTGTGGGTAGTGTTTTAGGGTTTAGGGTAGTGCAGTTGTGTTTGTGTAGTGTAGGGGGTCAGGTTTTAGGGTATAGGGTAGTGCAGTGGTGTTTGGGTAGTGTAGGGAGTCATGCTGGGGGTAGTGTTTTAGGGTTTAGGGTAGTCCAGTGGTGTTTGTGTAGTATAGGGGGTCGTGCTGGGGGTAGTGTTTTTGGGTTTAGGGTAGTGCAGTTGTGTTTGGGTAGTGAAGGGGGTCGTGCTGGGGGTAGTGTATTAGGGTTTAGGGTAGTGCAGTTGTGTTTAGGTAGTGAAGGGGGTCGTGCTGGGGGTAGTGTTTTAGGGTTTAGGGTAGTGCAGTGGTGTTTGTGTAGTGTAGGGGGTCATGCTGGGGGTAGTGTTTTAGGGTTTAGTGTAGTGCAGTGGTGTTTGTGTAGTGTAGGGGGTCGTGCTGGGGGTAGTGTTTTAGGGTTTAGGGTAGTGCAGTGGTGTTTGTGTAGTGTAGGGGGTTGTGCTGTGGGTAGATTTAGGGTTTAGGGTAGTGCAGTGGTGTTTGGGTAGTGTAGGGAGTCGTGCTGGTGGTAGTGTTTTAGGGTTTAGGGTAGTGCAGTTATGTTTGGGTAGTGTAGGGTGTTGTGCTGGGGTAGTGTTTTAGGGTTTAGGGTAGTGCAGTGGTGTTTGGATAGTGGAGGGGGTAGTGTTTTAGGGTTTAGGGTTTAGGGTAGTGCGCCCAACCAGCCACAATATCCGTGGACAAAGGGGTTCCTGACTCTTTGGAACGCTCCGTCAATTGAATAATTTGGGTCAAGGGCCCTACCACGTCCAAGACCTATCAATTCCCTTCTTGGGATCCCTCATATACTTGGAGAAAAAGGTACATAGTTTATCATCAATTTCAGGCGTGTGTGCCACCTTCCCCTTCAGTGAGGGCCTGGGGCATTCTCCCCTCATCCTATTCCTGACCTCCCTTTCAAGGGGTTGATGAATTTTCCCCACCACATACTCTGTCACTTTGGCGTCAGGTGTCCACTCCGCCGACCTAGGATGGTAAATTTGGGTAGGCTCGAACATGTCCGAGTGGACCCCATCCCCAACCGGGGACTGAGAGGAGTGGGACTCTGGATGCCAGGGACGCCCCGAGTCCTTATCCTCATCGGAGGAGAAATCATCCTCCAATACACCCTCTCCCTCTAAGGAAACCCGCCGTCGGGGTCTACAATAGTGGTGACAGTGTCTCAATTTTCTCCGGGCCCCTCCTCCTCCGTGCAGGGTGCATGTTTTAGCGTTCGCGCACTCTTGAGGAAGGTCTCCGTAAGTTTATCAAATCCTTCCAAGTGCCCTGAGTTATGCTTAACGGCCCTTTTATTCCCCATCTGGGAGCTACTGGGACCCGCCACCACCAGATCTGGGTCACTGAACACCCCAGGGATGCTTTTCGCCAGCTTATCAACCTAATCCCTAAGAGGAGCCAGCGCCCTAGAAATAGCCAGAGAGAGGGCTTGGTCCACTGCTGGAGGGAGAAGTTGGGAGGCCATTCCTCCTCCACTTCCTGGTAGGAGGAGTAAAAATGGTCTTCTGGAGAAGACATGATAGCAGAGGGTGTGAGCACAGAACAAATGCCCTTAAAATCCTTAAGACAGCCCCCTCGCCGGTGCTCCAACAGCTGGGCTTTCCCTGAAGCTGTTATAAGAATAGACTGAGGCGCAATACCAATTACCACCACCAGGTGGTGCTGGTCACTAACGTGGCCGTGTGGGTAAATCACCATGTAGCGGTGTCAAAATTAGGCAAGGGTTGGTCGGGAATCAAGCGGACACTAAAGGAGTGACCGGATTCCCAAACGCGCGTAAAGACCAGCGGGAGCGCTCGACGGAGCTGCCTCGCTCGGACCAGACGCGCCTGACAGGATCTCACTGCACGCAGAGCACACAGCGGGAGAAACTGCGAGGGGGAGAACGCGCTCGGGCAAAAGCCTGCTGCGCAGGGAATATGAAACAATACCAAGGCAATAATGCTAATAACGTGCACAAGAAACCGCTATACAAACAGCAACAACGTCAGATTAAGCCAAGAATGTAAGGAATGCACTTAAGTGACGAGCAGTGAAGAAAGAGGAAGCGGAAGGGACATCACGATATTATATACGATGGACTGTGATATGATTGGACTATAGTTGCCTTGGAGACTACCCCCCTAATGGTTCATGGGTTGTGTAGTCTTTTGTTTAATGATTGTTGTGTTACGTTTTCTTTGAACTGCTATGCAAATAAAGTGAGGAAAGATATGCATAATCCTTGCCTCCGTCCTGCCATAGAATTCATTAAACTTTATTTGATCTGATTTAGAAACATAGATCATAAAAGTGTACATAAAAACAGTAAATCCTCTTTCCTAATACAATACAGTGAGAATTAATTAAAACCAGTAGGTAAAAACGGGTGTTACAAAGCCCGGTTCAGAGCAACTTCAGGTTAACAGAATCGTAAAGTTCAATGTTTCGCAAGATCAATCTCATGTACTTCGTGCAAAATACGCAATAAGGGGTCCAAGTAAGATGTAACGCTCCAATACCTGACCAGTTTGCACTATATAAAACTGCAGAACAACTAAAAATAAAAAGTGTTTTGCACACTTCTGTCATTGGGCTATATGTGGGCTACATCTGGGTGATATTTGTGCTACATTTGGGCTCTTTTTTCTCTGGTGGCCATCTTGGGAGACTTATTTGTTATGAAGTTTCCTAATTTCGCCACTTACTGCAGTCTCCTCAGTAGGAAATGCTTTCAGTTTTTAACTTTGATTCCATCAAGAAGGTATTCAGATGTGTCACACATTTGCCATAAATTCAGAATGTTAGCACTCTAGTTGTTCATTAGATCACTGTAGTAAAGCTACTGCTCACCAGGGAGTTAACTGGAAGCCTACTGCTGGTATTGAAAGTGATTGTTTCAGTCTGCATGTCAGAATTTTCTAATGAAATAGAAGAGGATTTGAGATCTCACTTAAAACATGCCCTAAATTTTCTTTCTGCAGCACTAACCATAATTTCTATGGCAAAATGAACCCCCTCATTTTGTTCCTTTTTAAATTAAATGTTTTAAGTGTTACCAGTTTATTCCAATCAAGATGGCTTCAGGTGTGCCATACTTTTGTCATAAGTAAGACTGTTAGCGCTCTAGTTGTTCTTTAGAACACTCTGGGAAGCTACAGTAGAACACAAAGGCATCAACTGACAGGCTGCTCATGTTGAAATATAACAGGAAGATATTTGAGATCACACTTAAAACATGTCCTAATTTTTCTTTCTACAGCACTAACCATAATTTCTATGACAAAATGCACCCCCTCATTTTGTTCCTTTTTAAATTAAATGTTTTAAGTGTTACCAGTTTATTCCAATCAAGATGGCTTCAGGTGTGCCATACTTTTGTCATAAGTAAGACTGTTAGCGCTCTAGTTGTTCTTTAGAACACTCTGGGAAGCTGCAGTAGAACACAAAGGCATCAACTGACAGGCTGCTCCTGTTGAAATATAACAGGAAGATATTTGAGATCTCACTTAAAACATGTCCTAATTTTTCTTTCTACAGCACTAACCATAATTTCCATGACAAAATGAACCACATCATTTTGTTCCTTTTTAAATTAAATGTTTTAAGTGTTACCAGTTCATTCCAATCAAGATGGCTTCAGGTGTGCCATACTTTTGTCATAAGTAAGGCTGTTAGCACTCTAGTTGTTCTTTAGAACACTCTGGGAAGCTGCAGTAGAACACAAAGGCATCAACTGACAGGCTGCTCCTGTTGAAATATAACATGAAGATATTTGAGATCACACTTGAAACATGTCCTAATTTTTCTTTCTACAGCACTAACCATAATTTCTATGACAAAATGAACCCCATCATTTTGTTCCTTTTTAAATTAAATGTTTTAAGTGTTACCAGTTTATTCCAATCAAGATGGCTTCAGGTATGCCATACTTTTGTCATAAGTAAGGCTGTTAGCACTCTAGTTGTTCTTTAGAACACTCTGGGCAGCTGCAGTAGAACACAAAGGAATCAACTGACAGTCTCTGCCCTTGTTGGATGTACATGTTTTACTGAGAATGTCAGACTTCATTCTCACATGACTGAGAAAGATAATGTGAATTTACAGAAAATATGCTCTCATTTTAGCTTCTGGAGCACATTCCAAAACTGTATGGGACAAGCATGTGAAAATAGTTTTCTCTCAAACATGATTCATGATATCCCAGCAGAAGGTTTTTCACAGGGTAAAATCACCTTAGAACACACCACAATTCCTGAAAATAGTATGGTACCATCAACAAATGAATTCTAATGTAACTAAAGTCTGTTATCACCCTTTATAGTTCTCCTTTTGGTAACCCTCAAAATCTTCGATTCACTACAATGCATTTCAATGAGGTACTATCATTTATATTGGTCCCAAGATGGCTGCCAGCAATTCCAGGATGAAGTGCTGACAGCCAATCAGATCTCACGATGACATGTGTGGTTAGGCTCCGCCCAGATATCGATATGTTTTCTTTTTCAAATTTCTCAGTAACTACTGAACGGATTTACACCATTTAACAAAAGGGTTCTTTCTGAACCAAGAACTACCTCTTTGCCAAATTTGGTGTAATTCCGTTCAGCAGTTCGAGCTGTAGCCGTGTCTAAAGTTTCCTATGGAAAATTGCATTGGGAAAACACGTTTTGGGACCCCCCTTTTTTCTCGGCCCCCGCTTGCCAAATCACCCCGAAGCTTTCAGGATAGGAGCAGACCGGAGCGCCCCACAAGTTTTGAAAATTTCACGAAGATTCATCAACCGGCGCCAAAGTTATTAGAAATAGAATGTTGTTAATTTTCTATGGAAAATAGGTCGTAACTATAACTACCTACTGGCGACCGCCAGTAGGTAATATATATATATATGTGTGTGTGTATATGTATGTGCGTGTATATATATATATATGTGTGTGGGTGTGTGTATATATATATATATTCACTGAAAAAACCACAGGTTTCAGGAACGTTATAGTTAGTTGGACATTTCACTCGTACAAAACCAGAGAAATTCAGCCGTTATAGTTAGTTGAGCTAACTATAACTCGCGCCTCCGCAATGCACTGCTGATGACGTCACATATTACATCATTCATGACATGGTCAGTGACATCACTGATGACATCTCAAATGACATCACTGATGACATCACTGATGACATCATCCAGTGACTGTGTGTTTCTGTAAAGTTTAAATATGTTTTATATATATATAAATGCCAAGGTGTATTGAAGAATGAGTGGGTGTATGAGTGTCTATATGGATGAATTTGTGGGTGCATGACTGACTGTATAAGTGAGTGATTAAACGTGTCTTACTGAATGCATGGGTTAGTGACTAAACTGTGTGAATCTCTGTATCAGTCTGTTAGTTGGTGTGTAAGCAGCTGCATGGGTTGGTGAGTAGCTACATGAGTGTCTATATGGGTTATTTATTGGTTGTCTGAGTATCTGTATAGGTGCCTGAGTGTCTGTGTGGGTGGGTGGGGAGTGTGTGACTCTGTGCATAGATGTGTGAGTGGGTGATTCACTGGGTGTATGGGTTCAAGACTGCATGTGTGAAGGGCTGTATAGGTGGGTGAGTTTGTGTATGGGTGTGTTGGTGAGTGAATAGATGTCTCAGTGGTACATGTGTGAGTAACTACATACGTGAAAGGCAGTATATGTGAGTGTTTGAGTATATAAATAACTATATATGAGAGTGAGTAATTGTGAGAGTGGCTGTATGAATGAGTGTGTGCTTGTATCAGTGATTGTATAAGAGAGTAAGTATGTGCTAATATCTGTATGAATAAGTGAGGTGGTGTGTGTATAACTGTATAGGTGAGTAAATGGGAGTGTGATTGATTCTTTGCATGACTGACTAGGTGTGTGAGTAACTCTATGGATGAGTGGCGGTGTGTGAGTGTATGTATAGGTGTATCAGTGCATATGAGAGTGCTATATTGATGAGTGACTGCATGTATGAGTGACTGTATGGGTGAATGAGTGGATGTGTGTGTAGACCTAGGAATCAGTGAGTGGGTATGTAGTAAATGGTATTGGTGTGTCTATGGTTTTGAAAATGGTAGTCTGTATTTTAGAGTGGGTGTATTAAAGGTTATATTAGGGTGTGAGGAGGTACATCAGATTATCACGTGGATGATGTCATCAGTGATGTCACTTGAGATGTCATCAGTGATGTCACTAACCATATCATGAATGATGTAATATGTGACGTCATCAGCAGTGCATTGCGGGGGCGCGAGTTATAGTTAGCTCAACAAACTATAACGGCCGAATTTCTCTGGTTTTGTATGAGTGAAATGTCCAACTAACTATAACGTCCCTGAAACCTGTGTTTTTTTTAGTGAATTTCTAAGGTTTTTTAAATGCTAATTTCAAACTATAATGTCCCTGAAACCTATGGTTTTTTCAGTGAATTTCAAAGGTTTTTTAAATGCTAATTTCTAACTATTCCTACAGAGGTAGGACATGTGCAGAAAGAGGAAGAAAGAGACAGAAAGAAGCAAGAGAAATGCAGAAAGAGGCAGCAGAAGTCCAGAAAGAGGAAGAAAGGTGCAGAAAGAAGCAAGAGATATGCAGAAAGAACCAACAGAGGTGCAGAAAGAGGCCTTGTTGCAAAGTCATCCTGTGCCCCAACTTTTTGCTGACTGGTACTGGTGGTAACTGACTCTGACTAACCAGGCCCGGAGCCAGTGCTATGCTGAAAGACACTTAGAATACAGTGAAAACACCTACATATACTAGGGTACACTATGAGTTGGGGTACCCCTGTGATTGGCATGACCTCCCCTGTAAGGCCCTAGTAAATAATAGGGCAGGGGGATTAAAACTACCTCTAAGTCAGAGGTACAGAAAGAGGAAAGAGAAGTGCAGAAAGAAGCAACAGAGGTGTAGAAAGAAGCAAGAGAAGTGCAGAAAGAGGCAAGTAAGGTGCAGAAAGAAGCAAGAGCAGTGCAGAAAGAGCCAACAGAGGTGCAAAAAGAGGCAAGAGGGGTGCAGAAAGAGGTAAGAGAGGTGCACAAAGAGGCAAGAGAGATACAGAAAGAGGCAGGATTGGTGCAGAAAGAAGTAAGAGAAGTGCATAAAGAGGTAAGAGAATTGTTAAAAGAAGCAACAGAGGTGTAGAAAGAAGCAAGAGCAGTGCAGAAAGAACCAACAGAGGTGCTGAAAGAGGCATGAAGGGTGCAGAAAGAGGCAAGAGAAGTGCAGAAAGAAGCAACAGAGGTACAAAAAGAGGCAAGAGTGGTGCAGAAAGAGGGAAGAGAGGTGTAGAAAGAGGCTCGAGATTTGCACAAAGATGGAAGACGGGTGCAGAAACAGGCAGGAGGGGTGCAGAAACATGCAAGAGAAGTGCAGAAAGAGGCAAGAGAATTGCTGAAAGAAGCAACAGAGGTGTAGAAAGAAGCAACAGAGGTGCAGAAGGAGGCATGAGGAGTGCATAAAGAGGCAAGAGTGGTGCAGAAAGAGGGAAGAGAGGTATAGAAAGAGGCAAGAGTGGTGCAGAAAGAGGGAAGAGAGGTGTAGAAAGAGGCAAGAGAGTTGCAGAAAGAGGGAGGGGGTGCAGAAAGAGGCAGGAGGGGTCCAGAAAGAAGCAACAGAGGTGCCGAAAGAGGCAAGAGAGGTGCAGAAACAGGCAGGAAAGGTGCAGAAAGAGGGAACAGGGATGCAGAAAGAGGCAAGAGATCTGCAGAAAAAAGCAACAGAGGTACTGAAAGAGGCAAGTGAGGTGCAGAAAGGGGCAAGAGATCTGCAGAAAAAAGCAACAGAGATGCTGAAAGAGGAAAGTGAGGTGCAGAAAGAAGCAAGAGAGGTGCAGAAAGAGGCAATAGAAATGCAGAAAGGAGCAACAGAGGCGCAGAAAGAGGCAAAAGGAGTGCAGAAAGAGGCAAGAGAGATGCCAAAACATGCAGGAAAGGTGCAGAAAGAGGGAGCAGGGGTGCAGAAAGAGGCAAGAAAGGTACAGAAAGAGGCAAGATAGATGCCGAAACAGGCAGGAAAGGTGCAGAAAGAGGTAACAGGGATGCAGGAAGAGGCAAGAGAGGTACAGAAAGAGAAAAGAGGGGTGCAGAGAGAGGCAACAGATCAGCAGAAAAAAGCAACAGAGGTGCTGAAACAGGAAAGTGAGGTGCAGAAAGAGGCAAGAGATCTGTAGAAAAAAGCAACAGAGGTGCTGAAAGAGGCAAGTCAGCTGCAGAAAGAAGCAAGAGAGGTGCAGAAAGAGGCAATAGAAGTGCATAAAGAAGCAAAAGAGGTGTTCAAAGAGGCAAAAGGGATGCAGAAAGAGACAAGAGCAGTGCAGAAAGAACAAAGAGAAGTGCAGAAAGAAGCAACATAGGTACAGAAGGAGGCACGAGGAGTGCAGAAAGAAAAAAGAGAAGTGCAGAAAGAAGCAATAGAGGTGATGAAAGAGGCACGAAGGGTGCAGAAAGAGGCAAGAAAAGTGCAGAAAGAAGAAACAGAGGTACAAAAAGAGGCAAGAGTGGTGCAGAAAGAGGGAAGAGAGGTGTAGAAAGAGGCTAGAGAGTTGCACAAAGAGGGAAGACGGGTGCAGAAAAGGCAAGGGGAGTGCAGAAACAGGCAAGAGAAGTGCAGAAAGAGGCAAGAGAATTGCTGAAAGAAGCAACAGAGGTCTAGAAAGAAGCAACAGAGGTGCAGAAGGAAGCACAAGGAGTGCAGATAGAGGCAATATAACTGCAGAAAGAAGCAACATAGGTACAGAAAGAGGCAAGAGTGGTGCAGAAAGAGGGAAGAGAGGTGTAGAAAGAGTCAAGAGAGTTGCACAAAGAGGGAAGAGGGGTGCAGAAAGAGGCAGGAGGGGTGCAGAAAGAAGCAACAGATGTGCTGAAAGAGGCAAGTGAAGTGCAGAAAGAGGCAACAGAGGTGCAGAAAGACGCAAGAGAGGTGCAAAAGCAAGCAAGAGAAGTGCAGAAAGAGGCAAGAGAATTGCTGAAAGAAGCAACAGAGGTTTCGAAAGAACCACGAGAAGTGCAAAAAGAGGAAACTGAGGTGCAGAAAGAAGCAAAAGCAGTGCAGAAAGAACCATCAGAGGTGCAAAAAGAGGCAAGAGGGGTGCAGAAAAAGGTAGGAGGGGTTCAGAAAGAGACAAGAGAGGTACATAAAGAGGCAGGAGGGTGCAGAAGAAGGAAGAGAAGTGCAGAAAGAAGTAACAGAGGTGCTGAAAGAAGGCGCGAAGGGTGCAGAAAGAGCAAGAGAAGTGCAGAAAGAGGCAACAGAGGTACAGAAAGAGGTAAGAGAGGTGCAGAAACAGGCAGGAAAGGTGCAGAAAGAGGGAACAGAGGTGCAGAAACAGGCAAGAGATCTGCAGAAAAAAGCAACAGAAGTGCTGAAAGAGGCAAGTGAGGTGCAGAAAGAAGCAAGAGAGGTGCAGAAAGAGGCAATAGAAGTGCAGAAAGAAGCAACAGAGGTACTGAAAGAGGCAAGTGAGGTGCAGAAAGAGGCAAGAGAAGTGGAGAAAGAAGCAGCAGAGGTGCAGAAAGAAGCATGGAAAGTGCAGAATGAAGCAACAGAGGTGCTGAAAGAGGCACGAATGGTGCAGAAAGAGACAAGCAAGAAGGAACAGAGGTACAGAAAAAGGCAAGAGGGTTGCACAAAGAGGGAAGAGAGGTGTAGAAAGAGGCAAGAGGGTTGCACAAAGAGGGAAGAGGGGTGCATAAACAGTCAAAAGGGGTGCAGAAAGAAGCAAGTGAGGTGCCGAAAGAGGCAACAGAGGTGCACAAACAGGTAAGAGTTACAGAAAGAGGCAAGTGAAGTGCAGAAGGAGGCAAGAGAACTGCAGAAAGAGGCAGTAGATGTGCAGAAAGAGGCAAGTGAGGTGCAGAAAGAAGCAAGATAAGTGCAGAAAGAAGTAACAGAAGTGCAGAAAGAGGGAAGAGGGGTGGAGAGAGAGGCAAGAGGGGTGCATAACAAAGCAAGACAGGTGCAGAAAGAAACAAAAGAAGTGCAGAAAGAAGGAACAGAGGTGCAGAAAGAGGCAAAAAGGGTGCAGAAAGACGTAAGAGGGGAACAGAAAGTAGCAAATGATGTGCAGAAAGAGGCAACAGATGTGCAGAAAGAGGGAAGAGAGGTGCAGAAAGTACAAGAGATTTTCAGAAAGAGGCAAGAGAAGTGCAGAAAAAGAAAGAAACATGCAGAAAGAAGCAACAGAAATGCAGAAAGAGGCAAGAGAGGCGCAGAGGGAAGCAAGAGTGGCTTGCACACCATTAGTACCAATTTAACACCCACATTTAGCAATAAGTAACAGGTGACCATTCTAGGTTTGCAAAGGGCCTTCCACCACGCTGTAACACTTGTCGTTGCATTTTTGGTAACGTTTGAGCCGTTTGAGCTAGAAACAAGGCTTTTTTTGTTCAAATCTGCAGATTAGGGAGCAGATGATGGATTATGTGGCTAATGCAGAAAATGTATAATTGTGCGAAAGTTGGTGCAGCCAAACAGTCACATAATTCCAGTGGCCCTGCTCATACCTCTGACTAGGTCCACAAGTGCTCCTAAGTGATTCCTTCTTTTTTTTTCTCACTGAGTTCATAGTTGAGCTTCTATGGAAACGAGGAAGACTAAACCTGAGGTTACCACTCCACAACACAGACTACCATACCACATAATTACTCTACATAACACATAATCCCACTCTACATAATTCCTATACACTAAATACCACATACTTACTATCCACATAATCTCACTACACAACATACCATATAATTCCACTACACACAACGTACATCCACTCCACTCCAAAAAACATTAGTAAAAAACTTTTGCATTTACAACGCCAATAGCTCTAATTCTCGCAAATGTGCAACCTATTACATTGCAAACATTTCTTTAACTAGTAGTCGCGTTTGTAGATTGGTGGAGAAAGGGTGCTGGGCCTCCGACCTGCGCGCAGGAATTCCGCTGCATAGGACTTACAGGAGGTACTATGAGGTCTTCTTGGCCCCCAAAGTCCCTCAGGAGTAAATTGGACTTCATCCCCCATCCCGTAGTCTGCCAGGAGGTGCGTTTGCAGAGTGGTGGAGAAAGAGGGGCATGGCCTCCGAAGACGTTTTAGCAATCCCACTGTTTGGGACTTACTGGAGGTAACAAGAGGGGTAGTTGGCCCCCAAGGACATCCTTGGGGGACAACTACCCATCTTATTACCTCCAGTAAGTCCCACACACAGGTTTGCTAAGTTCTCCTAGCATTCCAGGCCCCCTTTGCCCACCACTCTGCAAACGCGCTCCCTGGCTCGCTCTTGGATGGGGATTGAAGTCCCCTTCGCTGCTGGGGGTCCTTTAGGGAACAACTAGCCTACCTCTTACCTCCAGTAAGCCCCACACAGTGGGATTGCTGAGAGGTGGACAAAGGCCACGCCCCCTTTCCCCACCACTCTGCAAACGCACCTCCTGGGATATTAAGTCCCCTTCATTCCTGAGGGTCCCTGGGTGCCAACTAGCCCACCAGGTACCTCCAGTAAGCGCCACACACCTGTATTGCTGAGAATGGTCTGAGGCCACGCCCCCTTTTTACACCACTCTGCAAACGTGGCTCTTGGCGCACTGCTGCTCAAGGGATGAAGCCCACTTGTGTCCTGAGGTACTCAGGACACAAGAGGACCTCATCGCCCCACCAGCAGTGTGTCAAGAGGCGTGTTTGCAGAGTGGTGTAAAAAGGGGCGTGGCCTCGGACCACCTCTCTGCAATCCAGCTCTGTGGCGCTTACTGAAGGTACCTGGTGGGCTAGTTGGTCCCCAGGGACCCTCAGTATTCAAGGGGACTTAATCCCCCAACGGCTTTTTTTTATTTATTTTTGTTAGAAGGGGTGCTGTGTGGCCCCCCTTCTTTTAATATATTTTTGGGCCCTGGGGACCCCGTCCCCCAGGGCCTGCCACATTTAAAAAAAAAAAAATGGGAAGGGGGCCGCGCGGCCCTCCTCCTGAGGCCGATATTGGCCCCGGGGACCCCATCCCCCGGGGCATGGCCTTGTTTTTTATTATTTTTATGTTATATGGGAGGGGGGCATCGAGGCCCCTTTTCCGTGGGCCACTTTTGACCCTGGGGACCCCATCCCCCGGGTCCTGGCCTTCCATTTTTTATTTAATTATGGGAGGGGGCCGCATGGCCCCCCTTACCTAGGCCACTTTTCGCCCCGGGGACCCCATCCCCGGGGCCTGGCCACCCTTTATTTTCAATTTTAGATTTTCAAAAAAATAAAGGGGAGGGGGGCTGTGTGGCCCCCTCCAGAGGCCAATTATGGCCCCAGGAACCCCATCCCCCGGGGCCTAGCCAGCCTTCTTTTTTTATTTTTATTTTTTTGGAGGGGGGCCGCGTGGTTCCCCTCCTCAGGCCAATTATGGCCCCGGGGCCCCCTTCCCCGGGCCGGCCTTTCCGTTTTTTTATTTTTTTTTATATATTTTATTACAGGGGAGGAGGGCAGTGTGGCCCCCCTTCCGGGCCACTTCTGGCCCCGGGGACCACATCCACTGGGGCCTGGCCTCACCGTTGGGGTTCATGGGGGGAGCCCCAATACCCCCATGGTCCCAGCCAGCTCCCCGCCTCCTGAGGGAGCCGGCATTGCTTTTGCACAAGGGGAGCTGCTGACATGCAGCTCCCCTTGTGCAAATGCAATCTGCTTTGGTTTTTGGAAGCGAGAGCAGGTTTCCTGCTCTCGCGTCCAAAAACCAAAGCAGAGTTTGCTATGACAGGGTGGGCACCCCGGGACATTGCAGGAGCGGGCCCTGGGGGGGTGGAGGTCCCCAGGGCCATCAAGGGCTCCAGGAGGGGGGCCGCTCGGCCCCCTCCCAATGTTTCTAAAGCCCCATGGAGGTGGTGGTCCCCGGGGCCGGGGTTCCGTAACGGACCCCGTATTTAAATATAGAGTGCCCCGGGGAGGTAGCGGTCCCCTGGACTTGGGGGGGCTCGTGAAGCCCCCCGCCCTTATTGAATTAAAGCCAAGGGGAGGTGGCGGCCCCCGGGGCTTGAGGGGGCCTGAGAAGCCCCCCGTCCTTATTGAATTAAAGCCCCAAGGAGGTGGCGGCCCCCGGGGTTTGGGGGGCCCGCAAGGCCCCCCCACCCTTATTGATTTAAAACCCCAGGGAGATGGTGGACCCCAGGGCTGCGGGGGGGCTGCGTGCCCCCACAAATAAATTAGAAAGCCCCGGGGAGGTGGCGGTTCTCAGGGCTGCGGGGGCCCCCGCAAGTCCCCGCTACATATATCAAATTGCCCCCGGGACCTGGCCCACCCGGGGGATTTTAATAACGAAGCGCGGGAGCCCGAGCTTTGTTTTTGTAATTTTCAAACGGATTTGCGCACCGGTGCGACCCCGCCCGAAAATTAAAATGCTGTTTTTGGGCCTGGGGGTCCCTGAGGGACCCCCTGAGCAGGCCTGGGGGGTCAGGGTCTTTTTACCCTGCCCCCTTTTCTTGTTTGCAATGTATGTCTCACCTTTTTGATTTTCACTGGATGCAAGGCACAAGATGGCTGCCAACACTTCCTGGTTTGGAGTGTTGGCAGCCAATTAGAATGAAGCTCGTGCTGGGGAGGAGATGTGTGGTTAGGCTCCGCCCAGATATCTATATTTTTTTCCTTTAATATTTCAAAAACTACTGAACGGATTTACACCATTTAAAAAAAGGGCTCTTTCTGAACCAAGAGCTACCTTTTTGCCAAATTTGGTATAATTCCGTTCAGCAGTTTGGGCTGTAGCCTGTTCCAAAATTTCCAATGGAAATTAACATGGAGAAAACGCGCTTTGGGACCCCCCTTTTTTCTCGGCCCCCGCTTCACGAATCACCCCTAAACTTTAAAAAGAGAAACTGAGAGGGCCAACCCATTCGTTTTGAAAATTTCGCGAAGATTCGACAAACAGCACTAAAGATATTGGCAAATCAAAAAATGCTTTTCTATGGAAACTAGGTTCTAACTATAACTACCTACTGGCGACCGCCAGTAGGTAATATATATATATATATATATATATATATATATATATATATATATATATATATATATACCTTTCACCTTTCTCCCACTGATTCCTTGAAGTCCCATGAATCAAGAAAGCACGAACTCCTCTTACTAGGTGCAATATTTCTTTTTATTTTCAGTGCTTGGCTGCCATGACGTGTTTCGAACCTCCTGGGTTCTTGATCATATATATTGATGCACATTGATTCAGCTAGTGGTGTTTAGGAAGTAAGGATTTAGTAACCCCAAGAAAATTAATCCTAATCAGACATATAGAAATAAGTGACAATAGCATGCCTTGTGGTTAAAAAGGTTATTGGTAAATACAAGAATGTCTAAATACTCATTTAACAATAGAAAAAGAACAACCAGATTATTCTCTGGTGCTTTCACTGAGAGATCATCCTTTAGTGTTGTCGACGACGTTTCAACACTGCTTGTAGAGTGAGGGTCTCATCAGGACTATAATGACCTGGGGACCAGGGGTAGGTTGTACTGTAATAAGTATTCTGATGGTGAGTTTTTTCTTTTTTCCAGTAGGATCAGATTTGGATAATGTTCTTGATATCACAGAAGATCTAGGATTGTGGTCTTCCTTCTTGGGGGCTTAATGATGTAGTGAGTCATGGAGTCAGGATGTACTCCTGATTGATAGCCAGTGTACCTCTCGGCACACCCTTGACTTGCGAGTCAAATAGGATAAATTAATTATCACCGCAAAGTCCCAGTCAGAGATTCGTCACCTTTGTGTACTGTTCCCAAAGAGTGAGGCAAAGGGAATAGGTGTTGCCACAATAGGCCATCCTGATAGGATGGTTGGGGCAGAGCTGTTCCCTGTCCCATATAAATTTCCAAGGGCTGCTTCCAGCACACTCACAAAGAAACTTTACACCATTCCTTTCTCACCACAGACTACTTGGAGCCATGACAGGGGAAGACCTTTCCGGAACCAGAGTCGGGAGTAATATAGGGAGCCCCCGCACTTCAAAGGCTGGCACCATGTATATATATTGGACATCTTGAACTACACATTAGATCACTTCTGGACCTGTGGAAGACTCAGAAGGACTGCTCTGCACACTGCTACAGGAAGGACTGCCCTGCTGCTTAAGGAATGATGCCTGGACCTGCTCTTTGAGCCCAGGACGAAGGCTAGCTAGCTGTTCTCCTGTGTGAGCTACAGGAACATAACAAGCTCAAGAGATCTGTCCAGCATCTGCCCAGCTGACAAGACCCAACTGGACCGGTCTGTACCCTGCTGCTGGCCTCTGCTGGAGAGAGTCCTGGCCCCTAAGAGGTGCCCGCCAAGATCTGCATCCCAGGCTATTATCAGAGTGCATTTATTTTTGTCCAACTGAGGGTTCCCTCATAACGGACACAGCACGACAAAACTCGATGCAGACCTTCCAATGCTGCACCCCGCAGCTCCTGATCGGTGGCCTCATCTGAACCAATGCAGCATGATGCAACTCAATGCAGGACCTTTGCCTATCACAGCACCTCACAGCTCCTGATTGGTGACCTCATCAGATCTGACACTGCGCAATACAAATCAATGCAGGACCTGGTATCGCAGCGCCTGATTGGCAGCCTTTTTGGAATCAATGCAGTATGACGCCACTCGGCCAACATCTCGCAGCTCCCAATTTGAAACAGAGAGACAAAGGACTGCGATTCTCATCCCAAGTACAACCAGGTACACTGTCCAGCAGGCTGAACTCGGTTTTGTACCATAGTGTTTGGCCTGAACATTTGACTTTGTCCCAGTCTGGTGCGACCAGATAACCACAGTTGGCACTTTGCTCTTTTTGGCGCTATTTTTATCTAAGAATTTGAAATTGGATTTTTGTTATTCTGGTATCATTTTATGTTATAGAAATATACTCTATTTTTCTCGATTTGTGTGGAATTTTTCTTGTGTTGGATTTTCTCTTTATTACTGTTCGTGTGCTGCATAAATACTTTACACTTTGCCTCTAAGTTGAGCCTGACTGCATTTGTGCCAAGTACAGGGCAATTTAGTGACTTTTGTGGTTCACCCTGATGGGGGTTGTGGTTGTTGCTTGAAATAAGTTTACACCCTCCTCAATCAATATTCCAATTTCTAACAAAGGACAAAATTGATCATAAATCTATCCTAAATTACTTATTTTTTTTAAAAACAGACAGAATTTTAAAGTATCTTACTGGGTTAAGACACCTACAGCAGAGATCTTTTTGCATCCAGTGCATTTAACTGTATTAAAGCAGGAAAATAATGTTGGTGGTTAATACACTTGTTGGAGACATCTGTGTGCAGTGTATTCACAAGATTGACTCACCGTAACATACCACAGAGAATTAACTTGCTTGCAGCAAAATACAGCATGCAGATCATATTTCCTATTTTGTGTAGACAGCTCATTGCTTGCTGCTTCTTTTGCAGAGTTCTTTGTGTTATCTTCAGGTTACAATTCTTTGTAAAATAGATTAGTGAATTTTGAGCTGGCAAAAAGGAAATGGATGTAAAATGCAAGGAAACATATATACCCTTACATTTTTCCTCAATCTTTGTTGCTAAAATAGATTCCTTTGGGCAGTAAATTACATTTATTATAAATGCTATAAGTAAGTATCAATTTATAGTTTAGTTAATAAAAACCTTTACAATTTCCATGAAAATTAAAACGTTAGCAGCAAAGTTCATGATTAAAGATCAAAAGACATATCATAAAACATTCATCATAAAAGATCGAAAGAGCATGTCATAAAACGTACGATCCTTATATAAAAATAAGTGCAGTAATCATTAAAGTTTTTGTCAGATACCGTGAATTGGGAGAAGTCTTTTAACCATTCTTTGTTCAAACAGCATTCCTAGCGGTCTACTGATACTATTGTTTAAGATTGCTTAAAATAATTGAGAAAGGGACAAGGATCATGGAGACTAACAAAATAAGCCAATATTTATAAATGCTATAGAAATGGATACTAGTACAATTACTCATATTGGAAGATGTATTTCACATTCATGTATGCATAGCACTTTCAGTCAAACTTGGATAAGTACAAATCCTGATTCCAAATCAGAGTAATCTCTTAAGCACTTGTAAAGTGACAACAAGCTAGTGTATTTGTTTCCTCAATGGCATTGGCATTAAGGTGTTATGTTCCAGCCACCTCACAGCCAGGACGACGCTATAACAAAAACACTGCTGATTGCCCTTTAAGAGAGGAATTTGTGTTGGGCCCAGCTGGAAGTGAAAAACCGTTCTGCAACTTAACTAAACTGAAAATAAACCTCCTGCTGGTTGTTGTTCTAGACATAAAGCACACAAAGTCAGGAGACAACTCTGGGGGATATTCACAAGAATGTGTGATAATCATCGCAAATGTAGCTTAACGCAACCTTGCATATCGCAGTCCATCGCGAGAAAATAACACCATCTTAACGTTCAATTCCCAACCCCTAGGCACCATGCGATAGCAGGATGACAACCCGCCAAATGCCCGCGTAAAAACCAACGCGAAAAACAAAAAATGCAAAACACGACCGCCCAAAAAGTTGCGATGCCATAAAGCGCGATACCAAAATCCGCAAAAACCAGCAACAGGCCTGCAATACCCACGCGTCATGCGTGAAAATGCACTATAAAGCAAACAAAAAACCAACCCCAAAACCAATCCAAACTGCATAGCACCATGGATGCACCTGGACCTAGTGCAGAGGACAAGCCGAACTCCACAAACCCCACGGAGGACCAGCATGGAGCCCCCTGTTCGGGAGAGGGCAAGGAGAAGAGGAAGAGGAAGACGGGGTTCAGTCCACAGGAAGACCAGATCACCTTCACGGAGGTGATAGAACACTACCAACAACTGTTCGTTACCTCCACTGCGTCATTGGCAACACAAACGGAAATATGGCAGTCCATCGTCACCAAAGTGAATGCAGTCGGAGTGTCGAGGAGGTCAATGAAGGATGCCAAGAGGCATTGGCATGAAGTGCACAGCCAAACCAAACAGAAACTCGCTGCCAACATGAAGGCAGCAAAAGCGACTGGAGTTGGGAGTCCTGCGCCACAGGAGGAGCTGGATGAGCTGGAGGAAATGGTGGCCACAGTCATCAGTGGGGAGACTGTGCAAGGAGTTGGGGTCTGGACACAGCCTGAAATGACGTGACCCAACAGCAACAGGGTGAGTAACCACCAGGGACTGGGGGGATGGGGGCAGATGGGCAAAATAGCACAAATGCACAATCATGTGCAGCACACTGCACACCCGCAATGAGTGTGGAACATGTCCCTGATACCCTTGGTACACTGCAGCACACATAGAAACACCAAGTAGACCCCCGTCCACTATGTGCACAAATGGGCCCCCCTCCATATCACCAATGCCACAACCTACCCATGCACATGTGCTGAATCCAGAAAAGCAGCGGCTCTGTGAGCCACACTGACAATGCAAGTGACACTGCATGACAGATAGCATGGCTGAAGTCACAATACATGACATGGTGCACGAGACGACACTGAGGTGGCTGAGTGTGGACCACATCCGTAAAGGAGCATGTCACACTCTGACACATCCACATGCACCTATGAGCCATGACGTCAAGAACACATCTGCAGACAAACAATGCACAAGAGTACCAAATATCTCCAGTAGCACAAATGACCCAAGTCGCAAACATCCCAGCCCCCGAAAAGCACACAAGTCAAATGCACACCGACTCAAAGGGATAAGGGTCCGCCAATGCAGAGCTGCAGGGGCGAATTACCAACAATGCAGCACACACACATAGCAATCACAGTACATCAACATTGATGACAATGTGGGACAGAGTGCAACCCCTACACAACAGGACAGAGGACACAACTGGTGCCTCTCGTGCATAGAAACTGGCCATTCACATCTGGCAATGCATGACACTGTGAGATGATAATGTACGAGTACAACCACACATCCGTCATGCAGTCGAAATGTCCACTAACTCCCATCAAATAGCCAGCTACACCAAAACAGTCACAATGTACACAGTCATGCAGTCTGAATGTAAACATCCACAATGCGTCAACGTACATGGAACACATTGTTAACCTGCATATCCCCTTACATTGCAGAGGGACAACCAACACCTCCTGCAGAGCAGACCACATATCTCTTCAGTGATGATGAAGAGGACACCCTGCCCATTTGCCCAGACACACTCCAACGGCTCGTGGACAGCCTCCTCACCCCACCTCCAGGAGCAGGGCAGCCCAGCTGCATCGCGGTGAGCCCACACCCTGCACAGACCACACAGCAGGAAGCACACACCACCACGGCTGCCTCCCAGGACCCCCACGACCAACACATGGATTTCCAAACGCCGTGTGTTAGGGTGCCAGGAGAAGATGGCAGATCAGCTGTGGCTGGGTTCTGACCTCATGGCAGCCAAACTCGATGCCATACGTGGGTGCCTGTGTCCCATCAGGGAGCACCTACAGTCCCTAATGGATACCCAACGTCCGCACCATGCCCACCAACAATCCTTGGCTGACATTGCTGGTTCCATTACTCGGATACAGGAACTGTCTAGGAAGACAGGCTCCAACGATGACAGCACCGAGTTGGCACAGATGCGGAGGACAATGGAGACCATGGATCCGATGCAGGCTGGAAGTATGGCTGCCACTGCTGAACACCAGCGAGATGTAGCTGCGATCTTCCATGCTTTGCAGATCCTCATCTTGCCACTGCTGCCACTGAGCCTGGTCCAGATGACTGCTGGAGGAACCTCAACACACACATCTCCGACCCATGATGTGTCAGTGGCACACAGTGATGCAGCCATTACACCGCCACACACACCGGACACACCCGACACAGAAGAAGTATCAGAGGAGTAAGATGTGGATGGTAACTACTGTGTGAGGAAGGAGGCAGTAACATCCATCACCTCCATATGGCTTGCCCTGCCTGGCTCTGCCCCATGCATCATGCCCTGGGACAACCCCTTCCACTGACCCCCGGAACACTCTGCGACATTCACCCGGACCCCGACACGGACTGCCATATCTCCACTGCTTGACAATTACACAGCAATCCTGCTGCCGACTGCACTCCCCCTCTTCCAAATCAATTTTTAATGCCCAAAGGACTCTGGTTGGCCCACCACTGGGCTTCCATGTTATGTGGGCTTGGATGGCCATGCACAGCTCCCTCTCCGTCATTCACCAGAATGTGAATAAAACATTCGAAATCATGCAGATGTGTCATGACTATGTTCACTCACGTATGGAAGTATGGCTGGATGTAGGGACAATGATTGCACAAGAAGGTACACCCTGGTAAATGACATCACTGCGCATGCTCATCCCCGAGACACATGGCCAATTGGATGACTGTGAAGGTGGGTAATGGCTGTGTCCCCATTGCACATTAGCAACAAACTCACAACCCCCCAACGTAGGCACAGGTCCATGTCTTGAATAGGACTGTGTGTAGGAATGACCAAATCGGTAGCAGGCCAGAAGTTGTGTCCTACATCACATGTGACGACAGAACTTCACGTTGCATACCTACTCACACACATCTGTGTGGACACATTTTGAAATGATTCATAACATTGCTCAACATGGTCAGAGGTTGGACACCATACTCACATTGCTGAAGACACGTAAGAGCACAGGTCTACCAGCAATTCTCCCAAAACAATGTCGGCTCACAGAGGTGGAGCTGTCAGAAGGGACCCACCCCCATTGTAAATGTGTCAGTCAGTTCCTCCATGTGTAGGGACGATGCTCATTGTGGCACACGAGTGGTCAAGCTAATCAACACTCATCACAGTTAGACACCAGTGGTGTTGCGTAGACTTTATTGGCATGTGCGTGTCAGTACGGACAAGGCAACGGCCACAACAGGCAGGGACATGCTTAAGACACTTACACACAGCATGGGTACATGTCGAGGTGCAGGAAATGGGGGTGGAAAAATGAACCCCAATCATCACGGATGGCAACAGTCTCAGCCCACCTTGCCTTGCTGAACGAGTCATGTGTTGTTTGGCGTATGCCCATTGCCCCATGTGAGGGGGCACAACTTACAGCCCATGGGGTCTGTATAGTGCTCTGCCACCCGACTGCGCCGACTGTCTGCTCTGCTGACAGTGATCAGGTGAAAGGGTCCGACAAGTTCACATGTCGTGCTACATTGCCATGTGTGTACTCTCACCCCAGCAGTGTGTCCGACTTGGTAACATTGCCAGACGACGCTGTGCTGCTCCGACCAAGGAACTGCATCACCTTGCACAGGTGTGTGTACACACGCATAGTTCCACGCACATGCATTCAGAGTCCCGACGAAGGCAGACATGTCCTCTGTTGTGGTGGGATGTGGGTACATTCCCCACGATGCTACAAGGTGTTGGGAGCAGTGCTGTGTGTAACAATCCGATGTGGCTGCAGGGACGTAGTTACTCGTCCATGAATGCCAGCGCAGCTTCATGGGCAATGTGTTCCAATAGTACGTCGTTGTCGGGTTCAAGGAACACCAGGGTGAGTCAATCCATTAACTGGTCCAGGCAGATGTGCTCAGTCCACACCGTTTCCCCAATGTGCAACAGAGCCCAATAGGGGAGCGCCTGGATGTGGTCACTGCACACAAGGAGTTGTGCATTCTCCCATGCGCAACTGCCAGCACATACGCCAAGAATCAGTGCATCCCATGCACGGCTATCCAGGTGACACTCCTGTTGGTGAGCCAACAGGGGGCGCACTGTCAGGTCATAATCCAATTCAGCTACGGTTGCGTTGGATAGGCAGACCTCCATGGGCCACTCGAATGTGCATGATCGACAGTGGAACCAGGGCTTGATGCAGGTGACGTAGGCAAGATGGAAACTCAGACGGTAACTGATGCGCAACACTGCCAGTGGCAGGGATTCCAACAGATGCAGCATTTGGGCACGGTACCGTTCCACGTGACAGGGGTTGTGCATGTGCCCGGGAATGCCGGCCATTGCGTTTGTTAGTCTCGTGGCACTGGCACTCGTCTGACCGGCGGGTGCTTGGTGGACAATATGCCACAGCTCTGGGCAATGAGTCGTATGTGTGTGCGACGTTTGTACATATGGGTAGTTCTTGACAATGTGTCAAGGGCATCCCTTGCAGGTGTCGGTCGTGCAGGGACAAGTGTGTGTGGGGTGTGGTCCTGGGGGTGGTGGCGGTGGGTGTTGTGGCCCTCTTGTTTGTCCGGCACGCATGTTCAGTGGCTCCATGGCATCTGTTGCCCTTCAGGTGTGGCTCTGGGCTGGGCTCCATTTTGTGGTGCAGGCTGTGCTCCGACTTTGCACCAGGTCAGGGCAGGTGTTAGATTCCTGCTGCTAATGCGCCTTATCGCCTGTTTTATGGTTTTATCGCTGATCGGGCTGATCGTTGAGAATGTTGAGGTGTGGTGTTGTCGCGGGTTTTTGCTCGGGAACGCCTACTCTGCATCTCATTAGCGATAGTTGCAGGGGTCATCTGTGGCGATGTTTTTTGAGGATGCTTTCGCAGGTAAACTGGTGTTATGGGCTGTTAGCACCAGCTTGTGAATGTTGCGATACATTTATCTCGACTTTGGCTGCGATAAAGTGCCGTTAACTCGGCGATGGCTCCTTGAGAATATGCCCCTAAATGTATCCCAGTATCGGAAAATTGCACCAGGACACCTTTAGCAAGTTTCACAGGAACTGGCTCGGATTCAGTATCTGGTTCAATAGAAACTGATGAAGCCAGGATCTACAATTGAGAACTATTTTTTAACTCATTCATCAACAGTAAGGGAGACGGAAATATTATTAAGTGCAATCTTTGATCCACGTTTTACTGAAACGCAGGTTTCGGCCATTGGGAGAGTTTCCTGCAACAACATTTTTGAAAGGTTTTATTTATCCAATACGTGTCTGAATTTTGCAAACGTCACACTATGAGAATGCCTAAGAAGACCATGCATGTATCAACCACTTATGGGGCATTGGAGTCGGGTAGGTTTATACAGACTTTTAGAATGTGGCCTAGCAGCTACTGAAGGTATGTGCAAAATCAGCATGTGCTGTACTGACAACACGTTTTGCAAATTAGATTTTATCACGATTTTGGAGGAGTGCTGGAGCTTGAGAGGGCAGGTTGGCAATGAAGTGATAAAGCACTGACTGGGTCAGGATGTTTTAGCAACATGCTATGTAGCTCTCTTATTGCACATAATTGTTTTCCCCAACATTTCGAGTTGGTTTGGATTTTTATAGCGTGAGAACTGGTGTGGCAAGACATGAACAACATTCAGTTTCTCATGCGCCTAATTGATTTTAGGTTCTTTGCAAGGAGTGGTGATGTATGCAGTTTTAGTGATGTATGGAAGGGCTGTTACATACAGGTTTCTGATGCGCTTTACATTTGCTATCCATATGAAATGTATACAGGAGCATGTTATGTTGGATTGACTAATACATATTATATTACTGTTTATTTTGCTTACAAAGAGGCATCATGAAATCTTGTATGGGATAAAGTAGCTGCTGCCACATATCATAAGGATATGGCAAGTCTCCTAGGACATCCATGACCTTAAATAGTTCCTCCTTCACATTCATCTCGATGAGACCTTTGATGAAAGTTTGACTGCAAGGTCAATCTACCTTCTTACCTTCATCGGGCTATACATAGGATGTTACTAAAGAAATACAAGCATAGAGACCAAGCGTGTCAGTATGTTTGATATGCATGATTATGGTGAATGAACATTTCACAATGAAATACACACATATAGGGGGATATGTACAATAGAAGTGGCAGAGCGTGTCGTAAGCCTCCTGGGCTTAACGACATGCTCCGCCACTTCGGAAACGCAAGGCTGTACCATATTTACAAGAATGTGGTGCAGCCTTGCGTTTCCCCCTGCGATGGCGCTAAGTTTAACAACTTAGCGCCAATGCAGGCACCCTTGCACCAGGGTGTCTGTGTGTAGGGGAGGATTGGTTATGTGCAGGAAGGTGTCCCTTCCTGCACATAAACAATCCTAAAATGCCATTTTGTAACTTTCATGTGTGATGCTTCATGCAGAACACATGAAAGTTACAAAATGGGATTTTTTTAAAAGGTTTGTTTATGTACAGGAAGGGACACCTTCCTGTACATAAACAAACCATGGCATTTTGCTTTTTCATGTGTGCTGCACAAGGCAGCACACATGGAAAAAGCAAAAACGAGGAGAAATAATGCATTTCTCCTCGTTTCGCCACCTTAAGACCAGGGTTTTCCTGGTCTTAATTTTGGCACTCCCTCGTATGTACGCCACCCTTGTACATATGGGGCAGCGTCAAATGCAATGGGTGTTGCGGTGGAACGCCCACCACAACACCCACTGCACGCCCCTTTCATGCTAAACATAGCGTGAAAGGTTGCCTTATGTACAAGGCAGCGTTAAGTGCCTTAACGCTGCCTTGTACAAAAGGCAAGGCTGTTAGAATAAAACTGAAAATTACTATATTATTCGTATTATACTCAAAGTGATGTTAGCATTGATATAACTAATGCATTAATACATATATTCTGTGAAATGTGTAGTCAGTGGATGCCGGCATTATATTCGTCCGATTGACATGTGCACTGCCATTTTGTCTTGTTAGACCCCATTTTATAAACAGAACGTAACTGTTATGTTTGTTCTTTCTGAGAAATAGTCCTTGGTAAGTTTTGTTTCTTCAATGCTAAGATTTTGCTCATTAGTACATTATTCTACTGTTATATCAAGACCTTCTCCCACCTGTCTGGTGGGGAGGATAAGCTAGATGACCTTGGGCAGTAGATAGCGTGTGCCAGGCTGTGGAACTGAAACTCATACACTGTACCCCCATTGTATTACGACAGCTACCAGTACTTTTCCATAATAGGAGGGTCTGAGGACTGTCTTGTTTTGGTGCAGTTTTTGGACTGCTTCTTGGGAGCTCTTTGTTTGTATTGTGAGGGAGTGCGTGTCTGTGTGATCAGTGGAAGTGTCTGATGCTAAGATGTCTTGTTGGAGTAAATTGTGGTGTTTTGGGTGTCGAAGATGCTCAGCGGAAAACAGACTGGGGGAACGGCAGCCCCCGCCTCCGGAAGGCACTCGGGGTTTTGAGATGTATGTGACGCATGGCATTGGCCCTATTATGTTTCGTACATTGTGGCACAAATATACAAGAGACAATGCTGAGCTTCAGTGGCCACTTGATGGTACTTTTGATGAACAGAAATTGAATTATTTACAAGATAAATTGTTCGCTAGAAGAAGTAGGCAGTCAATGTTCGATACCTTGCAGGTTTGGCAGAAAGAAGCCAAACAGCGACGTATAAGAGCAGAGAAGGTGTCTAGGAAGAAAGCAAGCTAGACAGTGGTGCAGAAAGCTTTAGCGTATGATAGAGAACAGGCAGAGAAAGGTATTGAGTTTGCAGATAGGAAATTTTGGTTACAGTGTGATAAGTCATATGTGGTTAGAGAGGAGGGGGATACTTTTGTAGAGGAACTATTGGAGACCCATCCTCCAACTCTGTATGCCCCACATAGAATATATCCTGATGTTCCTTCACCTTCTTTAAGTGTTCCTATGAGCTCGACCGCTTGGGCCCCTGTTTTGTCGGCCCCCCTTTCTGCCTTACCGATTACGAGTGCGGTGACTGCGGGCACCCCTGTGAAGTCTGTTATGTCTGCTTTTGTTTCCCCTCCTTCCCTCGCCCCCACTACAAAGCCACTGATGACATTGTCTCCTTTACCCGTGTCATTTATGTCTTCCCCATGGTTGTTAACTACTGTGTTAAGTAGTGTTCAGACACCAGTAAGGGGGCCGGATAGAGGGAATTGGGCGACAGTACAAAAGCGGATGGAACAGGTGTTAACTCGATCGAATGTAGGTGAGGAAGAAAAGAGGATGGTGGCGAATCAAGCAGCGCAGTGGGCTCCGAGTCCGATCTATAGTGCAGAGGATATATGGAGTGTAATGAAAGATTTTGATCCGTTTGTACAGCAGCATGCCCTCCAACATATGTCAGCTACTTTGATCAATTTATGGGAACAGTGTATTGGGGGCATAGCCCCTCAAATAATTTATGATATTCAAGATCGAGTATATTCAGCTGGCATGGCCCCCGGGGAGATGTTTGGAAATGTGGGGACGTTGGTAGGCTATCGGGAGAAATTACAAAGTAATATTCCAGTTGGGAAATCCCAGTTTCCGATGAGGGAGGTGCATCCTATTTTTCATCCTGAGATCCCGGAGCAGAGGAACCAAAAAAATGAGGTGGTCCAACAACGGGTGGATGCTCGCTTTCAGGAACAGTGGGTTTATACTCCATGGAAAAGGAGTGAGGTATTGGCCCTTAAGGGTCCATTACCAGACCCACGAAAGAATCCCACAGCGTACTACAAGGAGCTGACAGAGGCAGCCTCCTCGTCAGTTATGACTCTTGCAGACATAGAAATTTTCTTCGGGTTACTAGTACCAGTGGATATATGGAGACAGGTACATACTCAAGACCATAGGGTGGAGCTAGGCGGTACGTGGGGCGAGATTAAAGGGTGGGATGCAGAGCGAAAGCCCGGTGAAAAACCTAGGGCTTAGATTCTGGCTTTGCCGGGTCGTATTATTACGTATATGCATTCCCTTATCCCACCTCGACGGGTTGATTGGGAAAAGCTAACAGCATGTAGACAGAAGAAAGAGGAAAGTATATCAGATTTGTTTTACAAGGTTTGAAGGGGTTTTCTTGGATTTCAGTGGGCAGGGCTTGTCAGTGGAAGGGGGCATTCACTTGTTTGTTAATAGGTTTGCTACAAATTTGCTTCCGGAAATTGGGGCCCGGCTACAGGCCTCAGAGAGTACTTGGACTACCTCTTCCCCTTCAGTGATATTGAGTATGGCTCAGTATTACGAGCATCGTGAAAACGAAGAAAAAGACAAGGTAGAGAAGAAGAGTAAGGATTTGAAAACAAAAGTATTGTTGCAGCAAGTTGCTGGAGGGTCTGGAAGGGGACGTGGTGGCGGTCCGACTCAAAGGGGCCGAGGTGTTGGTAGAGGTGGTGCACCTTTGGGGTTAAACCAGTGTGCCTACTGTAAAAAGGAGGGACACTGACGGAGTTCCTGGAGGGCGAGGTTCGCAAGGAAGAGGCCGTTATGAGGCTAATAGGGAAGAAGGGCATGTGGGTGTGCTTTCAGGGGATCGTTCTGATTCGAATTATTTTGATGATCCCCGGGGACGACAATACTATTATGATGATTATGCTACGGACGAAGCTGCGGGAGTGTTGTATGGGTAGGACAGCCAATGGCAGGGTAAGGGTCCAGTCCAAATTCCTGTAGATCAGTGTGGTCCTTATGTCACAGCAGATTTGCATGGCTCCGTACAGAATTTTTTGGTGGATGAATAGCTCTGTTTCACATAAGCTGGTCCCGGGGGCAACTCTGTCTGGCCATAATAATGTTTCGGTAGGCTTTTCAGGCGTGCCGGTTGTGAGCCCCATTTCCACACCCCTTGCTTTAACATTGGGTCCTTTTACTGTGGACTCTCCATTTTTGTTGATGTCTAATTGTGGCGAGAATTTGATTTGATTGGATTTGTTGAAAAAGTTACATGCTACCATTTCCTGTTCCCCAGATGGTGTGTATATGACTATTGGACCTAATGTGGCTAGGGCAAAACAGTGTTTGTCAAAAGATGCACCCCTTCCAGTTGAATTTAAAGACGTACCATCCTTATTGTGGGCAAAAGGGGATATAGATGTAGGGCTGCTACCCATACCACCAGTTTCTATAAAAGTTAAGGAGAATGCTGTGCTCCCTCGTATTCCTCAGTATAAGATACCACAGGCAGGAGAACAGGCACTGATGCAGATTATACAGGACCTGATTAAATCAGGGGTGGTTGAGGAGACAGCAGGAAACATATGCAATAGCCGTATACTCGCTATTCTTAAGAAGGCACCGTTAGATTCTCCTGATACCCACCCTCATGTCTATCGTTTTGTAATTGACCTCCGGGAGGTCAACAAAGTAGTTGTTCCACAGTTCCCAGTGGTGCCAGACATCACTGTTCTTTTAACGATGGTTCCTTCCACAGCTCAGTTCTTTTCTGTAATAGATTTAAAGAATGCTTTCTTTAGTATTCCTATTCACTCCGACAGCAGGCACCTTTTCGGTTTTGCCCTAGCTGGAAGGAGTTTACAATTCTGCAGGGCTCCTCAAAGGTATACTGAAAGTCCTAGTATTTATAGACAGGCTTTAAAAAGACAATTGGATTCTCTCTCTCTTCCCGCAGGTAATGTATTATTGCAATATGTGGATGACCTCCTGATCACCTCCGATACTGAACAGGGTTGTAGGGAGGCTACCGTTATCTTGTTGAAAAATGTTTTGGGTGTGGGGCATAAATTGTCCCTTTCCAAATTCCAATATTGTCAACAGCAGGTCACCTACTTAGGTCACCTGCTGTCGAAGGATGGTAGGAGGTTAACACCAGAACGAGTTGATGCCATAGTTAAGATGCCTGTCCATATGACACAGAGAGATGTGCGTGCTTTCATTGGCATCACCTCGTATTGTCGTCACTGGATTCCTGCTTATTCTTTACTAATACAGCCTTTACTTCATTTGATTATCAAAGATGTGCATGAACCTTTACCTTGGACGCATGAATGCCAGCATGCTTTTGAACAATTAAAGATTGCGCTTTGCTCTGCACCTGTGCTTGGTATGCCTGACTATCAAAAGCCTTTCGTGCTGTACGTACACGAGACGGCTGGGTGTGCGCTTTCGGTGTTAACACAAGTCTTTGGTGGTAAGCAGAGGCCGTGTGCTTATGTTTCTGCTACGCTTGATCCTGTCGCCAGAGCTCTCCCGAGTTGTTTAAGAGCCACGGTGGCTGCTGCGATCTCTATACGACAGTCAGCAGGGCTCGTCCTCAATCATGATCTCACAGTAATGGTACCCCATGCTGTGGATATACTTTTGAACAAGACAAAGATACAGCACCTTACCAGTGCTCGTCTTACTGGATATGAGTTAACGTTATTTGCACCACATATTGTCATCAAACGATGTGCCAGTCTGAATCCAGTCACGTTACTGCCCCTCCCTTCAAACGAAAAGGACCAAGATGTCCATGACTGTTTGTTTCGTACTGAAGAAGAGATGAAGGGACGGGTAGACTTGACTGATGTTCCTTTATCCGACCTGCAAGGGGAACTATATGTCGATGGCTCTTGTTTCAAATTGTCAGATGGCACCACTACAGCGGCGTATGCTATTACTACGCTACACACTAGAGTTGAGACAGTGCGCATTCCCTACCAATCTGCTCAGGCTGCGAAGCTGATAGCTCTTTTGCGTGCATGCAAATTAAACGAAGGACTGGCTGTCAATATTTATACTGACAGTCAGTACGCCTTCGGGGTGGCCCATAACTTTGGACGCCTCTGGGCAGAGAGAGGATTTTGACTTTCACATGGGACCAAGATACAGCATGGTCCATTGATAGAAAGACTTTTGACAGCTTTGACCTCCTAAACGATTGGCAATAGTGAAATGTAGTGCCCATAAAGCAATCACTGACAATGTAGGGAGAGGAAATGCCTTTGTAGATCAAACAGCAAAAGAGACAGCTAGATCAAAGATGACGAAAATGTTTGTGGCAGGCACTGCTAGATGGGTACCGGGTGTTACCATGTTGGAAAATACACTGGACAGCGTCAGGGAAATACAGTCTGATGCGACACTTGAGGAGTTGGCTGTATGGCAGGAAAGTACAGGGTGGTTGGATGATGAAGGGTGCTGGACTGACAAAGGGGTGAAGCAAAGATGGATGTTACCTAATGCATATGTTTTTCCTGTAGTTAGCATGGCACATGGCCCAGCTCATATTAGCGCAAGAGGAATCTGTAAAGTATTAGATCCAGTATGGCAGAATGACAATATTTCGAAAATTGCTGCCCACCTTGTAAGGCACTGTATTATATGTATGAGTCACAATCCTGGAAAAGGTACCCCTACACCTTCTGGAATTTTTGCACCACCTTCTTTTCCCTTTGAGGTGCTTCAGATGGATTATATAGAGATGCAACGGGTTAACAATTCGAAATATGTATTGGTAGTGGTTTGCACATTTAGCCAATGGGTTGAGGCTTATCCAACAAAGGAAAATACAGCCATGGCCACGGCGAAGGCTCTTCTAAAGGAGTTCTTCCCATGCTACGGTTTGCCCCGCTTGATCTGGAGTGATAACGGCAGTCACTTCAATGCCAGATTGATTCAATTGGTGTGTGAAGGTCTGCACATTAAACAGAAATTTCATGCAGCGAATCATCCTCAATCAGCGGGGCTGGTTGAAAAATACAATGGCACCCTTAAGTTAAAATTGGCTAAGATAACAGAAAGTACCGGGTTACAGTGGCCAGATGCATTACCCCTTGCTCTATTGTCTACTAGAATGACTGCACACACTAGGACAGGGCTGTACCCATATGAGGTGGTTTTTGGACGTCCTGCGAATGTGTTGGGCGTCCCTAGACCCAAGAAATACTCTGATATAGAGCACCCTTTGTTGATTGATTATCTGTATGACCTTACGAAAAGTCTACGTTCTATTCATCAACAGATACATGAGACGCTGCCTCCAGCACCAGAAGGACCTGGGCACGTTATACAGCCCGGGGAGTACGTTTTGATCAAGAACTTTCAGCGAAAGAACTGTTTGGAACACCGGTGGAAGGGACCCTTCTTGGTCCTCCTTACGATGAGGACGGTGGTGAGAGTGGAAGGTCGGAAACACTGGATCCACACTACGCACTGCAGACGGGTTCCGCTCCCCCTCCCTTATGATCGTTGGGTACAAGAAGGAATAGGGGACCATGAAACAGAGCATGTCCCCCGTTTCGTGCCTTTTTCTGACGCTCAGCTGACTTGGGCCAACACTGAAGACAAGAGTGAGGCCATTTTGAATGAAGCAGTTCCCCTAGAAATTAAAACTGCACAGGGTTCCTCCTTGCCTGATCGACAGGAACCTGAGCCTCGCTCTCCGACACCTGAATTTCAAATCCTGTTACAAGATGAAACAGTTCCTGGAGTAAAAAGGTACCATTTGCGCCCTCGATGGAAGGATAATGCACCAAAGGATTAGTGAAGTGTAGCAGGGATGGACTTTGTGGAAAAAGATTAGCAACATGTTCCTTTGATTGGGTGTTTATTTCAGTTAGGATCGGAATAGTTGGTGCACTGTCATTGACACTGGACAGGATAAGTTGAGGGTGTTTTACCTGGGGGGGGGAAAGTACCCTATCCTGAGGTTCGTGAACATTTGCAGACGAGTTGCAGCAGTGTGACTCCACCGACCCGTGCGTCATAGCACCAACGAGGATTGAACAATAGAAGCCTGCCAGGGAGGCTTGTAACGGACCCTGATATATTTATTTTCCTTGTTTTTGATTTTTTCTTTTTTTTTGTGTGTTCTTTCCACCGTGGGTTCCATTCAGTAGTCTTTTCTGAAACTTCTCATTTGTAGTGAATAAAGTTGTCATGTATCCTTTTGGTAGGCCGATGAGGGATGAAGAACAGCCATTAGAATTTGTCGTTTTCCTCGACTATTCTGGATAAGACAGCGGAGGATACATTTCCTTTTGCTTGCTATTTTGTTAATGATCATATTTGGTGGGATTCTCTGGGTATTAGAACATGCAAGTGATTCATCTGTTTCTAGTAATAATGTTTCTTCCACACCAAGATGAAAACGAATGCTCTCCAATAATGTTTTTCTAGACATGCATAAAAGATTTTTCGGTAATGGTGTTGCTTGCTATCCTATCTGTTACTAGCCTATGGACTGCTTATCCTCTGTCTTTAATAAATTATACATATTCCAAGCCGACAAATTTTGTTGAGGTAAAAGGGGAATTCGGCTTTGGTTACCCAGGGCCATGTTTGTATCATCGTCAGCCCACAGGAACAGGGTACCCCGGTTGTGACAATAATACCTATTGTGATAATTTTTATTTTGAAGAGCAAAACATCACATTAGTAGGCTGGCATTACAAACAAGTAATAGTTCCCCGAAAAGCTGGTTATTATCCTGCTTGTTGCCCCATTCTAAATAGTACTGACTCTATTTTGTACATCAATTGCTCCGGAGTAATTATGTCTAAACAGACTTTTCCTTTAAAGAGTGTGAGGGGTTCTACAACTGTTGTCGGTAATTCTCGTTATGCAGCTGTGGATTATGACAGACCAATATATGCTCAACCTGGATTCTTTTTTCCTCACAAACGGAACACATTCAAATGTTCATAATGGTACCAATGATGTAGCCCTTGGTATGGTGTTACCTCTGGGAGTCCCTTGCAGATATACTCATAGGCAGATAAAATGGGTGAAAAGAACACTTACGAAAGAATTTTGTGAAGGAGTAACAGAAATAGAAATAAATAATTACAGTAATGGCATCACTTTTGGTTATATTCTGTCAGCTATTTTCACTTTAGGGGGCATGGCTATGAGTAGGACTGAAAAGGCCAGGGAATATTTCGGCTGTAAATTACAGACATTGTCCAATACTACCGTGGCAGCATTGCGTGACATCACCATTCAATTAGAGAGCATGAGAATATTTTCTGAACAGACTAGATATGCAGTTGATTTTATTTTAGCTAAAAACGGTGGTGCATGCTCAGTAATAGGAGATCAGTGTGTAGTAGGTATCACTAATATGGAGAAAAATATTACCAAACATATTTTAGACATAGAAAATGTGCAAGGCATGCAGAGTGGTAATTGGAGCTGGTCCCTGTTTGGAGGTTGGGGTTGGATTGTAAAGAAAATAATATATTTTATAGCTATCCTGATCTGCTGTTGTGTTTTGATTCAGTGCCTTCCCTTATGTTGCTCCTATTGTAGCGCCTATTTAACTCCTAAGAAATTCTCAATCCGTGACACCAATACAAAGATCATGCTCCAACAGCAGGTCAACCATCTAATGAATATGGATGACGAGAATTTTGGTTCTTCACCTTCTAATGTTGAGTCTGTCCCCACAGTTTCTTTTTATGACTAAATATCAGTTTTGGTTCTATCTTTTGTCTGTTAGTATATATATATATATATATATATATGCACATAAATATATATCTACTCTTTGCTTAGAATTGTAAAGACCCTTACCTGATGGCACTAATAAAGACGATTGTCATTAGCAATCAATGCTAAAAGGAGGGTCTGTTAGAATAAAACTGAAAATGACTATATTATTCGTATTATACTCAAGTGATGTTAGCATTGATATAACTAATGCATTAATACGTATATTGTGTGAAATATGTAGTCAGTGGATGCCGGCATTATATTCGTCCGATTGACATATGCACTGCCATTTTGTCTTGTTAGACGCCATTTTATAAACAGAACAAAACTGTTATGTTTGTTCTTTCTGAGAAATAGTCCTTGGTAAGTTTAGTTTCTTCAATGCTAAGATTTTGCTCGTTAGTACATTCTTCTACTGTTACATCAAGGCCTTCTCCCACCTGTCTGGTGGGGAGGATAAGCTAGATGACCTTGGGCAGTAGATAGCGTGTGCCAGGCTGTGGAACTGAAACTCATACACTGTACCACCATTGTATTACGACAGCTACCAGTACTTTTCCATAATAGGCGGGTCTTAGTGGGCTCTGCAACCTACATAATGTAACTTTATGCTTGTTCAAGTCAGTCCCTCGTCAGCCAGTAGTGGAGGCCGGTTAGGCTGGACTCCACTGCAGTGTAAATTCTGAATAAACTAACTTGTTGGCCTTCTCTACTGCGTCATCGACTCTTCATTGCATGGATGGCTAGCGGAGGTCTAGAGTGACCCGAGTGACCCTAAACGGGTCACTTCCTTCAAGGCCCCTATCGCCACGGGAACGTCACAAAAAGTGATGTTCCCATGGTGATAGGGGTTTGTACATATGCCCCACAGTATTTAGTATACCTGCATGATCCTTGTGTGGTCCTGACGAAAGCTAGTTAGCCCAGTGAGGCATTTGTGTGATGGTTGAAACATGTGGACTCAGGAATACAGAGGATACTAATTTTCCTAAGTGTACCTCTACCTGATTTTAACTTTGTCATGGTGCTCTTATAAAATTAACACCCAGGACACCCTAGGTGATTTTAAACTTAGGATCCCACTTAGTAAGTTCCCTTGGTCACAAAGGTTGTGCCCGTCCCGATACACTAGGTATCTGAATGAAGACTCTATGATGAAGCATGCCACTGGGAATCCCAATGGGTGAGAGTCCTTTTAACAGCATATGGTGACCTACTTGGGTAATTATAGAGAGATAGGCTACGCATGATAGGGATCTGTCCTGTTGTTTTCCAATGGTAAGACATCTTAGAAGGTGAGTGAACCCTATATCATTTCTCATTCCCTTCTTTTTGGAATAGTACTTTGTGTTTGTGTCATTGCTTATATTATGTTATATTACACTTGTATTGGTGTGCTGTTTATTCTGTGCTCATGTGTTGTTGCAATGTGTTGAATTAATTTGTTTGTTGATGTGTTGTTTTTGAGTTGCATCTAGTTATATTTTTTAATGAGTTGTCACTGTTTTATTTGGTTTAACTGCAATGTTGGGTTACTGCTGTTACTATTGTCTGTTGTTTCTACATTTTTTGCTGTTACATCACTCTGTTGTGTTTCTGTGATGTTAATGTTGTTTATATATTTTTTTGATTGTAAAGGGCTGCTATTCCGTTGATGTGTGAAAGTCTTTCTGTGTGCAAATATATGTATCAGTGTATATGGGTTATGTTATGTTATGTTATGTTAGCGGACACTTGTAAAGTGCAACTTTCACTCCAGGGAGCATCATGGCGCTAAGCGGATCGCTGGGTTGAAACAAAAACTGGGTACCTGAGGGTGAAAGGAATGAGTTAGATAAGTGCTCTGCATAGAGCGTCAGAGGCTGGAAAGATCCAAGTTTTCAGGGCCTTCCTGAAGAGCGTTTCTGATTGGATATGACGGAGGTGGTTGGGGAGTTGGTTCCATACTTTGGAGCCGATCACTGCAAGCGATTTCCCTCCTTTTGAGACATATCTAAACCCTGGGGGTTTTAGCAGATTGGCGTTAGATGATTTAAGGGTCCGATGAGGTACATAACGCGCAAACCTGGGCCGGAGGTAGTGAGGACCTGAGGAGTGAAAGATTCTGAAAGTGATTATCAGAATCTTAAACAGAACTCTTTTATGGATAGGTAGCCAGTATAATGCTTCCAGGGCCGCCGATGCACATGATCTCCTGGGCCATTTTAGTACTAAGCGGGCTGCTGCGCGTTGAACCATTTGGAGTTTATGTAGGACCCACTTGTTGGCACCTACATAAAGGCTGTTGCAGTAGTCTAATCTTGACGTGATTAGGGCCACAGCAACTGCTTGTCTCGCTGTGATGGGGAGCAAATCAAAAAACTTTTTGAGTGATTTTATAATATGAAAGCAGGTCCCAGCTACTGCTAATGATTGCTGGTGGAAAGATAGTGTAGCATCAAATTTGATTCCTAGATTTCTGGCTACCTTTACTGTATTTGGGGGAGGGGGGTATCAGATGGCCACCATAAACTGGGAGCAAAGGTGTTCCCTTGCCCCAATGGTAGGATTTCCGTCTTTTCTGAATTGCACTTTAAATGATTGGCTTTCATCCATTGGAAAATTGCTGTGAGGCATTGGCGGAAATTTTCTTCAGCCTGTGTGGTGTTTTTATCTAGGACCAGGATTAGCTACGTATCGTCCGCATATGATACAGTCTCGATGTTAAAGGACGATATCAGACTGATCAATGGGGCCATGTAGGCATTAAAGAGCACCGGGCTGAGGATGGACCCTTGAGGGACTCCGGAAAACAGGGGTTTTTCTGTTGACTTGTATTGCCCAAGGGTGATGACTTGTCTGCGGTTCTGCAAGAATGCTTTAAGCCAGGCCAGAGCCATGTAGGAGATGCCGTATGATTCAAGATGGTCCAGGAGAATGACATGTGAGACCGTGTCGAATGCGGCCGATAGATCTAGTAAGACCAATACAGCATTCTTTCCTTGATCAAGGGCGGCTTTGAGAGATTCAGCCGTGTACAGAAGAGCTGATTCTGTAGAGTGCTGGGGTCTGAAACCAGATTGGTTAGGGTGTAGGATGCTTGCTCCTTCCAGGTAGGTCATAAGTTGGGAATTGATAAGTTTTTCAGTGATCTTGCTAAAACATGGGAATAGGGAGATAGGTCGGAGGTTGGTGAGAATGGTGGGATCAGCAAGTTGTTTCTTTTGTAGTGGTTTGACCGCTGCGAGCTTCCATTCTTTAGGGATTTTTACTGATGACAGGGAGGCATTGATTATTTCGTTTATAACTGGATTAACAGTGTCAATTATAGGATGTAAAATTGAGGGGGGACAGGGGTCGAAGGGGAGCCAGATTTAACAGCAAGAATCACCTGGCGAGATTGGTCTAGGCTAATAGGCTCAAACATTTGCAGGGCCGGTCTATCTTTGCCTAGGATGACGTTATTGTCGGTGGAGGAAACAGGGGGTACAGTAAAATCTTGTTTTAGTGCTTGAACCTTCTGTTCAAAATAATCTGCTATGCTGTCGCAGAGAGACTGTGATGGGGGATCTATTGTTGCAGTGATGTTGGATTAGTGAAAGCGTTGACTATCTTAAAGATAGTTTTTTGATTTGAGTTTGCCATTTTGAGCACTTCTGTATAGTAAGATTTTTTGGCTATTTTAATCTGGAGGTGGTAGTTTTTAAGAGCAGTTTTGAATTTGATTAATTCAGTCTGTTCATAATTGTAACGCCATCTGCGTTCTAGGGTCCTACAGTGGGTTTGTATTTCTCTCAGGTTTTGAGTGTACCATGGGGCGGAGGGTTTCTTTTGCGGGCGACTGTTTTGTGGACCTGGAGATGCGAAACGGTCCCTCAGGGTAGACATCCACTGCGTGGAGAGTTGGCTGTCTACTATTGGATCTCCTGACAGATTTGGTCTACAGACTAATGCATCTTGATTTAGATCAGGGTGGGTTGTCATATCCTTCCACCTGGGCTTGGCATGTTGAGAGGTCGGGATGCGTCCCTTGGGGTTTAACATGCGCTGGAATCTGATTTCTAAGGTATCAGCTTATGATCGGACCAGGTTAGGTTAACTGGGGCCTTGACTGTGAGGGTTTTGAGGTTGGAGCAGATACTATCGAGCGTGTGGCCTGCGTTGTGGGTGGCGGTAAAAATCCGCTGCTCCAGGCCAAGTGTGTCCATGATTTCCCTGAAATGTATTGCACCCGGGTCGTTGACTGCGTCAAGGTGGATATTGGTATCTCCTAGTAAGGTAAAGTTGGAGAATCTGAGGGTAAGTAAGCTCACGATATCTCCAATACTATCCAAAAAGGCTTTATAGGGGCCTGGTGGGAGATAGAGCAGGGCTCCTGCAAAGGCAAAGGAGTCCTCTAATTGGAAACAGAAACCGATACCCTCTGCTCCTTTGAGGTCTAATAATTCAAATACTGAACATTTCAGTGAGCTGCGATATATGATCGCCAGGCCTCCCCCTCGTTGTTCTGGTCTATCTACTCTATGAATAAGAAAGCCAGGGGGAAGGGCACCGACAATATCTGGATTGCACCAGGCCTTCAACCAGGTTTCTGTTACGAAAAGGCAGTCTAGTTCATCATTTATTATTAGGTCGTATATATGTTGGGCATGCTTGCATAATGATCGAGCATTGATAAGACCACCTCGTAGGCAGGTCAGTTTAGCGCAATTTTCGGTTAATATGTCCTGTGTGGGCCTAAGAGTTATTTTGCAGTTCCTACAACAAATTGGACCCTTCCAGTTTGCAACATCCAGAAAGTTTTTACAAACTAGGGGGTTACTATTTAGGGCTAAAAGAGAATCTCTTGTGAAGCATTTACCTGGTAGAGAAAGGGCAGCATTTCTGGCGCTGGACGCGTTCCAGACGCAGACGGGCGCAGACAGGCTTGCCTTTGGCGTGCCGGCGGCACATCCGCTGCGTGTCGGCGCCATCTTCCAGTTAAGTAGTGAGAGGCTGATGGCTCTGGGAGGAGACTAGACCGTCTCCCTACCAAGAAGCTACTAACTCCTAAATTCAAAAACGTTATCTATTTACTCTAAGGCGCAGATGGAAAATAGGTAAAATTATGTCTTGGGTTTTCCTGATTTGCATTGAATGCACATTTTCTTTCACTTCTACATGCCCAAAGATTCAGTTTTCATTTACTGTCTGACTACATTTTGCCAACACCACAAGGTTGAAATGAGCAGCATAAATCCATTCCTCCTGCTGCATTTCCTCCGGCAACAGGGGAATTAACAGTATATTTCATTTCAGCTGGGCCACACAAATGAAGGTAGTGAGCTACAGCCATATGACTACATAGGGGAGAGGTTTGGCGCCGCGGCCAGGGCGACTGACGCTGGATGCTGGGGATCACGGTTCGATCCCTGGCTCCGGCGGCAGGGGTCTGCCCAGCACCATGCGAATCTGGGCAATAGTTCGCTTAATCTTCCCAACGGCCCCCAGCGCCGAGATACCCCTTCGGGGGTGATTCGTGCGCAATACAAGTACTGGATTTACATTTATTTTTATTTTATTCTGCCAGACAATGCATGCCTGCGCGAATACATGACTATGTAAGGAGCAGTGACTAAGGGCCACATGTACGACCGTCAGGGTTTGCGACTCACAAATTGCGCTTTTTAGCGACTTGCAATTTGGGAATCACAAAACCTGATATACAATAGCGTCTCAGACACTGTTTGCGATTCCCAAATGGGACATATCTCAATAATATTCATGGTGCAGTTCGCAAATTTGCAATTTGCGACCCATTGGGAATAGCCGCCACTCACAGGGATGGCGGCCTGCTGGGGTCAACAGACCACCATGTATGTGACTGCTTTTTAAATAAAGCTGTTTTTTTTAAATGCTGCCTGTTTTTCTTAAAGGAAAATGGGTTGCATTTCACATATGAAAATGAAAAGTTTACTTTCCATTTTTTTTAGAGTGGGCCACGGGACCACTGCCTGCTTTGAAAAAATACTGGTGCCCCATTCCCAAGGGGGGAGGGGTCCCTTGGGGACTTCTTACCATTTGGAGATGGCTTACCACCAATTTGAAATTGGTGGTAATATGCAAATGTTTTGTGACTGCATTCTCAGTCGTAAAACATTCATACATACCAGTGCGACTCGCTATTAGGAAGTGACGCCCTTGGCATGCCCCTTCCTAATAGCAAACCGCAAACCCTATTTTGCGAGTAGGTAATAGGTTACCGACTGGCAAAATAGGGTTGGTACATAGGAAAATGCATTTTATTGGTTGCAAATGGCCAGATGGGCTATTTTCGACTGGTAAAAATGCGTCCTACATCTGCCCCATAGTCATGTAGTCATGCAGGCAAAGGCATTCCTCTTTGGAACATGGATAGTGATTGCCAGGTCCTGTGCCTCCCTCTAACATACTTGAAGGAGAATTGAGGATTTCATGTCCCTGGACTTGATGCTCTGTAATGCTCTTGCACACAAAAAATGATATATCCTTGTAAATTATAACATGAAATTAACTACAAAAACAAAAACTAAATTTTTAAAAATGATTAAAAGAAAAGAAATTCAGAAGCAGGCAGGTGAAAACAGGAGGGAAAATGGGGTAGGTAGGAGGTAGCATAAAAAAATGGCATGATGCAGGCGAAATAAAACAAATAAAACTACGGTAGGGCCACACTGTTAAGGGCATACCTATCATTAAGTCATACAGCACAATGCAGCAAGCCACCTTGCTGCACTGCATGACAGGGAAAGGGCAGGAATGCACCATATTTAACACATTTCTCTTCTTCCCAGCGTGGGTGCACAATGTGCTGCCTTGCGCCAATGCAGGCACCATTTCATCATGGTACAAGAGTGCCTGTGGTGTTAGCAGAATTGTTTTTGTGCAGGAAGGGTTACCTTCCTGCACAAAAACATCCCCTGAGGCATTTTCCTCTTTTCTATATGTGCTGAAGAAAGCAGCATACATAGATAGAGGAAAAAGCGAGGAGAAATAAACATATTTCTCCTTCCTATGCCATACCTGAGGAGGAAAAGGTCAGCAGAAAGCCAGGGAAGTGGCCTCAAACAGGGCCCCCAGTGCCTCTGCCCTTTGGGCATTAAGGCCGGGGGCCCATAGTGTGCCCCCCTATGCCTGCACTTTCGTGCACGCACTGTGTGCCATGCACGACATGGTGCCTGGCAACAGTGTGCGTGTGACAGTACAGGCGCTGCAGGGTGGTGACATTGTTTCAAGCTCCCTCTGTGAGCCGAAGTATGCAGCCGCCTCAAGACGCTGGCCCGGCGGTTAACTCGTAATTCGACAGCCGGGATGCCAACGGCTTGGCGGCATTCTCCCGACAGCCGCTAAAATGGTCCGGCAGTTGGACGGCCGGACTCATAATCGGCCCCTTAATATTTATTTACATTATGTGAATGCAATATATGTGTTGTTTTACATGTTTTAAGGACTTGAGTGTTTTTTTAATGCTGCGCATTTTTGTCTACCTATGGTTATGTTGTTTAATAATATTTTATTTGTTAACATTTTGTATGTTTTTATTAATATGACTTTAATTAATTATAATATTGTTGCTTTATTTTTTCATTCTTGATTGATTTAGTTTTTCTTTACTTTTTTATTTTTTCAGAATCATAAGGTAATTTAATAGTACTGTAATTCATAAAACTATTATTATTAAGTGTTTAGTTTTGGGATTAGTGGTGTTTATTATATATTTTATAGTAGTGTTTGTGCTATTGATGAAAGGTAGTGAAAGCATTCATTGTTAAGGAAAAAAATAAATTTGTTAACTATCATTTTGTGCATCTGTCTTATTTGTCTGGCCATTTAAGGTTTTAATTGGGTTAGCAATTGGGTTTTCTAACCTCTTGGTAGCATTTTTCTTTTTTTAAATCTCTATACATCGATAGAAATTTTGTTGGATCCATCCAAGTGTTCCCCTGAAGGAACTGTGGAAAGCCTTCAAAAGCATTGCTTGTTTAGGCTTCTTGTGACATTTTGCTATTTCATACATTTCTTCGTGTTATTTGAAATTTGGATGTACACCTATGTAATAATCATTGCAGAGTTAATCTTTGAAAGAGCCTCAATATTGGTTGCGTAAAGAAAAACTGTGATCTCAAGTGAGAGGTAATACCGGTCTCAGTGGAGAGTGGAGACCACCATAACTGCTTCTCCACTGCTGCGACGGAGCATTTTTATTCGAAAACCATCTGCTGCCTTACATTGAACTAAGATATGTTCAAGTAGGGCCTAGACTAGACTGTTGTACACTAGGTTATTAACAAAAAAAATGCAAATAAATAAATACATATTTTTGAAAATGATTTATCTTCACAGAGTATCCCATTTTTCTTATGAGGTAAAATAGACAATAATTCTGAGGAATTCTCATTGAAGTTACTGCAATAACACATATCATAGCAGCAACATAAATCATACTGCTTATTTATTTGTATTCTAATGAAGCTAGTGGAGCTTTGTGTTAGTTGAAGTATAATGCAAGCAGCTATTTAAAAAAAACTGCACGTTTTAAGGCAAAAAACTCTTTTGAAGTTTCGCTCTTATTAAAACATATTTCCCTAGCGTTGCATGAAATGAAGCAGATACATGTTAGAAGACCCTTGCACAGGTAATTAATTGAAAAGAGGACAGTTTTCAAAGAAAATGTATTGACGATTTGTTGCATACTTAAACACGTTTGAAATCTAATATAAAATGTTATGCTCCTAATTGCACCAAAACCCATGGATTTTAATGCTGTCAGAAGAAAATATAATTATTTTTTAACTGCACCAGAGATGCCTGAACCCAACATTTGCAAGCTCTGGCAATGCATATATAAATACATATTTTCTGGTCTTAGATGTTAAAACTCACGGGTGTCGTTTAACTAAAACAATTGATGCAGTGACATCATAAAGGATCACCAGAGATGAAGAAAAACGTATATTAGCATTTCAAGAACAAATATAATATTTGAAGCTATATGTAAAATATTTTCAACAGTGTTAACCTAGCATATTCACATTTGCATGCTTGGGTTCTTCACTAATATATGACTCTCTGCAACCCCAGATTAATTGCTGAAAGATAATAGGAAGTGTGCGGGCAGGCTATAAATTACACAGCATACTTTATGATTCTCAAAAGTAAAGAGGGGCATTGCTGTTGCAATGGTAAATTGATGTAAAGTTCTTGAGACTTTCATAAAAATGTGAAGATGGCTTATGTTTGCTGGGTCTACTTCATGTGTTTGTTAATATATGTCCTCATATAAAAACTTATGGCTGAACGGTAGTAAGGGCCTTTGATTTAAAGTCATGTGACATATGTAATCTATGAATTTGTAATCCATTCATAAACGTTCAATTCCCAGGGTAACTGTGTAGAACAAACAACATGTAACCAACTCAGCTTTAGGGCAGCATATCTAGGCATTTTTAGAGTGTATATATATAACTTATGGAGATATCATACACAGGCCGAAATTGGTTTCTCAGTTCTTTACCGTGTATGTGCATCCTTTTGGAGATTGACTGTCTCAGTTTATCCTTTGTGAGCTGCATTCTCATATTAAGTTCACAAAAGCTAGCCAGTACAAAAACAAATCCTGAAAGCAATGCTGCAGTAATTGTGAATGGAAAGTGGAATTGTTTCTGTCAACATTCTAAAACTTGGGTAGAAACATTTTGAGGCAACTGGTGTCCTTCCATTTAATCCCTCTTAATTTTTCACTCTTGACTACCCGGTTTTCTAACTTTTACTGAACACCTGCGTCTCACTCATGGTAAATTCATGGTAAATGGACTGAGAGTGCTAGCCGTCAGTGTCTGCCTTTTAAGATAAGACCACTGCTGTGCAGCTAGCGCAAGAGACACTAGGCTAGTTGCAAGTGAACAATTGGGCTTCAAGTGTGAGACTACTGTCCAGTGCATCATGTTATCAGGAGCAAGTAGCCTATTGCAGAAGGGACCCTTCACAGAATGGTGGTGACCTGGGGTAGGGCTTATAATGTGGCAAGGTATTCATAGAGTAGGTCTGTAGTTGATACTGAAGGGCTGTGGTGTTTGAACTGAGATACACATTATAGTCAATATCTCCACTAAAGTACAGTTTCACCCCACCTAGGCCTATAGGATCTAGCAAGGTATCAATGAAGAGGTAAACATGCACCTTGAGTGTGCATTAACAGTTTATAACTTCATATTTACACTTTTTACGGTACCAGAGGAATTCTCATATTTCCCTGACTTAGCTCACATTCAGATTCCAAGACATTGTCCCTAATGCTGGGCAAGTAAATTATTTGCTGCTCGGCTGGATGTTCAAAGTCCTCCTCACACAATAGAGCCATTAACTCTGCTTGAAACAGTTCCTGAGATAAGAGTGGTTGTGGAGAAAATCTGCATCTGTTAATTAGCCTCACACTGCACCTGGTTTGGTACAGCTCAGGTGATCAAAAACAAAGAAGGACGGCCAGACCTCCGGAGCCCAACACAGAGGGCTTCACCTTTAAAGTTTTGGTGACGAGGGATCAGACAGCTATGCCAGCTAGGGATAGAGCTGAGGCTCCCAGGGAAGTTTTTTCCACAGACAACTTGAATTTGTCATGTTGAAATGCCCCAGAATGCTGTGCAGGAGGGTTGTGTGAAGGTCAAATGATGATATGGCACCCTAGGATTGACCTGCGGTATCTAGCATCTAGAACTTACCACCCCCTCTTTAAATTCCCTGTGGAAGGGAGATACAGATGAGAAGAAACTGGTCCTGGGAGTGACAATGACAAAATAATGCCTACTTGGAAATAGAAGCCACCTGATGCCACTACAAGGACAGAAGACCTTTACTTCCTTCTGCCCCAAGTTATAATATGGGCCTCTTGCTGGACTCCTTTTTCCCCCAATGAACAGTTGACAGACTGATCCAGCTCTTGTGAATTAACACCAATTTGGGCTCTAGAAGTATTAGACACTATCCATTTCTGGGGACTAGTGCTTGAAATACACCGAGGTGAATTCCAAATAGACAGGTGAGGATTTTTGAGGACCTCTGAGCTGGTTCTTCTACAAGGGTGAGTCCTGTGAGATTCATTGCAGATAATGCAGGAGTGAAATAAGGAGGAGTCCCCTTATTTGGGACCAAAGTTGTTCTTCTCGTCCCCCCCATATGGGGGCAACAGGAACAATAGTTTGCATATTACTCCAGTAGGAATCGTCAAAGCATGTGTTGTCATTCCTGATGACTCAGGTTTATATAGGGGAACAACAGGAACAATAGTAACTGGAACAGTTACTGCATTTGGGGCAGTAAAAACAGTAAAGTTAGCAGGGGTATGGATCACTGAACTCTCTCGCATAGGGTTCTGACTCATATTCACTGGGACGGTGGCTCTTTCAGAGTCTCCACCATCAGCACCACCACTCATCCTTTCAAATTGGATCACATATGATGCAGTGAATGGGTTGGCAATAACACAAATAGAAAGTCAGCACTAGAATCACTATCACTATCTTCGCCTGAGACCTCTGTACTCTCTACCATAACCTCCTTTTCCATTTTCTTCTTCTCTTTCTGACGCTCCGCCCTCATCAATGCAGGGTATAACCTAGTTCCCTCAATTATGTCAGCTGTCCACTTTTATTGTCCCATCCCACCTAGCTTCAGCACAGCTACGTACTGCCTTTATGACTCTACCATGTTATTTCACTTTCTCTTTGCCAGGAGCTGCATGCTACCATGCATTAAGTGCATCATACTGTGTGGGTATAGGAAGTGGCATCATCTTGTGCAACACACTTCTCAAATTTACAATAATTCTCAAATTAAATGTGCCATAGCATGAAAACATCAAGGCACCTTCCTCTTCAGTGATCTTATGCTGTTGACTATGGGTGCCCTGAAAGGGTTAATGCTATTTATTCTGCCAGACAAAATGTAACTTCTTTAGGCTGAGAATGTTTCAGGGAAGATACATTACACCTATTCTGAGTTTTGGCAGGTAACAACTTATTGGAACAAAATCTGCATGTCACTGTAAATGCCAAACTATTTTCCCAGTAAATTTACAACAGATTTCATGTGTCAAAATTAAATTTCAAACCCTAGCCAAACAGAGGTTTATGAAGGGGATCGGAAAACTTTGACCCATGCATAAACAGGGACTATGAGTCATTGTGTACTGAACAAGTTCAATATTGAGGTACAGAAAGTCAAGAACCCATGTGAATAGTCCACATTCTTATAGACAATTGGCAGTCAGTTCATTAGTGCTTATTAAAATTCACTAAGGAGACAAGTCTGTTTTACACAGCTTTTGAATGGAAAATGTGAATTGTGGGAACATGCCCCTTTTTGTTTGTTCATCCTCATTGTTTTGCTGAGTTTTAGGCTCTGCACACTGGGGCACTGCAGTTTAGTGGCTAGTATATGTACCTCTAACCCCTAAAACATGTAGAAATTGGGTAATCACTGGTTGGCATAGTTAACACTCGTTTAAGGCCAGACTATATGTTGTAGAAACTCCTTCCATGGCACGGGAAGTTGAATATCACCTGTGGAACGCATCACTTAATTTGCCATCCACTAGTGTTGTCATGATTCCACTACAAACTCTGCATTATCCAGCCACTCTTAGTAATTGTAAGTGTCCTTTCAGACCTTAGACATTTAATACCCGGTAAAAAACCCACCCCTGTCCTGTGCAACAAGCACTACCAAGTGATACCAATTCATGTCATGTGAAAGTTACTACGCATTAATACTGATTTGATCATGTTTTCACTATATGCCTCTCGGACTGTGTTTACAATGAAGGCTAGAATAGAACAAAGCTTACTGAGCTCGAACTTCATCTATCTCGCGCTCTGTATTTGCTGCAGGAACTAAAGTAAAGGCAAACGTGTGGAGCTCGGACTCCGCTTACATCGCACTCTGTGTTTGCTGCGGGGAATGATGGTATGACGTAACGCAGCACGTACATCCATACGTGGCAGCCATCTTGGGTATGGCATGAGTATTTAATGGCACACCCGCTTCTAGAAGGCGCTTAGCCTTCTGGATTTTCGACAGTTGCCAACCAATATCGAGGAACGCTTACCTGTTTGCGGATGCGGTGTTCCTTCTTCGGGTTCCTGGTCAACGGAGCTGCGCATCATCATTGTGGACACTGGCACCTGTGGATACAGAAGAAAAAAGCTAAGTCTATACTAAGAATAAGGCGCCCATCACAAGTAAGATGTTCTAGCACAATCTTGATTGGACAATTTGTACAATTTTTGGACCTCTTGGTTGCAAGATTACGCTACCTGAGGACACTTCATAATTGTTTTGATTTGTTATTAGAATTGGACATTAAGTTCATGCACTTTAGTACAGTGCCTATTTGTGTTTAAGGCTAAGCAGACTTTGTTTTTTGTTCAAGCTTGTAAGGAGTCATCACTGGGATAGTTAGACGGTGTGAGTATTTTGTACAATTGTGTACGATTGTATGTGAGTTCATTTAACAGCATAGAATAATATATTAAGACTGTTACTCTTTTTGCATCATAGAGTAAATCCATCCCATTCAGCACGTTAGTGATGAGGATCCCGCCATCTTCATACCAAGCCCCATCATTTGAAAACTACTGTTACAAGCTCCAAGGAGGCTTACCCGATATAGCTTTTAATCGGAGGTAGGAATACTTTAAAAATAAGAATAGGCTTTGGATTGCAGTTGGCACCATTATTACCAATGTCTTGTCATTTAGCACGTGGTAGTTTAAGGGGCATTAGCCTGCTGATAACAATAACTTAACATAGTGTAATGCTACAGGCAGTTATACATTGTGAGATCATGTATTGACCATTGACTTCATTTTTCTCTAACTACAATTTGTGAACACAGTTTCATCTTGTGTCTGTCTGACCATGCCTTTTAGCTGCGAATGCAGGCAGGCCCAGATTACTTGCGTACACAGATTGTTGATCAAGTTTATTTAATTATGATCTTGGAACTCCGAAGAGATCCACATAAACCAGCAACACAAAAACAGAAAATTTGTATAACAAAGTTTCTACAAATATAAGCAAGAATCAACAGTAAAAAATCACAAAATTACGAGACATTATAATATTTTATGCAATTAAAAAGATATAACAATCCTTTATGCCCTTAATACTGTATAAAAATCCAGTAAAATCAGAATTAATAATTGCAAACATCATATTAGATACATTAATATAGATTTAAAAAACACTTAAAAAAATTAAAAATCCTGTGACAGAACATTTTATTGGGAGGCTCATAAATAGAGTCAGTTAGTGCGGAGGCCGAAAGAATAGATCATTGTAAACAGATTGGTCTCACCCATCTACGCCTGCATAATAATAGAGCGGGACAGATAAATAGCACATGATTAATGTCCTGGATAGAGTTATTACACAAGTTACAAATCTCAGAGGAACCATACCATTTACACAGTGTTTTATTTAAAGGAAGGATACCCTGCCTCAGAAGAAGCCAAAACCGGCGCACCCCATGAGGCAGGTTCCACGAAATATAAGCCTGTGCCTTATTTATCATACAAGATTCTATGGCCGGGTGGATACCCTTCTTTAAGATACGAACTTCCCTATCCCTAGTGAAGCTTAATTCCCAAGTGGCCTGTTTCAAAGTGGCTTTTAATTGATATGGCGATAGGGTGAAAAACAGAAACTCATCTAATTGTAGCAAGGCGGCCGCAATTCAAATTTTTTTAAAGATTAAAGACTGCTCCTTTAAATTTTCTAACACTTCTTTCTTAATTAAGGATCTTAATGAACCGGGATCACTCTTTACCAAACTTACAACCCATCGAACTATCCGCGCAAGACCCTGTGCCCAGCTACTTCTTAAGCCAAATTCTAGCCTTAGGGCTGCCACAGGACAAGCAGAGTTGACTGAAGCTAAACTCCTTAACATTTTTCCTTCTGTTGTGTTTAAGAAACCCCATTTCTCTATATCAAGCAACTCAATACCATACAACAAAGACGCAGGGATTTTTGCGCGGAAAACCTCTAATAATAGTGCAAAGTGTCTTTTCCCAGTTGATCTATAAAGGGCGCCCAAGCTTTTCCCTTGTGATGTAGCTTTACGGATGTTATTTTCTATATACGCTTTATTACTTAAATTACCACACACTGTTTTTCCCAGGAAAACATACGATTTTACAAGTTCCAGTTTTTGGCCACCAACCGACCATACAAAATTCCCATACTGCAATTTTTTTCTTCCATGCAAGCACATGATTTTACTTTTTGATATATTAATATTTAAATAGTGTGCCTCTGCAAAATTATGTAATGCCTGTAGACGATTATTTAAACCTCTTGGCGTTAGGTCAAATATTATTATGTCGTCTGCATAAAGTAAACAAACTATCGGTTTTCCCCCAATAAGGGGCTATGCCCTCACTTAACGCCAAATCATGAGGAAGATCAGAAATATATAAAGAGAAGAGTAAAGGAGCCAGTAAACATCCTTGTTTTAGGCCATTTGCAGTAGGGATAGTTTGGGAGAGACCCCTTTCCCCTCCCATCAGGACTTTACACCAAGTGTCCGAGTAAAGAGCACGGACTAACTCCAAAAGAATTACAGGCATACCCAGATCCGACAGTTTTCTCCACAGTAAAAAACGATCAACTTTATCGAATGCTGTGGAGAAGTCTATAAAGGCTGTGTACACTTTTCCTCCTCTAACTTTCACATATTTTTCGATTATTACCTGTAGGGCGGTTAAGTTATCGATTGTTCCGTGCTTTGACCTAAACCCAGTTTGTTCCAGTGGCAAGATCTTCGCCATATCCAGCCAATCATTAATTTGGCTCAAAAGGCATTTAGCAAAGACTTTACCCACTGCATCAAGAAGTGCAATTTTACGATAGTTATGCGGGACACTTCGGTCTCCCTTCTTGAACAGAGGAACTAAAATACTCCCCTTCCAAGAAGGGGGAACCATCTTGTTTGCATAACAATACTTGAATACTGGGTAGAGAAATTTACTCCACAGTATACTATTTTGTTTTAACACTGTGATGGGTAATTCATCCGGGCCCATCGCCCCGGAGGAACGCATCCCCTGATCACCCTTTCAATTTCTTTTTCAGATGGTGACCCATACAAAGGGAGTCCTCCTTTAATTCAATATACTTGATCGCATTTGCATTGTCTGCATATAAATCCTGGATAAAGCTGACCCATTTTGCTCCTCAATAGCCACCGGGAGTGGACGAGAACTAGCACCACATCCCTCCCCAATGAGAGACCAAAATGTTCTTACTTGGCCTTTAAAGGCTGCTTCTCTCAATTTAATCCACATATTATCTGCGCTCTCTTTTCTTAACTTAACCTTTACCCGTGACCTCCTCCTTTTCAATATTAATAATCTGTGATATCTTTCCGAAGAATAATGCAAGTATTGTTCCCTAACTAATTTGTTTATTTCGCGATTAAGCGACAAGATGGATCTAGGGACTTCCTTAGTACTTTTCATCCGATTTGACATCTTTGCGATTTCTATCGCTTTATTCATTAATACATTGAAACTGGCGATCTCTATTCCATTCCAACTGGACAAATTTTCTACAGCAACCTCCAATACGCTGTCAAGGCCCAAGATAGCTTTACTATCCCAATGACATCCTCCTGTTTTCTTAGAAAAAGTAACTGATTCACCATTTAATACCCATGGGTCCTGCGAAAGCAAACTTAAGTTTACAGTGAGAGTTAGTACTTTGTGGTCACTGTAGGGGGAATTAGAGACCTTTAGATCTTTTAATAAAAAGAATGAAGAGAATCCCACTATTACGTAATCTAAGATAGATTCTCCGCTATAAGATTTACAAGTTAGAGTAGCCGGAGTATCCGAAGGAGTCTTCCATTTACTATGATACCATCAGCCTTCAATAATTCACCCATAAGAATTTTCCCTCTCTTATTTGTTCTAATATTTTGTGGAAATAATGCTTGTGGGATCTGCAGGATTCTTCCTTTTCTTTATTTCGAATTATATCTAAAGTAGCATTAGAAATTTTACAATTCAGATCCCCTACCAGAATTATTTTTGGGGGAAGATTTACTTCATTGACTTTTTTAATGTGGGAAAAAACTGCTTTTAAGAGAACATCAGAAGAAGAATCCTGCGGAATGTAAGCATTTATCAACATTAGTAGGGGACTTTTTACGTTATTAACAAAATTATACAGCGTTATTGCCAAGAAGAGATTACTGGGGTCTTTGTAATAATCATAATTCCATTTTATCTTATTTGACAATAGGCAGGCCACCCCACCCTTTGCATGTCCCCTCCTGGACGGGGTTGCATTGCAGTCTAAGACAAAAATCCTTACATAACAGATCCTCTGCACATCAGGTTTCCTGAAGGCAAATCACATTTGCATCTAACGTATAAAGATATTGTAACTTCTCCCTACTATTCTTTATTCCTGCAGCATTCCAAGATATTATTTTTAGTTCATTGCTAGAAAGATGGCTGTTGTAAATGATTACTGTTAGATATGCTCGATAGTACACCAGGTAACCAGTTCCATTTTGGGCTCTCTTCTTTAGAGTTCCATTTAAAGGACAATGGAGGGTCGTCTTTAAGTTTTACTTGTCGACCATTTTTTGTAATGCAGATTTTTAATTCCTCTGATGCATACATACTATATCTATTATCTGAGAGTGGGTAAGTTAACGGCGGGCTATTACTGAGGGTTCTATTTCGGGGTAACTCAAAGTAAGGAATGACGTCAATTCCTCTGCTTTGCAGGCCTTCTGACCATTGTAATATAAGGTTTACAATGATTTTGGAATTAAACCTCACCCTCGATTTATAACCAACTTCTGTTTTTAAAATGGAAACTAAACTTATGTCACTACTTTGGATAAGTTTCAAACTATCAATCTCCAAAAGACATTTAAGAAGTGAAGTTCTATTTAAGATTAAATCTGTGTGAAACAGAGGAATAAAAACTAACTGGTGTGTATCCATACTTTCCCAAAAGGGTTCAACGCCTGCTATCTCCGGTTTACCTCTCTTATTTTCAGTGTCAAAAAATGGGATAGCCAGGGGGTTAAGTACTGATGGAAAAGGGATTGTTTGCCTCAGCTGCTCCGGTATTGTAGATACAGGGGCCCCCTATTTCGGTGTTTGTACAATCTCTCATAGAGTGTGCAATATTCGCGGAGGAAACCTCACAAATCATCATTGCTTCAGTTGTCAAATTTGTGTTCACAGGGTACACAGAAACAGTGTCATCTACCAACTCTATATTTTGTGATGTATTTTGCAGGGACTGTGAAGAGGTCTCCATACTAACTGAAACCTCGAAGTTTTCTTTAAAACGAATTTTCCTTTGCTTCTTTTTAGAGAATCTTCGTCTTGATTTCCCTTTTCCCTCTATTCGTTTCCTTTTTCCCTTTTCTCTTGTTTTCCATATGAGAAACACCTAAGATGTTGTCTTTATCTTTGCTTAGCTGCGTTTTAAAGATAGGGAATACTTCCTGATCTAGTTTACTGGCTGCGCCCACCAAACCTTTAACTTTTGAGCTGAGTCAGAAATAGCCAGTATGGATTCCGATGAGAGTTCAGAACTCTCCTCTTGCAACGCATCTTTGTTCTCTATCTTATCAAAATGGGAATTGACAACCGGATCAGGCCCTATGGATTGATTACTAACATTCTCAAATATATTCTCTGAGGCCTTATCTCCATTTTTTCCACTTCTATTTGTTCAGTATATACACTTGAATTAACCTCCTTCTCCAGATTTTTTTGTAACAATACTTTCAGTATTTGAGTTACGGTTTCCAACACACAATCCGAACCTCCTACAAATTTTCCAAGCAGCTTTAGGATAGAGGATAGTAAATGTTCTAAGGATACTAGTGAGTCTGAAACGAATATATCCCTCCTTACACATTCGCTCGATTGTATATCACAAATATTTAAGTCAGGGGTCAAAGAGGGGTGTGATTGCAGAAGGGAATAATTCGATTTATTTGATTTGTTAGATGGGGTGCTACTAAATAGTTTTAGTCCTATAGGGACTGCTATTGCTGGAGTATTTGCTGGTTCCGTTAACTTGCTAGGATCAAGAGAAATATACCTTCTGCAGAGCTCTAAATCTAGATCGGGAAGAGTAAAATCTTTATTTTGAGCATCCTCTACTAAATAGTGACCAAGGGGCTCTTCTTTGGCTCCGTGAGGAGTAAGTGATGTACGATATGAGATTACATTTGCCGTTTTTGGGGATGAAGAGGAAGATCGAGGAAGTATCCCGTGGAGTGGAGAACCGATTGGACTCCCAGGGCACCGTACTGGATGCCTCTGGGATTCTATGGGATCTCCTCCTCCACATGCACCACCTGTATTTGTAGTATGAAATTCTATGACCTGAACCTTGTCAGCCATATCAGCTATTTTAGTAACTGTGGCAGTTACGATAGTATTAACCATCCCATTGTTACTCCCAGACATATTATCTCCCTCATTATAGGTGTTTGAAGTACTCCTATCAACTTGAAGATTGTTAATGTTTCTCACTTCACCAAGGGAGAAAGATAAGCTGCTAGAACAGACGGTGTGGGATGTGTACAGTGTCCAAGGATGCGAATGTGAACAATTCTACATCAGCTCTTATCAGAGCCTGGCCAGCTCCATTGAGTGACCTCGATGCAGCGAGTGTAGCCAGCACCTATAGCACAGATGAAGGGAGGTGGGGGGCTTCTAGAAATCTCTCTCCGTGTTAGTAAAGAGTATAAAGACCTTTGCAGGAACTCTCCGGAGAGCGTTCGCTTTGCCTATGGCATTTGTACCCAGCTGAGACCTCCTGCATGAGACTGTCAATGGGTTCCCCAGTCGTGCTGACAATTGTGATGCTAAATAGACAGGCAGTGAAGTATTTTAAGTTCTTATTACTTATTCTTGTGTACATACAGTTATCTTTCTATACATTTTTGCCATTTGATATATGGGAACTTGCTGCAATATTCATTCCCCTTTACTTGGCAAATGAGTGTTGAGCTTTGTTCACATTGTATTTTAGTATTCTAAAGTGTGTAGAGTCTTATTTTGAAGAGTGTTCAATTGTGCCCTGGTATTTTGAAGTCTTGCCCAGGTGCTCAGAAGAAAAGTAAGACATTTTGGCAGGATATGAAGTGAAAAGGGCAGAATGTTTGGCAGGAAAATGAAAAAGAGTGAAGCAGGTTCCCAAATACCTAATGAAATACCAGGGTGGGAATTAGTTCCATATAGTCATCTGGCTCAGGGGTGGTTGCATTGTGCTGGGTTCAGTGAGAATTGGACGGCATGTATGTCTGATGCGCAGCCAGAAGATGTATTAATTTGCATGCAAAAAGTGCCAATTGAAAAAGGGAAATAGTTTTTTACATTGGGTCGAAGAGGCTGGATCCTCTTAAATGCTTATAGGAAAATGCATGAAAAGTTTGTCCAGTTAGAAAAGGAGTGTGAAGCGACAAAAAAAAAAGTGAGTGGAACCCAAGAATACTTCTGTAATACTGTCATGACAGAATACATTGTTGCAAGATAAGTTAGAAATGTATCAGCTTTTGGCTGAAAGGGCAATGGTGTGAGTAACACGATATAAGTGGAAAAAGTGGAGAGGAAGGGTTAACAAGAGTACGGTGCATTTGGCTATTACTAAGGCTAATTTAGAGTGGAATCCAGAGGAGTGGGATGGTAACATATGGGAGTCATCAGATTCTGGAGGAGAGTGTTCTCAGGATATTAGTCAGAATGAGACGGAGGTTCGGAAAACCATCCAAGCACAGCCAATAAACCTGAGAGAGTTACAGCAACATCCACAAAATCCACAGGGGGTTGTGCTGAACTCCTTGGAGGATTTCACACAGCAGGAGATCAGTCATATCATAGACAGATTCTGACAGAAGTCGGGTGCAACATTGGTTGCATGAATGGTGTGCTTGTTTGATTTAGGGGCACAGGGAGTGAATTTAGATCATGAAGATGTGGCGAAGATTTGTATACTAAACAGTGATCCTGTTGTGCAAGATGAGTTTAGGAATGTTCAGGGGAATGCGCAGACCACTTTACAGCGGTTGGCAGCAGAAGGATGCTCACATAAATATCCAACTGAGACAGATTTGCCGCCAACTGATAAGCCCTGGTTTACACTAAGGGATGCAATGCAGAGGATGTAACAAAGGGCCTGATTCACAGAACTAACTTACGTCAAAAACGTAAAGTTAGTACTTTTTGGTATTCACAGAATACACTTACTCATTTTGGTATTCACAGAATGAACTTACTCATTTCGGTATTCACAGAAGTTAGTAGTCCTAACTTTAGGACTCCTAAATGCCTTCTGTGAATACCAAAAGTCTTAAAGTTAGGATTTTTCTCAGTTCTTCTGTGAATACCGAAATGAGTAAGTTCATTCTGTGAATACCAAAATGAGTAAGTGTATTCTGTGAATACCAAAAAGTACTAACTTTACGTTTTTGACATAAGTTAGTTCTGTGAATCAGGCCCCAAGACTGCAATTCTAATGGGTGCCCCTCATGATTTGATGAAAGGATTGCTAAGTACATCAGTGCGAAATAAGATAAATCATTTAGCTCCCCCAGCCTACAAACACATTATATTGATGTTGCAATCCCTTATATGAAAAAATCGAAATTTTGGAGGCCAACGTGGCGACACTGGATTCTGATTTGGTGGGAATGGCTAAGTGGGCACACCAAAAATGTGGACATCTAGGTGAGAAGGCCATTATTAGATGGGCAGAGAATAGAGGGATGCATATTTCCCTAGATTTGATCAAAACTGCAATTATACAATGTCCTATTTGTTAGCATACACAACACAGACCAGTCCCACAGGTGGTGAGAGGTCAGCCAGGTGGGGAAAGCTGCCAGGACAGATATGGCAGATCAACTACATTTGGCCAATGCCAATTAGTTGAGGTTGTCAGTATGCAAGTACAGTGGTGGTTACTTATTCTGGCTACTTGATAGCCTTTCAGTGTAAATGCGCCACTCAGCAGAATACTTTGAAAACACTGAATCTACTTATTTTGAATTATAGTATTCCATTGCAGATTCAAAGTGACAATGTTTCTCATTTAAAAGGCGAATTAGTGCAGGATTATTGTGCACAGCACAACATAGAGTGGATTTATCATATCCCTTACTACCCACAGGCTGCAGGATTGATTGAGAGAATGAATAGATTGATGAAAGCTCAGCTGAAAACATTCTCAGATGGGTCATTAAAAGGTTGGAGAGATAACTTGCATGATGCATTGCTAATTTTCAACAACAGACCTTTGACAAATGCAGAAACTCCATTAATGCAAATGTTGACACCATCTTTACAGATTCAGCCTCACATGGCCACTAACACTATCGTGTACTGGGAGACAACTCCCAGAACCTTAGTTCCATATTGCTCCACCCCAGAGGCTGCAGGTCTTGATTTACATGTTTTACAGATGCACAGATTGAAAGCCCAGAGATATAGCTTTAATGGAAACTAGGATTGTAATTCAGATTCCCCAGGAGCATTTTGGATTGATTTCCCCACGATCTGGGCTTGCCTTAAATGGCATCCAAATTTTGAGAGTGATAATAGATTCTGATTACCAAGGAGAGATACAAGTGATGCTGTTTGTTAGATTTGGGGGTCTCTAGTTGGCATAGGTAAGTACCTGTGACAAATAGGGACCGTTGCGTCTAGTCAGGGTGAGGGGCTACACTCCTAAAATAACCCCTGCTCACCCCCTTGGTAGCTTGGCACGAGCAGGCAGGCTTATCTCAGAGGCAGTGTGTAAAGCATTTATGAACACATACAGTAATACAGTGACAACACTACAGATGGACACCACACAGGTTGTATTATAAAAATAGTATTTTTATATAGACTTAACACAAGATCAAACGACAAAAATCCACAATACTGTACTCAAAAATAGACTTTAGAATGTTATAAAATAGTTCAGTTCTCTCAAGTTGTAGATGCGACACTTTACTCTCAATGTACCTTGAATGCGTAACGCAAAGAAAACAAAAGGGTCGCAGGGAAGGTGATGCGTCGGTTCCGTACACTCAGGGGAGTGGATGCGTCGGTTCCTTACTGCTGCGCAGGGGAGTTGATGCTCGCTTCCTTACTGTGTGGGGAGTTGATGCGTCGGTTTCTTACTGCTCTCCGGTGCGATGCGACAGATGGCACCTCGATGCGATACTCTTCTCCGGTGCGATGCGATAAAAATGGCGTCTTGGCTGCGATGCGACAACGTTGGTGCGATGCGTGCACGCCCGACGGCCGTGCGGCGACTCGATGATCTTGGGAGCCGGGACAGGCCCTGCGATGCGCTTCTCCGGTGATGCGACGATGTCCTCTGTGGCAGCGTCCCGCTTCTCCGGCGATGCGCCGCGCTTCGGCGATGCGATGATGACAGCGGCAGCGGCGTCTCGCTTCCTCGGCGATGCGATGACAACGGCTGCAGCGGCGACACGCTTCTTGTTGTTGCATCGCGCTTCCAGCTCCCAGCGACACGCAGTCTCTCAGAAGGCCCAGCACAGCAGCAGGCACTTCAATTCCCAGCAAAGGAATTCAGGGGGGAGCTGGTTGGTGAAGTCTTGTATCCCTGAGACTTCAGGCAGGAGGCAAGCTCTAGTTCAAGCCCTTGGAGATTCTTCTTCAAGTTGATAGAAAGCACACTCAGTCCTTATCTCCTTTCTTTGGCAATGAAGCAACCACTGCAGGCCAACCCCCAAACACACAGCACAGGGGTAGTCTCCTCCTTCAGCTTCCTGGTTCTTCTACTCAGCAAAGGTTCGTCTTGATTCCCAGAAGTGATCTAATTTCCTAGGGGTCTGGGTCCCCTTTTTATACACAGTTTCTCTTTGTTCTCTGAAGGCAGAGAGGCCTCTGCCTAGTCCAAAACCAGTTCTGGTCAGTCCTGGAGCACTTTGTTTTTCTGACTCCTTCTTTCCTTTCAGAATGTGGGGCAGAGTGCTCAGCCGCCCGGCAGGAGGTGGAGCCAGCATTGTGGAAGGCAGGCACAGCCCTATTCAGACCCAGGTGCAACTCCTCCCTCCACTCTGGATGCAGATCTTTCTATTCAGCCCTGCGCTGACTCACCCTGTCTCCTGTAGCCACCCCCAGCCCCTGTCACTCAATCTCCAGACAAGGAATACACAACCTAGCAGAGGCAGGCTTGGATAGTTAGGCAAGAAAATACCTACTTTCTAAAAGTGGTATTTTCAAACACAGAATGTTAAAACCAACTTCACTAAAAGATGTATTTTATCATTCTGAGTTCAGGCGTACTAAACTCGAATTTCTACCTGGTTCCCTGAGTCAGTTAGGATTATAAGATGTAATAATCTAACTGCCCATTCTGGCCTATGGGGAGCAGGTAGCCTTGCAATAGTGAAAAACGAAAATGGCTGTAATTCACTATTAGGACATGCCACACACACCAGGGCATGTCCTACCTTTTACCTACAATGCACCCTGCCCTTGGGCCTACATTAGGGGTGACTAATATGTATAAAAGGGAAGGTTTAGGGACTGGCAAATGGGTACACTTGCCCAGTCAACATGGCAGTACCAGACTGCCCACAGGCTCTGCAATGGCAGGCCTGAGACATACTTTACAAGCTGCTCCAGTGGGTGGCACAACCAGTGCTGCAAGCCCACCAGCAGCATTTGATTTACAAGCCCTGGGCACGCGCAGTGCACTGTACTAGGGTCTGACAGTAAGCCAAACAAGCTAATCATGGAGTCACTAATCCATACATCAATTTACCATAGAGAGCATATGCACTTTAGCACTGATCAGCAGTGAAAAAGTGCCCAGAGTCATAAATCCCCCAACACCATGTCAGAAAAAAGGCTAGGAGGAAGGCAAAAAGTTTAGGGATGACCCTGCAAAAAGGGCCAAGTCCAACACTGTTGAACAGTGGAGACACTGATTTAGTATTGCAACCAGGAGTACGAGTCACTCAGATTATCATCATGCCAGTTTATGGACAAATTGTTAAGAAGGGGACTGCCCCAGCCCTTCTTACTGTATGAGGCAAGAGAGGGTTCGGTTCCACTGATAAGAACCTAAGAGCCAAAATATGGATCGATATGGATCGAATCCCCCAACAACCCTTCTGAACCTGCTGAAATCATAACTACAGGAAAAGACAACATCCTAGTTGTAACAAGACCTGGACAGAAGAAATGGGAACATGTGCCTGCTGATAAATGTTATTGGTGTGGAAGATCATGCTTGTTTGTTCCCTTTTCTTCTAGATCACATCATGACGCCTTTATGTCCTGAATGTACTGTTTGGAGTGTATTTGGGCATGTTCAGAGGGGACCAGGAGGGTCCAGAGATGCCACAGCCAAGGGTCTCAACTTCGAGTATAAAATGATGACATTATTACAGCAGCTGGAGAACATTTATTTATTTATTTATTTTAAAGCTTATAAAGCGCATGGTTACTCCAACGGAGTGTCCCCGCGCTAAGAAATCGCAATCCATGACACCAAAGCCCTAACCCCCCCCAAGAGGCCGCTGGCCCCAGCAGCGCGGTAACTTTGCAACTGGAGTGCTTAACACCAATCCGCCGGGGATGACTGAAAGAACCAGGTTTTATGTTTTTTATGAAACATTGCCTGAGATGGATACATCCTCAGTTCCAGGGCCTTAGCCGCGAGAAAACCAAATGATCTACCTCCCGAACGTGCCTTTTGGACTTTTGACACTACCAGCTTAGCTGTGCCCATAGACCTAAGATTCCGGGTGGGTCTGTAAGCAGTAAGTAACGGGTGCAGGTACCTTGGCTCTTTCTCATTGAAAATCCTGTGGCAGAAACACATAGCCTTGAAGGTAATTCTGGCCTGTACTGGAAGCCAGTGTAATTCCTTCAAGGCTGCTCCCACCGATACAAGCCTCGGAATATTCAATATCATCCGAGCAGCTGCATTCTGGACCTTCTGTAAAATATTCGAATGACTCTTTGTGACCCCAAAATAGAGGACGTTGCAGTAGTCCAAACGCGATGTAACCAGGGCTTGTACAATGTTTTTTTTTGGCATCTAATGGAAGTATAGCCAAGATTTTGCGCAACATTCTTAGAATGCCAAAGCATACTCCTGCCACAGCTGATATCTGCTCTGCAAACGATAAGGTGTTGTCAAACCAGACTCCCAAATTTTTTATTTTAAACTTGGGAGTCAGGGTTAGTCCTAGTTCCTCCGGTGTGACCATATGGAGGGCTGTTTAGCAACCACCATCACCTCCGTCTTTTCTGCATTTAGTTGCAGACAGCTGAGCTTCATCCAATTCGCAAGATCACTCAGGCAGGCTTGTATAGAATATGTGTACTTATTTGGCGCACAATGTGCTCAACATATCCCATTTCTGTATGCGGAACATTAAGAGCACCTGCAACCTTATCTCTACCTGTTTTGTTGCAAGACCTACTCATGTTGATGTTCTGTTACACATCTTTAATACTGCCAATGCTGATGAGGTGGGGGAGGAGAGCGATGTCAGAACTCATCCCTCTTTAAATGAGTATTGTAGGTTTTGCCCTGAGATAACAGGAAATCTGTGGAAATATATGACTCACAACATAACGTTCAATTTCTCTGTTAGAGATATTTGCTACAACCTTACATGCGATCCTGCTAAAATAGGCAAGTGCCAACAGATAAAGCTTGATGGTTCCATGAGTAACATCTCCAGAGTGCAACGTACATTGTGTCAATTACGGAGCGATAGTATGTGTACTAATGTAAATAACAATATATCTTGCAAGCATATAATATCTGTTGCTTGCCACTTTAGGTATGTTAAATTACCCAAGGGATGGCTCTTTTTGTGTGGCAATACGCCATACACCTACATTCCAACAAACTTGACTGGTGGACCATGTGCCTTAACACGATTATTACTTATGATGTTTCTTTGCATTCAGATTTACTTTCTCGCTATGCTAGAGATGCATTTCAATTGTCTAAAGACTGGGATTATGAAATTGCCTTGTTATCCAAAACTGAATATATTAGTCTAGCTACATCCATGGCAGGCATTGCTGGGTTAACTGTGTGTAAGACTAGTGTAATAATTAAGCTTGCATGTTTAATGGTGAAAAATATAAATGCAACTTCTACTGTTTTAGCTGAATTTCTATTGAATGTTCAGGGAACAAGAAAAGATGTTTTACAAAATAGGGCTTCTATTGACTATTTCTTTTACATCAAAACCAATGGTCAAGGGGTGGAGTGTAATGATCCAGGTAGTTATACATTGTGAGATTGTGTAATGTGTACTGACCATCAACTCCATTTTACTCTAACTACATTTTGTGAACACGGTTTCATTATGTAACTGTCTGACCTTGCCTTTCAGCTGCGAATGCAGGCAGGCCCAGGTTACTTGCTCACACAGATTGTTTATGTTTCTCACTTCACCAAGTGAGAGAGAGCTAAGCTGCTAGAGAAGACAGTGTGAATGCGTGCAGTGTCCAAGGATGAGAATGTGAAGTCTTCTGCCTCAGCTGTAATCGGAGCCTAGCCAGATTTGTTGAGTGACCTAAATGCAGAGAGTGTAGCCATCACCTACAGCACAGATGAAGGGAGGTGGGGGCTTCTAAAAAATCTCTCTCCATGTTAGTAAAGAGTATAAAGATGGAGATCTCTTGGGTCAGACATGCTGCCCAGGGCTTTTGTGACCGGTTGAAACCTCCTGCCTGAGACTGTCAATGGGTTCCCCAGTCATGCTGGCAAGGATGATGCTAAACTGACAGCTGGTGAAGTATTTCAAGTTCTTATTACTTATTCTTCTCTATATACATTTACTTTTCTATACATTTCTTCTTGTGTATTATTGCCATTTGATATATGTGAACTTGAAGCAATAAATATTCCTCTTTACGTGGCAAATAAGTGCTTAGCTTTGTTCACGTTGTATTTTGTTATTCTAAAGTGTGTAAAGTCCTATTTTGAAGAGTGTTCGTATTGTGTCCTGGTATTTTGAAGTATTGCCCAGGTCCTCTGAAGAAAAGCAAGACAGATAGTCTCTACCTAATGTTACCTATGAATTCTGTTTCATGACAGTATCTCTTGAAACCCACTGTCAGAATTGAAGTGAACATATTGAAGCATTGTCTCTAATTAATTTTCTGTTTGATGACAGCATCTCTCGGAAACCACTGTTGGAGTGGAGGGAAATGTATTTCATCATGTTTCTGATGCTGTTTTGATGACAGCTTCTCACGAAATCTACTGTTGCAATCAAAGGAAAATTCTTTGAGCATTTTTTTTTCCCTAATCCAGATTTCACATAGCTTTGGTGGGTACATCTTGCACCTTTTGATTAAATATTATAAAGTGAAAGATAGTCCCAAATAAATCCATAAGGGGCCTTTTTGGCCTACAGGGGTCAATGTTATTGTTAATGACCTCAACCTTCTCACCTGAAAAATCTTCAAAGGTTCAACCCAAGCCCTCAAAAAGTGCAATCGTTGAGCTTTGAAATTAAAAGTGCTCTCATCCAGTTTCTGTTGGTCATGAAATGATTGCTGCTTAGAATGTGATGTCACATGCACAGAGACATCATACCTGTCGATTGTCGATTGTAGAAACAAGGCCACAATTAATGCTGTATAAGCTGGATACACATTTGTTCTGTTGCTCCAGAGTACAGCATTTTTTCACCTGAGCAGGTCATTTTGAATCATTTCGAATCCAAGATAAATGCTTACCGTCAGAATGAGGTTATAAATTTGAGAGGGGGTAGCCCTACTCCATGGCACGATGAGGGGGCGGAACAACGAGCTCTAGAACATGCCACCAAGTATAAATCACTGAAATCTTTAAAAACCATCAGTTTATGATGTTACAAGAAATATGAAAAGGATATAATCAATGAATAACATGATTAAAACGTTGACCGATTGAGACTGTATTCTATTTGGGAACAACCTAATGCTGCCTGCAGGGCTCAGATGCATTCACCCTGAGTGGTCTAAAAGATTATGTGGGAAGTCAATTAAATAAGGGTCTATAATGAGCTTATTATCATTGCTGAGATCAAACAAAAAATTACATTACATTTCGGAATGGCTCAGTTAAATATCTACAGGTGAGAAATTATTTGATTAATTACAAAAAATAGAGCTGGATTTGGCTACATTGGACAAATGTACATGATATTATTTCAATAATCTATTGGCAACGAAACCACCTGATCACAATAAAATGAGCGCCAAATGGCTTAGGAATTGAAATATCAACGAGAGATTGCCAAAATACAAATTTGACCATGAGCTACCTCTCTGGAAGCTCCAATCTAGGGACAATACAATCGATTTTCATATTTCAATCATAGTATTCACAGAGAGACTATATACAATTATTGACAAAATAAATAAGCTTTTCACTAGATGCTGAAATGCTGTAAGGGTATGGAAACATATGGCATGTGATCCAATCGGGCTCATACATATATACAGCCCTAGAACAAGCACTCACTATGAAACTCTATGATGATGATTCGAGTGTGGCACTGATCGAGTGGTGCTGTGGCAGCAGAGATAGTGCAGTGGGCAAGAACCTGATTTTCCTTGAGTCCCTAGTTGCTAAATCAATCATTGCCAAAAAGCAGAGATCTACAATGCCACCAACTGACCTCAAGCGGGCAACTAAAATGAAGAATAATGCATATGAAAGAACTACATTTTCTTTGTTTTGGTTGACCATTCAGATATAGGCAGGCCTATGGAAATTGGAGAGCTGAATTAAAAAGTTACAAATGATTTCCAAGACAAATATGATATAAAAGGACATTAATTGATACTCAAGGAATTTCACTATGTACTGACTCACTTTGTTTAATTGGTCATTCTCTTTAACTTACATCATCGACTGAGTGGCTTTGGCTAACAAATTGTTTTGCCAATAAACTATTTTATGTTAATATACAACTACCCAGAAATATCTTAAATGCCTTTCTGACCCCTTCCAAGTTAGGAACGGTCAGAGATGCATTTCAGTCAAGAACAGGTCTAAATCCCTTTTTATGGTGAAAATGGAATGCCCTAAAGTTGGTAGGGAAAAAGGAGACAATAATTCTCTCATGGGAAAAATATTTTCACTGGTGAGATTTTTCTTTATCCTTTAGTTGTGCATTTGCACATAGGCTGTGGTATTTACCACACATATAGCCACTGGCTCAGATACATATCGTGCTCACCCCTACTTTGATTCACTCTTTTGACAGAGGAATGCCCAGGGTCCCGTTATGGTGGAACCAGGTGGGGTCCCTCACTGACCAGGTCTATTTGGGAGCGATAGTCGATGCCCTGACTAAATATTTTACCCTTAACTGGGAGAGCCCTTAGCACAGGGTGAAGGAGTGGGATGCCATAAAGGTGGTGCTCAGGGGAGTGGGCATGGCAACCACTATGGTTATCTGACACACACTAGAGAGAGACCTGACACTACAGGAGGGGAAGCTGGCAACCCTGTAGCTGGCCCTGCTACATGATCTAATGGTGCACCAAGCATGGGAAGACACAAAAGACAGAGGCCACTCCCTGTGGGAATGCTAGAAAAACATGTAAGTCTTACCTATAGACTGCATCTACATGTGGAGTGGGATACAGCAGGCAGGTTGTTGGCAAAGATGGCACAACAGGAACACCACACTGACCAAATGGGATGGGGGGTTTCTACACAACAGCTCATTAATGGGACCCTGATAGACCACCTCAGTGAGGTGTACAGGTTGCTCAGCATTACCCCGGTTTCTGTGGTGATGCGATAACCTGATTTGCTGCCGCTACCACGGCTGGAAGGGCCTGAGTGGGCAGAACTAGATGGACCTTTGACTAAACAGGAGATATTACATGCCAGAGACTCCCTTAAAACTGCTAAAGCACTGGGTAGAAATGGTTAACCTGTTGCGCTCTACAGGGTTCTTCCAAAGACTAAGGCCGATCGGTTACTCCCAGTGTATCAGGAGGTCTTGGAGCGGGGAGTGCTCCCTGCATCAATGTGTGAATTAGAATGGACCCTTTGGACGTGGCTTTCTACTGCCCCTTGGCCTTATTAAATGTGGAACAAAAATTACTTGGGCAACTACTGGTGAAAGCTTGCTCCACCACCTCACTAGGCAGGTTCATACTGACCAATCAGGATTTGTACTCTGCAGAAATGCACTTTGTAACCTGCGGAGGCTGACACACATCTTTCCTGCACCCTGTCTGGATCAGGATCCATATGCCCCTTCCTTCCTCGATATAGAAAAATTGTTTGATTTGGTTAGCTGGGAGTATATGTGGCAAGTGTTTGGCAAAATGGAGCTGGGTCCCAAGTATGTTGCGTGGGTGGAATTGCTTTATGCTTAACTTCCTGCATGGGTTTCCACTAGATGCCTAGTGTCATAGGTGATCCAGCTGCAGAGGGGTGCTAGACAGGGATGATCCCTGTCCCCGTTGCTGTTCAACATGGTAATGGAGTTGGTGGTATGCAGGGTAGGACAGGTTTTGCATGTCTGGGGAATACAGACAGGACAAAAAACCCATGTAGTGTCTCTGTACACGGATGACGCTATGGTATATTTGCGGCAGCCCCGATTCTCCTGAATGTTATGAGGGATTTTGGAGAGCTCTCCGGCCTACATGTAAATCAGTTGAAACCTGCATTGAGGCCGCCTGAGTCGGGAATAACCTAGAGGACTAGCAGAGTTCATTATCTAGGCATGCATGTAGAACACGGGGCACAGCAGTGCCACACTTTAAATATTGGGCATTTGCTCACTAATTTCAAACTATCTATTCAATTTTGGAATATCCTTAAGTTCTACCTGATGGGGAAGATTGTCATAATCAAAATGGTTGTGCTGCCCAGGTGCCTCTATATATTGCAAGGAACAATGTATAAGATTCCCCAAAGTGTCTTTTGGGAGTTGGATAAACTCCTTTTGCACTTATTGTGGGCAGGTATACGGTGCAGGGTTGGGCTTGCCATGTTGAGATTGGAATGGGATGAAGGAGGGATGAAAGTACCTGAACTTGTGCTGTATTACCTTGCAACACACCTACATTACACTGTACACTGGCTCGACGATGAGCCCAATTGGGAGAAAATGTCTTTTGGCCAGTACTACAGGGGAGTGAACACCTAGGGTCCCTACTGTTCTGTGGCAACATAATGCCTGCCACAATGCCACACATGCTAAGACTGGTGGTGCTCCGTAGGGCTCCATATGTGCCCGAGGTGGAGTTGTGGCAAATCTGGCTTTTTGCGCAAATAGCTCTGACCATTACTATAGCTAGCTAGCGGGAGGAGGGCTGCATCACTTTAACAGATTTATGTCCATCGGGCCAGTATATTACTCGTCAGAAGACAACTGAGAGATTTGGTCTGGGAAAGAGGCAGATTCTCCAGTACGCCAATATAGTGGCCACTGCAAGGGAGATATGGCCTGGCTACCCCAATGCCCCTGAGCCTACTCAGACTCTTGTAACACTGCTGCCAATGGTGGGTTTTTACTCGCATTTAACGCGCCCTCCGGGCTGATGGTCCAGGACTCCCCTCAAGGTGGAGGGTACATGACAACAAATTAGTGAATTCCCAAATAAGGCTGAAGAATTGATTAGGATGCATAGGGGGATGTGGTAGATCTCTGCCAACGCATGATTTAAAGTTGCTGAGTATAACATAGTACTTATTGCATTCCTCTCATTAAAGCATCTACACTTCATATACCTCTCTAGAAACCCGGGAAGCCAACATTGCGGGTACTCACCAGTGGACTTCCATCATGCTGTATGGAGCTGTCCTCAGATTGTATTTGTTTGGGACGAGGGCCTGGGACACCCCCATAATGGTTTGAGGTGGAAGATACAGTAGGAATGGATGCAATGCCTGCTGGGATTGGTCCCTACAAGAAAAAAGAGGAAGCATAGCAGGAAGCTTGCACCCCTTGGACTGACCCTGGCCAAATGACATACAGCCATTATTGCTAAGCCTGAACCTCCTCGAATGGCTGATTGACTGCAAGATATGCCTGAGTGGGCGGGTGCGAAAGAGGTACATACGAAAAACGTGAGGTGCGATGATTAATCGATGGATGACCTGCTGGCATGGCATGCCATTTATTCATGACGTTACTTGTGGTGACACCACTGCTCCCACAACTGTGGCAAGTGAGGGGAAAGAGGCAACTGTCAAGACATAGTGGTTCCGACCTACAGTGGGAGAGCGAAAAAGCAATTGAGTGGTCGCACACTGACACAGAGAATTGGAACTAAGCTGAGGAGTGAACCGCTATGGTTAACCTGCAATGCTTGGATCTGGAAACTGTAATATGTAACGGGCTGAGCACAGAGGGGGTTGGAAGTTTTCACTGCTAATTTGTTTGCTTGTATTTTATACTATGTTTAGCATGGACTTTGTACTATTTGGAGGAACACAAGCTGCTTAATATGGTTTTATGGTCACTAATATTGCGCATAATGTATAATGTTAAAATACCAAATAAAAACATATTTAAAAATATGTAACCACTGGATTTTACCAAATAATAACTCAAAAAGGTTTTCTTGCATTATTGGTGGCCACATGAGACTAATGCAACTCCAGGAAAGATTTGCCAAATGTTCAAAAATCATAAATCTGCACGGATGCTAAACAGAAAATATGTTGATGCAGAGTGCGACTTTCTTTGTGATTTGAGCCCAGAATTTCTTCCCGGCTCTGATTTTGGGGGCCCAATCTGTGGTACGCTGCTCTCTTTAAAGTAGAAACTGCAAATACATTTATCGCAAATATATGTGGTGTAAATATTAATGACCCTCATTTATAAAGTCTATTGCTCTACTTTTGAAATCAATATATATATTTTGAATAAAGAAAGAAATACAACCTGAAAAATAAGCTGCCCATCATAGTGAAAAAATAGAGGACTTGGTGGATGTCTTGTATGGTGCATATTAAAATGCTCAGCTCTACAAATACATGGAAAATGATTGTGATGTTGAACTAAGTCTGTACAAAGCAGTAAATAGAAGTATAATCATACAGTTTTCATAGGTAAAGGTCTACTAGGGTCTTGGGAAATACGTATCTTGAAAGGTAATTAATGAGCGGTGAATGTAAATAATTAATGTTGAAAAATGACAGCATGGAGACTAGCAAAAGACATCCAGGCAGGGAAATAGCTCTGAGTCTGAGAGATGACGATGTTTGGATTTTATGTTACATGGGTCTGAAACACCGGAGCCACAATAATTTGTGTCATACTTGCTCCCTTTTTTAAATTGAGTCATAGTTGTCGGACTTGATAGATCTCACTTGACTTGCAAATGTAGACATCATGGACAGTATTGGTGGTGGGTGAGATAGAACCCCAAAGTGTGAATGCACCTGAAATTCCAGAGTGTGAACACATCTGAAGGTCAGCAGTTCCACATCATCACCAGAAGGATAGCTTGAGCGAACTGACCTTGTAGGAGAAGTTATTACATTTATATCAGCCACCAAGGCTATGCGTTGACTGCTCACCCATACCTCCATGATAGTCACTCCCCAACAAAGGAAGATCTTAGCATTTCAGTGAGCTGTAAGGTGGTATCTCGGTTCCAAGGTCAGTACCTCTGAGTCCTCCATATCCTCTCCATGAACTATCCTGATAGCTATCCTTATCATCACAGTAACTCATCACCCTAAATGCTAACCTAAAGGATAAAACTACTCCTAAGTCTGTACCTTAACACCAAATTTGAATTTATTTCTACCTATAACCCTAAGACTTTGGCTAATTTCATAACAAATATTTCAACCTATTTAACATCCCTTAGCTCAATCATGTATTTTTTGTAGCCTCAAACGCTAACCCTAAGTCAAACCAGGCCCTTTTCCCTGACTCTTGCCCTCATGTTAATTTGTAAAATATTCAGCAACCTGAACCTTTCCCTTATAACAACCAAGACTCTCATTCCAAACATAGGGGGTCATTATAATAGCGGGCGGATCGCCACCGCCCGTATGGCGGTGGCAATCCGCCCACCAAAAGTCACCGCCCGCATGACATTAAGATGGCGGGGGGACCCCGGCGGACGGGAAGACCATCCGCCGGTTTTCTGCCGGTCGACCAGTCGACCGGGCGGAAAAGGGGCTATATATGGTGGCGGTGTCTGCTAGACACCGCCATCCATATTAGAATGGGCAGCGGTGCAGGGCTTACCATGGCGGAGACCCCGCCATGGAAATCCAGGCGGAGTTTGCTTTCGGGGGCCCGTTGCGGGCCCCCAGGGTATTGGGGGGGTGGAGGGTGCACATGGGGGGTACCTATGGTACCCCCCTGCATTGTCATGGACATGGTGGCAGGCACCTCGCAGTGCCTGTCAGCTTGTGCATGACGATGCACACAGTGCATTCCCAGCATTGTGGCGGGCGGTGCTGTGCGCACCGCCTGCCACAATGCTGGGTATGGAGGATGCTACCGCCACGGTGGCGGTGGCATCCTAATAGGCCCCATAATTCCTAATCCATTGCATTTGCTGTTGCCTATTGATGTTTTCAATGTTGATGTGATAGTTAGTGAGCCAGTTGATTAAAGGTAGGTCAAATTTTTGGTGTAAGAAATGGTCATCTTTGTCATGATTTCCTCCCTATTTTTAGTTACCCTATCTCTTTGACTTAGAATTTAGTAGACTTTACCCCTGCTAAACAGAAGTGCCTGTGCTCTCTCATAAAACATGGCTAAATCGGTTGACCTCTCATTACCATATTTAAGTTGCCAACAAGCTCCTAGTATATGATGTAGAAATGCATCCAGGTCCTGGAAGTTAAATGAAACATTTGGAATGCAGCACCTATGGTGACATCCACAGAATAAGCCTATAAAACATGGCTTCATGCCTACCATGTGTAGCCTGACTGCATCGCCCAAAACACTTCTGTCAAACCTGTCAAAATAGTCCTTTCTGACAGGAAAACCCTGATTTTAATATTAATAAGTCACCCCTAAGTACACCTTCTTGCTCACAAGGTAGGCTGACTGATAAGTAAAAGTGAAGCATGTGCAAAACAAAGGTTTCCATGTTTCTCCAATGACTAGCCCAAAAAAACTATTTTCAGTGGCAGGGCTGTAACTGTATTCTTGAAAATGTCAAAGTACAGATTGTAAACTTCAATCTGTAATTTTTGACAGGAAACAACTAGAATGGTCAATTGCAGTCAGATTGTTATCGAATATATGGGAAAAGTAGATTTAGAAAGTTATACTATTCCTGCGAGAGCCCTATCTAGGTGAATTAGATTTAGCCTCGGTACAGCTACACTATCAAAGCCTCCCTGATAGTGAGTTGTGAAAACTGTTCCAAGATGAGAGATAGCTTGTGTGTGGGACAGTGTTTTCTTCCCCTTGCAGACAGGAGAGTGGGGTGGCCCCAGGAACTTTATTACTTCATCACTTCTTTCACAGGCAGATGTAAAGTGAGACCTTGAGGGTGGGAAGCTTTAGTTCCCCAGGCCCACACTAGCCTCGGTGGGTGGACAAAATATCGAAAACACAAATATCGTCGGACACAATATCGTGTCAAAAATATCGAGGAGGTCATTTCTTATGGGTAAGTAAAGTTTTACTATATATAACTCCACATATATGTACTTTGACGATATATATATCTTCAAGGTACGTAGATCTGGAGTTAATAATAGTAAATTTATACCTATCTATTTGCACTTACCTACTCGATATTCTTGTCCTCGATATTTTGGACACGATATTCTGTCCACACGATATTTTGTGTTCGATATTCTGTCAGTGAACCCTAGCCTCACTGCCTCCAAACCGAGTGGGAAGGAAGCTGCCCCCTAAACTACTTTGGAGTTGAGACAAGGGAGGGTACTGTTCATTTTGCTGCTGTTGGACCTAGCCGTCTCTGCAGGGTCACCCCCAAACATTTCACCTTTTTGCTGAATTCATTTTTGTTTGCCTTAGGAATCAGTGCACTGTACCACTGCTAACAAGTGCTAGACTGATTTTCCTCTCTCCCTAAAACATGGTTACATTGGCGTAAACCAAACTGGCATATTGAAGTACCCAGGGCCTGTAAATTTAATGCTACCATTGGGCTTGCTGGACTTATTATAACACCCACTTAAGTAATACCTTAAAACATGTCCCAAGTCTACCATTGCCACCTGAAGGCAGTGCTAAATTGCCATGTATACTTGCCATTTAAACCCCCTTGCCAAGCCTTAAACTCACCTTTTATTACATATAAGCCACCCCTAAGGTTGGCACTAGGTAACTCATAGGGAAGGGTGCTGTGTAATTAAAAGGCTGGACATGTACTTTTAAGTTTTTGCATGTCCTGGTAGTGAAGAACTCTTAAATTCGTTGCTCACTACTGTGAGGCCAATCCCTCCCATAGGATAGCATTGGGGATTCCTTATTACATTTAACAAGCTGTAAATTCTGATTGGGAACAGGTGGTTATATCATTTCTGGTGTATACGAGATTGCAATGATAAACTTTTTGGGGGTAAAATCGGATTCCTCATTACAATTTTGAAAATGTCATTTTTAGAAAGTTGGCATGTTTCTGCCCTTAGGCATTTTGTGCCAGTAGCCTGTCTTGGGTCACATTACTGGGTGTAACCAACAGTTATGAATCCCTCCTAATATGGATCCCCAGCTCCCGAGTCAGCAGCTCTGGCCACTGCACCACATTCTCTCTCTGGAAGCTATATCTGCAATATTTAGGGACTCAAAAAGAAATTTACTTCCAGCCTCCAGAGCACCAGGACCAACCACCAGACCCAATCCGACCCTTTGCTGGGCTTAAAAAAAAAGATTTGTTCCACTTGGAGATTCTCTGCAACAACAAACCAATTTTAGCACCCCCTCAGTGAGAAGGTATCCAGGCTACTGTAGCCTACATCATTTAGAGCATGCTGCTATGCACCACTGGAAGAAAAGGATTTCCATTTCAAAGATTAGGGGCCTGATTATGAGTTTGGCGGTCCACTGTCCCGCCAAACCCACAGTGGTAGTCCGATCGCCCTATGATGAGTTGGGTGGTCAGACCGCACTGGGACCACTGCTAACACCAGGGATCCACAATTGAAGCAGTTTGAGGCCCATAATATGCTGGTGGTGCCACTGTGGCACCACCAAGCATATTACGAGTTTCCTCACTGACACAATTTTCATGGCGGTGAGCCCGACATGAAACGTATGGCAATGAGGAAACTAAGGGGGCCCTACAAGTCCCCCTGTTTCCTCAGGGACTGGGGGTGAATGCAGGGGGGCACATGGTGTCTCCCCCTGTCTCTATGCATCCCCTGTTCCTGCACGGCATGGACTCCACACTCCATGCAGTGCAGAAACGTGCTTTGGTGTTCCCATTGCTGTGCCTTTCTAGGGATCACCGCCGGGGACCACCAAAGCACCACCCACCAGACCAGGAGTAAACTCTTAATTTGGCTGTCAGTCGGCAGATGGTTTTGGCGGTGTGGCAGCGGGGCGCTGGCATGACGGCCCTCTGCCTCACTGCCAAAGTCACAATCAGGCCCTAAATACCAACAAGAAAGCCTTGACCCAGTGCTAAAAGTATCCTGCAGAAAGTTTGAAATCCGTTAGGAAGAAGTTCTAGTTTTTCCTACTCTGAAGCCAACAGATTCAGTTAGATCACATCCAGGGGCATTGGGGCTTCAAGAGGACTTCATCAGCTATAGCCTAATACCTTGGCCTGCTGTAAGATTTTGTCTTGCATTTTGCAGACTAAGCTAAAGTTAAATTCCTTAACTGTGCTGTCCCACTTTGTTAATCCAAGCTTTAGATCCATTTAAATCTACCTCAAAGTGCACAGAGGTCCAGGTCTACTTGACATATACACTTTTGCTGATGCTTAGTACTTTTTTGGTGCTACTTTCTCTTAAAAATTTAATAAATCATATCTTCTCTGTCCATGATTGGATTATGTTGTTTTAGTGTCATTTGTTTTACTAAATGTTACTCTATTTTCTAAATAGTAGTGGGGTTCCTATTTTTTGGTATTTTATCATCATCATCATTTACTTTATTTCGACCATAGGATCATAAAAGTACACACAGCATGGTAGGAAATACAGTTAAAAGTGATCGATGTGAAGTAAAGGTAAAAAAATACAGATAAAATACAAAGATAAAATAAGAATAAGAAAAACGAGCGGGCCGTCATATAGTCCGGATAGAATGATCATATGTTGCTTCAATAGGATTTAATCTAAAGTCCATATCGATTTTGTCCATCACTTTACAGCATCCATCAGGGCAAACATTTGGGCCTTTTCAACCACAGTGCATACCAATATCTAGACAAACCAAAAACCAGAACTCTGCTCGTGTCCGTGCTCAGAGATCTAAGCACCTCCAAGTAATGTCCGGTCCCAACAATTTTGCAGAGTGAAAGATCCACTTGTCCCTCAGAGATTTATACATCGGACAAAAGAATAGGAGGTGGATGATGGACTCAGCACTTGCATTACAGGCGGGACATTGATCATCATTCTCTATATCCTTCCTCCATTTTTTACAAAAAGTTTTAAGGGGTAGTGTTTTGTAACCGAACTGGAAAAACAGCTTCCGGGCCAAGGGAGGGACAATTTCATCCAATGTGTCCTCAAAACGAGGAACGCATTTAAAATTGAGGAAATTAGTGGTCAAACTGCCCTCGGCGTCAAGTGCAGTTTGCAGAAGTGTTATTTCCCAAAACCTTTCCTTTAGCTGGGGTCTCGATATGGAGTTCATGCTTCCAGGGTCAGACCAAAACCCCGACATTCCTAGCCTCCCTAGAAGCACCTTTAGGGCTCTAAACCAAGGGATTGTTATAATAGAGGGCATTTTCAGGAGCTCTAAAAGTGGCTCCCAGTAGGGGCAGAGCTCTTCCACGGTCCACAAACTATACCAAAACATCAGGAGCTTATAGCTGATCTTGTGGGCCAGCTGTCTGTGTGCTAAATCAAGGCAAAGGTGCATCAGTGGTGTGCTTGCAGGAAGATCTGTCAGGGATCTGAGAAAGCAATTTTCTACTTGTGAAAGGGGATTAGTTGAGCCTGTGCCCCATAGTTCTGCCCCATAAAGTGCGCCCCCTAAGATTTTTTTGTTGTAGATTTCAAGGGCTGGCGCTAGCTGCCTTGAAAATGTATTTCTATGTATTTTGGCAAACTTTGCAGTCTGGTGTATGAGTTGCATCTTCACCTTTTCAATATGTTGATCCCACTTAACTGTTGGAGTTAGGCGAATGCCCAGGTAGTCAAAGGTGTCGACGCATTCTAGCTTGCTACTGCCGGCCAGGACTTGTCTTTTGTTTGATTTGGCCTTGCCCTTCCTAAAAATCATATATTTGGTTTTAGTTTCATTCAGCACCATGCCTTGCTCTTCACAAAACATAATGAAATCATTTAAGAGCTGCTGAAGTCCCTGTGGAGTCTTTGCGATTAAAAGGGTGTCGTCGGCAAAGAGGAGAGCTGGAACTCTCGTACTGCCGACTTTCGGAGCATTACACCCATCCCTATCTAAACATTTGATGACATCTTTTGATAAAAAGAATAAAAAGTGTGGGGGCAAGGACACAGCCCTGTCTCACACCACACTCAACTGGGAAGGTGTCAGTGAGTTGATTGTTCCCACCCCATCTCACCTGTGCTGTGTTGAGTGTGTGGAGTCTGATTAAAATATCTAAAAGATTCTGTGGCATACCTTGCTTCTTAAGAACCGTCCACAATTTTGCTCTGGGGACTAAGTCAAAAGTAGACCGTAAGTCTACAAAAGCCACATAGAGTTCCCCTCCTTTGATATATACTTCCTTCCAATATAGACATAACAAACGAAAAGTTTGGTCTAAAGTGCTAGTTTTGGCTCGGAAGCCTGCCTGATTGTTAATCAAAACTTCAGACTTATGATCCATTCCTGCAGCCGAGCTAAGATCTGCTTGCAGAAGATCTTTTGTAGGGAATCAATAAGACTTATTGGCCTGTAGCTAGATGGCTACGCTCTGTCACCTTTTTTGTAGATCGGAACAATCTCAGCATTTTTCCATGATGGAGGAATGGGGCTACCTCAGAGGATTGAATTAGATAATATATTTATGTATGGACCCCAGAGAGCCACATCCTCTTTGTAGAGGTCATTGGGAATTCGGTCAGGGTCAGGCGCATGAGCCAAGGTGCAGGAGGCAATTGCTGCTTTGGTCTCTTCTAGCGTAATATGGAGGTCGATTGCCCCCACAGCATCGCTGATCAGGCCTTCGTCTTGTCCCACAGGTACCACATCCCTGGGTTCGTATAAGGTACCAAAATGGGTTTCCCAGGCCTCAGGGTGTACTGTAAACTCCAATTGTCACGTGTTACCCTTAAACCAATATGCTGCTAGACTCCAGAAGTTTTTAGAAACTCTGTCTAGCAATGCTCTCCTCAGAGATGACCATATTGAACCCTCCCACTCCCTTTTGGCAGATTCGACTACTTGTTTATACTTGGCTCTGCAAGACACTATTTCAGGGCGAGATTTTTGATATTTTAACTTTGTTCTTGTTTAGGTACTCCATAAATACTTTACACATTGCCCTAATATAAGCCTTCCTGCTCTGTGCCATACATTCCAGGGGTTTGAGCTCAGGTTGATATTCTAACTTTTGGGGTTCACTCGAACAAGTTAGTGTTAATATTCCTTGAGGTGGGGGATTGCTCACCCCAAATAAAAATCATGTGGAAGTCACATTCTAATGAGGATTGGGTAAGAAAATGGGTTATTTCTAGTGTTGGGCACAATTTCCATAATTTGATGTATTGTAATTACGTGAAATTACAACACAATTATGCAAGATTACATGGAATTCCTTGAGGAGAATAACCCTGTATCTATCCCTGTTTTCTTTGTGCAAAATGTACCCTCAAAATGAACCAGAGGGTGCCTTTTGCACTAAGAAAATAGCGCTAAATGCAACAGAACAGGAACAGATGCAGCGGTTTGCACTGTGTTGCTGTGCTCTTGGGTGGACCGGTGTGTTCCACATAATTCCAAATTACCCAATGGGTGTAATTGCATACGTTTCAGTAATTTTGCCTTACAAGAGTAACACGTAATTGTCAAAATTACTTAAATTAAATTTGTCCCAGGCCTAGTTATTTGCAGAGGTGGGTGCAATTCACCTAATTTGCTGTAGCGTAATTATGCAAAATTACTGAAAAATGAGGGTGGATTACATTGAATTATGCAAGGAGCATAACCCTGCATCTAAAGCAATTTTCTTAAAGCAAACTGCACCCTTGCATCCAAAATGAACCAGAGAATGCATTTTGTGCTACGAAAACAGTGCAAAATGCAAAACAGCAGCCATCAGCTTAATTTCTCATCGCAAAAGTAATGCAAAATTTCTACGATTACTCCACCATAATTAAAATGTAATCCAGGCCAGTGATCCAATGTACAAAAAAGACATGCGTGACAATGCAAAAGAGGCCTTTTATAACACTTGAATAATTTGCTTTATCATCATTTAGTCTCTAAAGCTTTTCCTGACTGTGAGTTTCTGTTTCCTTATTCGTTATTGGTGAGAAAATTGATATCATTATTCCATTACAATGAGGCTACAAAGACAAGAGCACTATACATCTAGGAAATATTAGTTAGATTAGGATTAATTAAAACATGAATACGTGGACAAGTGGGTTTTTGTATACCTGTTAAAAGCATTATAGACAGTATATGGCTTTAAATTGGGCTGACCATTGAATTTACATCGCTATCAGTTGCGACAAACTGCTGTTCCAAATATCTGAGTTGGCAGTGGCTCTAACAAGAAATGGTATGCAGTTCCTGAGTGGGTCAACAATGATTATGGTGGAGAGAGGTACATGTAAGATAATGTAGTCCTATAGTAAAGAGTAGGGAGGGGTATTCCTCCCTTCGGAACTAGGGCCCTCACACACCCAGCCAGCTAGGTGTCATGCTTCATCATTGGGTCTGCTCCTTGTCGGGTCGGCGCTGCAACCAATGAGGGGCTCTTTAGCGGAGATCTTTTGTTCCTTGCCATTTGGTGAGGGGCCTGGGAAAGTGTAGATGTGATGTACGTAAGGTGAAGGCTAAAACAGGTTGGGTAGTCCAAAACACAAATTTAATAGGATGGCTCCCACCTGATAAAAAGGAGAAAGAGTGGCGACTTATCTGAAAATAATGGTTCAAGATCCTAGCGCTCTACTCTAATGGGGTCAACATGTTTCTTGCCTGAAGCGTCCTAAAGATCAGACGGCAATTCATCAGGACCATGTGAAAACTATCTACACACCGTGGTAGTTGTGGACCAATCTACCTACCAGGTCAATAGGTAAAGTACCTTAAAAGTGTTGAGGGAAATCCTAAGGCTCTAATAGCCATGCCTCAACAGTGTCCGGCGGGGCTATGACACCTCTAGGTACAATGCCCTCAACTCAGCGTCACTGCACTGGACGACCTACCCCTACCGCCGGAACCAGGATTAATTAAAACATGAAAACGTGGACAAGTGGGTTTTTGTATACCTGTTAAAAGCATTATAGACAGTATAGGGCTTTAAATTGAGCTGACCATTGAATTTACATCGCTATCAGTTGCGACAAGCTGCTTTTCCAAATATCTGAGTTGGCAGTGGCTCTGCCATCAGCAACATTGTCTCCTACTGCCCTCCAAACGGAGCAGGTGCACAAAGAGAAAGGCAGATATCACCTGCCGTTTTTTCCCAGAAGATATGGTATCGCCACACTGCTAAACAAGGACCTTTTGGCTGCATTTCTTTTAAATATCTGCTCAAGCTGAGAGAGGACTCCCATTGCATTATAGAATGTCCTGTTTAATTTTCAACAGGCAACTCAGTAAAGATTCAACCTCTTTTGCCACATTATATGTAAATTATGGGGCCTATTTATGAAAATGTCACAAAGTGTAGTGCAGCAAGTCACCTTGCTGCGCTGCGTGACAGGGGAAACAAAGAAATTTACTCTGTTTAATGCAATATGGTGCATTCCTGTCTTTTCCCCTCAACTGGCCGCTGCGGGTGTGCCAAGCATATTAGGAGTTTCCTCTCCACTAGGGTTTTCATGGTGGTTCCCTCTCCATGAAAAGCCCTGGCGGAGAGGAAACAAAGGAGGCCCTAAGGGCCCCCTGTGCCTTGGCCCCACTGTGTACATGCACACCAGTTCCTGCATGGCATGGACATTTCAGTCCATTCTGTGCAGGAACTGTGTTTGGCGTTCCCATTGCGGTCCCTGTTTTTAGAGGCACCGCCATGTGAACGCCTAAAAAGCCTGGCAGGCAGGAGGAAACTCCTAATCTGGCAGGCAGCCTCACCACGGGTTTGGCAGTGCGGTGGCGGGCGGACCTGGCGCAGCACCGCCAAAATCGCAATCGGGCCCTTTGTGTTTTGCCAACGACATGTACCCACAAACATATTCATTTATTGAACCATGGAATACCTAATGTTATCCACATTGAAGATGTTTAATAACTTCTGTTGCAAATTGCAAAGACATCTTACAAGCATGTTATGTTTCAAATTAGGATAATTAATTTACAGTAATGCATTTCTCCCTTTTTAATGCTGATGATAAAAGAAATGGCTTTTATTTTTAGATCATCTTCTATTGAGTGTCAGAGATGCAAACTCAAAATTTTCAAGGAGAAAAGTAACTTTTTCACAAACTGTGTTACATCCAAATTAGAAGTCTGCATGAGAAAATTGCTTGTGAAATTTCAATGCATGCGATTTCTGAGAAACCCGTAGCGTAGTACTTTAACAGCAAAGTTCAAATAAATGTTCTTCACTAAAGCAGAAAGGGGCATATTCTCAAGGTGACATCGCCGTGTTAGCGGCACTTTTCTGCCGTTAAAGCAGCGATATTTTTATTGCTGTATTCACAAGCTGTCGCTAACTGCCGTTAGCGACAGCTTACTGGCGATAGCGACCACTAATAACATCGCCAACGATGTTAGCGACAATTAACGCTAATCATATGCAATGTAGGCGTTCCCGTGTTAGAACGCACGCTAACCCCACTTCGCGATATTCTCAATGATCGCCCAGACTGGCGATGTGATAAAAAAACACACACTAAGGCCCGTTAGCTGCTGGAACTTAAGACCAGACAAAAGGAGGTCTAAAAAATGGTGATAAATAGCAGTACATAAGGGAGACTAGCCCAGAGCCACATCTGAAGACCCACTGATGCCATGGAGGTACTAATCATGCAGCTCGGAGCATCAAGAAGGCCACAGCAACCACCGCCACTGCCACCTCCCCCAGGACCACCACCGAGGCTGCGCCGAATAAGACAGCGGGTTCATCGCCCATGCCTCAGCCTCACAGACCTAATGCCAGAGGATGTCATTGCCCACTACAGGCTCAAAAGGACATCCATCCTCCGCATCCTGAACCAGATAGCCCACAGGCTGACGGCACCAACACAGCGGATAACCAACATCCCTCCGCAAACAAAGCTGCTCGCTGTGCTGCACATGTTGGCCTCTGGTACCTTCCAACCAACAACTGCCTGAGTCGGAGGAGTCTCACAGCCAGCCCTATCAAAGTTCCTCACAACTGTCTTGGATGCCATCATCAGCCTGATACCCCAGCACCTTCACTTCCCCAATACTGAGCAGGAACAGCTGAAGACCAAGCAAGGCTTCTATGCCATAGCTGGCTTCCCGCATGTGTTGGGGGCAATTGACTGCACACATGTCCTACTTGTGCCTCCTGCCGACACTGCACACATATACCGCAACAGAAAACACACACATTCCATCAATGTGCAGGAAAGGGGCCTGTTCACCAATGTCATAGCCAAGTTCCCAGGCAGTGTGCATGATTCCTACATCTTCCGCCAGTCCATCATCAACCAGCGCTTTCAGGATGGCACATATGGAAATGCACTGCTCGTTGGTAAGTACCAATTGAACACACCACACACCTCAACTCCACAATCATGGAACTCACAACTGTGAGAATGCACATGTTCAAAACTCACATACAACATGCCAATCAACATGCCCACCTACCGGACCCCACAACACAAGTAACTGTGGTAACTGTGGCCAGCCATGTAGACAACCCATCCCCGAAGGCATAGCCCCTCTGCCACACATTTGCAAATGTAGGGAGAGGTGGGAACCAAGTATGTGCGATGGAGATACTCGACCTACGAAGAAAGAATGTACACAAGGCCGAGTGTGGCGGTGGTGTGCTGGACAGTCTTGAGTGTGCAGAACACAGACATGTCCATGTGGGCATATAGTGCATTTCCGTTGTCCAGCCTGATGGCAATGACAGTGTTGGTGACTGTCCTACCTGACAGGGGGTGTGAACCATGTGAAGGTAGCATGGAGGATGCAGACAATGTCGAAGCAGCTGCAGGCCACTGCGTAGACCTGTTTGTACATGGAGAGGGAGGAGTCGAGTACGATGCCTAGGTACCTCGAGTTGTCATGTGGGGGCTGCCAAAGGCGGTGGCCCACCAGGTGTTGCCACATGCTGATGGGGTGGTCACGAGGATGAGGACTTATGTCTCCCCTTTGTAGAGCACCCCCCGCTGTTGAACATCCATGTTGCAACTTGCTGCAATCCTCCCTGGAACCCCAGTCTGGTGTGTGTTTGTGCCTTGTTGAGGGAGAGTATGAGCTAGGTGTCCTTGTAGGTGGTGATGACCAATGGTTCCCCCCATGTAGCTCCAGTTCTACTCCAGGCTCTCTGCAGATGCATCTGTCATCTTGGATGTTGTTGGTGACCAATGTGGCATCCATTGCACGCTGTATGTAGGAGTGGCATATTGGGCCAAGTGTGTATGCGCATTTGAAGATACATGTGTGGTAATTCAGACCAGTGCTGTTGGCGGTGCCTGCAGCGGTGTGGGTGTTGCTGTAGATGGTGGAGTGTACCATAACCTCAGTGACTCAGCTCCAGTAACTCTGTGTGGCGCCGGTTGTGGGTTTGGGTGTCATGGGGTTTCACGACAAGGAAGTGTACGCTGTGCTGGTCACACCATGGTCGTTGAGTGGTGTCGATGAAATGGATGCAGTTTCCACATGTGAAGATGGTGTCAAGGTGTGCCCTGCCTTGTGGCTCAGTGTTGAGAAGAGTTGGCTCAGTTTGATGTCAGCAAGCATCTGCCAGAGGGTAATGGACTTGGAGTTCCTGTGGTATGTGAGGTGGAGGCTCCGCTCATGGATGAGTACATAGTCCATGGAGTAGATGACGTGGCGTGTGATGATGTTGACGGTGATTGCGAAGCGTTCCTGCCCTCTGTGGGCCCTGCAGGTGAGGGTGCCACTGACTGTTGCTTTGTGGCAGGTCTGCATTGGAAACTGCAGGTGTTGGGTGGTGGGGAAGGTCTAGTGGCAGCTGCAGCAGCTGAACAGAACTTGAGCTGTGTCTGGTGTGGCCCATGGGCATCTAAACGTTCTCCTGGCGTTGACTGCGAGGAGTGCGGATGAGTGGTAGCGCTAGACGTTAGGAGAGCCAGGGACCCTGCTGGTGTAGGTGTCAGGCATGCAGACATGTGCAGACAGGCCTGACATTGGTGCACTGTTGGAGTGCTAGTGATGCAACCGCGCAGCGCACACAAGTACTTAGGCCCGGGGTGAGGGACGAACAGCTGTGAGGCAATGTAATTCGCATTGACGCAGGTCACTTTGTCAGAAGCTACACATGGCAAACATTAATCCCAAAGTAGCACCAATCACACACCACAAAACTATTAACACTGCCCACACAGCATGCATAACTACTAATGGACACATATCTCCATTACATGTTACAGGTGATCAAGGATATGCACTCACCCCATGGATGATGACACCCCTCCGGGCCACCAACACCCAGGCCCAGAGGCAGTATAATTTGGTGCATGGATGCACCAGGGGCATTGTGGAGCGCACATTTGGGGTGCTAAAGTCACGTTTCCGGTGCCTTGACATCACAGGTGGAAAACTGTTGTACAGCCCAGAAATAGTGTGCAAGATTATCCTAGCATGTTGTGTGTTGCACAATATATGTGTACGCACCAATGCCCCATGGATCCAAGTGTCAGATGCACCGGATGATACTCAGGATGATGAGGAAGATGAGGCAGGTGGAGCACACCCCACAGCTTCTACAGCAGGAACAGCCCGAAGGAACAGAATCATAAACAATTTCTTCACCTGAGCACGCCACATCGTGACTGTCCTTAGCAATCATACATCAGTCCAAAATGACCCCAAGCACAGTATATGTAATCAAACAACACTACACACATACCCTGTGCACTGTTATGTTTCATATAGGTACCCTAATATAGGCCCGGGTAACATCATACCCTTTCACCTACATCACCTCCCTACATTACACACTAACAAAGACATTCGCTGTCCAAAACGCACACAGTGCCGCATTAATGAATAACATTGTGCGGAAAAAATACAAAACTACATTAGATATCTCAAATGGATTTTTCTGCCAAAATATAGCACCTGAAAGCAGGTATTTGACCACATTCTCAGCCTGGGGTCCCAGCGGCAATTTTGTCATCTCCCCCAGGGTTATAAGAACAGCCCGGGGGTCTTCTCAGCAAGAGTAACAGAGTTACTACAAAATTTTGATGAGGAAGCATTGTCCTATGTGGATGATATTTATCTGACGGACGATGACTTAAAAAAGCACTTGACCAGGGTGAGCACCATTATCATGGGTTTCGCCTCTGAGGGCTACAAATTTAATTTTAAGAAATCTAAAATTGCCCACCTCAATGTCCTGTTTTTAGGATATGAGCTGTCAAGTGAAGGAAAGAGCCTGGTAGCTAACTTTTTAGAAAAGTGTGTGCTACTCCAGCCTCCAAAATCATTAAAAGTTTTACAATCAATACTGGGATTCCTAAATTTCGGCAGAACATACATTTTAGATTACACAGAAAAAGTAAAACCTTTCTACGACTTAATAAAACCTGACTTTTCAGTCAAACATTGGACACATGAACATTCAAATACCCTACGTTCATTACAAGCAGAAATGATTGCTTCCAAATACTTACAGACATGCGTAAACGCACACAACTTGGTGATCTGTGTAATCGCGGGTCAATGCGGGTACACTTACTTAACCTTCAATGAAGGAGAAACCGTACCAATCGCATACAAATCACACCTGTACACAAACGCAGAAATGCATTTTACTTCAACAGAAAAAATCCAGTTCAGACCGCTGAAGCAAGAGAAAGACCACTGGCTCAGGGGAAACACATAATTGTCGTAACCCCAGTACCAGCTTTAGAAGCTGTTACAAAGGCTAGCATTCCAAATGCAAAAGCTTTACATCCGAGATGGATACAATGGGCTAATTCTCTTACTGCAACGGACGTTGAACACAGATTTGACCCAAGTCTAAAAACACAAGCATTTCTGCAATACGAACAAGAATATCCTCTACCTAATGAAATATTGCATCTCGATCAGTATGAATATATTATTTACACTGACGAATCTGCTCAACCGGCTGTAGGGAGTAAGCAACAATATAGCGCAGCGTGTGCAATTGTTAAAGGTTGCATTCGGGATGAGAAATTCCATCCAAGTTGTACCAAAACGCAATCTCTAGGAGACTGCATGGCTCAGTTGGCAGAGATAAAAGCACTGATACTGGCACTTGTAAATACGGATCACAAATTCCCCACACTAATTGTGTGTGATTCCTTTAACTGTGTGCAGTCATACAATGAGTATCTACATCATAGGGAACTAAACAGGTTTAAGAACGCAAAAGGTGGCAAATTAAGCATAAAATGTTATGGGAGCAGGTAGTGGAGTTGAAAAACGACCTACCAAGGGCTCACGTGATACACACACTGAGTCATCAACGTGATGGCGTTCACGTTGAAGGGAATTCATTGGCTGATGAAGCTGCAAAAGGGGCTGTACACACAGCTTCTGTAGCTGCAATCACTCATTCAAAAACGAGGATAGTTGGTGAGATCATGGTCGCTGCCAGTGCTTCAAGCAAAACAGAAGAGCAGTAACAAAGAGATTTCCACTCAAATACTCCTACAAGTTAGATGCAAACAACATTCCATTTGCTCAGATTCCTGGAGTGTGGGATAGAGTAATACCAAATATGGATCATATGCAAGGTTTAATACTAGCTGCACACGAGGGTTTGGGCTCTGCACACACAGGCGTTACAGCAACTATTTCATTATTGAAACAGCGCTATTGCTGGCCAGGTCTAACGAAGCAAACTAAAGACTATGGGGCCGATTCCGATTCCGATTCAGGCCGGAAATCTCCCCAACCGAGCCGGACCCGGAGAGATTTCCGACCGAATCGGACTCTAGCAGTCCGACCGAACGAGTACGATGCGTTCGCATGCAATCGGACTCGATTCGGTCGGACTCCCATTGAAGTCAATGGGAGCCGGTCGTACAACGCGTACGCGGGCTCCCATTGACTCAATGGGTGCGAGGCGAACAAGGGCACCCCCTACAGCGGGTACGCGTCGAAGCGACTCGCGCCGTACATGCACAGGTAGGGGGGACCCATGGGTCCCCCCTGTGTGCGACTCGCGCGGCTACGCGTCCAGGGGGGTCCGACACGGACCCCCAAAGTGCGGCTCCGACTGCTCTTTGGAGCCGGACTACGCGAGTCGGTCGGACTGCTCGAGGCGCGCATCGTACTTACCCGGCTGGGGAACGTCTCCATTGCGCGGTGCGAGTCGTGTCCGTGCGAGTCGGTCGGAGCGGTTGGGTCCCGCAAACGAGTCGGTCGGCGATTTCGCGAGCGCTCGCATCGTACTCGCTCGCCCGGACGCACATTCGAATCGGTCGGGAAAGAGGGCTCCAAATCGGATCCGGTAAAGCCGAATCCGATTCGGTGCCCTACCGGCCGAGATCGGGATCGACCCCTATGTCTTGAAATGCGACATCTGTCAACAGATGAAAGGCTACACCAGAACACGCCCGGCACAGACACCATTGCTAATATCTGACAAACCCCTCGCATGTGTGTATCTGGACCACTGTGGCCCCTTACAATCTGATGGGGCTTACAAGTATATCAGGGTTGCAGTGGATTCCTGCTCAAGATTCCTATGGGTTTGGCCTCAGCGCTCGGCTGACGATCGAACTGTTATAAAAGAGCTGCGAGTCTTTATCGGGACATACGCAGTTGGCATGTTACATTCTGACCGTGGTCCGGCGTTTAGCTCTCGGGCTTACAAAGAGGCCATGAAAAGTATGGGCGTTGCACTGCTGTACTCCTCTCCGTACCATCCTGAGGGAAATTCGGTTGTGGAGAGGAAAAACCGGGACTTAAAGCAATCTTTAACAGCTAGGGTATTAGGCAAGGGCGGTAATTGGGTCAGTCACCTTTATGGGGTACAAAGAGCACTAAACAACCAGCCAAGAAATTCTCTAGGGGGTGTCACTCCATATGAGGTCCTATTTCGGACAAGAATGTGGGTAGCTGATCTTGAGTATGAAGGCACAGTGGCGGATGAGAAACCATTTGATATCGATGATCGTTTGGCTGTTTTACAGGATCTAAATGAATCCAGGACACAACAAAGCAACGTTGTCCAGAAACAGACTGCCACTGAGGAAGTCAAGGCAAACACGGCAAGACCTGTCTGGATCCCAAAGATCGGGGATCTGGTCAGAGAAGAAAATAGCGGACAAGAAAGAATTTAGACCATCATACAGGAAGCCTGTACCAGTCCTAGCAATTCAAGGAACACAAACTGTTCTTTTGCCACCTTCTGCCGGAAAAAAGGAGAAAAGATTTGTCTCAATCGACTTAATCAAACCACACTATGTGGCCAATACTGAACAGTAGGCCTCATGGATTCCACAGTAGCAGACGCCCTCCTCTCGCTACAATCCAAGAAGTTCAAACAGAAAGACTCATCACGTTTGAAGAGCCTCCTGTGAGGAATGAAGGACTAAGCAACAATGCTATGGAACTCGTTCCCCTTGAACCCGAAGTTCATCTACAAAATGAAACTCAAAACAACAACCAAATTGCAATCAGACCAAATACAGACGTCTACGTCAACATGCCTCGATGAGAGCAAAATGCGATTTCAACAAATCCTGATGCAATTCCTACAATTGATCGAACTGCTTCTGGCTACTTCATGAACTTTGATACGTTTCCCCCGGATTCAAGCGAGCCGGAAACGACGCCAGCCAAAAAATCACGTACACAACAAGTTAAAGACTTTTTGAACTTTCTTAAAAAGACTTACCTGGTAACAACCTGAATTGAACTTTGGGTAATTACTGGGATTCAATTTTTTCTTTTCTGGCTAGGATTAGTTATAACTTTTAGCATGCTTATTAATGGACAATACCTCAAACAAAGCTCTGCAGCCCAGAAAGTTAATTTGATTTTAAAGCCACATCAATCATCTCATCGAGAACAAAGAGACTTGTCATCAACATCACAGCGGTTCCTTTTAACATATTCGGTCCGACTGAACTTTTAAAAATGAATCATTTATTTAAAATTTCATTAAGAGATATCATTACCTCCAGTGCATTTTCTGATGATTGGGACACTGAAACTGTTAATAAAATGTTGTCTGATTTAGAAAAAACTGCTGCATTTCCGAATACTGCAATGTTAGAAAGTAATTCAGACTATGACACTTCGTACTGTTACCAACATTATGGTCAACATTTCCTGCACAAATCTATTTCACCTAGAAATGTGTTTGAATACCATCAGTGGGAACATTGCCCTACACCACCAAAAGGTAGTTTGCAAACATTTGCACAGAAATTTTCATATTTTTCAGGATTTAACACTTCTGACCCAACGTCATTTTATTATAAACTTTCACCGACATCCTCACTGAAAATTATGCTGACTAACACCAAACAGATATACTCTGCTTCCTTTTTGGCCCAATTGTCTGAACAGGGTTTTGACCTATGGAAGGACGAAATAGACTTAAAATCAGTCTGGGGTTCTAGGGACTGGCAAGTCCAGGGAACAGAAGTGCTATTTAGAGCATGCCTCATTCCACAGCAGATGTTATTTCTAAATGAAACTGTGCAACAGACATCCTGTCTTGGACTAGCCAAGAACAAGGACCTGAACTCACCTCGGTTTCCAACACCATCACACATGAGGGGGTGGGAAAATTCAACTTCACAAGAAGGGGCAACAGTAGATGACATTTTAAAGTACATTAGATCAGACCCTAGTTGTAAGAAATGGTTGGTTTGGCCCTTAGACACAAACAGTTGTCATAAAAGATTCTTGAATAACACCAATGGGTTCGGTATCCATAGGCCAGACCCACACTATGAACTGGGAGAACATCCAGGGGTAGTGACAACCTACAGTGTTGGGAAGTTGTGCCTAGATTGGCTAGAAACCTCAACACTCACAGAATTAAAACAACATCTGTCCTTACTCACACAAGACATGGATCTTAGGGATTTTTTGCTAGGACCAAGGAAACAACATCAGAAACATTTCATATATGATAGCATCTATGCGGCCTATAATGAAGAGTGGAAAATATCACAAGAGGCCGCATAGAGAATACGGGAAATAGACCGTATTAACTTAGAAAAGTCATTGGCTGTGGTAGACAATGGGTTAACAACGTTGTCCTCCAGAATATATTCTTTGGGCAACATTGTATCTTCTGCGATAGACATCCTAGAACAAGATTTGTCCATACTACAACACGGGCAATCTCAATTATGTTCTATCATGTTATTAAGCTGGACTCTGCAACCTTTGTGCCTTGGCGTTTTATAAACAGTACGTCTCTGTTTTCTGAATATAATCTAACAGATAAACAGGTTGAAATGGCACAAAGGGGAGCTAAATATACAATGTTGCGTATTGAAAAAGTGGACCGACTACCATTTACAGTGGCGGATGCGTCGTCTACTGATTAGCTGATCCATGGCCACATAACTCTACCGGTCACTACTTTTCAGTTTCAATATTGCCTTGAACAACGACAGGCGGGCAAATATGAAAAGATGGGTAAGGGGTACATTAGGGAATCCTGGGATTTACCGTATAGATTTCGATGCCAGAGTGGGGATCGAGAAGTGTTTCTGAGTGGTACTAACTGCAAGAACGCTTTGAGCGGTTCTCTCATGTGCCGGTACATTACACTGGATGGAGCATGTAATGGTTCGATAGCTATCTTGTCCTGCCACATGAAAAGGACTCCAGCTGCCGTGATTAAGCCGGTATTCGAGCTGCTCTCGAACGGGAGTTACTTGATGCTGAACGATCAAGGTTGCTGTGGTATGCTTCCGGGCATTGCCTATCTTGTCACTGTGAACTCCAGGGTTACTTGCTGTATGCAAGTATTGTTTCCCCAACAAGTACAGTCAGGGAGGCGCCGTTATGGCCTTCGTTGAATGTTTCCTTTATACAAATTGATACTTTGAGCAGACTGAAAGCCATGCTTTTACAGCAGATCGTACCGTTAACCTCCGCTCGAGAGACCTTTGAACTTCAAATCGCAAGGACCTCGAGTGAGATACAGGCACTTATACATACAAACTGCCCCATTCATTTAGCAGAAATGGTGGGTCGTATCTTTAATATGTCTGATACGAGTGGTATTGTACACCTATTTAAGACCATAGGGTCAGGACTTCTTGGCACCTTTCAAACAATCCTCAGAGTTATCCCGAACTTTATACACTCCGTATTTGGAAGCATTTTTGGAGGTGTACCTCTGATCCTGCTATCAATAGCGGGAGTCCTGATCGTCATTTACCTACTACGCAATGGACGGCCCAATTACCAACGAAATGGCCATAGCGCTCCTGGAGCGGAAATACCGTGAACGCATGGTACAACATCTGGGCACACCTCGCCTAAGGGAACTAAGCGCCTCTTGGTTCCTATCGTTCAGACCAGTCTGGATGGACTGCATCTTACCTGTTCTTCGATGCCTGTTTTGCGGTGAAGAATGCATGTTGGACCTCTGCCTGACACTTGCAACGGACACGCCTGCGGACTTGAATACCCGGCTGGAACCCTTGAGGGCCCACGCTCTGCACTGTCCCCAGCGCATTCCCATCTTGATGGCCGCATTTCTCGAGAATCCGCAGGTGCCTTTTACAACTGAGTTAAGATTTAGCTCCACCATTAGCACCGAGGTATCGACGGCAGCACCGGCTTCCCCTACACCAGCCGTTGGGAGTACTGAATATCATCTGTGCTCCATTGACGTGCTCTGCGAGGTGTTACAAGGACCGTCCCCTGCAGCAGAAAGCAGCGATGATGTTGCGTCTCCCAACCAGGACATTTAATCTGTAATTGGCTCATTGTGTGCTGGGAAAAAATTGGGATTTTCATTTTTCTCTAAAATTAACTTAATTTGGAACGCTTCCTAAAAATTGACACTCTCTCGCTGAAAAGCATGGCCTTTTGACGCTTGTAGACATTCAACTTATATAAACAAACTCAATTAGGACTGTGGCTTAAGTGGCAATTTCAAAACAACTAATTTTGAAGAACTAATTTTAATTTTTTACCTTTTTAAACAGTTTTTTTAATTGATTTTAAAACAGGATTTTAATGATGCTCATTGAAAAATGTTCTATGCACTACTATCTAGTACAGAGAATAGTCCACTAGCATTTTTATCACTGTTGACTGTTCGGAAGAGGAGTGGGTGTTTTGTTTCATTCTAGGTACCCTAATATAGGCCCGGGTAACATCATACCCTTTCACCTACATCACCTCCCCTACATTACACACTAACGAGCCTTTTAAGGATTGAACTCCTTTTATGGACTGAACCTTTTACCTTGTTCTTGGCCTGGGTGCATAAGGAGGGTTTTTCCCGAACAATAGTGTTCTATGACTTCATCCTTAGACTGACACTGCATGAATAAAATATTCATGAGACTACTTGAAAACCAGGCAGGGGCTATACACCACCTTCCTAATATCTACGCAGAAAGTTCATCCCATACGTCATCCTCATACCCAACAATGGCTAACACAAGAACAAGGGATAAAGGGACTCTATATACTTTTCTGTATAAATACAGCACCTCTTGCTATCAGTAGTTAGAGGGAACCAAGACTTCCAGGCCGACACACTGACCAGAGACGCTGAGGCTCCTGCATGCAGACGCTCCAGCTGACAGTGGTCTGAACATCCCTTGCGGGGTGTCCAACTCGAGACCAAGAAGGGCTCCTACATTCTCACTTCAGGTAATGGGGTACGACCAAATCCTAGAGGGATTCTTGGCTGCACACCTACTCACATGCTAGGTACACTTAGGTACATCTAGATAGGCATCGTAGGAGTACGCACTCACTTTCATCAATGTATTTTATATTCATGTATTTATTCATGCTTATTGCAAGATGATAGAACTGTACTAACCTTTTATATTCATAGTACTGCTAATCATATATCTCTGCTACTGTCTTATGGTTGTTTTAGCTCATATACTTTACACGAGAATAACAACTGTTCAATAAATCTTTATTGAAACGCCCAAACTGTTTATTCTGTGTACCTCTGAGATAAACTAAATGAGCACGAGTGACTGAGCGAAAAGTAGTACATTGTTTCCAAGATCTTGAGGGATCAGGGTTGTCATGTTCCGAGGTTGCCAGAAACTAATCTCTCCCCGATAAGAGGAGACACTAGTGGCACTGTGAGCTAGCTAATGCAAACAGGCTAACATTTCTTGGTGGGGGTGTACAGAATCAGTCTGCCACCAAGCCCACAGTTTATGTTATCCAAAAGCGCAGGTCCTGCATGGGTACTATAGGAACTACACGAAAGTGCATGTTTCTCCTCTGCATGAGTACATCACTCTGACAAGTGTAAGTGTAACATTAAGTGGTAACAATTATAAACAATATCACAATTATGAACTGATGGTGGATATGTCACCTCTGAACAGAGATGCTGTTTAGGGTGACAAGTGTTCTAAACTAGACATGTTAGGGTGTCAAATGTGGTACGGAATCCTACTGTTCAGCGTGTCATATGTGGATAAAAATCACATATAGGGTGTCAATAGTGCTAAACTATGAATATCAGGGTGTCATTTGTGTACAAATATGAAATCAAGTGTGTCATTTGGGGTCAATTATTAAATTTAGGGTGTCATTTGGGGTCTATTATGAAATGTAGGGTGTTACTTGGGGTCAATTATGAATTTTAGGGTGTCATTTGGGGTCAATTATGAAATTTAGGGTGTCATTTGGGGTCAATTATGAATTTTAGGGTGTCATTTGGGGTCAAATCAAGCTTTTCATGGGGTTCTTTGGGACCAAAAATGAAATTACATCTAAGACTGTTCATCTGTAAGAACTTGCACTTAGCGTGCAAAAATGCCCGAAATTCCGAAAATGCGATGTATTTTTCATACTAGCGATGGAAAATACATTGCTAAACACATTGAACTATACGAAATGTTACCCCAAAGCCTTTTTGCGTGCAGATTTTCATCCCTACGTCAAATAACGGGCCGCAAACACACAGAAAGTGATGTCTGCATGCTTCCTGTTTACTGGAGGAGTGCTATGCACTTTCACTTTCTCTTTGGAGCACATTGCTGGTGATTGTGGAGAGTGCTGGAGGTGTTTGGTGGTGTGTGCTGCAGAGTGGTGTTTTGGAGAGTGTTGCTGTGTCCTGTGTCCTGTCGATAGTGTCCCTGTAATTGTCTCCTGTCCTCAATCTTGTCGGGTGTTTGTCTTTGGGTAGTTAACTTATTTAGTAGTTTTTGTGTCTGTTATATTGGGTTTTGATTTGTGGCAGTGGGTTTAGGTGTGTGCAGGGAGATGGTGGGTGTGGGCAGGGACGGCAGGATGTCCGAGGGGGCATTGGGGGGCTTCTTCTGATTGATTAATTTTTACCTGCCCCGGATGGTGGAGATGGGAGGCCATATCCTCTCTGGATATGACGTAAAGGTGTGGAAGGTCAGGTGGGAGCGTGTGCGGGCGTAGATTCTGCGTTTCTTTGGGGTGGACCGCACTGTGCGCCAATGGAAGCACCGCTGGCAGGATTGCCTGGCCCGTGAGGGTGACCTGCTGGACCACCTGGGAGTCATAGTTGGCCTACAGTGTGGTAAGTTTATACTCCAAATTTAATTATGAACACTGTAATGTAAAGCCAGAATTCACGTGTGTGACACACTGGTGTCCAAGTGCCAAAATGTGGCAGAGTGAGGCGGGAGACGTCATGCGTTCACGCCTAACGTTGGCACATCAGAAACACAACGCTGCATCATATTGACAAGCATAGGGTGCAGGTTGGTGTTATCCACTGCGCTGGTGCAACACTTAGCACTATAGTGCCAAGGCTGGCACCATTATGCTATGCTGCGTGCAGGACAAAGATTGTTTGTGCACAGGAAGGGTGACTGTACCTGAACAATCCAAGGCATTGTTTCGGGGACCTGTGTGCTGCACAAAAGGAAGTGGACAAATGCTGTGCACAAGAATATTTGTACGTTTGCTACACTTCCGTTGTATATATGCTCCGTGTGACAAACTTTGAAACATGTACAATAGCTCATAGGTAATAGGACACCCCCAGAGTGTCATACACCACCAACACCAGTGAAACAGCCATGTGCGTTTGGCAGCAATGCAATCTTACACAGAGCATGTATAACATCATGTTGCGTGTAGAAATGGGGCCTTGTGAATGTTCAACACAACTAGAATGTGCAAGTTTGCTAGCATTGCTGTCTTGTCTGGCCAGACTCAGCATTCACAGGTCTTGTGTGAATAGCAGGCAAATGAGACCCAATCTTTTAGCAAAAATGTCACGCAACAGTACAGTTATGGAGCATTGTCTGTAATGGTGATGATAGGTAAGATGAACATGACATGTGTAATTTCATGTCTGATACCAATACATAGTGGGTTTTATGTCTCACAGCTGGACGACCTCTCATCACACAGGGGGACATTGACGAGTTCAAGGACCCACACGCCACTGGTGAGTTTGGACATCATATATTGGCATAGTGCGGTGTCATGAATGGCTGGCTAAAACAAGTGCTGGAGTAGTATGCAGAATGGGTGTGTATCACATGCACCTTGCCTACAGTGTGATGATGTTTTGTTGAAGGCATAAGTGTGTATGAATCAGTAGGTTAAGGTGGAGCTCTGCATTTGTCTTCCAGTTATAACTTTGCACATCCCCAGTCAGTGATACACATGTACATTAGGTCTATGGGTTCTGTCACTACGGCACATGTATGTGGATGACAGAGCGCACTGATAGGATAGGAGACATGCAAGTGGTGTGGCTGATGAGTATCAGCAGACATGGAATGCATGTTTACCCGTGACTGAGATGATTGTGCAAGTGTGACCGATCATGCACAAGGAGGCTGTGGTTTTCAGGCCGTGCGTGCTCAGACACAGGTCGGCACAGTTATTTCGCAGGTATGCTGCATACCAGCTTCGCAGAAGTAGCAGTGCGTAGTTCTGAGGCAAGCATATCAATGGCACGTTCCACAAACACCTAGCAAAGATGGCCCAAAGAATAACATAGGCATGTTTGGCCACTGCAATGGTGTTATCATGCTTCCTCCTTGGGGTAATTCCCTGGTCGAATGAGCCCCTCTGTACAATTTGGTGACATCACTCTGCATGCATTTATCATGCATGCTTTAGTCCTGCAATCATTGCCGTGCCATATCTTTAATAAGGCAGGCCTCAACCACGCTATCTGTGAGAAAGCATTGCCCATCATGACACAATTACCATTATGACTCCAGGTTGACGTTACAATGGGGAATGCCTTGTAACAGTTTGCATTGTGAAGGACTGCGTAGTGAAATTTATTACAGAGTGACATTAGTGGATCCAAGACATGCATGATTGACAATCCATATGAAACGATGTTCACCCCTCTGGGCAGCAACGCGTCACCTATTGTGAAGTAGTGGTGGAGAGAGGCCCAGCGTCTCATGTACAAGTCAGTGCTCAGCCACCTGACGTGTTTCAATGTGTGCTGCATGATGCAACACAGATGAAAGTGTGAGTAGGGCTGCCCCAGTATTGCTCCTGTGCCGGTAGGGTAACCTTCTTACACATTAACAAGCCCCCCCTGCACACAGACACCCTTGCACTCTTGTACAAGAGTGCATGTGTTTGCGAAGACTTGATGCACTGCACACGGTCGCTGGGGGACATGCAGGGCTGCACATGAGCATCGTACATATGATGCTGCACTGTGTTGCAGGAGAGGATGAGTGTGGCACTAAACAGGGAGGGAGAATGCCTCCCTCCTCCGATTCCTGGTACGTCACCCTCAGTCAGGGTATGTCACAGCACCATCCTTTTACACTGACAATCTCATTTGATTGTGATTGTATATGTACCATGCCATGCACTGGCATGTCAGTCGCCCCAGCATGTAGTCACTGATCCTGGATTCAACATTTTGTTGTGCAGGTCACTCTCTGGATACACATGGTTACGCCAGAGTGTAGGCTCACATTTTTAAGTGATCTTGTATGCCTGATTTGAATGGAGAACATTGACATAGTCCAAAGGACTCACAATTTTCCATTGTTCATATTTTACAGACAACATGACGCCAGAGGAGTCCCACGCCTTCCAGGTGAGGAAGGACCGGTACCTCCACATTAAGAAGGTTGCAAAAGGGTACCGCAACATGGAACGGAGGTACCAGGAGGACAAGGAGGCTGGCACTTGGAAGTCGGTGCCTGCGGTAGCAACATGTGGGAGAAAAAGTGGCACACAGGCCATCCCAGGACCCTCTGGCATCAGTGGTGGGTCCCAGTGTGGACAGGCAGTGTCCCATCCCCCTACAAACACACACACAGGGGACAATGCCACCTGCACCTGCCGATCAGGTTGTGGCTTTCACTTTGTGGGACAGGAGGACTCTGATGGACAACAACGTGATGCTGGCAGAAATTAGGAGGGAGATGTCTGAGCAGACCAGGCTCATGGAGGAAATGAGGAAAGCCCTGGGACTACCATGAAGCCTGCCCATGTAGAGCCCCATCCCCCTCTTCTCCCTTCCCCAATGTTTAATCTAGTATTTTAGGTAGTGTTAGGTAAGTATTTGAAGTGTTAAGTAGTGTAGTTTTAGTGTGGGCATAGGTAGTGTTCGATTATAAGGTAGTTTTAGATTATTAATGTTACATAGTATTTGGGGATAAGTTTCCTTTTCATTTGGGTGGGGGGTTGATGTCTGTTTAAATTTTTTTTTTTTAAATATACAAAAAAATATATCTTTGTGTAGGTTTAGTGTGCAGTTAGTTTGTATGTAGCTTAGATGTCTTTGTCCTGTCTCATGATGTGCCTTAAGGGTGGGAGGGGGGTTGATGTATTAGATATGTTGTTGCGTGTTTAGGATTAGTTAGGGTAGTTAGTTCAGGGACTTTTGCACTTTATTCTAGTTAGTTTAGTTTAGATTAGTAGTAGTTATGATTATTGGTAGTTTAGGTAAGATAATTTTTGTAATACTATAATAAAAGGTTACTATTTTTGAATTCTGCTTGCACTTATGTCAGGGGTGATGTGGTGGAGTGTGGCTTTTCACCTTGTATGCATCTCATATCATCACTGGACACTCCGTTGAATGTGTAAGTGTGGCCATGACATGTTCCTTAGCAGGATGGATTGTGTTAGGTTACCTTAGATGTGAGCACAGTAGACTTGCATGGATAACAGGGTGGCAAGTCAGATGTACGGCCTAGTCTAGGGGCAGTCGTTTGTGAAGTTATACATCTTAAGTGTGATTCACGGAGTTGGACAGCACATTGTTGCCCATTTGCAACACAACATAGGGACATGGCATTGAGAGGATATTGTAGTAGCTACTGTTATCCATCATGGAGATGGATGTATGCAGCGGGTAACACAGTTTGCGTCATAGCCCTGCATCTCACATCCTCCTGGCGCTGGGTCCATCTACACTGCACAGACCTTGGATCACTTGCTGGGTAGTGCAAGTGTGTCAGATTCTTTTGAATTATATGTTCCTGTGCATGGAGGCTGAACCTCCGGGCCATGCAAGTAGTAGTCTTCATGTGGGTCCATTGTGAACTGCATATGGAAGAACAGTGGGCCTGATTCACATAAGTCATCTGAGAGTAAGTCATGAGTTTACGTTTTCCGCTATTCACAACTGGCATTTCGGAGTTGTACAGTTAGATGTACTGACTTCACTACTCCCAACTGCCTTCTGTGAATCACAAAGGTTTGAAAGTCATGATTTGGTCACCTTTCACATTTTTGTGCATGCACACAGTTCTGCTGCACACAAGAGGTGGAATAATGCATTGCTGCCTGTAGTGCCAGTGTCATGGTCACTTCTCCCAGCTGTCACATTTTGGCATTGGCTCATAGTGATGCCAGCCTTGAAATGGTGGCACTGCTCAAGACTATATGCTCAGTGCAGTGCACCACACATCCCTTGTCACATTGCCCTAGCCACTCACAGTGGTCACAGCATGTGAGGGTTCCAAAGTTAGTAAGCATTGTTCGTCCACAGGAAGGGGCTGACTGACTCATTACACTTTGGGGTGAGTCCCTATTGCCAACTCTACTTCACTGAGGCAGACCTTGTGGTTCAATTTGTGGCTGGTAGACATGTGCCCTTACGTATCTTCATCAATGTGTATATGGTGTGCACCATCTTGGGATGTGAAATGCAATGTGCACCATCACAACAGGCTTTGTCCACCCTGTAGAGTGTGGGTAGATATGCCAGGAGATAATCTATTTGAAATTGTAAAGGGGGTCACTACTTGTGGCCTGCAACTGACTTTGACTTTTTTACACACATTCCTATTTCCTTCATGGATGTGGGGCTAAGTTGGGATATTGCTAGATTGTTGTATTGGAGCAATGGGGGCACAGCTGGTTCACGCATACCTGGTCATCTCACTGCCTATCTGGATCACAGTAAAACATGTACATTTGTATTATTTCCCTGGGTGTACCTTTTGGTGGATTCACTGCTCCTACATTTTGATAGACTGCTATACTGGATTGGTCATGGACAACAGACATCTGTCTGACTTCAAAATATTTATTCACATGTCCGTTGACATAGTTGGAGACTGGACCAGTACTTGGCCATGCAATCCCCACATTACATTGATGCCCAGTGGAGGGCCAGACAGAGCCCTTTAGTGTTGACAAGTCCAAAGGATGAGGAAGAGTTCAGTCAGCAGTCTGATTGCTGTGTCATTGGTAACCAGACAAAATATGGCAGTCCATGTCGAGGTCCAAGGTAAGTGTCACAGAGTGTATCGGGGGACAGTGGAAGGTGATATTCCGTGGCATGATGCTGAGCCCAGAACCAAGTAGAAAATGGCCATTTGGCATAGATTAATGCTACTGCTTCCTTCTTTGCAATAAGGCAGAATCATCCACATATTCGCCCTCTGATGTGTCATGTGCCTCACATGTGGGTGGTGGTAGATTGGCTGTAGCACCATGAGGCACTGACACATCAGGGGGCAGAGATGTGGATGTAGAAGCCGCAGCAGCAGCAGCATTCATCTGCGCCAGACCTTGCTTCAGCAATGCAGTGATGATGATCTGCAGGGCATGGAAGATTCCAGCTACACCTCGCTGGTGTGCAGCCGTGGCAGCCATTTGTTCCGCCTGCATCCGATCCATGTTCTCCATTATCCTCCGCATGCGGCCCAACTCCTGGCTGCCATCTCTGGAGCCACTCTGACTGGACAGTTGCTCCTGTCTCTGAGTCATGACTCCAGCGATGTCAGCCATGGAGTGTTGGAGAGCATTGAGCAGACTGTGGGTGTCCGTGATGTTTTGTAGGTGGTCTCAGATGGAACTCAGACACCCACAAATGGAATCAACTTTGGCCGCCAGGCTGTCAAACCCCACCCGCACCTGATGAGCCATCTCCTGCTGGACCTGTAACACACGGCGTTGGAATGCCAGGTGTGGGTCCGGGAGGTCCTGGGAGACAGCTGTGGTGGTAGGTGCTTGCTGCTGTGTGGTTTGTGCAGGGGTGGGGTTTGCACGATGCAGCTGGGTTGCCCTGCTCCTGGAGATGGGGTGCTGATGGAGTCTAGCAGCTGTTGGAGGGTGTCCGTGTTGATGGTGGCGAATTCCTCCTCTTCATCGGTGAAGAGTGGGACAGGCTGCTGTTCAGGAGGTGATGTTTCTCCCTCTGCAATGTAAAGAGGAGATGCAGTTTAACTGTGTGTTTCATATGTGGAGGGTGGAGCCAGGATCCATCATGGCCGCTCGGAGCTTCTGCTCCGCTTAAGCCCCGCGTTCAACAACTAGCGCGGCGCTTAAACCCCACTTCAACAGCTAATTGAGCCATCTCCTGACGTCTGAAGGTCGGGAGCGTCTGCCGCTGTGGCCACCGTTCAAACCAGATGCTGCAACGCCGGGATATTAGCAAATGACCTGGCCGGCGATATTGCCTCAAGATAGCACCCGGGATGGAACGGACCCGCGTTTGAAATACCGGAGCTGTGTGGCCCGTCCGCTGCGTGTGAAAAACATCCCTTGGCCGCAGCGGACATGCCGGTTTGTTTGCCCTGAGCCTAGAGGCACCTGTTTGCTGAAGATCAAGTTGAGCGGTCCCCCCTCCCCCTCCTGCGAGAGGCAAAATGGCGGCTCCCACCGCGCTGCCCACCGTAATGGGAGATGTGCCCCAGCGCCCTTTCAGGGTCTGCGCTACGCCTCGAGAGCCTAGGGACACCGTGGGTGATCTTGTGTCCTTTGAAATAACTAATGGGAGTCTGACCCTTCCCTCCCCTCAAAGCTCTGTCATACTCGGCACACTCTCGGTTTGGAAAAGGGTCCCAGGATGCCTGACCCCAACATGGCCGACATTGGTGACTTCTTCCCCCTTGCTGAACTTTTACCTACTCAACACTTCCTGGACTGTGCCTGACCTCAAGAGGACTTCTAGATCTCTTTATGACCATGGTCTCCCTCCCACCCCCACCCCCGCACTACTCTGACATTCCCTGAGGACACATAACCTCTTTCCTGACAGCGGAGTCCGAGGATTATGTCCGACTCCCGGTGGAGCTGCTCTGTTCAGCTAATGAGGAGATCGGACTTGGTTCACCCCTTGATCGTCACCTGCCCAGCCGGACCTTGGGCACAGTTTCTCCCTTTCTCCCTGTCTTGCCCACCCTCCCCCTCTTTGTATTCATGCCGTTCTGCTTTTGCCTTGTTCTCTTTTCTATCCACCTGTCTGACCGATACCCGTTGGTGCTTCCTTGAGAGTTATAGGGGAGAGTGGCCTCGGACTACCTCACTGGCCGTCACCTACCCATTCGGTCTTTGGGCTGACTTTACCTCTGTCTCTTATTCCTTCCCCCCCTCGTCCTCTCCCTCTCACTCCCCCTCTCCCCCTTCCCTCTCTACTGATCTCTCCTTCTCTCCCGTTAATGTGTCTCATATATTTTGATGTAACGTAAAATTGTTATTATTGTTGTAACTTTGCTGACCTTATGTAAAGCGCTCTGATACCTACGGGTCTAGCCAGCGCTATATAAAACTCTTTAAATAAATAAATAAATAAATATGTGATCATGCATTGGATGAGTTTACAGGCAGACTGCATGACAATGTACATTGTGACTGTTTGGGAGGAGTTGCCTATTTGTTGCAGGATGTTGACGTTTTCTACTACATCACGGATATGAGGTTGTACATTGTCATCTGACAGTTTACAGCTATGACAAATGTGATTGTACAGTTTATACACACAAGCGGCACTAGTTGTGTCCTCTGTTCAGTTGTGAAGGTGATGCAGTTTGTCCCACATTGTAGTCAATGTTAATGAGTTCCTGTTTTTATGTGTGTGCGCTGCATTGTGGGATACTCGCCCATGCAGCTTTGGTTTTACTACCCCTTATCACTTTCAGGCAGTGAGCCTTCACTTCTGTGCATTTACAATGCTGAGCTGTTGCAGGCTGGGGTAAATATGTGTCTTGGTCAGAGTTGGGACACTTGTGCATTGTTTTTCAGCAGATGTCTTGATTACCTCAGGGCTTGTATGTACACGAGGATGTGTCAGAGTGTGACCTGCTCCTTTGGGGATGTGGTCCACACTCAGCCACCTCAGTGACGTGGCATGCACCATGTTGTGATGTTTGGGGTGCAGGCATGCTATTTATCATGCACTGTCACTTGCCTTGTCAGTGTGGCTCACAGACCCGCACCTTTGCTGTGTACTGCACATATGCATGTGTTTGTTGCAAGATTAGTTATGTGTGAGTAGGGCCCCCTTTAGGCGCATTGGCTACTAAGGCCTACTTGCTGTTTCAATGTGTGCAGCACTATGCTGTACACATGTGCATCCAGGTAGCTTTGTCTATTGTGATTTGTCTTGTGTGCATGTCGTCAGTCATGATTTGTCTTGCATGCATTGCTTACTGCCCTCCTGTTGGCTTACCCGTTGTGGGTATGGTGCTGCGTGAGTTTCTATTGTTGTTGCTGGCTGGACAGACAGTGTCAACACCCATTACCCTCAACGTTGACCCCACGTGTGGTGTGTAAGTGGGCCTGGATTTGATGGATGTTGATTCCCTAATGCGTATTTGTGGTGCTCAGGGCTTGTCCCCACCACCCTCCCAACAGATGCAAATGGCAGGGTGATGTGTGTTTGTGTATGTGCTACGCAGCTGGTCACATGGGTGATACATGCTATCCTGGAATATTCAATGCATTGCTTTGCGTGTGGGTGATGACAACCATGACTGTATCTTTGTTCACTGACACAGTTGACTTACCAAACAGATAGGTTTACATGCACATAATGGTGTAATGGGCAACTCACACCAGGACTGATGTGGAATGGTGTTTTCTGTATGGCAGATGTGTACACTTGAGAGTGGAGGTGTGCAAATCGACCTAAGGGGTGAGAGCGCCATTTTGCTAGTTGTCATTATTTGTTCCAACTTTGCTATCCTTGCTTGTTGTCATACTTTGGTTGTCTTACTTCTTTACAGGGACATTGTAGTTCTGTGAGTCTGGCACACAGACAAGTCATGCAGTACAGATTTGGTTGACACATTCCTGAAATGAATTGTCCCCGCACTGTGGTGTTGTAGACATAGCCCCCCTGCTCATTGTATTACATCGCCTTTTGAGTGCAATCTGCTGTTTGTGTGCATTGAGGGATATGCACCTTGGGGCCATTTGGATGCATGATCAGTTTGTTGTGGCATTACATGTGTTTCTGGTATGCAAACTCATAGATGGTTTCTCACTTGGTGTGCACACAGTGACGGCTCACAGTGGGAGTGCTGCAGGGCGGTGGTGCAGGGCGGTGGTGCAGGGTGGGGGAGGGGCAGGATGGGGGTTAGTGGAGTTGGAGAGACGACGGGCTGGAATTAGGTGAGTAAATGAATGATTTGAACTATTTACCTTGCACTTGATGCATCGCTGAGTTTGCGATGAAGCAAGCGCAAGGTAAATAGTTAGGATTATTTATTTACTTGCCTAACTTCAGCCCGTCGTGTTTCCAACTCCACTACCCCCCATCCTGCCCCTCCCCCGCCCTGCACCACCACCCCACACCACCGCCCTGCAGCACTCTCACTGCAAGCCATCACTGTGTACACAGGACTGCATCTCATGAACAAGCAGGCGGACACATTTACTGGAGATGTGGCAGAATGTCTACATGGCCCCCTTTCCTCAACAGCACGCATATACAAATCGGCTGCACAGGACCGCATCTCTCAGATACTCTAAATGAGGATGCACTGTGTGTGTGACTGATCATGTGCATGAGTGGGCATGCCACCACCAATGTCAGCAGACATGCAGCATTGTGCACGTGTGTCTGCGTTGTGTGCAAGATTGTGTATGTGCAGTTGTGTCCCCCTTGAAGCACATGCACATTCTTGCACACAACTTCGACATACGGGCACATGCATATGCGTGGTGTTGAGGCCAGGGGGCCATTTTGACAGCCTGCCACATCTCCAATCAATGTGGGCCTTTGTTCTTTCACGTAGCCCTTATTTTGTGGTCTGATATGATACTTGGACTATATTTGTTTGAATTTTCTGTGCACATTTCCAGGTCTGTGATCCCACCAATATGTGTCTTACAATGTATTGGTTGGGTAGGGTGATATGTGTCTATGCCACCAGGGCCAAGGGGATCTGGGACATGATCCGCAGTCATTGTGGGTGTGCACTGCGATATATTTTACTGTGCATGAGTGCCATTGGGCCCATCTCCCCCCGTCCTCCCAGTCCCTGGTTGGTACTCACCCTGTTGATGTTGTGTCTGGTTGTGTTGAGGAGTATCCTGTCCCGGAACTCTTACCACTGTCTCCTCGCTGATGACTTGGGACACCTGTTCCTCCAACACATCCAGCTCCTCCTGTGGCGCTGGACTCCCACCTCCAGTCTGCATTGCTGCTTTCAGGTTGGCTGCAAGTTTCAGCTTGGTCTTGCGCATCACATCATGCCAGCGCTTCTTGCAGTCGTCCACTGTCTTCCTCACCTCTCCACAGCATTCACCTTGGCCACGATGGACTGCCATATTGCATTGTTGGTTGCCAATGACACAGTGGAGGTGACAAAAAGTTGTTGTTGGTGTTCGGTCACCTTCGCAATCAGGACCTGGTTTTCCTGCTGACTGAATCGCGTCTTCCTCTTCCTCTTCTCCTTGCCCTTCCCCTGGGTCTCTGGCTGGTCCTCCTGGGTGTTTGTGGGGTAGTTGTTGGCCTCTGTGCTGGGTCTAGCTTCCTCCATGCTTCGTCCCTAATGTTTCTTCTTTTTAAAACAAAAAATTGTGTTTGGGCTGCATAGTGGGCGTTTTATAGTGCTTTTTCCTGCCTAACGTGAAAAAAGGTGCGCTGACGCTAATTAGCGTGCCCTTCCTGGGCGCTAATTGGCCCATCACCACTTTCACGTTAGCGTGACGATTTTTATCGCCGTGCCGCTAATCTTAACGCCGGACATTTCACCCGGTAGGGGAAACTATCGCCTGTTAGCGGCGTGTTGTGAATACGCCGCTAACATGGCGATAATTTCCCGCGGTACACGGCGATAAGAAAACTCACGCTAACTGAGGTTAGCAATAGTTTTCGCCATTTGTTGAGAATATCCCCCAAAGTGATCTAGATATCGCACGCAATGTAGCGTAAAACAATAATAAATATGCTTTGCATTTTGCCGTTCTCTAACTGACAATGTACAGTTTTATTCTGAAAATAAAAAACACTGTGCTGGTCTCTATTACCTTTGAAATACAAAAGCTTAATTTTCTGAAAACCATACCGCGTAAAGCAGTCCGACATGAGTTGGACTAAACATCTGCAGAAAACCTAAAAAACACACAGATGTGTTTCACCATTACAATCGTGCAAACATATTTCAGAATTATTCACATCACTGAAAGTGAGCCTTTTGGATTTCTTTTGGGCAAAAGTAGGATTTTTTTTTAAATGTATAATTTATACTTATAAAATAACATACTTATAATAAGTTTTATATGCCACTTTTATTAGTTATTAAAGCTTAGTAAACATATTTTTTTCATCAGGGGAATTTATTATTTAATACAACTTCAGAATATTAATTAATTTACTCTTATATATGTAAATCAATTAAAGAATACATTCAAAATAAAGGAAATAGCATTGCAGCATGTTCTTTTTGTGCTACATTTTTACATTGAAATAGGGTTGTGACCTATTTAAAAATGAATTAATAAATATGTATTTTGTCATTATATATTTTAACATTATATTATTTTATGTATATTTCTTACTCTTTAAACTCATTTAATTTAATATAACTTTATTTCCCATGGGGTTTTATTTAAGTTCCCTACCTCCATTATTTTCCATGGGATGGAATTTCAGTACCAGTGGTTGGCCATGTGTAGTGCTGGGTTTATTACTATTTTCACAGTAGTGACTTACACTAATAAATTTCGCTCCACCCCCTTTTTCAGGGGTGGGGACATGTAAATTACACCTGTTATAGGGATTACATTTTGACTCCATTTTAGTTTTTCCCTTCTAACTTAGCATCTTTTTGAGAGGGTGATTTGAACATATTTTTCACTAACACAATAAAATGCCAGGCACTCATTTATTATATTCCGACATTGTTGTTCTGTAGTCTGCACTGTCAGTTTCAGGGACACATGTCCTTGCTTAATTTTGTTCTCATAGGAAATGACTCTTTTACCCAGACTAAGTAAAGCTGTTTTTCTGCGTCTCTTGCAGAATGAGATAAGGTGGGTGTTTTCTTTTTAAATAGCATCCATTTTGAATTCTGGTGAGAAGCACCTCATCCCAGAGTTACCATGGATTCTGCAGAGAACTGTGAATGAGATACAGCTCCGCAGGTCCCAACATACATTCTCAGAAGAAAGATAGCTGCGCAGGCAGAGGTGTGTGGGCTGGCACACCGAGACAGAGTGCATTCATTATTGCACTGAGGTTGGCTTTCATAGACATTACAGCAATCATTCCAACTGGGTCTGGCACAAGGGTACTCCCACAATGCTCTCACTATTGTAGGGGTATTTGTGATAGACAGGAGTAATTTTATGAATAATCAACTTGGTCAAATTATTTTTATTTTTCACTATTTTAATAATGCTTATAACAGTAATGTGTCTCATCTTTCTAACAATCACAGTTCATGTTTGAATTACAAGGATTAGATCTTTTCAATAAACATTTGAAAATGTATTTTTGTATCTTCTGTTTGCGAAACCTTGAGCATGCAAAAGGGACAAATGAAAGAGTTAGAACTGTTTTCATGAATTCCTCGGTAATAGGAGTGGTCATGTTCAAGGAGCTAATAGCATCTATAACTTTGGGGGTTTAGGAGTTTAAATGCGCTACTGTGAGCTAGCCGGACCAACATTTACTGATGATAGAGGAAGTTTTGTTGATCCAATCCACAGTCCTACTAAAATTGTAGGCACCGTGTGACACACTTCTTGAGTAACTATACACTTGGATATGGTGAACAGCCAAAAAAGTGGTATACTTACTCAAAACATTTAGCTACATCTGTGAATCATCTCCTATATAATTAGAATATAAAATGACATAACAATACTTTTTTGGCTAGGGTATAGAAGCTTTTAAATGAACACAATACTCATTTAATAAATGACAGAATAATTGTGGGGTGCATCTTTTATTCCACCAGAACTGTTGTCGTCTACCTAACTGCAGAACTTACAATGTATTTTTCCAACTATCCAGACTACGCAAGACTCAGGTGTCTACCTATTGCTATAGAAAGCTATTGAATGACATAACACTGACCAATCCACTATTGACAGGAATAAACATTTTGTTCAAAAAGAGAATAGACACTTTGAAAGTACATCAACTTTGGTAGCTCTTTTTGCTAATGTCACACACCTTTGGAAATCTGTTTGAAGTCCTCACTGCGTAGATTTAGGGCCTGATTTAGCTCTTGGTAGATGAGTTACTCTGTAACATTGGTCATGAATATCCTGTCCACTGAAATATAAATTCCATAGGATATTATGTGATATATATTTCAGCGGATAGGATATCAATCCCTATTGTGATGGAATAACCTGTCCATCAAGAACTAAATCAGGCCCTTAGTTATTGACACAGAAATACACAGTGTGAATCAAACTCAAATTTAGAAGTCCAATCTTGAAATAGGTGATAAATCCAACAGGTCTTTCATATTTTCCCCAATGGGCGAATCATTTCTTTAACACGCAAGAAAGGGAATCATGGTTGCTTACTAATGTTAACAGTAGTGGGCCCATATCAAACTTTGACCACTCACTGGTAGATGTGCAAGCAATGAAAGCTCTAGATCTTTCATAGAAGTGCCCAAGAGCTCCCAGGAGGCAAACACAAACAAAGATATCAGATTTCTGGCGATCACTTTATTAGGAGAGATTCCACTGTAGAAATGTAAAACAGTCCTCATAGTCATTGAAATGAGGAGAACCTAATGTAATGATATTGAGCAAAGAAACACATACAGGCACATGCATCAATGTTGGATTTTGCGATTTCTTAATTGCGATTTTTAAGGAATCGCAATTAAGGAATCACAAAAGCCTATGCATGTAGAAATCGCTTAAAAAATAGCGATTTCTAAACATTTCTTAATTGCAATTAAGGAATACCTCCCCATTCATTCCTATGGGCCTAGAGGCCCATAGGAATGAATGGGAAGACATTCTCAATTTGCGATTCTCAATTAGAGAATCACAAATTGAGAATGCAATTTCAAGGGTGCCAGGGTGTCAAAAGGACACCCTGTTGCACCCTGAAATCTGCATAAGAGTACATCTTGCACACACACATGCCCCAAGGGCATGTGTGTGTGTAAAATGGAACTTAGAAAAATGCCCTTTAGTGCATTTTTCAAAGTTTTGCAAATTACCATGAAGTTCAACTTCATGGTAATTTGCGCCCTATTAGCGAAATCGCAATTTTTTTTACTTTAATGCATTGCATTTAAGGAATCTCAATTTGCGATTCCTTAAATGCAATCGCAATTTGAGAACTCGCAGTTAATTGCGAATTCTCAAATTGCGAGGGCCTTGACCCTTGATGCATCGCAAAAGCTAATTTTGCGATCGCAAACGGCCGATTTTTGCGAATCGCACCGTTTGCGATCGCAAAAAGCTTTGATGCATGTGCCTGATAATGTTTAAAAGGAAAGTTTGCAGTTGTGCTGTCAGTAGGGAACATCCTATGTTACTCCAAAGTACAGTTTTTAGGATTTCATAAACAAACATGCTAACAAAGAAAGGGGTTGAATAATACAGAAATGGGAAATACATTCAAATAAATATGCAGGTGTGTTCTCATTTGAAGTATGACCTGACAAACATGGCCTGTTAACTGTCTAGCACAACAATATGAAACATTTCGATCTGGCTGGAGATGTGACGGGTTACCGCTACGTTATGGCATATTTGACGGGCTATCATACCCGTGGCCTTAATATGGGCCGATGTTTCTTCGAAGTTTGCCAGCTTGGGATGTGATGGAAATATATATTTTGGAAATATATACATGCCATATTTTACATATGAAGCATCTTGAGAGGAATTTCGACAATCCAATGAGTTATTATTGTAAAAGCCCTGATGAAGTTCAAGTGTAAATTGAAGAAAACGCGTTGGCTCTTTGCTGTGTGTTGATGCAAAGAATTTGAATTGAATAAATAAAGAAAGAATCAAAAGGATTACCTGACCTTATGCATATCCTTATTGTTTGTGGACAATAAGTTTGATGGTGCGCCATTCCAAAATTCAAGATTTCTGTTCTGCATTGCAGTTGCACCGAACGACGGCAGGTGCAGGAATTGTTGTGCACATCTGCATAAAAAATATAAAATATACAGAAGAAGAAACAGAACAGTGAAGTGAGGCTTTAACAGTCCGCCGTCATGTCTGCTAATATAAAACAGTACATTCTTTTCCCATGGACAGTCCTAGGATCTGCCCAGGTGCCATTTTGGTAGAATTGGCACATAAATATGCATTTGACTTCCATCTCAATTTTGATTCTATATGCGAAAAAGATATTGAGATCCAGTAGACCTATGAAGAAAAACTCATTGATTTAATTCCAATATACAGTTATCAGTTGAAAGGGATTTCAGACAGGTTTGGAAAGTTGGTTTTAGAATATGTATGCAGGTGAATAGATATAATTTTTAAATGTCGAGAATAATCGGCATGAGGTCATCACTCTTGTATGAAAGTGAGTTAATTATAAGGGAGTATGTGCGACTGCCACAAGTAGTAAGGATCAAATCTTCCTTTTACTAGGAACCAAGTACCCCTTTCTAGCAGATGACTCTTTTAGGGTAGCAAGACCGAGGAGTCCAAGGCTCACTCCTGGGGAGGTGGTATGGGCTTGTGTTGCAGTCATTAAGCACGCATCAAACAACAATTAATAATTAATTAGACCCGATGTGATGACCTTCTACAAAAACACTTTTGTATGCACATACGACTTGATACTATGTCTTAATTTTCTAGGATGTTCATGGTGGCAGGTGGAAATGCCTAGGGTGATACCCTCTAATGGTTCACATCCCAGAGTACTCTCCTCATATGCTGTATACAATACAATGAAGTTAAATTATTAAAAGTCAAGCCTACTGGCTTTGTCAGGGCATCACCACTAAAATAAACAATGAAGTACAGACTGACGGGTGGCAGGGCTTGGTGCCAATCAGCATGATGGCTATACTGTAAGTTCCGTGGTGATCACAGGCCCCGATGACAGCTACACCACTGCTGGTGATGTTGACTGGCCCCATTGCATTGTGTGGGGTGTACTACCCATGGAGTCATTCCAGTGCCCACTACTCAGGGGAGCGCCTGCACTGGCCCAGCCCAATGAAGTGCAAGCCTCTTTCTCGGCACTCTACATTTGGCAACAGAGACCATCTTAACTGGTTTCCAGAGCAACAAATAAGGTGCACATCCCTTCTAGAGTGAGGAAGTTGAGCATAGGAAGGAGCACTTACTATCACCAGGATGGCTGTGTGCTGGTTCTGGATGGCACAAGATGGGTGGGCTGCATGGCATTGCCACTTTTCTGCTCAGCCTCATTCATTGATCTCTTCCATTGGTGCATTCAATATCATTTGTGGTGCAACACCCTCCCCATCTGCACTGTGGCTCCCATGGTTCCCGGCTCCAGTGCTAGATGTCGACCAGCAGCACTGAGGCAAGTGGGTAAACCTGTGAGGCCCAGGGGCCCCCAGGAGTCACCATCAGCATCCTGATGTGGCCTGCTGGACACAGCCTCCTGCAAGTGGGAGATTCTATTACGAAGAGTACCTGCATCAACCACATGCTGGAAGTGACATGAAGGACTGGGGACTTTCTCACTGGCTTGGTGACGGTCGTCCAGCGGTGTTGGTGAGACCAGGGATGCAGTGCAGAGTGAAGGCGTAGCTCGATGCGGTGCTGACAGATCACGGTGCAGGCAACAGAGCCGGTTGCGGTGAGCTGGTGTCGGTCGGTCCGGACTGCTGGGTGGGATGGGCCGGTGCATTGTGAGATTTACGAGTGGTACCCCCAAGCCACGATGCAATCACAGAAGTCACATCAGCATGCAGCGACGGTGTTGGTGAGACCAGGATGGCAAAGTGAAGTGAGGTGTGCAGAGTGCAGTGCCCACAGATCACGGTGCAAGCAGCAGCTCAGTGGCAGCGGCGTCGGTCGTTGTCGTCAATGAGACCAGGGTTGAGGTGCGAGATGCGGACGGTGCCCTCTGCAGTGCCTTCAGGACACAGAGCCAGCGACGGACTCAGTGACAGAGTTGGTTGCTTTCACCCCTCTGTGGCAACTGAAACCATGGTTCCAGAGGCGGTACCCAGAGGTCGGTGAAGTCTTTGCAGTCCCTGAGACTTCAGAACTCAGCACAAGTAAAGAAAGTTCAGTCCAGTCCTTTCACTGCCCAAGGCAGAGGCAGCAACTGCAGGCCAACCCAACCAAGCAACAAAACAGGAAAGGGGTAGTACCCCTCCTAGCAGTTCTTCCAGCTCTTCTTCTTGGCAGGTTTCTTGATTCCAGCGAGATCTAAAGTTCTAGGATTTGGGCCCCAATATTTATACTCAGTTTCTCTTTGTTCTGTTAAGCAGAGAGTGTCTGTACCTAGTCCAAACAAGTTTGGTCCTCTCTGGCCCAGCTTCCTGGTAGGAGGTGGAGACAGCCTTCTCTAAAGAAGACCAGACCCATTCAGGTGCAATGAAATCTCCTTCTACTACTCTAAATGCAGTCCAGGTCTATTTAGCCCAGCCCTGACTCATCCAGGAAAGGCAGGACCACACCTTGACCCACCCAGTGACTGTCTGAAGAGAATGCACATCCCCAGCCTCTGTCACTCCAAAGCCAGACAGTCAATCCACAAACCCAGCAGAGGCATCCAGAATGGCTAAGTAAGCAAATACCTACTTTCTAAAAGTCGTATTTTCAAACACTGAACATAAAAATCATCTTTACTAAAAGATGCATTTTTACATTCTGAGTCCAGGCATACTAAACTTAATTTCCCTATCTTGTCCCAATGGAAAGTTATGCTTATAAGATGTTATAAGTAAACTCCCATTCTATTTTATGGGACAGATAGACCTTCCATAGTGAAAAGGGAAATACACAGTAATTCACTACATGGACATGTCAAACACACCAGTACATGTCCTACCTTTAACATGCACTGCACCCTGCCCACAGGGGTGACTTACATGTAAGAAAAGGGAAGATTAGGGCCTGGTAAGTGGGTCCCCCTGCCAGGTCGACATGGCAGTTACAAACTGCACGCAGACACTGCAGTGGCAGGTCTGAGAACCCTTTACAGGGCTGCATGTGTGGGTGGCACAACCAGTGCTTCAGGCCCACTAGCAGGCCCTGGCACTCTCAGTGCACTTTACTAGGGACTTACTAGTACATCCAATATGCCAATCATGGAATCACCAATCCATACACAATTTAAAATAGGAGCACTTGCATTTCAACACTGAACAGCAGTGAGAAAGTGCGCAAAGACACTAAACCAGCAAAAACAGAGTCAATACCGGTAGGTCAGAAAACAAAAAGACAGGGAAAACATGCCAAAAGATGGCAGGTCTAAAAGAGGACCATAAACATGAAGGGGATGGGTAAAGATTTAAAAGTTCCCTTAGTGACTTTTTGTGTCCAGCCTTCAGGAATGACTTGAACCAAGGAATGACCTGAACCAATCTAGAACTGTCCGGGAAGCCCTGGAACCTTGAACCTATGTAGTAGGATGCTATGGGAGATGGTGTCAAATGCTGCAAATAGATCCAGCAATATCAGGGCAGCCACTCAATTACCATACAAAATGATTCTGAGAGCCTCAAGAGCTTTCACTAACACTGTCTTTGATGAGAGTTTTTCCCAAAACCTGCTTGGTCATTGTGCAACAACGTTTGCAACTCTAGATTATTTGAGAGCTAAGAGTGCACTTCCAATTCCGTCATCTTTGCAAAATGAGGTATTAGGGAGATAGGACAAAAATTTGCCAGAATAGTTGGATCAAGCAACGGTTTCATTAACAAAGGGGACACTGTTGCTACCTACAAATTGCCTGGAACTTTTCTGGAGGCAAGGGAAGAATTATATGTTCTGGTAAGGTATGGCAAATACTGTCAGTAATTTTCTTTAGTTCCTGGATGGAACAGATATATTGTGAATATGCAGAATGTATTTTATTAGGAGAAAACACTGTTCAGCTAATTTCTATGTGGGGTTCACTGTTCATGGCCTAATCCTCTAAATCAAACTAAATGTTTCCTACTAGGTCAATAATGTTTTTATGAAAAAGGTTCCATAGGTACAGCTAAGAGATTGCAATGCTTTCAGGATAGTGTTGTCTGCTACTGGGCAAGATACATTTTTAAACAATTGGAAGGCTTCATTATCAGGGTTTTTGGAATAAAAAAAATATTTTCAGAAAAATGTGTCTTTATATTTTTTTACGGTTTTGTGATATTGATGCAGAAGGAGTGAATATTTCTGTTTGTCTTGGGATATATAATTTTTTTGCCATACCCTTTCTAGTCTCTTTCCTTCTATTTTTAATCTTTTTTAGAACTTTGTTGAACCAGGAGTCAAAAGGTTTGCTCCACTTAGGTTTAAAAGATTTCATTGGAATGGCATTGGTATTAGATGACAGGTCCTTCTCTCTCAAGCATGGCAGAGATGCCTGGGGCACCCTTTTCCATACTCAACTATTGACCTGCTTCCAAGATCTTACATGGGGCCTGGCTGGAGGGAGTGAATCTGAGTATCTGATCTGATTGCCAGATTAAAATAAATCATGATAAAATTGATCCACATAATTTTGAGTAACCGAGGATGTACACAAAGGCGATGAGTTGGGGCTCAGAATCCCGCCTAAATGGTGGCCTCCTACTTGAGTGGGCTCTAGGATTTTTGCAGTCTAAATCAGCTTTGTTTTCTAGACGGATATTGAAATCCCTTAAAAATAGTATTTTACTAGTATTAAGAAGACAAGCTGCAGTCGATTGAAAGAACGAATGGGTGAAATCTTTTATGGGGCCTGGGAGTCTGTGTATCAATATACATTTAAAAGCAGACTTTGGTGAAAGTTTAAAATCTATATCTAGTCTCTCTTCTCTGAGAATCTGCATAAAATGATAATTTGATACTTCGCAACAATCCCTGTACACACATGCTATCCCCCTCTCTTTTCTGTTCTCTGTCCAGGAGCATAAGCCAGAGGGAATAGCTGCAAAGATTTCAGGTGCAGACTCTTTATTTGACCAGGTTTCTGAACAGGCAGTTAATATTGGAATCTTTGGGGGACGTGGCCAAGCCATTCAACATAATGTCCACATGGCGCAGAAGCTCCAGAACTGAAAGCCCTTCTTCTGAGGGTCATGGCACCTTTGCTCACCTCCGCCGACCACCAATGGGAGAAAACTGCATTATCTATTCCTTGATGATGCAGCAACTTGACAATTCACAACTGTTGCCCCCCTCCAGCTGCTGGATCACCGGGCAGGAGGATGCAGCCTAGCCATCTTGGAGGCCCCACAGCAACAGGGGCTGGAGGTGAGTCCGAGGCTGCGAAGCATTGCTGAGCCCCCTCCCTCCCCCTGCACCATCTGTGTCTGACAGTCCGGCCTCTACTTTCTCCTGTTGCCGGCCTGGGAGGGTATGTCCCAGCCCAACTCGGATACCTCAAGGAAACAGGGGCCACAGGTGACCCTGAGGCCGAAGCTGTGGTGACTCATTGGGCTCCCTCCCTAGGTCACCTTTTGCCACCACATTGGGCCTGGCCCATACTTGCTGTAACTGGCTGCTCACCACTCAGCAGGCGGTCAACCACACCTTCATCTACCGGCAGCTCACCAGGGCCGACGGAGGTGTTACCCAGCCGGATCCTTCTGCTACCTGAGGCCTAACGCCGATTGCTTCATTGCCCACCTGGGACCGGCACCATCACACCTGTAAATACCTGCTTGCTGTGCTCCTTGAGACTTGCATTTGGCACTGCTTTGCCCCCCTGCTGTGGTGGTGGGGTGCTGGAGGACCAGAATACTACTAGCCTGGTCCCCTGCAAGGCCTTCGTTGTTCATCACAGCTGGTTGGATTTCTCACCTTATGCCTCATCATTGGTGCTGCCCACAGAAGATCCCTTAAGTGCCCTCTCCCTACACCAGTGGAGCTGGGTTGTTCTCTCTCCATGGCACACTAATATACCTTACCTTGGCAGAACCTCTAATCACGATTAGGCCCCGCTGACTCACAGTTTCATACTCAACATCAGAACTTTTTCACCAACTGTCAGGGGGACCCGAAACAACACCGGCTCACTTTTGATCGTTCCAAATCGACTGTATAACCTGACCCCCCATCAGATGTTGAGAACAACAATGAGGGGACCCCCCCAAAGGTGCAGCGGCTATCATGGTGGCACTCCGGGCCGGCTTTTGCGTGATTCATGTGTGCTTTGATACCCTTGCATCTCGGCTCAACCGCATGGGGGGTGACTGGAATGACATGGCACCCACCTTGATGCCACTGAGGAACATGTCTCAGGCCTGGAGGACAGTGCCACCTCACTGACCAGTAGACTGGAAAAGAAGGAACACCTCCCTACGACAGTTGCCATTAAAAATAAGGAGTTAGACGCACACCCATGCCTAAATAACATACGCCTAATTGGCTTTGCAGAATCCACCAATGTGGGGCAACCCGAGAACACTTTGTAGAAACTCTACTTACTGAATTATTTGGCACTCAGAATTTTACTTCTAGTTTTGTTGTAGAGAGAGCTCATAGATCTCTAGGCCCTCGCCCACCTCCAGGTACTTCACCTTGCCCCATTGTGGCTAGCCTCTTGAATTACAAAGATCGTGACACTGTACTCTATTTGGCTCACAAAAAGACACCCTTGCAGTACCAAAGTACCATGATTTCCATTTACCCTAACCTCACTTTGCCATTCCGGAGGCAAAGGCGGAAATTGAATGATGTGAGAGCACTATTCTGAAAACATGGACTGTTATATCCAGCCAATCTCCTGGTGGTGGTGGATGGCAAGCCCCGATTCTTCCCAGCTGAGGTCATAACCTTTTGTAAACAGCGGAGCTCAAGCAGACCGTCTTTGACCATCCCAGAGCGCTCCTCACCAGACCTTAATGTTTCGGCTAGCGCCGGCTTTTGCACCCTGGCGGAGCTGCTCCAACACCATCTTTATTATCCATGCGTTTTTTTAGAATGATTCAACTGCAATATAATACTGTAATTAATCTACTGTACTTCTGTTTTCAGCTTCAGGAAAGACATCTTTCTCTTCAATCAGCTCCCGCATTTGCATCATAATGGGGACCCCATAAATATTTTGCCAACTACAGCTCCTATTCTCATGGTGTTTGCATACTCCTACATAAAAGTCTTCCCTTTATTCACCTTAATACCATTGCAGATGATCAAGGATGATACATTTTGGAAGCAGGAACAAGGATGGGGATGGAAATCCTATTCTTAAATGTTTTATTCCCCAAATGTCGATGACCCCCCTTTTTACTAGGATCTATCCACCCATTTAGACATATTCAACACAGATGTCCTATTATTAGGTGGCGATTTGAACCTTATTCTTGACCCTGCTTTAAACTCCACCCGCACTTGTTCAGGAGGTAAACCATGCTTATTACGTGTCCTTCATGATATCACACATACATATACCCTCAAGGATATCTGACGCCTCCGAAATTCCACTATCCTAGGGCACACCTTCTATTCTGCACCTCATGCGGTACGGACAAGACTGGACTATTGGTTCATCACAGGGGACAGCAGCCCCTGGTTTCAGGACATACAGCTATTTACTCACGCACTTTCTGACCAAGTCCCAATCAAATTGCTTCTTACCCTTCTATATGGTGGAATCTGGGAGCGTCATTGGTCCTTCCCTGCTACTGCCTTGTTGGATGATGTTTTCCATTCCGAACTCCATGACACTATCCTTGATTATTTCAAGAGCAACACCGGGTCCATTAGCCATTATGTCACCGTATGGGATGCCTTTAAGGCATACATCCATAGGACCAACATCTTGAAGCATACAGGAGTACTACGAAATCTCCGCAACAGTCTGGCACAGGTGGAGGCTGAACTCACAGACATTGACGGGGGAATAACACCCATACCCTCTTCATCCTCTTTACATAGACCCTCGTTTCTTCTAGAGGCATTTTTGTGATCTTGCTGAGAGAGAAGTTATATTTCTTGGCAAATACTCTGCGGCGCGCAGATACGCTGAGCACCCTGGTCAAAATTTGGCATGCCTTATGCTTCCTCCATGCAGTGCCACGTACATTGCTAAACTCCAATTGGATGATGGTACTCAAGAAATTGCCAGTAAAGACATGATTTGTGAACTAGTATCATATTACAAATCTTTATATGCTACGCGATTGACCCCCATTGCACCAGGCTTATTTTGAAGAGGTCGCTATGGTGCAGCCCACCACTGGCCAGTCTCAATTTTTAAGGGAACCCCTTACTGCTGAAGAAATTGCCCAGGATATCGACTCATTAGATGAAATGAAGGCCCCCTGCCTTGACGGCCCTAATGGAGCTTTTTATAAAGTGTAGAAAAAATGTTGATTCCCTACCTATTGGAGGTTTATGCTGAGGCTCTGGACAGAGGGGTCCCTCCTCCCACCATGTCAGAGGCAGTGATCTCCTTGCTACTCAAACCTGCCAAGGACATTGGTCTCTGTGCATCTTACAGACCCCTCTCCTTGCTACACTTTGACAACAGAATTCTTGCCAAAGCAATGGCTAATAGATTAGCTTTGCTAATTGAACAAATCAACTCCCCTATACAAACTGGGTTCATTCCGAATTGATCCACGTTATTTAACCTACACACCACTTTTTCTGTCTTGAACAGGGTTTCTTCAGAAACACCCGCAGTGGTCACACTCTTTGATGCGGAGAAAGCTTTTGATTTTCTGGTATTCTTGCCAGATTCACTGCCCTCATTTCCTTACTATACTCTGACCCTTCTGCCCGCTGATTGCCTGTAACACCCTAACTCTTCGCCGTTTCTCATTTTCGAATCTATTTTCCGTGTGCCCAGGCTCAATTTGCATACTATTGGTTTCACCCAGATGCCCATCTACCTCTATCAAAATAGGAGTGTGATATGGCCGATCCCACACATTTAAATGCCCTACTACAGCAGGGCCTCAAGCTGGATGCAGCAGATATATAAACTCTGTCTACCACGTGCTGGGCCTGGCAGAAACTCAGCTTATGACTTTTTATACTCCCCTACACTTCCTCTCTCATCGAACCCCTGGCTGCCTCTCACAATTGAAAAACTTGTACAATGTACCTTGACTAGACATAACCTTCACACACTTAACGGTTTGTTTCCAGATGATATTTCGTACTATTGATACCAATCATGCCAACGCCACATATATGGACAGGTTTATTTTTCGTAGATTACACTGGACGTTACGTTCCCACATTCCATCCTAGACCCTTGCACCTGAAGACTTTCCTCCTCTCACACTCTTAATAACATTTGATTACCAAGCTTTACCTTGCCTGTATGGCTCTTAAACATGCACAGCACAGCAGGGTGCCACAGTATTGGGAGGAAGATCTATATCACCTCATCACTGACAAAGACTGGGCCTATTGCTGCACACAAATTCAATTGGTATCCCCCAACCATTGTCACAAATTACTTCTTGTTCATTTCCTACATAAATCCTATACTACACCTATTGGTCTTGCCAAGCTTGACCTCTCCAGATCACCCCCCTGCCCTAAGTGCCATTTCCCAGGGGCAGACTTCCCACATATGACTTGGATTTGCCCCGTCCTTGCTACATTTGGGACTGCTGTGTTTGGTGATGTCACAGGTCCTAGACCCCTCCCCATTCCTAGCACTTCTGGGCAATGTCTCATCCATTCCATAGATCCCCCATAGATTCACTGCCATTGCTTTATTAGTAGCAAAGAGAGAGATTGCACTTCGCTTGGGTAGCGCAATATGCCCAACTACTAAAGTATACTACGACCTAACAAGTGAAGTTTACTCCTCATTACAACCACCCTCTGCCAGACCCAAAGAAATTTGGCAGCCTCTCAGATCCTACTTGTTATCTCTGGATCCAGCCCTCCCCCGGATTCAGCCCCTCAATCACCTGCTGCTACATCCTCATTATGTCACACTAGCCAAGACACCAATGAACCAATGCATAGGCCTGAGTCCACCTGCCCCAATGCTCTCCCTATTATTGTTTATCCTTTTGTTATTCATTGCATTGTCAATTGCTAGTCCTACGTGCTTGTGGCATAATTCCACTGTATAACTGAGTCAAGTCATGATCATGTTTAGTTAATATAATGCTGAATGTCTCTTTTCTTTTCTCTTTTTTGTATTCTATTTGTGAAAAATCACAAGATAAAGATTAAAAAAAAAAGATTGGAATCTCTGATTATGTCACGTATGTCAAAGCGATGCTTCACTCGGGATGTATCATTGAGTATAGTGCATTTGAATTGCTGATGCAATGATTTAAGTTGCCTGGTCATTCTACTTGTGTGCTTCCTCTGCTTCAAATATCTGAAATAGTTTGTGGGATTTCAAAGAAGATGCAAAATAATGTATGTAATTTGGGGTTAGATATGAGGCACGTTTGGGAGTGTTAAAGTGCTCTCAGAGCTCCAAATGGGTAGGGGGCACTGCCGGGCTCTCAATGAGACAGGACAGAGTCCTTCCTTATATGTCGTCCACCGGTCATGATACTAGGCAGCAGCCTGGGTAAAAGGACAGTAATCTCGGCCTTCTCCCTAAATGTTAGATGCATGTTTATGTCAAACTCAAAAAAAGAAAGAGGAAATGGTCGAAAAAATACAAGTCCTAATAGAGTGCAGGTGGAAATAAACTGTCTTTCGAATCAAGTTGTCAGGAGCCTAAGTGCCAAGATAATTAATAAAAATGAATCCCGAGGTTTAAAAATAAACAACTATTTACTTACTTCACTTATCTCACTTACTGATAATCACTCATACTTACTGTCATTCACATTCACTTCAGCTGCACTTACTCTCAACACCAACATACTCACACATACATTCACTTTGAACAAATCACTCACTTAAATCTTAAATGATCACAACTTGACAGAACAACAATTTGGGATTTTTTTTTACTTACCTTGTCTCTGTTGGTAACTCATCCATTGCAACATCAGGGAAAAAAAACCCTCACTGGACATAGATTCCAGAAAGCCATGGTAACAATGAAAATCTGGACAGAGCCGCAGACTCAGGAGGGAAATTCTGCAGTACTGGAATTCAAGCCCTACCTAAAGCCGGGACATGGCTTGGAATCCTGCCCCTGCTGAAATATGTGGATGTTTCGTGAGCACAGTGCAAAACTGATGCGAACTCTGATGGCCCTATATGAATACATACTCTGCAGTTCCAGATGCATATATTGTATGTCTGCTAAATACATTTGATTGTGCTGTCAGAGAGGACTGCAGCTGAATTGTGCCACTCACTCAGGCGCATTTCAGACATTCAATAACAGAGTTCCATGTTTTAAACACCACTACTTAAATTGATCATGACTCAGCCGCTATGCACTTCCTAACGGTCTAACTGTGTTTGGGAGTATTGAGAGACTGAGAGGGCTGACTTGTGCTCTGGCAGTGAACATGAAAACATGAATGTTGTGTTTTCTTGTTTATATAAACAGATTGTGAGCAGAGGTAGGGGCCACTATGTGGTGGCTCATAAGTAGCAACGCTGCATCCTGATGAGGATCCACCAAATATGCAACATCCTCCACTACAGCAGGGCCAACTTCCTGCTCTGCCTCTACCTCAAAAGACTCATGTGTATTGTATTCTTCTGACTGTTCCATTTGCAGAGAAAATTGTGTTTGCTGGCACAATTCCAAATCTGACTCACTGATGTCAGCCATGACTGCACCGCAGGCAGCACTGTGAGACATTGCTTTGGTGTTAGTAAAATGAATCTTAGAGTCATCTCAACATCTTCCTGCCCAGAAAAGGATACAGAACTTAAAATGCATTGTTCATGGTGAAAAAAAGAAGAACCTTTTGTGAGAAATCAGGACCTGTTTGCAGTGTCCCCTCACTTTCTGCCCCCATTCTGACTACTTGGTGCTGTTTTTCTGACTCTGGCAGTGCCCTGGGCTCTGCTAAGTAAACTCAGGGCCTGTGCTCTGTGTGAAAAAGTGCATGGTTGTTTGGTATTACAATTGACAATGACAGACCCCTGTAAGTCACTAGTATATAATAAAGAAAGGGACATTCAAACTACCTATAAGTCCCTGGTATATACTAGGGCAGGGAGATTTAGAGGCCCAGTAGATTTCCAGCACTGGAGTGTGCACTACAGTGGTGTCTGCTGTCATTTTAAAAGGCAGCCCTGCCTTGCAGGCTGCTTTTAAATTGAAATGATATCCAAATTCGATGTTGGATTTAAGGGTACTTCCAAAGTAGTAATCTACCTTATTTTTACATATATGTCACCCCTAAGGCCTCACCTAGGTGCCCCAGGGAAAGGGTCCTGGTAACTAAAAGCAGGGACATTATAAATTATGTTTTATACGCCCTGGTGAGGGGAAAGCTGCAAATCCGTTTTTCTCCATTGTAGTGAATGGCTCCATAAGCTAAAATTTAGGTATTTTATTTAAGTATAAATATTGGTAGGAACCAGGTAAAAAATATGCTTCAAGGTATCAAATTAATAGTTGAGATAAATCCAACAACTTGCCATTGTTTGATTTATAATGAAAGAAAATAAGTAATTTAAAAAAATTTCTGCGAGCCAAAATCCAGCCTTTCAGCTGCTCTCTCCTGATTGGCAAGCTTCTGCCCGGGCTAGCCAGGCTACTTTAACGAGGTGTGACAAGACCTGCTAGAGAGACAATGAGATTCTTGTGGGCTGAGAAGCACAAGCTGCAGAACAGATGGCAGGAAGAGGGTGAGAGGTAGCCAAACTGGTCTTCAAAGCTGCTCAATCTCGTACTACAGGTTTAAGGAACTTGCCTTGCTTCCAGAAGGATTAATGAGTGGACTCCCTGCAAGTTATGGGTTAAAAGAGCCCACCTGCGTCATCTCCACCAAGCGTCCCCATCCAGTGGACTTTTAAGGATTAGGCCTGGTGCATTGTGGGAAATGTGGTTCAGGCATCCCAATGATAAAGTGGGAGATTCCAGACCCATGGATTTGTATTTTGGACACTTTGAACCCTCAAGAGGAACTTCAAGAAGAAGTTCTAGAAGTTTGGAGAAGTTTGGAACAACTTTTGTAAAAAGCTCCATAAGGAGACCAACTTGACATCGAGAGCCAAGCCGGCTACCTTTAACCGTGGCCCAACCTGGACTTCAGGTTCATCTCGCTGAAAGCTTCAGAGCTCCAGACTTCCAGGATTTGACTGGGGGCTTGCTTAGTAGCAATCCAATGACGTCAGATGATGTCAGATCGAAATCAACCTGCTGGAGTGGACCGCTTGACGTTGAGAGAAAATTGTTCAGAAAAGTTTCTAAGTCTGAAGCTAAAACTTTGACCCTGGCCTCCCGCTTAGTGCATCCGACCAGGGCTCCATCACGGTCTGTCTTAGACTTTGACTTTGTCCCTGTCAAGATCGACCAGATGTCCTAAAGAGGCGCTAAATGTTTTTAAGCACTAGAAAGTGTTTATTCTTTAAAAATTCATGTCTCCGGTTCCTTACATTTGGTGTTTGCCGTTTTGGTGTCTATTTGTTCATAAAAATACAATATTATATGACAGATTGGAATTGGATATTTATTATGTGTTGTGTCTTACTTACTTAATGTATTGGTGTTTTTAAATGGTTTACACACTTGTCTCCTATGTTAAGCCTTTCAGCTTGTTGCAAGCTACCAAGGGTTGAGCAAGGGAATAATTCATTGAGACGCTAACTGAAACTTTTATTGTGTCTGTGGCCTTATTATTAATTGTAAGTCACTACTTATCAGTACTAATATACCACTTTCCAACACCTTTGATGTTAGTGTTCTTACTAGTGGTGAAATATTTCTTGAGAGACTAATGTACCAGAGCATTCAACATAAAATAAATCAATGGTGTTGTCACCATATACAGTATTGTCCAAACACCAAAATCAGAGAACGGGAGTCATAGATTTTGTGTAGAAACTTGTATTGCAGTCCAAAATACAGCCGACACGTGTTTCATCACACAAGTGACTTCTTCAAGGCTAAATGGATATGTATATGGTGACAACACCATTGATTTATTTTATGTTGAGTGCTCTGGTACATTAGTCTCTCATGTTAACGGAGGTGTCTCACCAATGTATATGATGCATATTGGGTAGTTTGCGGCACCTGTACCTCTTAGCACCACAATTAGATTACTCTTTGTGTAAATCCTTGATAAATACACTGGCACATGCCAAATAGTGGTGCGACTGAATAAAACCATCACTACCCAGCCTTAGTTTTGTGAAATATTTCTGGCTGGCCACAGTTTTAGCAGACCCAGTTTCATTGGTGGCATCTTGTCTTCTCATTGGTGGTCAGAGAGGACAGTTCTTTGGCATCATCAAATTCAAAGATGTGCCTCAGTCTCATTCAGAAATAGATAGTAAAAAGTAAGAAGCAAAGCTGTCATCCAGAGCATTACAATCATTAAACACATATCATCAAAACACAACTAGTTGCTAGTCTGAGCCTCAATTTGCCAAAAAAACATGACAAAGGAATCTAAATATATTTTTTTCAGTACTAAAAGCTGCCATGTTACTGATATTTGATGCAATTAATCTGATGACATACACCCACCACACCCACAAATCCCTAAACTAAAGAGAAGAGTATAATATCTAGGGCCATTTTACAGATTCAGTGCATTTTCCTTGTTTGCGCTGGGGGCACCTTTTAAAGATGCACCGGGTGCAAACAAGGAAAATGCACTTTATTAGGATGAATGCGCTGCCCCCAGGGTAGCTGTGTACTTGCTCTGTCCTTGGACAGAGCCTTCATGTGAAAAATGGAGCGGCTGTTTTGAAGCAGCTTCATGTTTCACAGTGCAGGCGGGAACCTTTCTGCATTTTGAAGGGAGATTAGAGATCCCCTTGCAGGCAGGTGCAGTGAGTGGCTGCACCCACCTGCAAGGGGAAGACACTTTCCCCCCTTTAGAGGGCTGCCATTAGGTGGTGCCCTGACAGTGCCCCTCCTGACGCCCCATTGCAAATTAAGGAATGCCCTCTGATGATAGCGCTGGCGCTTTATGCGCGCCAGCGCCATCTGTATTACAGAAAGGGACGCACAAGCGTCTGTCGTCCCTTCTGTAATAACAAAGTGTCCATTGTGCCCCCAGGGCACTTCCGTTATTCTGCCCCTGGTGTCTATCTTGGCTAATGAGACCCATGTGACAGCCCTGTGCCTCTACCCACAAAGAACCACATGCATGATTGCAGGGCAAGGTTTGCACAAGTACACAATCAGTTGGATCTCCCACACCAACAGGACAGCTACAGTGAGAGTGAAGAAAAATATGAATTATAAAATTTCTGTGAGCTCAAGGTCCCAACACATCCCCCAGAGCAACACAGGAATATGGAATCTATCAAACAATGATTAGAATCAAAAATGCCTAACAAACCACAAAAGCATTTTAGCAATTTGCACAAAATGGGCATTAATCAACCATCACATTTGACAAAAGAGGAGTACATTGGCAAACAAGAAGGCAGAGAAAAAATGGCTGCCTGTTTAGCCACCAAGAGGCACCTGCATGTAGAAATACTTCACATTTGTCATACATTCAGTCTTTCGAAGCATCTCTAGCACAGCAAAAATTTGAATACGAAAAAAACCCTAAAATAATTGAAAAAAACATCTGTGGCACTTCCACTGTAAAAAGAAGGGAGTAAAATCAAGTTTTGCATAAGAAAAACTTCTCCACATAGTATTTTGTGCCAAAAAATGCATTCAAAATTATTCCTCAAATGGTATTTCATACAAAAAAAACACATTACATTTTTCTCATAATTAGTCCCACAAAAGCAGTAACTACAATGCTCACATTCTAAATGTTGCTAGAGCATTGTTTCTTCAATACTCTCCAAAGTCCTGCATTACTAGAGGTGGCATAATGGTGTAATAGAGTGAATTTTATGAAATAAGCATAATCAAAATACAGGTTCAGTGCCTGAGTCATAATTTTGTAGTCGGGCCCGCCTACCCCAAGGTGATTGAGTAAATTACTACTTCACCCTGGCAGAGGTCCCATCAACCACATTTTGAAATGTCTGTTGGGCTGCGGACATTTCAAGCATTGACAGGAACCACCACAGAGGTGATTCCTGCCTATGTATTGTAACTTTGCAGTATAGTTCTATCAAACGCGAATGCGCTGTATACATTTTTAATTTTATTTTGAAACAAAAACTTAAAGCGGGATTTTGTTATTGAGAATAAAAAGAAATAATTTCCCCCCTTGTCACAGGAGTTATCTCTCATGTAGAGTGGGTCATTTTGCAGTTTTCTCTGCCCAATATCGACACAGTTTTCTTGGCGGCAACAGGCAGTGAAAACTGACCCTCATGTCTGTCCATCTAAATTAGGTATGTGGGCATACAAGTAAACCTCTGACGTCCCTTACTCTGTCGAGTTGTCAGGGGGGTGTAACAGTAGCAGAGACAGAGTAGTCTTCACTGTTGTTACACCACAGACCCGCATTCATTTAAATCGGGTGGGCAGACCACTATGTTGGCGGGAAATGTACTTTCTGGCAACATATAAATTGGCATCTTAGTTTGGATGCTAGTTACTCGTGAAAAGAAAAGAACACATTATTTCAGTATCTTATCTCTCACTTCTTTTCAGACAGGTGTTTTCTCTTACAAAGGAGCATGAGTAAATTCTATGTCGGTACTGCTTTTTTAGCACATTTTTCTTCTGTCAGACAATATATTCCATACATTTTAGTTCAGATTACTGATTTTACACATCAAAATATGTACTCTGATAAATGTCAGACTTTAAGTTGTATCAAGTGATACTGACTGATTTACCCATATTTAACCTTCATTCAGAACTGATGGACTATTTGATGTGGTAAATAAATCTAGCTGCCATGTTATGTCACAGAATGGCAACCTGTTTAAGCTTAAATGGACCGGAATGCACACTGCTTTGCTGATTTTGAAGGAATACATTTACATTTATAATAGAACAGTTCTGTGTTAGGGATTTAAAACTTTTTTTATCATATGAGCACAATTTCATCTAACACCTCTAGTTGGCAAGCCCGTATTACTCACTCTCACTGGTTGCTTTATTCCCTAGTGTAGTTTTTCTCATCAACCTGGCAATATTCCTTCAATATTCCTTCATAAGTGCTAGTTGCAACTGAAAATTAATATTCTCTTTTTTTCTCAGGGTATCTTTAAAGCTGTTTCCTTACAACATTAAAACTGGATAAATATGGTAGATTATTTTTTGATTCAGTTTAAAAATGATGAAAAAGGCCTGATTTTAACTTGAAAACCCAAATACTGAAATGTTTCAGAATTACAGGGACTAAACATAAGGCACCTGGTTTTTCAAAGTTTGCACTGGTGCAAAGTCACAAAAAGAGACACAAACTGGTACAATGTTTTGAAAACTATTTACTATTCAGCGCAAACAGCGCAAATCTAGATTTGTGCTGGAAGGTATGCCTAAAGTAATGCAAGGTAGCACTACTTTGCATCAAGGGGGCATCCCAGGATGGTACATAGGTGTTCTCATGCAACCATTTATGGTTTTGTACTTAAAGCTCTATCAACTAAAACGGTTTGAACATAAAATGTATGCTTCCTCTAGGCAGGCATAAATTGGCATAAAATCTTTATTTGACCAAACTTTAAAGTGTGCTGCACTCTGCAAAATTGAATAGTTGTTTGTCACAAAAACATTAAAAGAAAATGCTGCTATTATAAAGAAATGTGGCAACAGTTGTAGACATCTCCAAAGTGGTTCCAGAAAACAACACAATATTATAGCACAAAGTAAAATAAAAACAAAAAATCATAATGGGGCACATCGAAAAAGTCAAAGTAGAGCTCTGCACAACCACATTATAGCAAAAAAAACATCTAATGCAGTAATTCAACTCAAAAACACAACAGCACAAAAACAACACATAAAGTAATGACGGATGAGGCTGAATCCTCAGCGATATGAGTTTATTCAATATAAAGTGTCCCCAGCAGCAGATCAATGACCACACAAGTGGACGGCCAGTAACCAAATGCCTAAGGTCAGTACAAATCTTTACCATTCCATATTATATCACAGAGAAATAACAAATCTTTACCATACCAAATTACATCACAGAGAAATAACAACTGCCACGAGACGCAACTCTTGCCCTAACATTGTACATACTTGCCTAACACATTACTGAATACAAACTACTACAACAACATTCGCTGTTTCTGAAAAATTCATAAATACAATGACCCATTTGCTACAATCAGTCTCATACCCCCATAATTTGTTGCACCATAGACATCGTGTGGAAGCACTATTTTATAAAAGAGTCAATTCTAATTATTTCACTGTACAATTGATGACCTGAACAAGAGGTTACAATTAAAGGTTTTGCTCTTACATTCAAGCAGGTCTCATGTTATATATTATAATATAATTTTCTTTTACTATTCTAGTATGTTATGCTTTGAAGAACAGACGTATGGTATTGCAAGACAAGTTTTTATACGGTATCCATGGACTGCATTATATTAACCTTTAGTCCAAGAATAGCTTTATTAGGCGTGCTTTATAGCACAAAGTAATTAAAGGTAGGCAGGTAAAACGTTCTGCAGATTTGAAATAGCAATTTGTCTATACTAATTAGATAATTTAGGACGTTTATCGAGGCATCCGCTTTTCCACAGGATGCTAGGTCATGGTATCAGATCAAACTGTTCATATTTAAAAAGTGCAAAACACACTAGAAAGCTCACTCTGAACATTTGACATGTTTGAATGATGAAAACCTCTAATAATCAATTTCATTATCACATCCCTGGATGTGATCTTCGTTAAAAATCTTTTACTGGATAACTGATTAACACTTTATGAGGCGAGTCATCTTCCATGTTTAATTTGATAGGCCACGCAATTCAAGGAAAATATACAAATTAAAAAAAATCATTTGAGTTCTATGTTTTGTTGTGCTCTATTTTCATCTGTAAAATGTTTTGATCATGATTTAACCAGAGACACGATTTTTAATGTTTAATTGTAGGCAGTAATCAATTATCTTTAATCATAACCAGGGCTGTTATTCTGAGAGTTTTAAAATGCAGACACTTTTCAGTGGGAGTATTGCTGAAGGAAAAGCAATGTGTCATGATCAATTAAAGCATTTCAAAGTTGTCAGCAAAACACACATTTATGTTGGTAACAGTACCCTCTACAGTCTGAATTTATAAATTGGGTCGGGGAATACATTCAGAACGTTAATGTATTACTTTATGTAACAAATAATGGAATTCATGAGCGTTCAGAAACCTAAAAAGTGTTAACCTCAGTAAAACATTACACAAATTAGAAAAAAGTCTGTGGCTGTTCATCATTCACACAAGAAGAGTTCGTGATGCGTGCATCCTTTAACTGTCTTCAAAAAACACCATTTATTTGTTACAATCGGGCGTTGGAACGTAAAACATAGAAAGTTATCTCCCCCGATTAGAAATTCAATTAAAAAAACCTGAAGCTAAATACCATATTTCTCAGGGACAGGTGAAAAACGATATGATGTTCTGTTTCAGCCTGTGTTTATTCAGTGACTTCTTAGCACTAGATATACTGGGATTATTTTCTTTGAGATCGGTGTACCAAACAGAAAGAGTTCTTGGGACGAATGCACACCATCTTGTGGGGTAGAACTTCAGTTTGCATCCAGTGACTAATGTTAAAACTAGAGCTAGCTATACAAATGCAATTACAATACAATACAAAAGAACAGTTTCATTATGTTCAAGCATACAAACAAAGTTTCGGTGTTTGCCGAAAAGTCGTAGTAATTGCCATAGGAACATCATTCTTCATCTGTAAAAATATTCTTACTCAAAGGTGCAACACACCCTGACCTCAGTAACGCTACCCATCTTAGCTATGGAGGACATGGGGTAAAATAGGTACAATAGGGTTGAAAAGGTTTTACCATAATTATGGTTGCTTCTCTTTTTTGCCATTACTACGATTATATAAAGCAAAAGTCATCTCTTTAGGATCTAGCGTTAGACAAGACGTATATTTATTTTACTAACATTTTATGTACAATATACTTACTTAAAGGGTTTTTCAGCCACCTGCCTTCAGCCATTAGTCTGTTGTTGTGTCATTCACATGTTGCACCCACCCAATCCAGAATACGCATTGTTCAATCGGTCAGACTGTTTCACTCACTGGTTAATGTCACTTTGAGTCACTACATTTTGCTCTCTTACAATGAGCACATCAACACACAGTGGTTCCATCCAGAGCCAGTGTTTTTGTTTTTACTTTATAATTGTTATAATTGTTTTACTGTTGCCTTTGTGTTTAGAAGTGAAATCAGGTTGTTTTATATCAGATGTGAGCACAGGATACATTCCACACTTTATCAGTTCCTGTCTCATGCCAATGCTGTGGTAAATTCCTTTTGGATGGTCCCTTGATCATTTGACTGCTGGTATTTCACAGCATAAGAGAATAACTTGCAGTACTTTTAACACTTTTTCATTTCATTTCTTTCTTTTTCTTTCTGTCTAATTTTAAACTGAGCTTACTTTTTGTAAAATTTTCGAGCCTTCTGGTGGATTAAACATTGTTTGAAGAAATGTTAAATTCTCTGTCACAATGTTTTTGAATTTCTGCAAAAATATTTTTGAGATAAAAATTGCATTGTGTCTGTGAAGAATATGTGTATATTATTTTTAGCATTAGATTAGTAATACTTGCATTGTAAAATAGGTGACTGTGGGGCATATTAGCAAGACCCACGTTAAAATTATCGCCGTTTTAGCGGCAGGAAACTGCCGCTAAAGCGGCGATAATGGGCTTGCTAATATGCGTTATGGAATTCAATAGAAGCCCAGGTTAGATGTCCTGCACATCTAACCTGGGCTTCTATTGGAATTCTATAACGCATATTAGCAAGCCCATTATCGCCGTTTTAGCGGCAGTTTCCTGCCGCTAAAACGGCGATAATCTTAACGTGGGTCTTGCTAATATGCCCCTGTGTCTATCTGTTCTAACTCTATTAGACTCTCCTCTTCACTCTAATGAGTGTTGTCACTTCACAGGTCAGTGTTCCACTCAACACAAAATTGTAGAACGTCATTTTTATTGTAACTTGAGGTAAAACCTTAATGTAACAAAAATATGTGCTTGTTTCCTTGTCATTTTCTAAATACATTTGTGACTGAACCTGTAATTTGAGTGCACTATGAAATTTGAAATTTTTCATCTAACATCTCAGGTACAGAGGTCCACCATCTTGGTAGTGTCACATTTTTAATAATTAAAAAAAACATTAATATTATTGTTTAGCAATATCTTATCATTTGCGTTACTCAATAATTGCTTTACTGCGAACATTGTTATCTGAAAAATTGTTTTCAATAGAAAAAATGGTTGGTGAAGGCATGCACAGAAGAGAGGACTTTCACAAAGCAACATTACCCCTGGTTTCCAGCATTGTGTCCTCTTGCAGTCTATCCATTAAAGAGCTGAAAGCTTGTAGGCTGGAGGAAGAGAAGGTTCAGAGAGCTTAGATAATGAAACTTGTCACCCTTACCTTGTAAGAGAAATAGACTGCCATGGTTGCAGAGGAGGAAAGGCAGAGGCATCCCATATGTATATATGTATATAAATGTTATTTCTACAACATAAACCTAGCCAAAAGGTTGCAGATCACTGTACATGGTCAAAGTCAAGCTTAAGTGAGTAATAGCAGAGGAAGCTTAGATGTGGATGGTTCATGCATATTGATGTAGTGTTCTATAAAAGGTGAGTCTTCAAACCTTTCCTAAATTGGAGCAGTAGCGGCTCGTGGAGGGAGTGCCGCGGGGCTGTGAGGTGAGGCGGGGGAGGAGCAGGGTGGGGGGTAGCAAACTACGGCATACGGCCGAACAGAGGTAAGTAAACAAATAAATAAATAAAATGAATTTCATTGCGCGCGCTGCATTACCAAATGCGATGCAGCGCGTGCAACAAAATTCGTTTTATTTATTTATTTGTTTACTTACCTCTGTTCGGCCGTATGCTGTAGTTTTCTACCCCCCACCCTGCTTCTCCCCCGCCCCGCCCCACCGCCCCGCGGCACTCCCTCCACAAGCCGCTACTGAATTGGAGTAGTGTTGGGGTGATTTTGATGGCTGGAGCGCAGGCAGGATACAAGGACCAGGTTAGTCTCACTGAGAATTATACCTTATGTCCTTGATGTGAAGCTTTGCATTGCGCAGCATCAGTTTCAATGAGGAGCTGCGATGCGAGGTCTTGCTTCGAGTTGCATCACGCTTTATCAGTTCTGATGAGGGCAGCGATCAGGAGCTGTGATAAAAGGTCCTGCATTGAGTTGCATTGATTCCAATGAGTCTGCTTATCAAGGAGCTGGGAGGGGCTGCAATGAAGGATCCTGTGTCGAGTTATATTATCCTGCTTTAGTACTAGTGGAACCCGCAGTTAGGCAGGGAGGAGTACTTCTAACACCATTTCCATGGGTCTAAGATTTGGGGGAAACCACTTCTCGGGTTAGAACTCATTCCATTAAAGGGTCCGGTGTGGGGTTCAAGTTCTCTAGAGCTTGTTATATCCCTGTTGCTCACAAAGGAGGCCAACTAACTTGGCCCTGGAGTCACTCTGACAGTCCTGGGTTCAAACAGCAAGGCAGTCTTCTAGCAATGGAGCAGTTATTTGGGGAGCAATGTAGGCCCCAAGCATCAGGGCAGTCTTCTGTAGAACAAGGCATGCCTCAAGCAGCAAGGCAGCCCTCTGTGGGACAAGGAAGTCCTTCCAAAGTCTTCCCCAGGTCCAGTAGTGTACTGAAGAGTGGTTCTGCAAGCATTTGAAGTGTGGGTACATCATAGCTGCCAAGGTTCCAGATTGCTATGTGTGACATTTTCATAATTTGAGTGTAATTATGAGTGATATTTCAAAGAGTATGAGTGACACTTTCTCGTGAGCAAAATCAAGCGATAAAGATGAGGCAAACATATACATATCAGAAATTACACCCATTTGAGCAATGAGAAACTCTAGCTTAAAACTGCTGTTGCAAACCACCAGAAATGGAAGGGCACTAACCAGAGTCAGACTGTGCGACACTTTAACAAGAGTAAAACCAAGCAATGACTTTCATGTAGAAAGAAAAACATCTCAAACGTGTCTCTTTGCTGAAAAACGTCTGAAATGAAATGGTCACTAACCACCTAATTTATTATTAAGGAAACTTCTGATTCTTCAACACCACTAGACCGGATCTAGTGGCAATTGGCACCAGCTCCTTTATCTAAGATTATTCCAAGATGACTTGCATCATGAAAGCTCTACTATCTGAAACCGTTTGCACAGTCTATGGCACTTAGAGCAACCAGCATGGGACAGCTCAATATCATAGCTCATTGGGTGGGAAATCTGTGCATTTCTGCCAATCATGTCAAATACTAGCTTAACTTCATTAGGCTCTTCTGTGTGTAAATGTATTCCACTTGTATTAATTAGATTTCACCAATTGTGGTTGGCCTGTGCTTATTTACATTCTCCTTAGTCTACATCTAGCATTTTATCCTAATCTTAAACCCATATAAATCTTGGTGAAATGGGTAGTATCATGTGTAAAGTATCCTGTTGAGGAGTTGAAAACATTGCTGGCCTGCTAAATAAGGGCAGAAAATCCCTTCACTTTTGTCCTTATACAGGACTAGGCAGGTTCAGATGGAAGCGCAGTCAGGACAACCTGACATGAGGATAGAAAACACTTAATGGTGAGGCAAGTGAAGGCTGGACGGTCTGGTACCTAACCCACGTACAGTTCAATTCTTACTCGAAATAGCTACTTAAAGTGTGTTGATGCACCAGGGGCAACCGAAAATTAGCTTGTGGCACTTTTTTTTTTTACAGTTCTTTTTATAGAACGTGAACTTGATATTAAGGTATTGGAGCGCTTTAAACGAGCACCAGTTACATTACACTAGGACACATTCATTTTTGTTTTGTCTTCCGGTCCACACCAGCAGCAAAGGTGTGGTTCATATTGGAATCCAAAGTTCACTTAAAGGTAATATCTGATGCCTCTTGTAAATGTAAAAGAGGACCTAGTATTGTCTTCATAAATGTGTAGTTTCAAATATCCCCTTTAAAAGAGCAAGTATGGAAACAGACAAAAACGATGTTTGCATAGGCCATGATCTGCTGAAAGCATCTCACTGCTATCAGCCCGAAAGCTCCAAAGTTTTCCAGGACCTGCCAGGCGTGAGATTATCATCTAATCCTTTGCAGTCTGTAGTTACGTTTTTTTCTAATGGATTATAAACAGAACTACAAATCTTACATGCTAAGAAAAAATGTTTGGAACTGGGAAATTTTAGAGTGCCGACATCCGCAGCTAATTATTATCTAGACATTAAGTGAGGTGGCATGACACACATCCCCAGCACCTGTGCACCAACCATTTAACGTACCTTTAAACCCTTCGATTTGTTGTTTACAGCAGTCAGACTCACTTGTCCTGCCACACTGCCTTGAATGTGACTGGCCCCTTGATCTCCTGAATACCGGGCTGCACATGTGGGCCGGGTGCTGTGGACTAAAACGTGCCACTCCGGCAGGTGGCGACGGTCGGCAAGGAAAATCAAAGCTGCCTGCTAGTTTCCCGTCTGTCTGCCTCTGGCCAATAAGGGCACCACACGCGTGGTCACAGTGGAGCGGAGGCCTTTCCGGAAAAACAACAGGCAGGGCGCCGGATCCACGAGGGGCTGCGGGCACGCACTGTCTGCTGGATCGCATTAATTTGTTTGACAACAACAGAACACTGTGACACATGTCACGTGGAAGGCTCCTTATCTTTGGGGGGGATCTGAATACACCAATCGGGCACCGGAGCAGAGAGTTCATTTAATCAGTCTCTGCTCTACAGGGCTGGCTGCAGCAGGCAGGCTCAGGCCGTGAGCTACCTCGGGCCGCGGAAATTCACGGGTTTGCCGCCCGGCCCGCCTGCTGATAATTGTCCAGGCAGGGGCTGTCTTGACTCCTGTGAGTCCCAGGGGAGAGGGGGGGCTCTGGTGACAGACAGTCATTGGACACACCACCTCGATTAAGTCAGGCTGACAGAGCCGCGCCCCGGGGAATTGCAATAATGGATTGTGCTACATTGTAGCAGGAGTGAGTGAGCGCCAGCCAGCAGCCTGCCTTAACTCTGCTGGGAGCCCCACACTGGCTGCAGGAACAGCGAGTACGCCATGGACAGCGCGCTGCCACACTTAACAGTTTTAGGCAGCACTTTCAATGAAACTGAAACACCTGCATATGCGTGACAATGCATTTCAGTGCGGTAATGCGGAGTACCACACTGAAATGCGCTAGTGTCACGCCTGATGCGTGATACTTGGCAGGACTGGTACATCCATGCTACCATCACAACTGCTTTTGGAATGTTCGCTTTCCCTGCCAAAGTGCCAAGAAGTCTGGAGTGACAAAAGACTAGTGTCAGGTTCCTTTGTGTATGTTGGAGGCAAGCCCTTTGACATGTAAGTAAGGGCAGGGAACAGTTCCACTCCCAACATTCCTGGCAGGATGTGGGGCACCTAGTCCCCCTTTATCAACACTGTGTGGGAGGAATACATAAAGCCCAACAGCTAGGCTATTCTCAGGCATGTGACCCAGAACACTGGCAGCAGTCACCAAATGGTTGGGCAAGAAAATGCCAACTTTCTAAAAGCAGCATTTTTAGATATGTAGCTTAAAATCTGACTGTGCAATTAAAGAATATTCTAAATTACAATTCATTCGAGTCCAAACATGAGATTTCTACCTGATCCCAATCAAATGTTAGCACTTATTGAATTCAATAAGGGAACCCAATGTTATCCAATGGGAGAGATAGGCCTTAACAATAATAAAAAAATAATTTAAAGGTTGTTCACCTCCAGGATGTGTAAAACTTGCATATATCCTACATTGTGTATATAACACAGCCCTATGAGCCTACTCTAAGAGTAACTTATATGTATTAAAAAAGAAGGCTTCAGCCTGGCAAAACATTTATCTTGCAAGATCGAAATGGCAATTTTAAAACTGCACTACAAGCTGGAATGGCAGGACTGAGACATGTTTTAAAGTGCTACTATAGCGGGTGGGAAAATGAGTGCTGAAGGCCCACTAGTAGCATTTATTTTACAGGCCCTGGGTACATGCAGTACCATATACTAGAGACTTATAAGTAAATTAAATAGGCCAATGAGGTTTAAGCCAATGTTATCATGTCTTAGGGACAGGGCACAAGCTCTTTAGCACTAGTTAGCAGTGGTAAGGTGCAAAGAGTCCTAATGTCAACAAAAATGAAATTAAGAAAACCTAAGCCATTGAAGGCAAAAAGTTTGAGGGAGGGCCACACCATGGATGACAGTCTGACACCTATTTACCACTTAAAAGTTGGGTTCTGTCAAAAATGGTTATTTGAAAGGTTCACTTACATGATTAAAAGTTGCAGGAGTTAGGCTATATAGGTATGCCTGAAGTACTGTTTCATTTGTCAGCCTAGTGGATGGCAGAACATGTGCTATATTCCACAGATGACATTTAGTGTTCCATGCCATTGATGTGTTTCATGCACCACATACTATGGCCTTGCTGGGAAGTGAAATATGCCAATTATAAGTTAGTCAAATTTACCATGTTTTGATGGCTTGAACATATACACTAGAGATTCGACAGTAGTGCCCCAGTATCCAGAGATAACAATCAGGAGCCTTAGTCCAACAAAATTGGGGTGACCACCCAGAAATAGGCACTTTCTGACACACAGTATAACATTAGCTCTATTCCTTGGTTCCACTAATAGAATTTAGTAAACATTTAAACTGTAAAAAATCTAAACTATCTACAGCTATCATACTTTTATATCCATCTACAAATAATTAAGTTCTATGAAAAATCCTACACCAAAAACAAAAACAATAAGAAAATATTTTAACACATAAAATATGTTCTTTACTAGTTTTGGGCAATTCAATACATTACCTCGTAGTACCTGTGTAAAATTATAGTGATTTGGCTTTATTGCCTGATCATGCTTCTATTTATAAAGTTTGCAAATCTTTGTGAGTTTCGGTAAAAAAGTCATGATAGCCTCATTGTCTTGCATGATGTTGTCCACGGACTTGTGCCAGAGTTCCCATTAGCGGTGCTGGGGACATTGGTGGTGGTGGTGTTTGAGCATCTCCTGATGAATGTACAGCACTCCGTTCTGCTCCAGAGCTCTCACATATTCTAAAAGACACACAGATGATGGACGAAATGCAGAGCAAATGAAACAGTAACCCCCAGTCAATCGATCTGGGTTAAATCCATTGTTCTTTTGCTCACCATGCCACCCCAGTTTAGACCCAGCCATATGCAAATCAGTCTTGACCCTATGCCTCATGGGAACAGTCCAGCCTGAATTGCCAAGCCAGGTCTTCCCTGGACCAGGAACAAGCATCTTGGGACCGGTTTCATGGCATCACCCCTCATCAGCCAGGCTAGCTTGAATCCAGTGACACAGTGAGCCAGGGACCCAGTTCAGGCCATACCTGGCACACTTAGGGTGAGAAAGCAAAAGACACACAGATGATGGATGGAATGCAGAGCAAATCAAACATTCACCCTCCAGTTAATAGATCTGGGTTAAATCCATCGTTCTTTTGCTCACCATGCCACCCCAGTTTAGACCCAGCCATATGCAAATCAGACTTGACCCTGTGCCTCATGGGAACAGCCAGCCTGAACTGCCAAGCCTGGCACTCCCTGGACCGAAAACAAGCATCCTGGGACCGGTTCCAGGGCATGACCCCTCATCAGCCAGGCTAGCTTGAATCCAGTGGCACAGTGAGCCTGGACCCACGTCTGGGCATACCTGGCGCACTGAGGGCCTCATTACGATATGGGTCGGAAACCAAACCACATGCCTCCTTGTTAGATTCGGTTACGACCAACTCACGGTAGGCAGTTCCAACTGAGTGATTATGATGCTTCCGAACACCGTTCGGAAGGACTCTCATTGACTTCAAAGGGAGTCTGTGTTCCGACCGACAACCCAGGCTCTTATGGGGAAAATGGGTGTCTGCAGAATACCTTGCACTCTGTTGCGGGCACCCTATGGTGCCTGCCACACTGTGTATGGTTTTACAGGGGGTCCCTTGGTTACCCCTCGATCCCCAACTGGAGGCCTCAGGATGAAGCATGGCCTGCTAGGGGTCCTCAAAGTCAGTTTCCGACAGCCTTTTGTGTCGGACAGACCTAGTCGGAAAGGCTGTTGGAATCTGAAATCGTAATTTGTTGGTTGGAAATGCAGTCCGTACAGCTGTGCGAATCGGCTCAGACCGACTCAGACTCTCCAAATGCCGGTCGGAACCAATTCAGAATGACCACACTGTTCCCCTGCATTGCTAATCGGTCAGTCGGAATTGTTTCCGAGTGAGTCGGGTGGATGGGTTTCGAGACGGTCTAGGAGATTCCGACTACCGGTCGGAGGCTTTCCGACCGACATCGTAATAAGGCCCTTAGTGCAAGAAAGCAAATGACAAGACACACAGATGATGAACGGAATGCAGAGCAAATGAAACATTCACCCCCAGTCAATAGATCTGGGTTAAATCCATCGTTCCTTTGCTCACCATTTCAACCCACTTTAGACCTAGCCATATGCAAATCAGTCTTGACCCAGTGTCTCAGGGGAAAAGTCCAGCCCGAACTGCCAAGCCAAGTCCTCCCTGGACCGTAAACAAGCATCCTGGGACCGGTTTTGGGGCATCACCCCTCATCAGCCAGGCTAGCTTGAATCCAATGACACAGTGAGCCCAGGACCCACATCTGTGCATACCTGGCGCACTTAGGGCGAGAAAGCAAAAGACACACAGATGATGGACGGAATGCAGAGCAAATCAAACATTCACCCCCAGTCAATAGATCTGGGTTAAATCCATTGTTCTTTTGCTCACCATGCCACCCCAGTTTAGACCCAGCCATATGCAAATCAGTCTTGACCCTGTGTCTCATGGGAACAGTCCAACCCGAACTGCCAAGCCAGATCCTCCCTGGACCAGAAACAAGCATCCTGGGACCGGTTTTGGGGCATCACCCCCCATCAATAGCCAGGCTAGCTTGAATCCAGTGACACAGAGATCCTGGGACCCATGTCTGGGCATACTCGGCGCACTTAGGGCAAGAAAGGTCCAGATGATGGACGGAATGGTCAATAGATCTGGGTTTGTTGCAGGGATTCTGCAGAGTCACAGAACTATGCTTGGGATCATGGAACCTTATTAGGCAGGGACTGAGTCATCCAACCACCTGAGTACCCATGAGCCCGGGGACCGACTAGCTATAGTGTCTCACTTGCCCTCCTATTCACTCACAGAGGAACAAGTGATTAGACACCTCAGAACACAACACTCCCGACATTCTCAGGAATCGCGGTTGCAGGACACACCTTTTCGCTCTCACTCTCGTACCAGTCCACAATAAGATTTGACACATGAGAAAAGTTTAAAATCTTTATTTTAACTAATGTGCTCGAGTATGCAGTATGCGTGCCACAACAAGTAGAAAAATGCCTAACAGAAATACGGTTAGCATAGCAAGTAATCCGTAAATCATAAAAGGTGCTGTCATTATTTACGACAGGGTAGCCTAACCTCCCTCCCCTTCTATAGAAGCAAAATGATTATATATTAGAAGATCTCTGGGTGTTAGGAGCAGACCCTGTACCTCAGTCTACAGATAGAAGATCTAAATCACAGGTGCTGTCACGCTCCCTTCTCTGGAAAGATCCATCTCCAAGTGTGTGTTACCCACCCGTGTATACCTATATGACCAAAGTACATGTTCCCAAACACCAGCTGTATCTGTATGTTTTGTCTAGGTGCTAGGGCCTGACCAGAACAGAACAACAAGGGGCATTGTTGTTCGATATTGTCTGCAGTGTTCAGACTAAATCCTAGGAAAGAACAGAATGCAAAAACAACGCATGTTCTGTGCAAAGTTGCAGTGTGGCAAAATAGCAAAGCAAAATACACTCAAGTAGTAACGTACACAAAGCGGAAGACAGAATGCCAAGGGCTCATGCTAACAGGGAAAACGATAATGGCCACATGGACAACGTGACACCCTCCCCTTGGTCAGGACGGTAGCACGTAATGGCTACAGAAGTCAGGGGTAAGCAGAACCAAAGCCTTTCTGGCGAGCGTTCAAGACAGAAGACGGCCAAATGAACAGGAAGGAGAATATTTTGTACACAAAAATACATCAAATTACACCGTGTCATCAGGACCCAATATGTATGAGGCCAAGTGGAACGTCATCAATTCTAGTACGGCATCAGAACCTTCCAGAGTGAAAAGCGCAGCCATCCAATTGAGCAATTCAAAGAAGCAGACATGCTCCTCATATCCTGTGGTTGCCAGGACCATGCAAGGAGAACTCGTGTTTACTTCAATAAAACTGAGATCCAAGAGTCAGTGTGCACCTGCATTGGAAGCCTCTTCGGTCACTGGCCCCAATGATGGATTGTACACAAGCTGCATGCCCAAGGAACAGTCCTGGCTATGGGACATCAAAAGACCCATCACCAGTTCCTAATGCAGGGCAGCGTGTGACGGTGTGGTCAGGCAGATATCCAGGGCCCACTGGAAGGAGCACCGGATGCAGTAAAACACAGATTGCACACAGGTGAAGTAGGCATAGCGGAAGATCAGACAGAAATCGACATCCAGAGCCTCCAGTGGCATTAATCCGAAGAGCTGACTCATCCGCTCACGGTACAGCTGCAGCTGTTCCTCTCTGGGCAGAAACACAGATCAAGTATCCATTGCGGAATAGAAGAAAAAGGACAACAATGCCACAAATCAAGATGAGCAGCAGTGTGAACCAACCGAATATGCTGGAAAAAAATAGAAGGCAAAAAGGCAGGGATTACTCCAAAAATTGTTTGGAAAGAGGAAACGAGGCCAGAGCCCACAAGTTTAAAAAGTGCGCTAGGCCTGTTGTATCAGATGCATTCAATATTTGAAGTATCAATTCCCTGAAATGGAGGGGGAGATCTGTGTTTAACAGTGATAGTATTTCACAGGATGTTCTCTACACCTGTTCTCACGAGCTGAAGTGAGAGCTACTTCTTGTTGAAACAATAGCGCTTTGAGTCTTCTTAGCTTATTGAAATCTGTTTTCAGGGTTGGAATAGAAGGCCACAACAAACTATCTACACTCCCATGCAGAGGGGGAAACATGACGTTGTTGCAACAAGTAACTGGCTGGAAAACAGTCACTACGTATGGGATTCCAGCATGTAGACCACAGCATTCCTGATTATTAAGGAGGAGATAACTGCCGTTGGAAAGCAATGTGAGATTGGGAAAACTAGCGGGAACCGGAGTTCCTTTTTGAAAACAAGCCAAATTAGGCGCAGAAACATTACAAGCGCCATGGAGTTTCACTTGTTGACATACAAGGGAATATCCGACAGTGGAATCACACTCTTCTCCTGTAAGAAAAATTTCTCTGTCAGCTCATTGACAGCGATATGTAAATGGTAAAGACCATAACTCATGTATGTAACTGCTCCCAAGGGGCTTGTATCTACCTACGGTAAAGTGTTTCATGAAGGCAGTAAACTGAAACATAGAGATGGGCAACAAAATTACTAGGGGTGGGCGGAATTTGCGTAGTCGCGCTACGCAAAGCTCCGCGAAATGGTAAAAAATCTCCGCGAGCACGCAAAAGTTCTGCGAACACGCGGAATTGCTTGTTCCGCCCGTTCGCAATGCTTTTTTCCTGTTCGCGAACGCTGTTTGCGTGCTCGGGGAGAAATATCTTGCAAACACGCATTTTCAAAGTGCGAACAAGCAAAAAAAATTTGGGGCAATTTCGCGTTCTCCGCGGAACGCGAAATTACCCAAATTCCGCGAGCGGAACGGAATTTACCACCCAGGCCTAAAAATTACCCAATGTATTAACCTGCCGGCAGAATGAATTTCAGCTATGGTAAATGGTAGTCGTTTGAGTTTTTCTATATGCAGCATAGTATATGTAGCATCTTTCGTGGCCATCAACTGTTGTTTACTCGTTAAATTGAAAGGTAAGAACAAAGCACTTGCATTCAGGTAATTCCAGGGAACTCGCCCGTTTTTAAGTGTTTGTAGTGTTCACCCAAATTGCATACCTGTTCTAAGTTCATGTTGACCATGATATAGCATAGACGCTTCACTTTGTACAATATCAATATCAGAAGACACAATATTGTCTAAAGTATAAATACTAGATGACAATGTGTTAATACTGTTATCGATAATGGCAAGGACTTTATCCAGATTGACCTGATCTATTTGTCGTAGACGTACAGCAGCTTCCATTTGTGACAATTTACAAAATTCATTATACGCAGCATAAACAAAACGCTGCGCACGAGGGGACTTTGGACCCAGAAGGAAATCACCAAGGTTTATGACTCCAGACAAAAGAGAAAGATGTTGTTTTACAGAAGACAGCGTGGAATGTTCTAAGCATTGTTGACATAATTTACCAACTGAATAAGGGGTGACAGTATTGGAATTGGGGGACTGAGGGTAGCGTGAATCAGGTCTATGTAGTGTAAACCCTGAAGTGGTATTCATGAAATGGGAATAACAATCATTCGTGTCTATCGGGCACAACGCCCACCTAGGTGGATTCATCATAGAGGAATTTAACGTACCGGTTCTTAGCATGCAATTTAGTTGATCTTCAGTATAATTTGTAGAAACCTGCCAGTTATCATGGATGGCTAGTAATGGAATAGCTGGAGTATTCAATTCTTTAATTTTAGCCAATCACAGGCAAGTAGTTTGTTGGATGGTGTCATTAAGAAAGATGATTTGGGTCGGTATTAGACATGCACGGACAGGGATTCAGTGCCTTGCACTTGCCAAGGCTTAGTGCCCCATACTGGTTTTAAATCAATGTTATCTCTCCAATAGTCGTATCCCTTCAGCGCCATGTTTTCAATAAAAGAATAGGAATAAATTAACTTAGTTTTGATAAGCATATATATTTTTGAAGGAATGGGAATCAATTTAAAGTAATATGATGCCGGGTCTGAAAGGTTATAACCAGTAAAGTAAGTTTACTTTTGCTTTTGCATATTGTAACTACCCTGGGATGGAGTAGGGCAATGTTCCCATTGAGTATAATTAAAAAGGGGACGCTGTCCGTTAATTTTATGCAGAAAATGATGTCCATAATGTTGATAACAAAATAACTCGGCATAGTTAGCAGAATTCAAATATAAATCTTCTGTATCAAAGACAGTGTAATATTGTAATTCAGAAAACAAAGAACTCACAGCATTGACATCCCAATCATCGGATTGTAGCCCAGGTATAATCTCATCACCGATAGAAACACAGAATACATATGTTATCTGTAGGGTCTCCGTAGGACCATATACATCGAATGGCACTCTATCCCATACAATACCATTAGTGACTGGGACCACTAAACAAGGAACTGGTCTCTTTTCATTTTGTGCGAGGAGGAATGTGGGGCCAACACACCGTCGACCTATTCCACGGTGGAGCACTCCGGAAGGTAGTGGCCATTAATCAGAAGGAAGAAAACAGTCACAAATCCAGTCCACATAAACAGAGACACCATGGCAAACACAATCCAGAATTATGTCCAAGGGGGAACTAGATAAGTGTTCTTCAACCAAGAGATAAGAACACAAATCCTTGCCGATGTCGGGGAGAGGACTGTAGACAGAGAAGAACTGTTAGAAGAATAAATATCATGATCGATATAGTAACCAGAAGAACTGAGCTGAAACAGCAGAGGCTGAGAGTCTGGACCCAGAACAGAGGCGTGCAGGTCCACAGGGCTCTCAACAGGTGGATCAGAATAAATGATTTCCATTGTAGAATATGAAGAAGGCAAAACTGATAATTGGTCAACTGAAGACTCAACATCCCCTCCGGCAGCCGGGGAGAATCAGAACGAACGAGGCTCACAGGCTGTAAGGAAGTATCCTGTTGTGGGACACTCCTAGGCATACTATTAAGGATTGGCAATATGGTGTAACTTGACATGTTCAATTGAGACAAAGCGATTGTCTTTGTATCCTGGTAGTGGAGGTAAAATCACAGTTTTGGTGCCCTGAAGACCAAGCACTGGGACAGGAGCATGAAATACGGGACCAAATTCTTTCTTGATCGCCACTTTTTCACGAATGAGATCAGCCAGAAACAGGAATCAGAACAGCTGCATCCGCTGGAGAGGTTGAGGGCAAATGTGTTTTCATCAGAGCGTCACAACTCTTTTGTAGATCCTGTAATACAGCACAGTGACTTGAGTAAGCCCTGCTGGCGCCTCGCTACTTGCAGCTCTTGATTTGCCTATTTTTAATTGATTTTATTCAGGTTGTGTAGCGCTTTTTTAAAACTGCTTTTTTACTTGCTTTTAATACTTATTGCTGCTAATTCCTTAAACACTATTGCACTTACCGCTTTCACGTTAAGCTGCCTAGTCCTGAGTTAGTGCCGACCCCGTCCGCCACGGCTGCTGTGCCGATTGCGCGGAGGGCGGACACACCACCATTCTTTTTTTCGCCTCACTTCCGCCCTCAGATCACATCCGGTTGGGACACGGTCTAGTTTTACACCGGAACCAAGTACAAAACGCTCGATGGCGCAGACGCGCAGCGGACTTGAGTAAGCCCTGCTGGCGCCTCGCTACTTGCAGCTCTTGATTTGCCTATTTTTAATTGATTTTATTCAGGTTGTGTAGCGCTTTTTTAAAACTGCTTTTTTACTTGCTTTTAATACCTATTGCTGCTAATTCCTTAAACACTATTGCACTTACCGCTTTCACGTTAAGCTGCCTAGTCCTGAGTTAGTGCCGACCCCGGTCCGCCACGGCTGCTGTGCCGATTGCGCGGAGGGCGGACACACCACCATTCTTTTTTTCGCCTCACTTCCGCCCGCAGATCACATCCGGTTGGGACACGGTCTAGTTTTACACCGGAACCAAGTACAAAACGCTCGATGGCGCGGGCACGCAGCGGACTTGAGTAAGCCCTGCTGGCGCCTCGCTACTTGCAGCTCTTGATTTGCCTATTTTTAATTGATTTTATTCAGGTTGTGTAGCGCTTTTTAAAACTGCTTTTTTACTTGCTTTTAATACCTATTGCTGCTAATTCCTTAAACACTATTGCACTTACCGCTTTTACGTTAAGCTGCCTAGTCCTGAGTTAGTGCCGACCCCGGTCCGCCACGGCTGCTGTGCCGATTGCGCGGAGGGCGGACACACCACCATTCTTTTTTCGCCTCACTTCCGCCCGCAGATCACATCCGGTTGGGACACGGTCTAGTTTTACACCGGAACCAAGTACAAAACGCTCGATGGTGCGGACGCGCAACGGACGCGCGCAGCGGGCGCGCCGCTGGCACGCCTAAGGCAAGCCCGTCTGCGCCCGTCCGCGCCTGGACTGGGCCCAGGGCCAGAACCCCTGGTCCTTTATATCCTTCGGCGCTCAGATATACCGCTGGGGAGTTACATCTCCTTAACAATCCCAAGGAGAAGTGCTGCCCGTTATTTCTTGGTGAAGATAGCATAAACTGTCCCTGCAGTTTCACGCTCCCACTTCCTCGAAGGTCCAGTGTCTTTCAGCCTCCCAAATGTTCCCGCAGTCGTGACTCCTCTAAATTCACAGAGAGTGCTGTAATTCACTGCGGCCTCACAAATGTCAGATCCTTGGCAAAGCACAAGTATGAAATTGCACACATGATTTATAATTCTGACTTAGACATACTTTTTATAACAGAAACTTGGGCAGACGCAGCCTCCGACCCTGACTTTGTCACAGCAACACCGGCCGGATTTAGGGCTATCAGGGCCGACAGGCCACTTAAACGAGGAGGGGAGTAGCAATTATCTTTAGGTAGCAGTTCCCTATAACCTACCACCCTATCTTTACACCTTCATATGAGGCTCTTTACTTTGCGCTTGAACTTAACCCTAGGCTGACTTTTAGAGGCATTTTACTTTATCGGCCTCCAGGATCCAGAAGCACTTTTATTTCTAACTTAGATAGCCTTCTGGAACCCACTTTTTTACACAATGATTTTACCATTCTCGGAGATTTTAATTTTCATCTTGAAGACAAAGATAACAGGGAGACAGGGACTCTCCTTGACACATTGGGAGCTGTAGGTCTAACGCAACAGGTACAGACCCCCACTCATGAGGCGGGACACACGTTAGACGGCATCTTTACCTCGATTCATGGTCTCATACTCAAAGAAACTCTCCCTCTGACATGGTCAGACCATTCATTAATTAAGTTCAATTTCCCAGACATTACTGTCAGGTTAGGAGGTATCTCTAAGCCCCCTGGCTCCACCCATATGGAGTGGAGTAAAATGGACAAAATGACCTTCCACACACAGTTGGAGAGCTCTCGACCACAATTAAATGGTCACCCAGAATTAGCTGCCACCAAATATACTGAATGGCTCAATGAAGCCGTCAATGCCTCAGTACCCATCAAGAAATCGTCAGGGAATAGGAGCACCCCTCGGCCCCCTGGTTTTCTGACACACTACGGAAAGAAAAGCAAAAATGCCGTCGACTAGAAAGGTGTTGGCGTGCAAACTATTATTCGCCTGAGAGGAAAGCGTACAAAACGGCCCTAACTCAATATAAAAATTTACTGATATTAGGAAAGAGGGATTATTTTACCAGACAGATTGAAAACGCCAAAAATTCCTCTAAAGCACTTTTCTCAGCAGTAAACAAACTTACAATACCCAAAAATACAGAGTTTAGGGGCAGTCAAAATTTTTGTGACGACATTGCAGATGCTTTTAAAACCAAAGTCCTAGACATTTTCAAGATCTTTGAGGACGCATCAGCTTACCTCCCTACCACTCTTCCGACTAGCCCTGTTCCTAAACACATTACCCTTTGTAGCTTTTCCCCCACTTCATCTGAAGCAGTGGAAAAATTTATAAAAGGAGCGAAGTCGGGATCTCCCTTCGATCCATGCCCGCCGGCATTTCTGACAGAAATAGCAGATCTGGTGAGTCCCGGGCTTACAGAAATTTTTAATTCCATGTTTGAACATGGCATCTTTCCTTCCAGGTGGAAGGACACCTCTATCCTCCCGCTGCTAAAAAACCCAACCTGGACGCGGCCGACCCGAAGAACTATCGGCCTATAGCCCGTTTGCCGTTACCAGCAAAAATAATAGATAAAATCATGAACATTCAACTAACACAATTTATTCGTGAAAATAATCTGTTGGATAACTCCCAGTTTGGGTTTCGCCAAGATCATAGCACAGAAACAGCACTTATCAAAGCCACTGAGGAGATCAGAGCAGTGATGGATGGGGGAGGCACAGCTGCCCTCGTGCTCCTCGATCTGTCAGCCGCTTTTGATACGGTTGACCACTCTCTCCTGGAACAGCGATTGGAGGGTCTGGGGGTCAGAGGCACCGCACTAACCCTACTGTCCTCCTTTCTTAAGGACAGGAGATTAACAGTTTCGGTTGATGGGTATCATTCAGAGCCTTATACCCTCCCATGTGGAGTACCACAGGGCTCCTCCCTGAGCCCTTCTCTTTTTAATATTTACATCTCCGAACTGGCTCCTTTAATTCGGGATTTTGGGTTTAGTTTGACGTCGTATGCCGATGACACCCAGATAGTGGTGGCTGCCTACAAAAACCAGGTTTCCCCGTTTCAACAATTTCAGAACTGCATGTGCACCATAAACAGATGGATGAGTACACATTGTCTCAGACTCAACTCTGAAAAGACTGAGGTCCTGATTTTTGGCAATATGCAGCCAAACTGGGGTAATCTATTGTGGCCCGTAGAGATGGGAGAATCACCAAAACCAGCGGTCAAGGCTAAGAACCTTGGCGTTTGGTTTGATAACAAACTATCGCTTTCTCAGCAGATAAATTCAACTGTATCTGCCTCCCACTTTCTTATTAAGAAAATAAGGAAGATCTTTCCTTATATCCCTGCAGATTCCAGGAAAATGGTGGTTACCTCGTTAATCCAGTCTAAATTGGATTACTGCAACAGGCTTTACTTGAACACACAGAAACAGTGCTTAAAAAAGCTTCAGATGGTTCAAAATTCAGCAGCACGTTTATTGGTCGACATCCCCAGGGGAAACTCTGTATCGAAAGAGATTCGTAACCTGCATTGGCTTCCGGTGTCACAACGCATCAAATTCAAGGCTCTTTGTTTGGCATATAAAGCTCTGAACCACACATGTCCTTCCTTTTTGCAAAACCTGTTTGTCTGGTATGAACCAACAAGACACCTCCGTTCAACAGGGGCCAGACTTTTGGCAGTGCCCAGAGTTCGAACATTGCAGTGGGGCGGTCGCAGCTTTCACTACGGCACCTCCAAACTCTGGAACACTCTTCCGAATGTGCTCAGAGCTGCGAGCTCCCTTTCCACCTTCAGGAAGGAATTGAAAACCTGGCTGTTCATGAATTAGACGTTACAGTGGGCGTACTGTGTCCTCAGCGCCAAGACGCCTCCGGGTATTCGTGCGCTTTACAAATATCGTTAACATTAACATTAACATTAACATTAACATTATCTACGTCAAATGTTGCGGCAACCACAACAACGTCTAGGCCCTCAAGGTCGGGAACAAACATCTTAATGCCAAAGAGCATTTCATACAGGGTCCGCCCACCCAGAGATCTTCATGGGAGATTATTAAGGGCACGTTGAACCCCATAGCGGTGAGTTAACCAGCCACGGCCCATACCTAATACCCTTGCTGTTAAAGACTGCTTTAAGTCACGGTTCATCCGCTCCACAACAGAATTGCCCTCAGCCCTATATGGAGACGAGAAATGCACCTGCACTCCCATGGACTTCATTAAATTCCGGTGAGCCTTAGATGCAAAAGCCGGTCCTTGGTACCAGTGGAAAGTGCCACAGGCATAAGTCCCGACAAAGACATGCAAATCTTGTATAACAGTGCAAGCGTCAGCAGAGTGCTGCGGCCAAACCCAGAGGAACCTAGTGCATGAATCCAATGCAACCAAAATATATTTGTAAGCATTATCGGATGTTAATGGACCGCAATGATCAAGATAAATACACCCAAATCGGTTGTTTGAAATAAAAAGATGAGCCTGAGGTGGACGCGACACAGTAGAACTCTTAATTTGTTGACAAACATCACAACAAAGCAGATATTTGAGAGTCTGATGGTATAAACTGCACCACCAATAGCGCTGCTGTAAAAGAGAAACAGTAGCCGACACTCCTGCATGAGTAGAAGCCAAGCCTTCATGGGCGGCCACAATGAGCGATAGTCTGCGGTCATTGTTGGGAATCAAGTGATCACCGACAGTAGGAATAGTTACAAATGGTACTTTGTCAGTAGTCATGTGATAAGTATAACTAGAAGGGAAACCCTGGGGAAAAGGAGTACCCTCCCTAGATGCAGCAATAGCCACTAAAATGTCATTGTCAATTTTATTCATGATTCTAGTAATAGCTGCTACTTTAACTTGGCCTCTGCAGATTTTGCTGCTTCATCAGCCATTGAATTACTGACAGCGTGCGCTCCCGTACGTTGATGTCCTAATGTATGCACAACATGTGTAAGTGTCAACCTTTCCTTATGAGCAGCCACTCGGACCCAAAGCTTTTTATGCTTGATTGTGCAACCTTTAGAATCCCGAAAAGCATTCTGTTTCCAGAAGAACAAATTGTCATTGAAAGACTGTACACAATAAAAAGAGTCACTCATAACAAGGGTGGGTAACTCAAAATCAGCAAATTCAAGAGCTAAGAGTAGAGCTCGTAACTCTGCTAACTGGGCCGTGCAATCCCCCAGGGACTGCGTCGGAACTGAATGATGAACTCCGTCCACTACTGCACCTACTACAATAGCCCTAGTTGCAGAATAAGCTTGTTTGGAACCAATGGCCGGTTGAGCCGAACCATCAGTGTAAATGATGCATTTGTACTGATCAAGAGGAAGAACTGATGAAGGGAGAGGGTGAAAATGAGCTGAAGAAACTTTTGAGCTTGTAATGACGGGTCAAAAATAAGCCTGGGCGAAGTGCAAAAAAACATCCACCATGCTACGTGGAGCTCTTCCAGCGGTGGAGTGCGTTAAATAAATGCCATTTGCGGTGATTTTTAGCGCCGGATGTTTGTCCGCACTGTGCAATCATCGCAAACAGCACCAAGCACAGCACAAGCAGGCGCTGCTTCCTTTAAGCCATCCGAGTAGATTTTTTACTCAACCGGCAGCTTTTTTAATTTGAACAGATGGTTTTTCAATGCGAGCGGTCGCGACCATACGCGACCACTCGCAATAAAAAATCCTCCCGCCCGTGTTGAGAAGTCTTGCCGGGAAGTTGATTTCCCATGCTCGTGCTCGCCAACTTGACACTGACGATCGTGAACGAGGAAAAATCTTGCCAGGAGGTGGATTTTCCTCACACGCGCTTGCCAACTTGATGTTGATGACCACGAGCAAGGAAAAAAACTCCGCTCCGCAGAGTGGAGTTTTTCAGAACTCCGCGACCTCCACTTAACGCGGAGTGCAGAAAACACCGCAAACTCCGCAAGCAGAGTGGAGTTCACCGCCCAGGGTTAGTCAAAAACAAAATTTACATCAGCCAATGTCAGGGACGTAGCCCATTGTATCCAACAAGGATGTAGAGCTTTAGAGTTAGGAATACTAGCTTTTGTGACCGCCTCTAAGGCAGGCACAGGTGAAACAACAAAAATTTGTTTATCTTGTGCAAGAGGGCATTCTTTCAGAATCACCATCTGCACAGCAGTAATAATTTTCTCAGTAGAAGAAAAATGCAACTCTGCAGGAGTATACAGATGGGATTTGTAGGCTATGGGAACCGTGTCACTCTCATTAAAAGTCAATTGCTCAGGGTAAAATCCGGATGACCAAATTGGTAGTATTTAATCTAGTTTGTAAATATCGTGTTGCAAGCAAGTCTGATTGTAACGCTTGCAACACTGTGGTGTGTTCCGGAATGCAACTGAATGCAGAAAATGAAGAGTGTATCAATGCGTTGAGTGGCTTGATACGCTGCACATAGTCAGGAATGTAAGTTCTGCCGAAATTGAAAAAAACAGAGCAGAGACTGTAATTTCGTAAGGGTAGATGAAGGTTGCAATTGAGCACACTTCTCCAGAAAGTAGGGTGCCAAACCCCTACCCTCATTTGTTAGCTCATAGCCAAGAAAAGGAATGGCCAAAAAGGCTATATGCGATTTCGCAAAGTTGAATTTGTACCCTACGGCTGCAAAACAAATGATAATGCGATCCACCTGCACAAGATGAGGATTTAATTCATCATCTCTGAGGTAAATGTCATCGACATATGAAAAGCATCAGGATCAATTTCATTTAAAGGGGGCACAATATGTGCCGCAAAAACACCGGGCTATTCTTATACCCCATAAGCAATTTCGCATAGTGCCTCTGAGAGCCGAGGGCACTGAATGCGGATAAGACACGGCTCTCCAGAGCCATATTGTGACTGAAAAATCCAATTCAAATATCTAAAGTAGTTTAAAACTTTTTATGTACAATATTATTGATCAGTGCTGTACCATGCGTGTTCTGTTCGGCAAAGGTACAGGTATGGCTATTCAAATGTCTGTAATCCAAAACAATGTGATATGAACCATCAGTTTTAAAATCAGAAAAAGAGGATTATTCATCGCAGAAACACAGCGTTCAATTACACCCTGATATTCCAACTGGGTTTGAATTTCTTTAACGGATGATTTTGCGTCACGTTCAATTGGATATTGAGGTTGCGGCTGAGGAGTAGAGCAAACAGGCATGACATGTAAAGGTGAATCCTTATCACAACCAGCCTGGTTGCGGTATAAGGCAGGAGCTAAGGCAAGAACCCACTCCGAAGTATAGGCATGCTTAGTCTCATCTGGGACATATTGTGAAAAGGAAGGAATAATCACCTCCTCGCCATGAGGACAAGCAAGAAGAAACGTAAGAGGCCAATCTACCTCTGCTAGTAAAATGTCATAAGAAGACGTCAAGTTGTCCCAAAAAATAGCATTTATGGTGTGCTTAATATCACCTTCAATCTTAAGGTCTACATATTAAAGTCTATCAGTGGGAGTCATGCAGGTGTCTGCAGTTTCAACAGTTACAAATGTGTCAGTTGCTGCACTAAGGTAACTTCCTCAGCGCTGTCGAGGACAGTCACCGTCCAACTCCTGTCCAGGGGAAGAGTTCTCACGGTCTGGGGCATACTTCGCTGTCAAAGCGGCAGCTTTTTTCTTCTGAAATGGGGTTCAATACGGAGGTGGTTCCTCCTGTTTGACTTTCACATCATACTGGCGCTGCGGATCTCCCTTAGGTTGCGTGGACTCGCCTTGTCTGCAATCCTGTCGTCCTCCTCTACCAAATTGTTGATGAAGGAGAATGAGGATCATGAACCTGAAACCTCTCTGGAGTTTTAATCTTAGAGCGATCACGTAAATCATATCTATGTTCAGAAGCGTCAGTTGGTGGTGAACCAGCATGAGACCTAGGCTTCTGTTGCTGTTCATTTTTGTCCCATGTCTTCTTAGGAAAGACTGGATGCCCCTTCTTCTCAGGGGTAGGAGTGTTTGCCCTGATTACATCTCCCATCAGGCTCTGTCCTACACACACCTTCCTACACATCCCAACTAGCTTACAGGGGAATCTGCTTTCCTCCAGTGAGTGGCAATGTGCTGCCAAGATGGCTGACACTGCTACATGGTGTCTGGAGCAGAAGGCCTTAATGGGTGTTGCAGTCAAGTCAAACAACAGACACCAATGTCAGACATTTTTTCAGTACATTTCTACTCACTGTCTGGTAAGCATGGTTCCTAGCGGCCTAGTTGGGTTGGGTGGGAGGAGGAGTGTTTGCCCTGACTACATCTCCCAGCAGGCCCTGTCCTATACACACTCTTCCCACCCAGCACAAACAGCACACCTGGAACTCTGCTTACCTGAAACTGAGTGGAAATGTACTGACAAAATGGATGACACTGGGGAATGTTTTTTAGAGCACAAGGCCATGATGGGATTTGTGGTCAACTCTGACAACATGCACCTGTGTCAGACATCTTGCCAGTACACTTCCCACTCACTTTCAGGAAACCATAGTTCCAGGTGGTCTGTTTGTGCTGGTTGGGAAGGTGTGTGGAGGACAGGTCCTGATGGGAGTTGGAGTAATGGCAAACACTCCTACCCGCACCCAGCACAACCAGTTCATCTGGGCCTATGGCTACCTGACAGTGAATGGAAGTGCACTAGCAAGATGCCTGACACTGTTGCATGGTGTTTGGTGCAAAAGGCCTTGTTCGGAGTTGGATTCAAGTTTAACATCGTGCAGCAGTGTCAGACTACTTGCTAGCATACTTCCCCTCACTGCCATTTAGCCATCGTCTCAGAGGAGTTAGCGAGGCTAGGTGCGGGGAGGATTATTTGGAATTGCTACAACTCACATCAGGCCCTGTCCAACATACACCATCCCACCCAGCACCAACAGACCAACAGAAACTAAGCTTTCACACAATGTTTCAAATTTTACTAGAAGGATGCATGACACTGGGCACTGGTGTCTGACTTTTCCACAACTACCAACAGGGCCTTGTTCTCAAAACACCGGGCACCAGTGTCAGCCATCTATGTCAGTACATATCCACTCACTGTCAGGAAAGCATAGCTCCAGGGATGCTGTGTCTGCACAGTGGAAAGAGTGTGTGTAGTACAGGGCCTGATGGGAGATCTGGCCAGTGCAAACACTCCTCCTCCCACCCAGCCCAACAAGCCTACTATGAACCATGCTTTCCTGACAATCAGTGGAAAGGTACTGACAAAATGCCTGAGACTGGGGACTGGTGTTTGGATCAGAAGGCCATGAGGGGAGTTGTTGTAAAGTCAGACACCAGTGCCCAGTGTCAGGCATCCTGCAGGTACATTCTGACACACTGTGAGGTAAGCTTAAGTACTGTTGGGCTGTTTACGCTGGGTGGGAACGTGTACGTAGGACAGGGCCTGATGGGAGTCAGTGCAAACACTCCTACTCTCACACAGACAAAAAAGCTCATCTGGGCCTATCGCTACCTTACAGTGAGGGGATGTGTACTAGTATGATGGCTCACAGTCATCCTGGTGTCTGAATTGAGCACAACTACCATCATGTCCTTGTGCTCCAAAGACCAGCCCTCAGTGTCACTCACCTTGCTAGTCCATTCTCCACTCACTGTCAGTTTGCCATAGGCACAGATGAAGTGGATGTGCTATGTGGGGGAGGAGTTGTTGCCATTAATAGAAATCCCATCAGGCAACGCAATTAACACACTTGTCCCACCAATCCCAAACAGCAGCCCTGGGATCCTGTTTGAATGAGATAGAGGGGAAATGTATCAGCAAGATGTCTGACATTGGTGCATGGTGTTTTGAGCACAAGGTCCTGATGTGAGTTGCTTTCAACTTCCACACCATGCAGCAGTGTCATATAACTGACTAGTCCACTTCGCATCATTGTGAGTTAGGCATAGGCACAGAGGAGTTAGTGGTGCTGTGTGGGGGGAGGAGTATTTGCAGTCACTAAAAGTAACACAATACCTGGGCCCACACATACTTTCCCACCCATCCCAACGAGCCCACCAGGGACTCCACTTTCCTGAGAGTGAGTGGAAATGTACTGGCAAGATTACTGACACTGGGGAGTGGTGTGAGGAGCACAAGGCATTGATGGGAGGTTGTCTAAAGGCAGACACTTGTCCCCAGTGTCAGATATCTTGCAAGTACATTACCACTCACTGTTAGTAAAGCATATTTCCAGGTTGGATGGTTGGGCTGGGTGGGAAGGTGAATGTAGGACTGGGCCTGATGGGAGTCGGAATAACAGCAAACACTCGTCATCACACACAGCACAACCACTTCATCGGGCCCATGTATACCTGACAGTGAGTTGATGTGTACTAGCAAGATGGCTGACACTGAGGACTGCTGGCTGAACCTATCACAACTAATAAATTTCACTTTGTGCAACAAACACCAGCCACAAGTGACAACCATCTTGCAAGTACACTTACCAGCATTGTCTGGACTACACTCTTCCTGGTGGCCTGGTGGCCTGGGTGGGAGGAGGAGTGTAAGTCGCTCAAATAAAGCCTAAGCACTCCAAACGCAGTTTATTAAAGTAGTTTGCCACAAAATGACAGAAAGAACAGTTTGTGATCTCATATGACTATGGAGGAAATAAACAATATATATGATATGTGTATTCACAAAGCTAAGCAGTCACACATTTTGATCCTCACTGCCATTCCCATGTGTATAATGAGATGAGAACAAGAAGCACCTCACTCACACCATTCCCACACATTTCTGGGTAAATAAACAGACTGTGAGTGTGTAGGTAGCCACACCTATGTGACTTCCAAGACATGCACTAAGCCCAGTACACAGGCCTCAAAATCACCAACATTGGGAGATAAAGAGAATGTATGTCACCATAAAAGTACAAATGTGGACAACACCACCCCATCTGTGTCATTCACAGGGTGTCACGAACCAGTCAATATCTTGACATGTATTTTGAACTAAACATAACATGCCCATTTATGCACATAGCTGGACAGGTTCATTAATCCCCATCTTGTCTGAATCGCACTGTTCTCCAAAAACATAGGTCAGCATCATAGATGAAGGAGGACAATCTATCTTCATTAACTCATTCTTAGGTTCAGTCGTCTATGTAATGGGTATGATTTGAGGAGCAGTGGACATTCACATCAATCATTGTGTCTTTTATATACCCACAGGGCGAGCTGAGACCACCCCCGAAACCAACCAGGACAGCCAGTCCCAGACTCTGGTCGACCTGTTGCTCTCTGGAATAGATGTTTCTCAACCATCCTGGGACAGCGAGGAACAACCTGGCCCATCAGGTTCGGGTAGCCAGACAGCACCAGCAGCGGCTACAGCAGGATCCTCTTTGACCACTCCTTCCTCAGCTGACAACACCCAGCTGACCCCTACCCTGACGGACACAGTAGCCTGAGCCACCACTGACAGCACAGCAACACAGGTCACTCTGGAGTTGGTGGACAACAACACCCCTGTCGACAAGGAAGGAGGCTTAGTGTTGACTGTGCCAACACCAACTGGGCCTGCTCATATAGGTAGGGGTGGAGGGAGGGGCCCTGGGGACCTGTGCCGTCATGCAGCTGGTGCTGCTGAGGAACATCACCCAAACCTCTCCAGGATCCTCAATGCCTACGAGGGTAGCCAGGGAGATTTTGGCCAGGTCGTGGGCATCCTCCCGAATATCAAACAGCTGCAGGATGCCCAAAATCCAGGTTTTGACACTTCTATGGGTAAAATAGACAAAATGACTGTGGTGCACAGGGATATTGTCACCTGCCTCTGCCAGATCGCTAACAACATGTCCACACCTCCGTGTGTGCCCACAGCATCTGGTGCATCAACATCTGCACAAGCCACAGGGAAGGACGTGGACTCTGGCGGAGAGTCCCCAGCACCGCAGTTGGCTGCAGCTGAGGGTCCCCCCGCAAAATGTAGAAAGGGTTGTCCGAGGAAGAATCCCTGCGAAACAGATGGCAATCCATCACCCCAGGAAGTGACAATCTGCTCCTGATATCCTCCATTGTGTGCAAAGCGTTCACTTTGTTGACTGTCATCAAGAACTGTACCACATTGGTTGGAGGGTCTAATTTGGCTTTGGAGTCAAATTACTGTGGATTTACCTTTAAAGATTTCACCTACAAACACTACCAACTCCTATCTGCACTTTGTTTGCTTTTATTTTTTGTTGAGCACTCCGCCATTGTGTGGAATAATCGCCCTACATCATGAACTAAAATAAATCACTTTTCACAAAATACTTGCTCATGTCGTGATTTGGAATTCCAAAGTTACAGATTGAAAAGGTGCACTAGATCACAAAGAATGAAGTGTCAACAACATTGGTAACAAATCAATTCCAAAATGCAAAATAATGGCTTATGAGTAAATGTACCTTGTCACAGCATGATAGATAGACACAACCAGGTTATCACACAAACCGTAGTAGATGGTACTGATTAATTTTAAGTCTACTGTCGACAAAACTATCAACATTTGCTAGCACAATCATCAATCATTTTCAGCACACAAAATCATCATGGTACATGTTTTGTTTCTAAATAATCTTTGGATGTGTGAAAACAGACGAGGCACACCTCAATGTGGAGCAAAAGTTTATTCTCCAGATAGAACTTGGTGTCTCAAACCAAAATCAGATCACATCACACAGTAACCAAATGCTACCAAGTAAAAACAAATGAGCATCAGGTCAGAAGGAACAACATGCCAGGGATTTCCAAAACAGTTCAATGTTAAAGCATGTCACAGCATCATGGGTCTGTTGAGGTCACAACTCTGCAGTTGACATGAGAAAGTACCCTAGTAAGGAGAAACTTAGAACAGAGCAGGAACACAGGACTTAGGTATTTCAATTTTGCAAAATATGTCATCAGAAGCCCACGGATGACAGTGTGAACAACAGCTAGGCTTCATGGCAAGTCTGTACATGTTAACCTGCCCACTTAAAGGACACATCTTAGAAAAAACCTCAGGACAATTATCAGACACTTACAAGCATACATACACATTGTCCACCAGCAACAAAACAACATGCAATTGGGGATAGTACCTCCTCTCATTGCATACTTACACTCATGTGAAGAAGTTGTGGATGAGCTGTTGTCTCAAATCCCGCCATCATCATCATCACCACTGTCATCATGGCCCAGTCCTGGATCCTCCCTCGGTGGTGGGTGCTGGTCTCCGTCGTCCTGTATGAGAGGTATTTCCTGACGTATAGCCAGGTTGTGGAGCATGCAGAAAGCTGCAATGATCTTGCACACCTTCAATGGGGCATATTGGAGGGCTCCTCCTGTGCGATCCAGACAGCAGAATCTGGTCTTCAGTTGCCCAAAACTCTGCTGCACGACTCGTTGGGTCCTACCATGGGCATCATTAAACCACACTTCTGCAGGGGTGACAGAGTTATGGGGTGGAGTCAGTAACCAAGGCTGGTTGGGGTATCCAGAGTCTCCTACATTTAACACAGAAAAAAGATTTGTTGTATGACAACAGAGCACTATCTGACATACAATCAACACACACCACAACATACACATACAACATCACCTACCAACAAGCCAGGCATGGTCAGGTTGCAGCTGAGACATCAAATGGGGATGACTCTGTTCCTCAGGATATATGCATCATGTGCTGAGCCTGGGAAATGTGCGCAGACGTGTGAGATCGACATGTCAGCCAAACATACCACCTGGACATTGATAGAGTGGTAATGTTTTCTGTTGCTATAAATTTGCTCATGTGCCTGTTGTAGGATCAGTGGAACGTGGGTACCATCAATAGAGCCAATGACATGGGGTACCCGTCCCAAGGCATAGAATTCCCCCTTGATGTCTCCAGGTGTTGGAAACTTAATGTACTGGTCCAGGTAACGGAGAAATGCCTCCAACACATCACGAAGGACATGGCTGAACATGGATTGGGACATTCCACCAGATGTTGCCACTGCGTACTGGAATGAACCAGTGGCAAAGAATTGTAATGCTGCCATAACCTTCACTTTGGGCGTCAGTTCAGTTGAATACGTGCGACCAGGCTGCAAATGAGATGACAACTGCTCAGACAAATCTTTAATTATTGGCCTTGTGAAACAGTATTTCCTGATTGTATCACGTTCTTCCATGGTCTGTAGGTCTGGAAAGGACCTGTAGACTGGAGGTCATCTGCGATACCTATGTGTAGAGTGTAAACACAGTTGGTGTTAGTTCACAATGTACATAGAAACCTGCATTGAGACAAACAGAACGTGATATCTGAACACAACTAAAACTACAGAACATTGGAAATATACAGTTCAATTAAAAATGCTGACCTTGGATACAAATCACAGCATTAGTACCCTTCCCAGACATGTTACCAAGGTATGGTGACACAGCAATTAGAGTGCTGTAGTGTAAAAATCTCTTGTGTCTGTCACCTTTCATGTGATCAAGCATCACATAATCCACAACTCCCCATCAAAAAAAGCAAGAGTTAGGTTTGTGAGAACAATTACATGGTTAAAAGGTACCCACAATAGGATGATGTAATGCCAGGTATGTGTGACACATAATACACACAGCATCTCACAATGTGAATCATGCACACTACTGTCACAGGGTGGACACTGTCATGTTGTCATGTCTGCATTACACATACAATCACGTACACAAAACATGAAAAATGAAGGGGTTGCATATATAACAACATCATCCACTTAAGTCTGGGACACAAAGATACACTAGTAATTCACATAACAAACACAAGCTGATATGGCTGCATAATGTCACAGTCTACTCATTCAAAGGTAAATACATTATCCATGACTTAGACACCAACCATTTACAGTCAGAAATCACACAGATTGCACACTGGGTCACACAGTCCAGAAATGCAGTGAATATGTCAAGAATGGACTTGTACATCCCCAAAAAGTCATTGGCACTGTGACCAAGCCTAGAAGGGTAAATGGAGTATTTTGTATCATGTTGGTATTAGCCTCAAAATCAGTGTGGCAGGTGCCCCTCAAGGTTGGCTCCTCATGGTATTGTTACCTATTCATTTAAAGGTCCATTTCATTTTTAAAATCTGCCTCCACACATGTAATGCACACAAATACAACAATTACAGAAGTGTCTGCCCTGCCATCCGATTACTGAAAAGACGCGGGAGCCGCATCCTAACCGTTTCGGACACAGCCATTCGCTGCAAGTTGTTATGGTGACAGACACGCGTTTCGGCTCGGGTCCTCATCGCGTGGAAACTGAGTCGGTAACCTCCCGTCACCAATGTATCAAAGTCAATCGTGGTCCGATGATGAGTTTTTGAACGTCGCGGTAGGCGTGTCGTCTGCAAGCAATGTAATGCATTGGACCAATTTGGAAAATGCGACCGACGCAAACCTGTCACTATGAATGCATGGAATTAAGACCGCCTCTGCTTGTTACATAAGTCTGTATATTCCCTAGATACTTCACTTGCCTGAATTACCTGCATCATTCCTGCACCTCCCCATCTCTCTGCTGCTGTTACTGCAAACTCTGGGAGCTACTATGGCATGTACAGTGGTCAGGGCCCCAGCTTTCACAGAGGAGGAAAACCAGGCCCTGCTGGAAACCCTCCTGCCACTGAACAGCCAGCTGTATGGCAAACCAGAGGAGCAGGTGAGTGATGATCCTACTGCATCTTCATTGGACATGTGCAATTAACATGCACTACAAGTATTAGGAATCTCATTTGCGAGCATGTAGACTGTTTTTTGAAAGTGTAAAAGTGGGTAGATAACTGTTCTGGGCAGGTACACTGCTTTTGAAGTGTGTTTATTGGGGTAAACATCTTATCACTTTTCTCATGGGCCGGACTCATCATTGAACACAAGACTACTGCACATAATGCCAATTGCCTACCCCTTAGACATTGATGCCAATCTGACCATGACCTATGTGTGCAAGTGTCTGACTCCGAAACATGTTGCATGTGAACTAAGGGTTTGTCACCATGTCATCCTTACAGGTCAACTCCCATGAGAAAGTCAAGATGTGGAGGACCAACGCCCGGAAGGTGCGCTCCATGGGGTTGGAAACTCGGTGTGTTCGTCATTGCCACAAGAGGTAATTGGTTCTGTCGGGAACAAACAATTACTTTGCTGGATAAGGATAATTATATTCGAACTATCGATTTTTTAAACAGAAACCAAAAATTTTCATTTATATATTGGATTTCATAATGCATATAAAGGAACACACCACAAAAAGTTAATCACATTCAAACTTATTTACTAATGCAAAGATAGGGAAAGGCTGTCAATAGGACTTTACAAATATAGTGATATAACGGAGTGACTGCAAGGTGCAGGGTCAGTGAATGGTGGTGATGGGTGGAATCTGAATTGTGTTAGGTAATCAACATGGGTGACATATAACACAATTGGAAACACAAACATTTTTCATTTTTCACTGTCCATTTTCAATGCATGAACTCATAACAAAAGTATTATTTCAAGTTTCGGTCAAGGAGACTGCATGGACTAATACAGATATAACGTTGACGTTTCGACCCTAGACGGAATTAGTAAATAACTTTGAATGTGATTAACTTTTTGTGGTGTGTTCCTTTATATGCATTATGAAATCCAATATATGGGCAGTTGAAAGCTAAACAGCAGCAAGGAGGGGTGAGTATGTGCCTTGTCACACAGCTTTCTTTTACCATCCATGTTGTAGTATCTTAGCCTGCTGGCCCTTTTACAGGTCGGGAGTCAGCCAAAACCACTGTTCATTTTTAACAGATACATATGCACAAGGATCATTAGATGCACGGTTATGCCCCTTTCATCAGGGACATGAAAGGAAGTTATGTTCAGGGTAGTGACAGTAGTGCCATGCTCATGTGGTTGGCACAAATTACAAAAACATGTGCATGGGGACTGGGGAGTGGATGTAGCCTTACGGTTAGAGCGTTCGACCTCGAAGCTGGGGAACCGGGTTCGAGTCTCGGCAACGACGCTCGACAACCTGTGATTCTGGGCAAATCATTTAATCTCCCCGTGCCTAACAAAAATGAATGTGTCCATCCGTAACTAAACTGGTGCTCATGTAAAGTGCTCTGATACCCGATGTCTCGGGTCTAGTTTGCTCTATATAAAACTCTTAAAAAAAAAAAAAAAAAAGACACTTTAGCAGTAATGCGATAGCTCGACATGTGTCAGCACATTGTCTAATATGTGAGCCTGTTCTCAGTATGGTTTCAACAAATCTGTGAAGTATGCTGTTATTGGACCACTCAAGTTTGGAAAGCCGATGCTATACATCCCAGCAGCAGGTGTTGTCTATGTTGAGGCCTTGGTGAGTTTTGCTTGGTCAGTGGGCCAATGTTAGGTCCCAGCCATGCTGCTCAGTGTATTCAAATGTATCCCACGGGACAATTACAGCTATGCTAACTCTGGTCACATGTCACACCAGCCTTACACATGATTATGTGGAATATTCCATTCACTCCATCCAAAAGAGTGAGTCCATGTGTCTGACTCTGTAACAGTGACAACACATGCCATTCACTGGCAAACACAGTTGGTCACTGGTAGAAACATGACTGTAATTGTAAGGTATGATGTTAGATACACATTCACAATAGTTGACATGTGTGTAAATGCTCATGACTAATCATAGGGTTTTGTAAACCATGTGTATGATGCATCACTGTCAGATTGAGAGATGTCAAATGTGCATCATTTTGGAGAAAGTTAACAAAATAAGATGGAAAATAGGAGCAATGTAAGCTGAAGAAAGTGTGCAATATGTCTAATCGAAGTAAGGGACAATCAGACTTGGCCCATACAAATGGGGACTTCTGCAGTCTAGACAGGATTTGTACACAGTGTTGACTGGACTCATGAAGAGTGTCAGTACTAATAGTCGGTACAGACAATGCACCCAGAAGTGCCAGTGGCATGGTGTTCCACCTGAAGCATTGTGAGGATGCAGTCATCGTGTATTGACCATTGTTCACATCTGAAAATGGTGACCTGTTTACAATGTGCACAACATTCTGATTCATCTTCATGACACTGTGCATAGATCACACAAGACAGTGTGCCACATGCCTCTCACCTAACCCTGGGCGTAAAACTCTGCTCCGCTCACGGAGTTTGCAGAGTTTTGACAACTCTGCGTTCCATGTAGAACGTGGAGTTGCCAGAAAACTCTGCACTCCGCAAACGAGCAGAGTTTTTTTTGTGTTTTGCATGCCCAAATTGTGTTTTTGCGTGTGTGAGAGTGACTTACCGGGTGCCTGCAATCGCGGACGAGATTTCCCATCCATTCACAAGTGCCACGAGATTTGGTTGCCGGCCGCACGGTCCCGCGAGAGTGTGTGATCGCGAACATGTCATTCGGGCGCGCCATCGGACCCTCGGCTGAAGTTTTGTGAAGAACGCGATCCCGAACACCCAGAATCTGCACTCTGGCAAAGGTTCTCTCCTGAGCAGCATCAAAATCTTCTCAAGATGATTCGGATTTTAAAAAACTCCTCAGATTAACATTTGGCTGTACTTTTTTAGTGCAAGGAGTCCTTTTTCTTTTTTTACTTTGTTTTATAAGAGGAAGGAAGTGCCCCAGAGTCTCCAACTTCCTGTCCCTGTCTACCAGGCTCCTCCCAGTGCTTTGTCCATCTCCTGTTCACTTTTCATTTGGATTTGGAGCTGGAAGGATCACTCTTTGTGTCTGCTGCATCATATATCATTGGATTTGAGGACTTTTGAATTTGAGATTTCACAAGTAAGTTGAAAAATTGGTGTTGTTTGTTTGATTGGGGCATTGTTTTTTAAAAATGTATTGTGGTGGGTGGCCTGTAGTTTCAATAGAAGCTTAGTTGGTTCATTGTAAGTAATTTTTCTTCTTTTATAAATGAACCATGTTGCACAGTTCACTACATTTTCTCCAACTTTTGAAATCAATTTGCAATATTTATTTAGTTCACTAGCTCAGTAGTCTGCCAATGGGCCTTTCAGCCAGTAGGCCCAGAGATACTCATGGGTGCATGAAACAACTGCTTCTGTGGTGTCTGTTGAATTTAAACATCATTTAGGGCATGGATGGCATTGGATTGAAATGCAATGGTATTTCACTTTTTTCATGTGCGTTAAATAAATGCCTTTGTTGGATTTGTGTGGTTGTTGTTGTGTAAGTAGCAAAACTTTTTAGCCCTGTGGATTTTCGTTTTGGCATTGTTGCATTAAAGCTGTGTTGTTTAGCATGCCTCCTTTGTCTGGCCAGTGTGTGAGTGTGTTTGTAATAGTAGGGCCAGCATTTGCCTTGGCTGAGCCTCCCCGTGTGGCCAGGGGGCAATTTGTAAAGTCTGTGTCCATATAGATCTGCTTGAGTTCATTGTTTTCCAGGCCTCCTGCTTGTTGTGTGTGACCATGGCTGTGGCCATTTTGTGGTGGTAGTTAGTGTGCCTCTGCCTTAGGCCTGCATGTCTTTCCTTTGTTCCTCTTGCTTCTTGTTGTGGTAGACTGGCCATGTGGCTGTCGGCCATTTTGTGAAGGTAGCCAATGTGCTTTTGCCATAGGCCTGCATTGTCTGTCTTCCCTTTCTTGTTGTTGTGGCCTGGCCATGTGGCTGGCGGCCATTTTGTTAAGACAGCCAGTGTGCTTTTGCCATAGGCCTGCATTGTCTGTCTTCCCTTCCTTGTTGTTGTGGCCTGGCCATGTGGCTGGCGGCCATTTTGTAAAGGGGCAGCCAGTGTGCTTCTGCATTAGGCCTGCAAGCCTTCTTTGTGGTGGCCAGGCCTTCTTGCTGGTTGTTGATTTGCAAGCAATTTTTTCTTCTTTTATCCAGCAAAAAATGTAGCACAGTTCACTACATTTTCTAATAAATTTGCAATATTATTTTTTTTATAACATCTTTTTATTAAAATTCACACGTTATCTAGCAGGCAACCAGTTACAATTTAGCCCAGGCAATATTGACTAAGCCTGGGCGGAGTTCGCGGAGTTTCGCTACGCGGAACTCCGCGAAGTGCAAAAAAACCCTCTGCCGCACTGCGCGGAGCTCCTCGAGCAGCGGAGCGCATTAGATAAATGCCGTTTGCGGTGATTTTCAGTGCCAGGTGCTTGTGCACACTGTGCAATCAACGTGAACGGCACCATGCACAGCGCAAGCTGGCGCTGCTTCCTTTCTGCCTCTCAAGTAGATTTTTACTCGAGCGGCAGCTTTCTCAATGTGAACGGACGATTTCTCAAAGCGAGCATACGCTACCACTCGCAATGAGAAATCTGACCACCCGCTTTGAGAAATCTTGCCGGGAGGTTGATTTTACATGCTCGCGCTCGCCAACTTGATGTTGATGATCGCGAACGAGGAAAAATCTCGCCGGGAAGTGGATTTTCCTAGCTTGCACTCCCCAACTTGATGTTGACGAACGCGAGGAAAAAACTCTGCTCCGCTATGCAAAGTGGAGTTTTCGGAACTACGCGAGGTCTGCGTAACGTGGAGTGCGGAAAACTCCGCAAATTCCGGGAGCAGAGCGGAGTTCACCGCCCAGACTTAATATTGACCTCAAGTCACAACCGATAGTAGTTTGTTACACAGTTCTAATCCGATATCAGATCTTTGCCTACCGGCGAGTCCGGTACTCGTCTCCGTCTCATGTTCCCCATTGACACTTCTGTCGGACTAGTACAGATTCCCCCGTATGATTGTTCCACTTCCCCCAGATCGAATCACACTTTTTCGGGCATCCCGTACCCTTATATATCGCCCTTTCTGTGACCATACAGATGTCCATATCTTTCACCCAGTCTCTGAGAAGTGGGACTCTTGCAACCCCCCAGCATCTTGCTACCCAGGGTTACCCATATCTGGTCCTTAGCACTCAAATCTTTACCCTCCCATATATTCAGGAGGCACCGTTTCGATTCTGGTTCTACTTTCACCCCGCAGACTCCCGCCATTGTTTCTGTTACTCCCCGCCAGCACCTCCTAATCTCTGGGCATTCCCAGATCACGTTGTAAAATGTGCCTTCATGCCCACAGGCTCTCTGACAGTATTTAGACGATCCTTTATTCTTTTTTGCTAATGTGGTTCTGGGTAGGTATGCTCTGTGGAGGATTTTCAAGTGGATAAGTCTTAACTTTGCAGATATATTTCCATCCTCGTGAGGGATGCCCTGTGCCTCTTGCCATTCGTCCGCGTCCAGTGCTCCCAAGTCTCGTTGCCAAAGGTCATGTAATTTTCCCAATGGATCGGAAGAGTTGTATATAAGCTTTTTATATGTGAGGGAAATTGCCTTCTTGTCCATGTAGTCTGTTAGGAGTCTGTCCTCTAGGGGCGATGCCTCTGGGAGACTAGTTCCCTGCAGAATATCTGCACGAAGGGTGTGGCTGACTTGGAGGCACCTGAAAGATTATGTCGGGGCCATGTCATATTTTTACTGAAGTTCCACAAATGGGATGCGATCCCTCCTGTTCCGGAGATCACCCACTATCGATATGCCTATAAGATCCCATTTAGTGAATCCCTTGCTTGTGTGCAGTCTCCCCAGTCGTTCACTTTCCCAGAGTGGCGTGAGTTGAGTTGTTTTATCATTCCACCCCAGTCTTTTGTTCACTCTGTGCCATAGGGTTATCGTGTGTGATGTGGGTCCCGTCAGTTGTATACCTTTTGGTTTTGAGTAAAGAGCTCTCAGGAATCCTTCCACCCCTAGCAAGTGTCTGTCCATCCTGTAGAACGGGTCATCTTGGGGTCTGTTTATCCACTGATTGACCACCATCAGTTGTGCCGCCCAGTAGTAACATTCTAGATATGGCAGTGCGACACCCCTATCGTACCAACCGCGCACTAGCTTTTTCATGGCTATTGTAGGGGCTTCCAATCCCATAGTAAGTCTCGAACCTCACCGTCCATTGACTTAAAGAACGTTAGGGGGACCACAAATGGGGTGTTTTGCAGGGCGTATAGGGAGCGTGGCAGTGCCATCATTTTATAAAGTGCTGCCCGTCCTAACAGTGACAGCGGGAGTTTCCTCCAGTGCTGGATGTTACTATGGAATTGCTGCAAGTGGGAATGTAGGTTTTGTGTAATAAACCAGTCCGGACCATCTGTCACAAATATTCTCAAGTATTTGAAACCCTCTGTTGCCACCCTTGCCTCGCAGCCACCGGGTAGAGCCGGGGGGCCTCCGCTTAGTACATAGATCACGGATTTCGACCAATTAATCGAATATCCAGACTTCTCTCCCAGGTTTCGGAGGATTGTCATGAGTCGATCTATCGAATATTTGGGAGCAGCTAGGTATAACAGGATATCGTCTGCATATAGTGAGATGCGGTCTTCCCAATGTTCGGTCCAGCGGAGGCCTCTGATGAGATGGTCACCCCTGATCCACACCACCAACGTCTCCAGGACCAATGCGAATAATAGTGGCGACAGGGGACACCCCTGATGGGTCCCCCTACACAGCCTAAAGGGGACCGAGGATCTCCCATTCACCACCACCTGTGCCATAGAGCCAGTGTAAAGTAGTTTTAGCCAAGCCTGAAATTTAGGGCCGAACCCAATCTTGTACAGGACTACAAACATGTATGGCCACTCCACAGTGTTGAAGGCCATGCTGGCATCTAATGACATTATTACTGCATCATCTCGTATTGTATCTTTCCTGCCCATTACCGAATGGAGACGTCTTAAATTGAGTGCTGTATTTCTGCTCGGCAAGAATCCCGACTGGTCCGGATGTATCAGGCAGGAGACATGGTGTACAAGTCTGTTGGCGAGAAGTTTGGCCAGTATATTTATTTCAGCATTAAGGAGTGAGATGGGGCAGTATGGTGCGCATTCATCAGGTGGTTTACCGGGCTTGAGAATCACCACTATGGAGGCTAGGCACTGCTCCCCAGACAACTCCCTCACTTCTTCACTTTCCTCGTACATTTTGAGTAAGTATGGTGCCACCCGGGAGGCCTCGGCCTTAAACAGCTCGATCGGTAGGCCATTTGGCCCCCCGCCCTTCCAGACTTAAGCAACGTATTGCAGTGGCTATCTCTTCTGCCGAAATGTCATTCTCTAACTCTGCTACATTGTCGGTAGTCAGTGCTGTCATAGATATGTCAGCCAGAATGGCACTCAACGCCTCCCCAGTGGCCACGAGCTGCCCAAGTATAGGTTTGTGAAACGATCAGCAAAGGTGTCTGCAATTCCTTGGGGGTCAGTTATCACTTCCCCTTCTGCTGTTGTGATTGTGCACACCCACCTTTTGGCTTTCTCTTGCCTCTCCAGCCAGGCCAATAGTTTCCCTGCTTTGTCCCCCTGTTCATATATACGTTCTGTCATCGCTGACATTTTCGCCCTGGAGGCCTCAAGGGCCAACTCCTTATACTCATGCCTTTTGCATTGAAGAGTGGTTAGCAGTTTGTCTGTTAGGTTATCAGGCCTCCAGGTCAGAGATGTCTCTCTCCAACTCGTCCATTGCAGCTCTCTTATCTTTTTTGCAACATGCCAGCAGCGAGGGGCCTTCCCCTTTTATTACCACCTTGTAGGCTTCCCACAGGATCCGCACAGAGGCTACCGAATTGTTATTGTCAACAAAGTAGTTTTTTGTCGACCGGTCTAAGCCTTCTCGTATATGGGGTACTTTCAAGCACCATGGTTACAGCACAATTTTGCGTTGGGTCCTGCTGGTCTCGGCCTGGTAGCATGCCCACAGCGGCGAGTGGTCGGAAAGGCCCCTAGCCAAGTATTGGACATCTCTGATCTGGTGGACCCTGTATGCGTGTGTGAACAGAAAGTCTATTCTAGAGTGGCTATGGTGCTCCCCGAATAATAGGTGTACTGTTGTTTCAGTGGGTTGTGCATGCGCCAGATGTCTGCCATCCCCATTGCCACCAGGAAGTCCGAGAGGACTGTGGGCTGTCTGGGCTGTGACTTGACCGAGAAACGATCTCTGGGGTCAATTGGCGTCATGTTAAAGTCGCCCCTGAGCAGGAGCTCTCCCTCCGGTAGTCTCAAAAGGAACACATTTAAGTCAGGAATAGGTACTTTATGAAGGGCTGGTGGAATATAAACTGAGACTATGTTAATCGTTTTCACTTTCCACTTGCCTGTTAGCTCCACGAACCTACCCTGGGTGTCTACCAAAGTCCGTTCCAAGATAAGGGGAAACTGTTTTTTCACCAACATCCCACCCCCCTAGAGCCCGATCTGAATCTGGAGTGCACTATTAACTTGTACCCCCATCTATCTAATGCCTTGCAAGTGTTACCCACTAGGTGTGTTTCTAGTAATAGGGCTACATCAGGTTTGTGGTGTTTTAAGTATTGTAGTACCAAATCTCTTTTTAACTTGTCTCCTAGCCCATTGACATTCCATGAGAGCAATCGAAGCTGAGGGGTATTAAACTGCTCAGCAGGTGTCTCCCCTGCGGTGTGACTTGTATCCTTCAGTTCTAAGGGTGGTGCGTTTGTGGATTGACCCTGGATCATTATACGGGAGGTGACTTCTTCCTCCTGTGTCTTCCTGAACCCCCATTACACATTTTGGTTGCCTAAATAAGAACCTACTAATTATGCCTACCCTGTAAACTACCCAACTACCCTGATACCCTATCAAAACTCTTCCCCCCTCCCTGCCTCCCTGCACTTCGGGTTTAGAACTACCTGTGTCCCCAACTCTGCAGAGTGCCTATTGTCCCTCCCTATTTCTGATCGTGGAGATCCTGGCACAGCGCCCTACCCTCCCCCTCTCACTTATACCTCATGGCTCTACATAATAGTCTATATGTGTTTAGACATCATTTCCCGTGACAGTTTGTGAGTTTCTTTCAGACGGTTCAGTGGGATAGTCCTTGGCTTCTCCTTCCTTTTTCTTTTGGCAGCGGGGCAACCATTTACAGTATTGTGCATGGCTTGAGATTACTATGTGAGATGGTGTGATCTTATCTTGTCTCCAGGAGTCGGCCCTGTGGTTTTGTGGAGGTTCCGGCTGCCTCATCTTTCTGGTCTCCTTTCCTGTTATCTGGCTCTCGTTCTATGGGTTCTCTGTCGTCTGATGTCGTCTTCTGATGTTTGTCGCCTTTTGTAGTATGACAGGGATTCCCAACTGTCCTCCATCCGTCTAGCCATTCCCAGGTGTCCTCTGGGCTGGCAAAGAACCAGACTTTCCCCTCCGCCTCCACTCTGAGTTTGGCAGGGAAAAGCATAGTGTACTGCAGGTTTTTATCTCGCAGGGCTCTTTTTACCTCCATGAAGCCACGTCTTTGCCCTTGCACTTTGAGTGTGAAATCCTGGAAAAATGTGATTTCGCTGTTTTCATAACGCACTGGAGGTGAGCATCTTGCGGCCTGGAGTATCACGTCTCGATCTCTGAAGTTGAAGAAGCGGGCCAGCATTGGTCTCGGATGCGCCCCCGGTCTCGGTCTCCCACCTGGCACTCTGTGGGCACGTTCGACTGAGATGTATTTTGAAAGGCCTCATGGTTGGAGGGCATTCAGGATAAGGTCTTCCACAAACAGGTCTGGTGCCTGCCCCTCCGCTCACTCAGGGATCCCCAGGATTCTCACATTTCCTTTCCGGAAAAACAACAGGCAGGGCGCCGGATCCACGAGGGGCTGCGGGCACGCACTGTCTGCTGGATCGCATTAATTTGTTTGACAACAACAGAACACTGTGACACATGTCACGTGGAAGGCTCCTTATCTTTGGGGGGGATCTGAATTCACCAATCGGGCACCGGAGCAGAGAGTTCATTTAATCAGTCTCTGCTCTACAGGGCTGGCTGCAGCAGGCAGGCTCAGGCCGTGAGCTACCTCGGGCCGCGGAAATTCACGGGTTTGCCGCCCGGCCCGCCTGCTGATAATTGTCCAGGCAGGGGCTGTCTTGACTCCTGTGAGTCCCAGGGGAGAGGGGGGGCTCTGGTGACAGACAGTCATTGGACACACCACCTCGATTAAGTCAGGCTGACAGTGCCGCGCCCTGGGGGAATTGCAATAATGGATTGTGCTACATTGTAGCAGGAGTGAGTGAGCGCCAGCCAGCAGCCTGCCTTAACTCTGCTGGGAGCCCCACACTGGCTGCAGGAACAACGAGTACGCCATGGACAGCGCGCTGCCACACTTAACAGTTTTAGGCAGCACTTTCAATGAAACTGAAACACCTGCATATGCGTGACAATGCATTTCAGTACGGTAATGCGGAGTACCACACTGAAATGCGCTAGTGTCACGCCTGATGCGTGATACTTGGCAGGACTGGTACATCCATGCTACCATCACAACTGCTTTTGGAATGTTCGCTTTCCCTGCCAAAGTGCCAAGAAGTCTGGAGTGACAAAAGACTAGTGTCAGGTTCCTTTGTGTATGTTGGAGGCAAGCCCTTTGACATGTAAGTAAGGGCAGGGAACAGTTCCACTCCCAACATTCCTGGCAGGATGTGGGGCACCTAGTCCCCCTTTATCAACACTGTGTGGGAGGAATACATAAAGCCCAACAGCTAGGCTATTCTCAGGCATGTGACCCAGAACACTGGCAGCAGTCACCAAATGGTTGGGCAAGAAAATGCCAACTTTCTAAAAGCAGCATTTTTAGATATGTAGCTTAAAATCTGACTGTGCAATTAAAGAATATTCTAAATTACAATTCATTCGAGTCCAAACATGAGATTTCTACCTGATCCCAATCAAATGTTAGCACTTATTGAATTCAATAAGGGAACCCAATGTTATCCAATGGGAGAGATAGGCCTTAACAATAATAAAAAAATAATTTAAAGGTTGTTCACCTCCAGGATGTGTAAAACTTGCATATATCCTACATTGTGTATATAACACAGCCCTATGAGCCTACTCTAAGAGTAACTTATATGTATTAAAAAAGAAGGCTTCAGCCTGGCAGAACATTTATCTTGCAAGATCGAAATGGCAATTTTAAAACTGCACTACAAGCTGGAATGGCAGGACTGAGACATGTTTTAAAGTGCTACTATAGCGGGTGGGAAAATGAGTGCTGAAGGCCCACTAGTATCATTTATTTTACAGGCCCTGGGTACATGCAGTACCATATACTAGAGACTTATAAGTAAATTAAATGGGCCAAAGAGGTTTAAGCCAATGTTATCATGTCTTAGGGACAGGGCACAAGCTCTTTAGCACTAGTTAGCAGTGGTAAGGTGCAAAGAGTCCTAATGTCAACAAAAATGAAATTAAGAAAACTTAAGCCATTGAAGGCAAAAAGTTTGAGGGAGGGCCACACCATGGATGACAGTCTGACACCTATTTACCACTTAAAAGTTGGGTTCTGTCAAAAATGGTTATTTGAAAAGGTTCACTTACATGATTAAAAGTTGCAGGAGTTAGGCTATATAGGTATGCCTGAAGTACTGTTTCATTTGTCAGCCTAGTGGATGGCAGAACATGTGCTATATTCCACAGATGACATTTAGTGTTCCATGCCATTGATGTGTTTCATGCACCACATACTATGGCCTTGCTGGGAAGTGAAATATGCCAATTATAAGTTAGTCAAATTTACCATGTTTTGATGGCTTGAACATATACACTAGAGATTCGACAGTAGTGCCCCAGTATCCAGAGATAACAATCAGGAGCCTTAGTCCAACAAAATTGGGGTGACCACCCAGAAATAGGCACTTTCTGACACACAGTATAACATTAGCTCTATTCCTTGGTTCCACTAATAGAATTTAGTAAACATTTAAACTGCAAAAAATCTAAACTATCTACAGCTATCATACTTTTATATCCATCTACAAATAATTAAGTTCTATGAAAAATCCTACAGCAAAAAACAAAAACAATAAGAAAATATTTTAACACATAAAATATGTCCTTTACTAGTTTTGGGCCATTCAATACATTACCTCGTAGTACCTGTGTAAAATTATAGTGATTTGGCTTTATTGCCTGATCATGCTTCTATTTATAAAGTTTGCAAATCTTTGTGAGTTTCGGTAAAAAAGTCATGACAGCCTCATTGTCTTGCATGATGTTGTCCACGGACTTGTGCCAGAGTTCCCATTAGTGGTGCTGGGGACATTGGTGGTGGTGGTGTTTGAGCATCTCCTGATGAATGTACAGCACTCCGTTCTGCTCCAGAGCTCTCACATATTCTAAAAGACACACAGATGATGGACGAAATGCAGAGCAAATGAAACAGTAACCCCCAGTCAATCGATCTGGCTTAAATCCATTGTTCTTTTGCTCACCATGCCACCCCAGTTTAGACCCAGCCATATGCAAATCAGTCTTGACCCTATGCCTCATGGGAACAGTCCAGCCTGAATTGCCAAGCCAGGTCTTCCCTGGACCAGGAACAAGCATCTTGGGACCGGTTTCATGGCATCACCCCTCATCAGCCAGGCTAGCTTGAATCCAGTGACACAGTGAGCCAGGGACCCAGTTCAGGCCATACCTGGCACACTTAGGGTGAGAAAGCAAAAGACACACAGATGATGGATGGAATGCAGAGCAAATCAAACATTCACCCTCCAGTTAATAGATCTGGGTTAAATCCATCGTTCTTTTGCTCACCATGCCACCCCAGTTTAGACCCAGCCATATGCAAATCAGACTTGACCCTGTGCCTCATGGGAACAGCCAGCCTGAACTGCCAAGCCTGGCCCTCCCTGGACCGAAAACAAGCATCCTGGGACCGGTTCCAGGGCATGACCCCTCATCAGCCAGGCTAGCTTGAATCCAGTGGCACAGTGAGCCTGGACCCACGTCTGGGCATACCTGGCGCACTGAGGGCCTCATTACGATATGGGTCGGAAACCAAACCACATGCCTCCTTGTTAGATTCGGTTACGACCAACTCACGGTAGGCAGTTCCAACCGAGTGATTATGATGCTTCCGAACACCGTTCGGAAGGACTCTCATTGACTTCAAAGGGAGTCTGTGTTCCGACCGACAACCCAGGCTCTTATGGGGAAAATGGGTGTCTGCAGAATACCTTGCACTCTGTTGCGGGCACCCTATGGTGCCTGCCACACTGTGTATGGTTTTACAGGGGGGTCCCTTGGTTACCCCCTCGATCCCCAACTGGAGGCCTCAGGATGAAGCATGGCCTGCTAGGGGTCCTCAAAGTCAGTTTCCGACAGCCTTTTTGTGTCGGACAGACCTAGTCGGAAAGGCTGTTGGAATCTGAAATCGTAATTTGTTGGTTGGAAATGCAGTCCGTACAGCTGTGCGAATCGGCTCAGACCGACTCAGACTCTCCAAATGCCGGTCGGAACCAATTCAGAATGACCACACTGTTCCCCTGCATTGCTAATCGGTCAGTCGGAATTGTTTCCGAGTGAGTCGGGTGGATGGGTTTCGAGACGGTCTAGGAGATTCCGACTACCGGTCGGAGGCTTTCCGACCGACATCGTAATAAGGCCCTTAGTGCAAGAAAGCAAATGACAAGACACACAGATGATGAACGGAATGCAGAGCAAATGAAACATTCACCCCCAGTTAATAGATCTGGGTTAAATCCATTGTTCCTTTGCTCACCATTTCAACCCACTTTAGACCTAGCCATATGCAAATCAGTCTTGACCCAGTGTCTCAGGGGAAAAGTCCAGCCCGAACTGCCAAGCCAAGTCCTCCCTGGACCGTAAACAAGCATCCTGGGACCGGTTTTGGGGCATCACCCCTCATCAGCCAGGCTAGCTTGAATCCAATGACACAGTGAGCCCAGGACCCACATCTGTGCATACCTGGCGCACTTAGGGCGAGAAAGCAAAAGACACACAGATGATGGACGGAATGCAGAGCAAATCAAACATTCACCCCCAGTCAATAGATCTGGGTTAAATCCATTGTTCTTTTGCTCACCATGCCACCCCAGTTTAGACCCAGCCATATGCAAATCAGTCTTGACCCTGTGTCTCATGGGAACAGTCCAACCCGAACTGCCAAGCCAGATCCTCCCTGGACCAGAAACAAGCATCCTGGGACCGGTTTTGGGGCATCACCCCCCATCAATAGCCAGGCTAGCTTGAATCCAGTGACACAGAGATCCTGGGACCCATGTCTGGGCATACTCGGCGCACTTAGGGCAAGAAAGGTCCAGATGATGGACGGAATGGTCAATAGATCTGGGTTTGTTGCAGGGATTCTGCAGAGTCACAGAACTATGCTTGGGATCATGGAACCTTATTAGGCAGGGACTGAGTCATCCAACCACCTGAGTACCCATGAGCCCGGGGACCGACTAGCTATAGTGTCTCACTTGCCCTCCTATTCACTCACAGAGGAACAAGTGATTAGACACCTCAGAACACAACACTCCCGACATTCTCAGGAATCGCGGTTGCAGGACACACCTTTTCGCTCTCACTCTCGTACCAGTCCACAATAAGATTTGACACATGAGAAAAGTTTAAAATCTTTATTTTAACTAATGTGCTCGAGTATGCAGTATGCGTGCCACAACAAGTAGAAAAATGCCTAACAGAAATACGGTTAGCATAGCAAGTAATCCGTAAATCATAAAAGGTGCTGTCATTATTTACGACAGGGTAGCCTAACCTCCCTCCCCTTCTATAGAAGCAAAATGATTATATATTAGAAGATCTCTGGGTGTTAGGAGCAGACCCTGTACCTCAGTCTACAGATAGAAGATCTAAATCACAGGTGCTGTCACGCTCCCTTCTCTGGAAAGATCCATCTCCAAGTGTGTGTTACCCACCCGTGTATACCTATATGACCAAAGTACATGTTCCCAAACACCAGCTGTATCTGTATGTTTTGTCTAGGTGCTAGGGCCTGACCAGAACAGAACAACAAGGGGCATTGTTGTTCGATATTGTCTGCAGTGTTCAGACTAAATCCTAGGAAAGAACAGAATGCAAAAACAACGCATGTTCTGTGCAAAGTTGCAGTGTGGCAAAATAGCAAAGCAAAATACATTCAAGTAGTAACGTACACAAAGCGGAAGACAGAATGCCACGGGCTCATGCTAACAGGGAAAACGATAATGGCCACATGGACAACGTGACACCCTCCCCTTGGTCAGGACGGTAGCACGTAATGGCTACAGAAGTCAGGGGTAAGCAGAACCAAAGCCTTTCTGGCGAGCGTTCAAGACAGAAGACGGCCAAATGAACAGGAAGGAGAATATTTTGTACACAAAAATACATCAAATTACACCGTGTCATCAGGACCCAATATGTATGAGGCCAAGTGGAACGTTATCAATTCTAGTACGGCATCAGAACCTTCCAGAGAGAAAAGCGCAGCCATCCAATTGAGCAATTCAAAGAAGCAGACATGCTCCTCATATCCTGTGGTTGCCAGGACCATGCAAGGAGAACTCGTGTTTACTTCAATAAAACTGAGATCCAAGAGTCAGTGTGCACCTGCATTGGAAGCCTCTTCGGTCACTGGCCCCAATGATGGATTGTACACAAGCTGCATGCCCAAGGAACAGTCCTGGCTATGGGACATCAAAAGACCCATCACCAGTTCCTAATGCAGGGCAGCGTGTGACGGTGTGGTCAGGCAGATATCCAGGGCCCACTGGAAGGAGCACCGGATGCAGTAAAACACAGATTGCACACAGGTGAAGTAGGCATAGCGGAAGATCAGACAGAAATCGACATCCAGAGCCTCCAGTGGCATTAATCCGAAGAGCTGACTCATCCGCTCACGGTACAGCTGCAGCTGTTCCTCTCTGGGCAGAAACACAGATCAAGTATCCATTGCGGAATAGAAGAAAAAGGACAACAATGCCACAAATCAAGATGAGCAGCAGTGTGAACCAACCGAATATGCTGGAAAAAAATAGAAGGCAAAAAGGCAGGGATTACTCCAAAAATTGTTTGGAAAGAGGAAACGAGGCCAGAGCCCACAAGTTTAAAAAGTGCGCTAGGCCTGTTGTATCAGATGCATTCAATATTTGATGTATCAATTCCCTGAAATGGAGGGGGAGATCTGTGTTTAACAGTGATAGTATTTCACAGGACGTTCTCTACACCTGTTCTCACGAGCTGAAGTGAGAGCTACTTCTTGTTGAAACAATAGCGCTTTGAGTCTTCTTAGCTTATTGAAATCTGTTTTCAGGGTTGGAATAGAAGGCCACAACAAACTATCTACACTCCCATGCAGAGGGGGAAACATGACGTTGTTGCAACAAGTAACTGGCTGGAAAACAGTCACTACGTATGGGATTCCAGCATGTAGACCACAGCAGTCCTGATTATTAAGGAGGAGATAACTGCCGTTGGAAAGCAATGTGAGATTGGGAAAACTAGCGGGAACCGGAGTTCCTTTTTGAAAACAAGCCAAATTAGGCACAGAAACATTACAAGCGCCATGGAGTTTCACTTGTTGACATACAAGGGAATATCCGACAGTGGAATCACACTCTTCTCCTGTAAGAAAAATTTCTCTGTCAGCTCATTGACAGCGATATGTAAATGGTAAAGACCATAACTCATGTATGTAACTGCTCCCAAGGGGCTCATATCTACCTACGGTAAAGTGTTTCATGAAGGCAGTAAACTGAAACATAGAGATGGGCAACAAAATTACTAGGGGTGGGCGGAATTTGCGTAGTCGCGCTACGCAAAGCTCCGCGAAATGGTAAAAAATCTCCGCGAGCACGCAAAAGTTCCGCGAACACGCGGAATTGCTTGTTCCGCCCGTTCGCGATGCTTTTTTCCTGTTCGCGAACGCTGTTTGCGTGCTCGGGGAGAAATATCTTGCAAACACGCATTTTCAAAGTGCGAACAAGCAAAAAATTCCGCGAAGCTGCGGATCGCGGAATTTTGGGCAATTTCGCGTTCTCCGCGGAACGCGAAATTACCCAAATTCCGCGAGCGGAACGGAATTTACCACCCAGGCCTAAAAATTACCCAATGTATTAACCTGACGGCAGAATGAATTTCAGCTATGGTAAATGGTAGTCGTTTGAGTTTTTCTATATGCAGCATAGTATATGTAGCATCTTTCGTGGCCATCAACTGTTGTTTACTCGTTAAATTGAAAGGTAAGAACAAAGCACTTGCATTCAGGTAATTCCAGGGAACTCGCCCGTTTTTAAGTGTTTGTAGTGTTCACCCAAATTGCATACCTGTTCTAAGTTCATGTTGACCATGATATAGCATAGACGCTTCACTTTGTACAATATCAATATCAGAAGACACAATATTGTCTAAAGTATAAATACTAGATGACAATGTGTTAATACTGTTATCGATAATGGCAAGGACTTTATCCAGATTGACCTGATCTATTTGTCGTAGACGTACAGCAGCTTCCATTTGTGACAATTTACAAAATTCATTATACGCAGCATAAACAAAACGCTGCGCACGAGGGGACTTTGGACCCAGAAGGAAATCACCAAGGTTTATGACTCCAGACAAAAGAGAAAGATGTTGTTTTACAGAAGACAGCGTGGAATGTTCTAAGCATTGTTGACATAATTTACCAACTGAATAAGGGGTGACAGTATTGGAATTGGGGGACTGAGGGTAGCGTGAATCAGGTCTATGTAGTGTAAACCCTGAAGTGGTATTCATGAAATGGGAATAACAATCATTCGTGTCTATCGGGCACAACGCCCACCTAGGTGGATTCATCATAGAGGAATTTAACGTACCGGTTCTTAGCATGCAATTTAGTTGATCTTCAGTATAATTTGTAGAAACCTGCCAGTTATCATGGATGGCTAGTAATGGAATAGCTGGAGTATTCAATACTTTAATTTTAGCCAATCACAGGCAAGTAGTTTGTTGGATGGTGTCATTAAGAAAGATGATTTGGGTCGGTATTAGACATGCACGGACAGGGATTCAGTGCCTTGCACTTGCCAAGGCTTAGTGCCCCATACTGGTTTTAAATCAATGTTATCTCTCCAATAGTCGTATCCCTTCAGCGCCATGTTTTCAATAAAAGAATAGGAATAAATTAACTTAGTTTTGATAAGCATAAATATTTTTGAAGGAATGGGAATCAATTTAAAGTAATATGATGCCGGGTCTGAAAGGTTATAACCAGTAAAGTAAGTTTACTTTTGCTTTTGCATATTGTAACTACCCTGGGATGGAGTAGGGCAATGTTCCCATTGAGTATAATTAAAAAGGGGACGCTGTCCGTTAATTTTATGCAGAAAATGATGTCCATAATGTTGATAACAAAATAACTCGGCATAGTTAGCAGAATTCAAATATAAATCTTCTGTATCAAAGACAGTGTAATATTGTAATTCAGAAAACAAAGAACTCACAGCATTGACATCCCAATCATCGGATTGTAGCCCAGGTATAATCTCATCACCGATAGAAACACAGAATACATATGTTATCTGTAGGGTCTCCGTAGGACCATATACATCGAATGGCACTCTATCCCATACAATACCATTAGTGACTGGGACCACTAAACAAGGAACTGGTCTCTTTTCATTTTGTGCGAGGAGGAATGTGGGGCCAACACACCGTCGACCTATTCCACGGTGGAGCACTCCGGAAGGTAGTGGCCATTAATCAGAAGGAAGAAAACAGTCACAAATCCAGTCCACATAAACAGAGACACCATGGAAAACACAATCCAGAATTATGTCCAAGGGGGAACTAGATTAGTGTTCTTCAACCAAGAGATAAGAACACAAATCCTTGCCGATGTCGGGGAGAGGACTGTAGACAGAGAAGAACTGTTAGAAGAATAAATATCATGATCGATATAGTAACCAGAAGAACTGAGCTGAAACAGCAGAGGCTGAGAGTCTGGACCCAGAACAGAGGCTTGCAGGTCCACAGGGCTCTCAACAGGTGGATCAGAATAAATGATTTCCATTGTAGAATATGAAGAAGGCAAAACTGATAATTGGTCAACTGAAGACTCAACATCCCCCTCCGGCAGCCGGGGAGAATCAGAACGAACGAGGCTCACAGGCTGTAAGGAAGTATCCTGTTGTGGGACACTCCTAGGCATACTATTAAGGATTGGCAATATGGTGTAACTTGACATGTTCAATTGAGACAAAGCGATTGTCTTTGTATCCTGGTAGTGGAGGTAAAATCACAGTTTTGGTGCCCTGAAGACCAAGCACTGGGACAAGAGCATGAAATACGGGACCAAATTCTTTCTTGATCGCCACTTTTTCACGAATGAGATCAGCCAGAAACAGGAATCAGAACAGCTGCATCCGCTGGAGAGGTTGAGGGCAAATGTGTTTTCATCAGAGCGTCACAACTCTTTTGTAGATCCTGTAATACAGCACAGTGACTTGAGTAAGCCCTGCTGGCGCCTCGCTACTTGCAGCTCTTGATTTGCCTATTTTTAATTGATTTTATTCAGGTTGTGTAGCGCTTTTTTAAAACTGCTTTTTTACTTGCTTTTAATACCTATTGCTGCTAATTCCTTAAACACTATTGCACTTACCGCTTTCACGTTAAGCTGCCTAGTCCTGAGTTAGTGCCGACCCCGGTCCGCCACGGCTGCTGTGCCGATTGCGCGGAGGGCGGACACACCACCATTCTTTTTTTCACCTCACTTCCGCCCTCAGATCACATCCGGTTGGGACACGGTCTAGTTTTACACCGGAACCAAGTACAAAACGCTCGATGGCGCAGACGCGCAGCGGACTTGAGTAAGCCCTGCTGGCGCCTCGCTACTTGCAGCTCTTGATTTGCCTATTTTTAATTGATTTTATTCAGGTTGTGTAGCGCTTTTTTAAAACTGCTTTTTTACTTGCTTTTAATACCTATTGCTGCTAATTCCTTAAACACTATTGCACTTACCGCTTTCACGTTAAGCTGCCTAGTCCTGAGTTAGTGCCGACCCCGGTCCGCCACGGCTGCTGTGCCGATTGCGCGGAGGGCGGACACACCACCATTCTTTTTTCGCCTCACTTCCGCCCGCAGATCACATCCGGTTGGGACACGGTCTAGTTTTACACCGGAACCAAGTACAAAACGCTCGATGGCGCGGACGCGCAGCGGACTTGAGTAAGCCCTGCTGGCGCCTTGCTACTTGCAGCTCTTGATTTGCCTATTTTTAATTGATTTTATTCAGGTTGTGTAGCGCTTTTTTAAAACTGCTTTTTTACTTGCTTTTAATACCTATTGCTGCTAATTCCTTAAACACTATTGCACTTACCGCTTTTACGTTAAGCTGCCTAGTCCTGAGTTAGTGCCGACCCCGGTCCGCCACGGCTGCTGTGCCGATTGCGCGGAGGGCAGACACACCACCATTCTTTTTTTCGCCTCACTTCCGCCCGCAGATCACATCCGGTTGGGACACGGTCTAGTTTTACACCGGAACCAAGTACAAAACGCTCGATGGTGCGGACGCGCAACGGACGCGCGCAGCGGGCGCGCCGCTGGCACGCCTAAGGCAAGCCCGTCTGCGCCCGTCCGCGCCTGGACTGGGCCCAGGGCCAGAACCCCTGGTCCTTTATATCCTTCGGCGCTCAGATATACCGCTGGGGAGTTACATCTCCTTAACAATCCCAAGGAGAAGTGCTGCCCGTTATTTCTTGGTGAAGATAGCATAAACTGTCCCTGCAGTTTCACGCTCCCACTTCCTCGAAGGTCCAGTGTCTTTCAGCCTCCCAAATGTTCCCGCAGTCGTGACTCCTCTAAATTCACAGAGAGTGCTGTAATTCACTGCGGCCTCACAAATGTCAGATCCTTGGCAAAGCACAAGTATGAAATTGCACACATGATTTATAATTCTGACTTAGACATACTTTTTATAACAGAAACTTGGGCAGACGCAGCCTCCGACCCTGACTTTGTCACAGCAACACCGGCCGGATTTAGGGCTATCAGGGCCGACAGGCCACTTAAACGAGGAGGGGAGTAGCAATTATCTTTAGGTAGCAGTTCCCTATAACCTACCACCCTATCTTTACACCTTCATATGAGGCTCTTTACTTTGCGCTTGAACTTAACCCTAGGCTGACTTTTAGAGGCATTTTACTTTATCGGCCTCCAGGATCCAGAAGCACTTTTATTTCTAACTTAGATAGCCTTCTGGAACCCACTTTTTTACACAATGATTTTACCATTCTCGGAGATTTTAATTTTCATCTTGAAGACAAAGATAACAGGGAGACAGGGACTCTCCTTGACACATTGGGAGCTGTAGGTCTAACGCAACAGGTACAGACCCCCACTCATGAGGCGGGACACACGTTAGACGGCATCTTTACCTCGATTCATGGTCTCATACTCAAAGAAACTCTCCCTCTGACATGGTCAGACCATTCATTAATTAAGTTCAATTTCCCAGACATTACTGTCAGGTTAGGAGGTATCTCTAAGCCCCCTGGCTCCACCCATATGGAGTGGAGTAAAATGGACAAAATGACCTTCCACACACAGTTGGAGAGCTCTCGACCACAATTAAATGGTCACCCAGAATTAGCTGCCACCAAATATACTGAATGGCTCAATGAAGCCGTCAATGCCTCAGTACCCATCAAGAAATCGTCAGGGAATAGGAGCACCCCTCGGCCCCCTGGTTTTCTGACACACTACGGAAAGAAAAGCAAAAATGCCGTCGACTAGAAAGGTGTTGGCGTGCAAACTATTATTCGCCTGAGAGGAAAGCGTACAAAACGGCCCTAACTCAATATAAAAATTTACTGATATTAGGAAAGAGGGATTATTTTACCAGACAGATTGAAAACGCCAAAAATTCCTCTAAAGCACTTTTCTCAGCAGTAAACAAACTTACAATACCCAAAAATACAGAGTTTAGGGGCAGTCAAAATTTTTGTGACGACATTGCAGATGCTTTTAAAACCAAAGTCCTAGACATTTTCAAGATCTTTGAGGACGTATCAGCTTACCTCCCTACCACTCTTCCGACTAGCCCTGTTCCTAAACACATTAGCCTTTGTAGCTTTTCCCCCACTTCATCTGAAGCAGTGGAAAAATTTATAAAAGGAGCGAAGTCGGGATCTCCCTTCGATCCATGCCCGCCGGCATTTCTGACAGAAATAGCAGATCTGGTGAGTCCCGGGCTTACAGAAATTTTTAATTCCATGTTTGAACATGGCATCTTTCCTTCCAGGTGGAAGGACACCTCTATCCTCCCGCTGCTAAAAAACCCAACCTGGACGCGGCCGACCCGAAGAACTATCGGCCTATAGCCCGTTTGCCGTTACCAGCAAAAATAATAGATAAAATCATGAACATTCAACTAACACAATTTATTCGTGAAAATAATCTGTTGGATAACTCCCAGTTTGGGTTTCGCCAAGATCATAGCACAGAAACAGCACTTATCAAAGCCACTGAGGAGATCAGAGCAGTGATGGATGGGGGAGGCACAGCTGCCCTCGTGCTCCTCGATCTGTCAGCCGCTTTTGATACGGTTGACCACTCTCTCCTGGAACAGCGATTGGAGGGTCTGGGGGTCAGAGGCACCGCACTAACCCTACTGTCCTCCTTTCTTAAGGACAGGAGATTAACAGTTTCGGCTGATGGGTATCATTCAGAGCCTTATACCCTCCCATGTGGAGTACCACAGGGCTCCTCCCTGAGCCCTTCTCTTTTTAATATTTACATCTCCGAACTGGCTCCTTTAATTCGGGATTTTGGGTTTAGTTTGACGTCGTATGCCGATGACACCCAGATAGTGGTGGCTGCCTACAAAAACCAGGTTTCCCCATTTCAACAATTTCAGAACTGCATGTGCACCATAAACAGATGGATGAGTACACATTGTCTCAGACTCAACTCTGAAAAGACTGAGGTCCTGATTTTTGGCAATATGCAGCCAAACTGGGGTAATCTATTGTGGCCCGTAGAGATGGGAGAACCACCAAAACCAGCGGTCAAGGCTAAGAACCTTGGCGTTTGGTTTGATAACAAACTATCGCTTTCTCAGCAGATAAATTCAACTGTATCTGCCTCCCACTTTCTTATTAAGAAAATAAGGAAGATCTTTCCTTATATCCCTGCAGATTCCAGGAAAATGGTGGTTACCTCGTTAATCCAGTCTAAATTGGATTACTGCAACAGGCTTTACTTGAACACACAGAAACAGTGCTTAAAAAAGCTTCAGATGGTTCAAAATTCAGCAGCACGTTTATTGGTCGACATCCCCAGGGGAAACTCTGTATCGAAAGAGATTCGTAACCTGCATTGGCTTCCGGTGTCACAACGCATCAAATTCAAGGCTCTTTGTTTGGCATATAAAGCTCTGAACCACACAGGTCCTTCCTTTTTGCAAAACCTGTTTGTCTGGTATGAACCAACAAGACACCTCCGTTCAACAGGGGCCAGACTTTTGGCAGTGCCCAGAGTTCGAACATTGCAGTGGGGCGGTCGCAGCTTTCACTACGGCACCTCCAAACTCTGGAACACTCTTCCGAATGTGCTCAGAGCTGCGAGCTCCCTTTCCACCTTCAGGAAGGAATTGAAAACCTGGCTGTTCATGAATTAGACGTTACAGTGGGCGTACTGTGTCCTCAGCGCCAAGACGCCTCCGGGTATTCGTGCGCTTTACAAATATCGTTAACATTAACATTAACATTAACATTATCTACGTCAAATGTTGCGGCAGCCACAACAACGTCTAGGCCCTCAAGGTCGGGAACAAACATCTTAATGCCAAAGAGCATTTCATACAGGGTCCGCCCACCCAGAGATCTTCATGGGAGATTATTAAGGGCACGTTGAACCCCATAGCGGTGAGTTAACCAGCCACGGCCCATACCTAATACCCTTGCTGTTAAAGACTGCTTTAAGTCACGGTTCATCCGCTCCACAACAGAATTGCCCTCAGCCCTATATGGAGACGAGAAATGCACCTGCACTCCCATGGACTTCATTAAATTCCGGTGAGCCTTAGATGCAAAAGCCGGTCCTTGGTACCAGTGGAAAGTGCCACAGGCATAAGTCCCGACAAAGACATGCAAATCTTGTATAACAGTGCAAGCGTCAGCAGAGTGCTGCGGCCAAACCCAGAGGAACCTAGTGCATGAATCCAATGCAACCAAAATATATTTGTAAGCATTATCGGATGTTAATGGACCGCAATGATCAAGATAAATACACCCAAATCGGTTGTTTGAAATAAAAAGATGAGCCTGAGGTGGACGCGACACAGTAGAACTCTTAATTTGTTGACAAACATCACAACAAAGCAGATATTTGAGAGTCTGATGGTATAAACTGCACCACCAATAGCGCTGCTGTAAAAGAGAAACAGTAGCCGACACTCCTGCATGAGTAGAAGCCAAGCCTTCATGGGCGGCCACAATGAGCGATAGTCTGCGGTCATTGTTGGGAATCAAGTGATCACCGACAGTAGGAATAGTTACAAATGGTACTTTGTCATTAGTCATGTGATAAGTATAACTAGAAGGGAAACCCTGGGGAAAAGGAGTACCCTCCCTAGATGCAGCAATAGCCACTAAAATGTCATTGTCAATTTTATTCATGATTCTAGTAATAGCTGCTACTTTAACTTGGCCTCTGCAGATTTTGCTGCTTCATCAGCCATTGAATTACTGACAGCGTGCGCTCCCGTACGTTGATGTCCTAATGTATGCACAACATGTGTAAGTGTCAACCTTTCCTTATGAGCAGCCACTCGGACCCAAAGCTTTTTATGCTTGATTGTGCAACCTTTAGAATCCCGAAAAGCATTCTGTTTCCAGAAGAACAAATTGTCATTGAAAGACTGTACACAATAAAAAGAGTCACTCATAACAAGGGTGGGTAACTCAAAATCAGCAAATTCAAGAGCTAAGAGTAGAGCTCGTAACTCTGCTAACTGGGCCGTGCAATCCCCCAGGGACTGCGTCGGAACTGAATGATGAACTCCGTCCACTACTGCACCTACTACAATAGCCCTAGTTGCAGAATAAGCTTGTTTGGAACCAATGGCCGGTTGAGCCGAACCATCAGTGTAAATGATGCATTTGTACTGATCAAGAGGAAGAACTGATGAAGGGAGAGGGTGAAAATGAGCTGAAGAAACTTTTGAGCTTGTAATGACGGGTCAAAAATAAGCCTGGGCGAAGTGCAAAAAAACATCCACCATGCTACGTGGAGCTCTTCCAGCGGTGGAGTGCGTTAAATAAATGCCATTTGCGGTGATTTTCAGCGCCGGATGTTTGTCCGCACTGTGCAATCATCGCAAACAGCACCATGCACAGCACAAGCAGGCGCTGCTTCCTTTAAGCCATCCGAGTAGATTTTTTACTCAACCGGCAGCTTTTTTAATTTGAACAGATGGTTTTTCAATGCGAGCGGTCGCGACCATACGCGACCACTCGCAATAAAAAATCCTCCCGCCCGTGTTGAGAAGTCTTGCCGGGAAGTTGATTTCCCATGCTCGTGCTCGCCAACTTGACACTGACGATCGTGAACGAGGAAAAATCTTGCCAGGAGGTGGATTTTCCTCACACGCGCTCGCCAACTTGATGTTGATGACCACGAGCAAGGAAAAAAACTCCGCTCCGCAGAGTGGAGTTTTTCAGAACTCCGCGACCTCCACTTAACGCGGAGTGCAGAAAACACCGCAAACTCCGCATGCAGAGTGGAGTTCACCGCCCAGGGTTAGTCAAAAACAAAATTTACATCAGCCAATGTCAGGGACGTAGCCCATTGTATCCAACAAGGATGTAGAGCTTTAGAGTTAGGAATACTAGCTTTTGTGACCGCCTCTAAGGCAGGCACAGGTGAAACAACAAAAATTTGTTTATCTTGTGCAAGAGGGCATTCTTTCAGAATCACCATCTGCACAGCAGTAATAATTTTCTCAGTAGAAGAAAAATGCAACTCTGCAGGAGTATACAGATGGGATTTGTAGGCTATGGGAACCGTGTCACTCTCATTAAAAGTCAATTGCTCAGGGTAAAATCCGGATGACCAAATTGGTAGTATTTAATCTAGTTTGTAAATATCGTGTTGCAAGCAAGTCTGATTGTAACGCTTGCAACACTGTGGTGTGTTCCGGAATGCAACTGAATGCAGAAAATGAAGAGTGTATCAATGCGTTGAGTGGCTTGATACGCTGCACATAGTCAGGAATGTAAGTTCTGCCGAAATTGAAAAAAACAGAGCAGAGACTGTAATTTCGTAAGGGTAGATGAAGGTTGCAATTGAGCACACTTCTCCAGAAAGTAGGGTGCCAAACCCCTACCCTCATTTGTTAGCTCATAGCCAAGAAAAGGAATGGCCAAAAAGGCTATATGCGATTTCGCAAAGTTGAATTTGTACCCTACGGCTGCAAAACAAATGATAATGCGATCCACCTGCACAAGATGAGGATTTAATTCATCATCTCTGAGGTAAATGTCATCGACATATGAAAAGCATCAGGATCAATTTCATTTAAAGGGGGCACAATATGTGCCGCAAAAACACCGGGCTATTCTTATACCCCATAAGCAATTTCGCATAGTGCCTCTGAGAGCCGAGGGCACTGAATGCGGATAAGACACGGCTCTCCAGAGCCATATTGTGACTGAAAAATCCAATTCAAATATCTAAAGTAGTTTAAAACTTTTTATGTACAATATTATTGATCAGTGCTGTACCATGCGTGTTCTGTTCGGCAAAGGTACAGGTATGGCTATTCAAATGTCTGTAATCCAAAACAATGTGATATGAACCATCAGTTTTAAAATCAGAAAAAGAGGATTATTCATCGCAGAAACACAGCGTTCAATTACACCCTGATATTCCAACTGGGTTTGAATTTCTTTAACGGATGATTTTGCGTCACGTTCAATTGGATATTGAGGTTGCGGCTGAGGAGTAGAGCAAACAGGCATGACATGTAAAGGTGAATCCTTATCACAACCAGCCTGGTTGCGGTATAAGGCAGGAGCTAAGGCAAGAACCCACTCCGAAGTATAGGCATGCTTAGTCTCATCTGGGACATATTGTGAAAAGGAAGGAATAATCACCTCCTCGCCATGAGGACAAGCAAGAAGAAACGTAGGAGGCCAATCTACCTCTGCTAGTAAAATGTCATAAGAAGACGTCAAGTTGTCCCAAAAAATAGCATTTATGGTGTGCTTAATATCACCTTCAATCTTAAGGTCTACATATTAAAGTCTATCAGTGGGAGTCATGCAGGTGTCTGCAGTTTCAACAGTTACAAATGTGTCAGTTGCTGCACTAAGGTAACTTCCTCAGCGCTGTCGAGGACAGTCACCGTCCAACTCCTGTCCAGGGGAAGAGTTCTCACCGTCTGGGGCATACTTCGCTGTCAAAGCGGCAGCTTTTTTCTTCTGAAATGGGGTTCAATACGGAGGTGGTTCCTCCTGTTTGACTTTCACATCATACTGGCGCTGCGGATCTCCCTTAGGTTGCGTGGACTCGCCTTGTCTGCAATCCTGTCGTCCTCCTCTACCAAATTGTTGATGAAGGAGAATGAGGATCATGAACCTGAAACCTCTCTGGAGTTTTAATCTTAGAGCGATCACGTAAATCATATCTATGTTCAGAAGCGTCAGTTGGTGGTGAACCAGCATGAGACCTAGGCTTCTGTTGCTGTTCATTTTTGTCCCATGTCTTCTTAGGAAAGACTGGATGCCCCTTCTTCTCAGGGGTAGGAGTGTTTGCCCTGATTACATCTCCCATCAGGCTCTGTCCTACACACACCTTCCTACACATCCCAACTAGCTTACAGGGGAATCTGCTTTCCTCCAGTGAGTGGCAATGTGCTGCCAAGATGGCTGACACTGCTACATGGTGTCTGGAGCAGAAGGCCTTGATGGGTGTTGCAGTCAAGTCAAACAACAGACACCAATGTCAGACATTTTTTCAGTACATTTCTACTCACTGTCTGGTAAGCATGGTTCCTAGCGGCCTAGTTGGGTTGGGTGGGAGGAGGAGTGTTTGCCCTGACTACATCTCCCAGCAGGCCCTGTCCTATACACACTCTTCCCACCCAGCACAAACAGCACACCTGGAACTCTGCTTACCTGAAACTGAGTGGAAATGTACTGACAAAATGGATGACACTGGGGAATGTTTTTTAGAGCACAAGGCCATGATGGGATTTGTGGTCAACTCTGACAACATGCACCTGTGTCAGACATCTTGCCAGTACACTTCCCACTCACTTTCAGGAAACCATAGTTCCAGGTGGTCTGTTTGTGCTGGTTGGGAAGGTGTGTGGAGGACAGGTCCTGATGGGAGTTGGAGTAATGGCAAACACTCCTACCCCCACCCAGCACAACCAGTTCATCTGGGCCTATGGCTACCTGACAGTGAATGGAAGTGCACTAGCAAGATGCCTGACACTGTTGCATGGTGTTTGGTGCAAAAGGCCTTGTTCGGAGTTGGATTCAAGTTTAACATCGTGCAGCAGTGTCAGACTCCTTGCTAGCATACTTCCCCTCACTGCCATTTAGCCATCGTCTCAGAGGAGTTAGCGAGGCTGGGTGCGGGGAGGATTATTTGGAATTGCTACAACTCACATCAGGCCCTGTCCAACATACACCATCCCACCCAGCACCAACAGACCAACAGGAACTAAGCTTTCACACAATGTTTCAAATTTTACTAGAAGGATGCATGACACTGGGCACTGGTGTCTGACTTTTCCACAACTACCAACAGGGCCTTGTTCTCAAAACACCGGGCACCAGTGTCAGCCATCTATGTCAGTACATATCCACTCACTGTCAGGAAAGCATAGCTCCAGGGATGCTGTGTCTGCACAGTGGAAAGAGTGTGTGTAGTACAGGGCCTGATGGGAGATCTGGCCAGTGCAAACACTCCTCCTCCCACCCAGCCCAACAAGCCTACTATGAACCATGCTTTCCTGACAATCAGTGGAAAGGTACTGACAAAATGCCTGAGACTGGGGACTGGTGTTTGGATCAGAAGGCCATGAGGGGAGTTGTTGTAAAGTCAGACACCAGTGCCCAGTGTCAGGCATCCTGCAGGTACATTCTGACACACTGTGAGGTAAGCTTAAGTACTGTTGGGCTGTTTACGCTGGGTGGGAACGTGTACGTAGGACAGGGCCTGATGGGAGTCAGTGCAAACACTCCTACTCTCACACAGACAAAAAGCTCATCTGGGCCTATCGCTACCTTACAGTGAGGGGATGTGTACTAGTATGATGGCTCACAGTCATCCTGGTGTCTGAATTGAGCACAACTACCATCATGTCCTTGTGCTCCAAAGACCAGCCCTCAGTGTCACTCACCTTGCTAGTCCATTCTCCACTCACTGTCAGTTTGCCATAGGCACAGATGAAGTGGATGTGCCATGTGGGGGGAGGAGTTGTTGCCATTAATAGAAATCCCATCAGGCAACGCAATTAACACACTTGTCCCACCAATCCCAAACAGCAGCCCTGGGATCCTGTTTGAATGAGATAGAGGGGAAATGTATCAGCAAGATGTCTGACATTGGTGCATGGTGTTTTGAGCACAAGGTCCTGATGTGAGTTGCTTTCAACTTCCACACCATGCAGCAGTGTCATATAACTGACTAGTCCACTTCGCATCATTGTGAGTTAGGCATAGGCACAGAGGAGTTAGTGATGCTGTGTGGGGGGAGGAGTATTTGCAGTCACTAAAAGTAACACAATACCTGGGCCCACACATACTTTCCCACCCATCCCAACGAGCCCACCAGGGACTCCACTTTCCTGAGAGTGAGTGGAAATGTACTGGCAAGATTACTGACACTGGGGAGTGGTGTGAGGAGCACAAGGCATTGATGGGAGGTTGTCTAAAGGCAGACACTTGTCCCCAGTGTCAGATATCTTGCAAGTACATTACCACTCACTGTTAGTAAAGCATATTTCCAGGTTGGATGGTTGGGCTGGGTGGGAAGGTGAATGTAGGACTGGGCCTGATGGGAGTCGGAATAACAGCAAACACTCGTCATCACACACAGCACAACCACTTCATCGGGCCCATGTATACCTGACAGTGAGTTGATGTGTACTAGCAAGATGGCTGACACTGAGGACTGCTGTCTGAACCTATCACAACTAATAAATTTCACTTTGTGCAACAAACACCAGCCACAAGTGACAACCATCTTGCAAGTACACTTACCAGCATTGTCTGGACTACACTCTTCCTGGTGGCCTGGTGGCCTGGGTGGGAGGAGGAGTGTAAGTCGCTCAAATAAAGCCTAAGCACTCCAAACTCAGTTTATTAAAGTAGTTTGCCACAAAATGACAGAAAGAACACTTTGTGATCTCATATGACTATGGAGGAAATAAACAATATATATGATATGTGTATTCACAAAGCTAAGCAGTCACACATTTTGATCCTCACTGCCATTCCCATGTGTATAATGAGATGAGAACAAGAAGCACCTCACTCACACCATTCCCACACATTTCTGGGTAAATAAACAGACTGTGAGTGTGTAGGTAGCCACACCTATGTGACGTCCAAGACATGCACTAAGCCCAGTACACAGGCCTCAAAATCACCAACATTGGGAGATAAAGAGTATGTATGTCACCATAAAAGTACAAATGTGGACAACACCACCCCATCTGTGTCATTCACAGGGTGTCACGAACCAGTCAATATCTTGACATGTATTTTGAACTAAACACAACATGCCCATTTATGCACATAACTGGACAGGTTCATTAATCCCCATCTTGTCTGAATCGCACTGTTCTCCAAAAACATAGGTCAGCATCATAGATGAAGGAGGACAATCTATCTTCATTAACTCATTCTTAGGTTCAGTCGTCTATGTAATGGGTATGATTTGAGGAGCAGTGGACATTCACATCAATCATTGTGTCTTTTATATACCCACAGGGCGAGCTGAGACCACCCCCGAAACCAACCAGGACAGCCAGTCCCAGACTCTGGTCGACCTGTTGCTCTCTGGTATAGATGTTTCTCAACCATCCTGGGACAGCGAGGAACAACCTGGCCCATCAGGTTCGGGTAGCCAGACAGCACCAGCAGCGGCTACAGCAGGATCCTCTTTGACCACTCCTTCCTCAGCTGACAACACCCAGCTGACCCCTACCCTGACGGACACAGTAGCCTGAGCCACCACTGACAGCACAGCAACACAGGTCACTCTGGAGTTGGTGGACAACAACACCCCTGTCGACAAGGAAGGAGGCTTAGTGTTGACTGTGCCAACACCAACTGGGCCTGCTCATATAGGTAGGGGTGGAGGGAGGGGCCCTGGGGACCTGTGCCGTCATGCAGCTGGTGCTGCTGAGGAACATCACCCAAACCTCTCCAGGATCCTCAATGCCTACGAGGGTAGCCAGGGAGATTTTGGCCAGGTCGTGGGCATCCTCCCGAATATCAAACAGCTGCAGGATGCCCAAAATCCAGGTTTTGACACTTCTATGGGTAAAATAGACAAAATGACTGTGGTGCACAGGGATATTGTCACCTGCCTCTGCCAGATCGCTAACAACATGTCCACACCTCCGTGTGTGCCCACAGCATCTGGTGCATCAACATCTGCACAAGCCACAGGGAGGGACGTGGACTCTGGCGGAGAGTCCCCAGCACCGCAGTTGGCTGCAGCTGAGGGTCCCCCCGCAAAATGTAGAAAGGGTCGTCCGAGGAAGAATCCCTGCGAAACAGATGGCAATCCATCACCCCAGGAAGTGACAATCTGCTCCTGATATCCTCCATTGTGTGCAAAGCGTTCACTTTGTTGACTGTCATCAAGAACTGTACCACATTGGTTGGAGGGTCTAATTTGGCTTTGGAGTCAAATTACTGTGGATTTACCTTTAAAGATTTCACTTACAAACACTACCAACTCCTATCTGCACTTTGTTTGCTTTTATTTTTTGTTGAGCACTCCGCCATTGTGTGGAATGATCGCCCTACATCATGAACTAAAATAAATCACTTTTCACAAAATACTTGCTCATGTCGTGATTTGGAATTCCAAAGTTACAGATTGAAAAGGTGCACTAGATCACAAAGAATGAAGTGTCAACAACATTGGTAACAAATCAATTCCAAAATGCAAAATAATGGCTTATGAGTAAATGTACCTTGTCACAGCATGATAGATAGACACAACCAGGTTATCACACAAACCGTAGTAGATGGTACTGATTAATTTTAAGTCTACTGTCGACAAAACTATCAACATTTGCTAGCACAATCATCAATCATTTTCAGCACACAAAATCATCATGGTACATGTTTTGTTTCTAAATAATCTTTGGATGTGTGAAAACAGACGAGGCACACCTCAATGTGGAGCAAAAGTTTATTCTCCAGATACAACTTGGTGTCTCAAACCAAAATCAGATCACATCACACAGTAACCAAATGCTACCAAGTAAAAACAAATGAGCATCAGGTCAGAAGGAACAACATGCCAGGGATTTCCAAAACAGTTCAATGTTAAAGCATGTCACAGCATCATGGGTCTGTTGAGGTCACAACTCTGCAGTTGACATGAGAAAGTACCCTAGTAAGGAGAAACTTAGAACAGAGCAGGAACACAGGACTTAGGTATTTCAATTTTGCAAAATATGTCATCAGAAGCCCACGGATGACAGTGTGAACAACAGCTAGGCTTCATGGCAAGTCTGTACATGTTAACCTGCCCACTTAAAGGACACATCTTAGAAAAAACCTCAGGACAATTATCAGACACTTACAAGCATACATACACATTGTCCACCAGCAACAAAACAACATGCAATTGGGGATAGTACCTCCTCTCATTGCATACTTACACTCATGTGAAGAAGTTGTGGATGAGCTGTTGTCTCAAATCCCGCCATCATCATCATCACCACTGTCATCATGGCCCAGTCCTGGATCCTCCCTCGGTGGTGGGTGCTGGTCTCCGTCGTCCTGTATGAGAGGTATTTCCTGACGTATAGCCAGGTTGTGGAGCATTCAGAAAGCTGCAATGATCTTGCACACCTTCAATGGGGCATATTGGAGGGCTCCTCCTGTGCGATCCAGACAGCAGAATCTGGTCTTCAGTTGCCCAAAACTCTGCTGCACGACTCGTTGGGTCCTACCATGGGCATCATTAAACCACACTTCTGCAGGGGTGACAGAGTTATGGAGTGGAGTCAGTAACCAAGGCTGGTTGGGGTATCCAGAGTCTCCTACATTTAACACAGAAAAAGATTTGTTGTATGACAACAGAGCACTATCTGACATACAATCAACACACACCACAACATACACATACAACATCACCTACCAACAAGCCAGGCATGGTCAGGTTGCAGCTGAGACATCAAATGGGGATGACTCTGTTCCTCAGGATATATGCATCATGTGCTGAGCCTGGGAAATGTGCGCAGACGTGTGAGATCGACATGTCAGCCAAACATACCACCTGGACATTGATAGAGTGGTAATGTTTTCTGTTGCTATAAATTTGCTCATGTGCCTGTTGTAGGATCAGTGGAACGTGGGTACCATCAATAGAGCCAATGACATGGGGTACCCGTCCCAAGGCATAGAATTCCCCCTTGATGTCTCCAGGTGTTGGAAACTTAATGTACTGGTCCAGGTAACGGAGAAATGCCTCCAACACATCACGAAGGACATGGCTGAACATGGATTGGGACATTCCACCAGATGTTGCCACTGCGTACTGGAATGAACCAGTGGCAAAGAATTGTAATGCTGCCATAACCTTCACTTTGGGCGTCAGTTCAGTTGAATACGTGCGACCAGGCTGCAAATGAGATGACAACTGCTCAGACAAATCTTTAATTATTGGCCTTGTGAAACAGTATTTCCTGATTGTATCACGTTCTTCCATGGTCTGTAGGTCTGGAAAGGACCTGTAGACTGGAGGTCATCTGCGATACCTATGTGTAGAGTGTAACACAGTTGGTGTTAGTTCACAATGTACATAGAAACCTGCATTGAGACAAACAGAACGTGATATCTGAACACAACTAAAACTACAGAACATTGGAAATATACAGTTCAATTAAAAATGCTGACCTTGGATACAAATCACAGCATTAGTACCCTTCCCAGACATGTTACCAAGGTATGGTGACACAGCAATTAGAGTGCTGTAGTGTAAAAATCTCTTGTGTCTGTCACCTTTCATGTGATCAAGCATCACATAATCCACAACTCCCCATCAAAAAAGCAAGAGTTAGGTTTGTGAGAACAATTACATGGTTAAAAGGTACCCACAATAGGATGATGTAATGCCAGGTATGTGTGACACATAATACACACAGCATCTCACAATGTGAATCATGCACACTACTGTCACAGGGTGGACACTGTCATGTTGTCATGTCTGCATTACACATACAATCACGTACACAAAACATGAAAAATGAAGGGGTTGCATATATAACAATATCATCCACTTAAGTCTGGGACACAAAGATACACTAGTAATTCACATAACAAACACAAGCTGATATGGCTGCATAATGTCACAGTCTACTCATTCAAAGGTAAATACATTATCCATGACTTAGACACCAACCATTTACAGTCAGAAATCCCACAGATTGCACACTGGGTCACACAGTCCAGAAATGCAGTGAATATGTCAAGAATGGACTTGTACATCCCCAAAAAGTCATTGGCACTGTGACCAAGCCTAGAAGGGTAAATGGAGTATTTTTGTATCATGTTGGTATTAGCCTCAAAATCAGTGTGGCAGGTGCCCCTCAAGGTTGGCTCCTCATGGTATTGTTACCTATTCATTTAAAGGTCCATTTCATTTTTAAAATCTGCCTCCACACATGTAATGCACACAAATACAACAATTACAGAAGTGTCTGCCCTGCCATCCGATTACTGAAAAGACGCGGGAGCCGCATCCTAACCGTTTCGGACACAGCCATTCGCTGCAAGTTGTTATGGTGACAGACACGCGTTTCGGCTCGGGTCCTCATTGCGTGGAAACTGAGTCGGTAACCTCCCGTCACCAATGTATCAAAGTCAATCGTGGTCCGATGATGAGTTTTTGAACGTCGCGGTAGGCGTGTCGTCTGCAAGCAATGTAATGCATTGGACCAATTTGGAAAATGCGACCGACGCAAACCTGTCACTATGAATGCATGGAATTAAGACCGCCTCTGCTTGTTACATAAGTCTGTATATTCCCTAGATACTTCACTTGCCTGAATTACCTGCATCATTCCTGCACCTCCCCATCTCTCTGCTGCTGTTACTGCAAACTCTGGGAGCTACTATGGCATGTACAGTGGTCAGGGCCCCAGCTTTCACAGAGGAGGAAAACCAGGCCCTGCTGGAAACCCTCCTGCCACTGAACAGCCAGCTGTATGGCAAACCAGAGGAGCAGGTGAGTGATGATCCTACTGCATCTTCATTGGACATGTGCAATTAACATGCACTACAAGTATTAGGAATCTCATTTGCGAGCATGTAGACTGTTTTTTGAAAGTGTAAAAGTGGGTAGATAACTGTTCTGGGCAGGTACACTGCTTTTGAAGTGTGTTTATTGGGGTAAACATCTTATCACTTTTCTCATGGGCCGGACTCATCATTGAACACAAGACAACTGCACATAATGCCAATTGCCTACCCCTTAGACATTGATGCCAATCTGACCATGACCTATGTGTGCAAGTGTCTGACTCCGAAACATGTTGCATGTGAACTAAGGGTTTGTCACCATGTCATCCTTACAGGTCAACTCCCATGAGAAAGTCAAGATGTGGAGGACCAACGCCCGGAAGGTGCGCTCCATGGGGTTGGAAACTCGGTGTGTTCGTCATTGCCACAAGAGGTAATTGGTTCTGTCGGGAACAAACAATTACTTTGCTGGATAAGGATAATTATATTCGAACTATCGATTTTTTAAACAGAAACCAAAAATTTTCATTTATATATTGGATTTCATAATGCATATAAAGGAACACACCACAAAAAGTTAATCACATTCAAACTTATTTACTAATGCAAAGATAGGGAAAGGCTGTCAATAGGACTTTACAAATATAGTGATATAACGGAGTGACTGCAAGGTGCAGGGTCAGTGAATGGTGGTGATGGGTGGAATCTGAATTGTGTTAGGTAATCAACATGGGTGACATATAACACAATTGGAAACACAAACATTTTTCATTTTTCACTGTCCATTTTCAATGCATGAACTCATAACAAAAGTATTATTTCAAGTTTCGGTCAAGGAGACTGCATGGACTAATACAGATATAACGTCGACGTTTCGACCCTAGACGGAATTAGTAAATAACTTTGAATGTGATTAACTTTTTGTGGTGTGTTCCTTTATATGCATTATGAAATCCAATATATGGGCAGTTGAAAGCTAAACAGCAGCAAGGAGGGGTGAGTATGTGCCTTGTCACACAGCTTTCTTTTACCATCCATGTTGTAGTATCTTAGCCTGCTGGCCCTTTTACAGGTCGGGAGTCAGCCAAAACCACTGTTCATTTTTAACAGATACATATGCACAAGGATCATTAGATGCACGGTTATGCCCCTTTCATCAGGGACATGAAAGGAAGTTATGTTCAGGGTAGTGACAGTAGTGCCATGCTCATGTGGTTGGCACAAATTACAAAAACATGTGCATGGGGACTGGGGAGTGGATGTAGCCTTACGGTTAGAGCGTTCGACCTCGAAGCTGGGGAACCGGGTTCGAGTCTCGGCAACGACGCTCGACAACCTGTGATTCTGGGCAAATCATTTAATCTCCCCGTGCCTAACAAAAATGAATGTGTCCATCCGTAACTAAACTGGTGCTCATGTAAAGTGCTCTGATACCCGATGTCTCGGGTCTAGTTTGCTCTATATAAAACTCAAAAAAAAAAAAAAAAAAAGACACTTTAGCAGTAATGCGATAGCTCGACATGTGTCAGCACATTGTCTAATATGTGAGCCTGTTCTCAGTATGGTTTCAACAAATCTGTGAAGTATGCTGTTATTGGACCACTCAAGTTTGGAAAGCCGATGCTATACATCCCAGCAGCAGGTGTTGTCTATGTTGAGGCCTTGGTGAGTTTTGCTTGGTCAGTGGGCCAATGTTAGGTCCCAGCCATGCTGCTCAGTGTATTCAAATGTATCCCACGGGACAATTACAGCTATGCTAACTCTGGTCACATGTCACACCAGCCTTACACATGATTATGTGGAATATTCCATTCACTCCATCCAAAAGAGTGAGTCCATGTGTCTGACTCTGTAACAGTGACAACACATGCCATTCACTGGCAAACACAGTTGGTCACTGGTAGAAACATGACTGTAATTGTAAGGTATGATGTTAGATACACATTCACAATAGTTGACATGTGTGTAAATGCTCATGACTAATCATAGGGTTTTGTAAACCATGTGTATGATGCATCACTGTCAGATTGAGAGATGTCAAATGTGCATCATTTTGGAGAAAGTTAACAAAATAAGATGGAAAATAGGAGCAATGTAAGCTGAAGAAAGTGTGCAATATGTCTAATCGAAGTAAGGGACAATCAGACTTGGCCCATACAAATGGGGACTTCTGCAGTCTAGACAGGATTTGTACACAGTGTTGACTGGACTCATGAAGAGTGTCAGTACTAATAGTCGGTACAGACAATGCACCCAGAAGTGCCAGTGGCATGGTGTTCCACCTGAAGCATTGTGAGGATGCAGTCATCGTGTATTGACCATTGTTCACATCTGAAAATGGTGACCTGTTTACAATGTGCACAACATTCTGATTCATCTTCATGACACTGTGCATAGATCACACAAGACAGTGTGCCACATGCCTCTCACCTAACCCTGGGCGTAAAACTCTGCTCCGCTCACGGAGTTTGCAGAGTTTTGACAACTCTGCGTTCCATGTAGAACGTGGAGTTGCCAGAAAACTCCGCACTCCGCAAACGAGCAGAGTTATTTTTGTGTTTTGCATGCCCAAATTGCGTTTTTGCGTGTGTGAGAGTGACTTACCGGGTGCCTGCAATCGCGGACGAGATTTCCCATCCATTCACAAGTGCCACGAGATTTGGTTGCCGGCCGCACGGTCCCGCGAGAGTGTGTGATCGCGAACATGTCATTCGGGCGCGCCATCGGACCCTCGGCTGAAGTTTTGTGAAGAACGCGATCCCGAACACCCAGAATCTGCACTCTGGCAAAGGTTCTCTCCTGAGCAGCATCAAAATCTTCTCAAGATGATTCGGATTTTAAAAACTCCTCAGATTAACATTTGGCTGTACTTTTTTAGTGCAAGGAGTCCTTTTTCTTTTTTTACTTTGTTTTATAAGAGGAAGGAAGTGCCCCAGAGTCTCCAACTTCCTGTCCCTGTCTACCAGGCTCCTCCCAGTGCTTTGTCCATCTCCTGTTCACTTTTCATTTGGATTTGGAGCTGGAAGGATCACTCTTTGTGTCTGCTGCATCATATATCATTGGATTTGAGGACTTTTGAATTTGAGATTTCACAAGTAAGTTGAAAAATTGGTGTTGTTTGTTTGATTGGGGCATTGTTTTTTAAAAATGTATTGTGGTGGGTGGCCTGTAGTTTCAATAGAAGCTTAGTTGGTTCATTGTAAGTAATTTTTCTTCTTTTATAAATGAACCATGTTGCACAGTTCACTACATTTTCTCCAACTTTTGAAATCAATTTGCAATATTTATTTAGTTCACTAGCTCAGTAGTCTGCCAATGGGCCTTTCAGCCAGTAGGCCCAGAGATACTCATGGGTGCATGAAACAACTGCTTCTGTGGTGTCTGTTGAATTTAAACATCATTTAGGGCATGGATGGCATTGGATTGAAATGCAATGGTATTTCACTTTTTTCATGTGCGTTAAATAAATGCCTTTGTTGGATTTGTGTGGTTGTTGTTGTGTAAGTAGCAAAACTTTTTAGCCCTGTGGATTTTCGTTTTGGCATTGTTGCATTAAAGCTGTGTTGTTTAGCATGCCTCCTTTGTCTGGCCAGTGTGTGAGTGTGTTTGTAATAGTAGGGCCAGCATTTGCCTTGGCTGAGCCTCCCCGTGTGGCCAGGGGGCAATTTGTAAAGTCTGTGTCCATATAGATCTGCTTGAGTTCATTGTTTTCCAGGCCTCCTGCTTGTTGTGTGTGACCATGGCTGTGGCCATTTTGTGGTGGTAGTTAGTGTGCCTCTGCCTTAGGCCTGCATGTCTTTCCTTTGTTCCTCTTGCTTCTTGTTGTGGTAGACTGGCCATGTGGCTGTCGGCCATTTTGTGAAGGTAGCCAATGTGCTTTTGCCATAGGCCTGCATTGTCTGTCTTCCCTTTCTTGTTGTTGTGGCCTGGCCATGTGGCTGGCGGCCATTTTGTTAAGACAGCCAGTGTGCTTTTGCCATAGGCCTGCATTGTCTGTCTTCCCTTCCTTGTTGTTGTGGCCTGGCCATGTGGCTGGCGGCCATTTTGTAAAGGGGCAGCCAGTGTGCTTCTGCATTAGGCCTGCAAGCCTTCTTTGTGGTGGCCAGGCCTTCTTGCTGGTTGTTGATTTGCAAGCAATTTTTTCTTCTTTTATCCAGCAAAAAATGTAGCACAGTTCACTACATTTTCTAATAAATTTGCAATATTATTTTTTTTATAACATCTTTTTATTAAAATTCACACGTTATCTAGCAGGCAACCAGTTACAATTTAGCCCAGGCAATATTGACTAAGCCTGGGCGGAGTTCGCGGAGTTTCGCTACGCGGAACTCCGCGAAGTGCAAAAACCCTCTGCCGCACTGCGCGGAGCTCCTCGAGCAGCGGAGCGCATTAGATAAATGCCGTTTGCGGTGATTTTCAGTGCCAGGTGCTTGTGCACACTGTGCAATCAACGTGAACGGCACCATGCACAGCGCAAGCTGGCGCTGCTTCCTTTCTGCCTCTCAAGTAGATTTTTACTCGAGCGGCAGCTTTCTCAATGTGAACGGACGATTTCTCAAAGCGAGCATACGCTACCACTCGCAATGAGAAATCTGACCACCCGCTTTGAGAAATCTTGCCGGGAGGTTGATTTTACATGCTCGCGCTCGCCAACTTGATGTTGATGATCGCGAACGAGGAAAAATCTCGCCGGGAAGTGGATTTTCCTAGCTTGCACTCCCCAACTTGATGTTGACGAACGCGAGGAAAAAACTCTGCTCCGCTATGCAAAGTGGAGTTTTCGGAACTACGCGAGGTCTGCGTAACGTGGAGTGCGGAAAACTCCGCAAATTCCGGGAGCAGAGCGGAGTTCACCGCCCAGACTTAATATTGACCTCAAGTCACAACCGATAGTAGTTTGTTACACAGTTCTAATCCGATATCAGATCTTTGCCTACCGGCGAGTCCGGTACTCGTCTCCGTCTCATGTTCCCCATTGACACTTCTGTCGGACTAGTACAGATTCCCCCGTATGATTGTTCCACTTCCCCCAGATCGAATCACACTTTTTCGGGCATCCCGTACCCTTATATATCGCCCTTTCTGTGACCATACAGATGTCCATATCTTTCACCCAGTCTCTGAGAAGTGGGACTCTTGCAACCCCCCAGCATCTTGCTACCCAGGGTTACCCATATCTGGTCCTTAGCACTCAAATCTTTACCCTCCCATATATTCAGGAGGCACCGTTTCGATTCTGGTTCTACTTTCACCCCGCAGACTCCCGCCATTGTTTCTGTTACTCCCCGCCAGCACCTCCTAATCTCTGGGCATTCCCAGATCACGTTGTAAAATGTGCCTTCATGCCCACAGGCTCTCTGACAGTATTTAGACGATCCTTTATTCTTTTTTGCTAATGTGGTTCTGGGTAGGTATGCTCTGTGGAGGATTTTCAAGTGGATAAGTCTTAACTTTGCAGATATATTTCCATCCTCGTGAGGGATGCCCTGTGCCTCTTGCCATTCGTCCGCGTCCAGTGCTCCCAAGTCTCGTTGCCAAAGGTCATGTAATTTTCCCAATGGATCGGAAGAGTTGTATATAAGCTTTTTATATGTGAGGGAAATTGCCTTCTTGTCCATGTAGTCTGTTAGGAGTCTGTCCTCTAGGGGCGATGCCTCTGGGAGACTAGTTCCCTGCAGAATATCTGCACGAAGGGTGTGGCTGACTTGGAGGCACCTGAAAGATTCTGTCGGGGCCATGTCATATTTTTACTGAAGTTCCACAAATGGGATGCGATCCCTCCTGTTCCGGAGATCACCCACTATCGATATGCCTATAAGACCCCATTTAGTGAATCCCTTGCTTGTGTGCAGTCTCCCCAGTCGTTCACTTTCCCAGAGTGGCGTGAGTTGAGTTGTTTTATCATTCCACCCCAGTCTTTTGTTCACTCTGTGCCATAGGGTTATCGTGTGTGATGTGGGTCCCGTCAGTTGTATACCTTTTGGTTTTGAGTAAAGAGCTCTCAGGAATCCTTCCACCCCTAGCAAGTGTCTGTCCATCCTGTAGAACGGGTCATCTTGGGGTCTGTTTATCCACTGATTGACCACCATCAGTTGTGCCGCCCAGTAGTAACATTCTAGATATGGCAGTGCGACACCCCTATCGTACCAACCGCGCACTAGCTTTTTCATGGCTATTGTAGGGGGCTTCCAATCCCATAGTAAGTCTCGAACCTCACCGTCCATTGACTTAAAGAACGTTAGGGGGACCACAAATGGGGTGTTTTGCAGGGCGTATAGGGAGCGTGGCAGTGCCATCATTTTATAAAGTGCTGCCCGTCCTAACAGTGACAGCGGGAGTTTCCTCCAGTGCTGGATGTTACTATGGAATTGCTGCAAGTGGGAATATAGGTTTTGTGTAATAAACCAGTCTGGACCATCTGTCACAAATATTCTCAAGTATTTGAAACCCTCTGTTGCCACCCTTGCCTCGCAGCCACCGGGTAGAGCCGGGGGGCCTCCGCTTAGTACATAGATCACGGATTTCGACCAATTAATCGAATATCCAGACTTCTCTCCCAGGTTTCGGAGGATTGTCATGAGTCGATCTATCGAATATTTGGTAGCAGCTAGGTATAACAGGATATCGTCTGCATATAGTGAGATGCGGTCTTCCCAATGTTCGGTCCAGCGGAGGCCTCTGATGAGATGGTCACCCCTGATCCACACCACCAACGTCTCCAGGACCAATGCGAATAATAGTGGCGACAGGGGACACCCCTGATGGGTCCCCCTACACAGCCTAAAGGGGACCGAGGATCTCCCATTCACCACCACCTGTGCCATAGAGCCAGTGTAAAGTAGTTTTAGCCAAGCCTGAAATTTAGGGCCGAACCCAATCTTGTACATTACTACAAACATGTATGGCCACTCCACAGTGTTGAAGGCCATGCTGGCATCTAATGACATTATTACTGCATCATCTCGTATTGTATCTTTCCTGCCCATTACCGCATGGAGACGTCTTAAATTGAGTGCTGTATTTCTGCTTGGCAAGAATCCCGACTGGTCCGGATGTATCAGGCAGGAGACATGGTGTACAAGTCTGTTGGCGAGAAGTTTGGCCAGTATATTTATTTCAGCATTAAGGAGTGAGATGGGGCAGTATGGTGCGCATTCATCAGGTGGTTTACCGGGCTTGAGAATCACCACTATGGAGGCTAGGCACTGCTCCCCAGGCAACTCCCTCACTTCTTCACTTTCCTCGTACATTTTGAGTAAGTATGGCGCCACCCGGGAGGCCTCGGCCTTAAACAGCTCGATCGGTAGGCCATTTGGCCCCCCACCCTTCCAGACTTAAGCAACGTATGGCTATCTCTTCTGCCGAAATGTCATTCTCTAACTCTGCTACATTGTCGGTAGTCAGTGCTGTCATAGATATGTCAGCCAGAATGGCACTCAACGCCTCCCCAGTGGCCACGAGCTGCCCAAGTATAGGTTTGTGAAACGATCAGCAAAGGTGTCTGCAATTCCTTGGGGGTCAGTTATCACTTCCCCTTCTGCTGTTGTGATTGTGCACACCCACCTTTTGGCTTTCTCTTGCCTCTCCAGCCAGGCCAATAGTTTCCCTGCTTTGTCCCCCTGTTCATATATACGTTCTCTCATCGCTGACATTTTCGCCCTGGAGGCCTCAAGGGCCAACTCCTTATACTCATGCCTTTTGCATTGAAGAGTGGTTAGCAGTTTGTCTGTTAGGTTATCAGGCCTTCAGGTCAGAGATGTCTCTCTCCAACTCGTCCATTGCTGCTCTCTTATCTTTTTTGCAACATGCCAGCAGCGAGGGGCCTTCCCCTTTTATTACCACCTTGTAGGCTTCCCACAGGATCCGCACAGAGGCTACCGAATTGTTATTGTCAACAAAGTAGTTTTTTGTCGACCGGTCTAAGCCTTCTCGTATATGGGGTACTTTCAAGCACCATGGTTACAGCACAATTATGCATTGGGTCCTGCTGGTCTCGGCCTGGTAGCATGCCCACAGCGGCGAGTGGTCGGAAAGGCCCCTAGCCAAGTATTGGACATCTCTGATCTGGTGGACCCTGTCTGCGTGTGTGAACAGAAAGTCTATTCTAGAGTGGCTATGGTGCTCCCCGAATAATAGGTGTACTGTTGTTTCAGTGGGTTGTGCATGCGCCAGATGTCTGCCATCCCCATTGCCACCAGGAAGTCCGAGAGGACTGTGGGCTGTCTGGGCTGTGACTTGACCGAGAAACGATCTCTGGGGTCAATTGGCGTCATGTTAAAGTCGCCCCTGAGCAGGAGCTCTCCCTCCGGTAGTCTCAAAAGGAACACATTTAAGTCAGGAATAGGTACTTTATGAAGGGCTGGTGGAATATAAACTGAGACTATGTTAATCGTTTTCACTTTCCACTTGCCTGTTAGCTCCACGAACCTACCCTGGGTGTCTACCAAAGTCCGTTCCATGAGAGCAATCGAAGCTGAGGGGTATTAAACTGCTCAGCAGGTGTCTCCCCTGCGGTGTGACTTGTATCCTTCAGTTCTAAGGGTGGTGCGTTTGTGGATTGACCCTGGATCATTATACGGGAGGTGACTTCTTCCTCCTGTGTCTTCCTGAACCCCCATTACACATTTTGGTTGCCTAAATAAGAACCTACTAATTATGCCTACCCTGTAAACTACCCAACTACCCTGATACTCTATCAAAACTCTTCCCCCTCCCTGCCTCCCTGCACTTCGGGTTAGAACTACCTGTG